>CM066034.1:173242107-173842107 GCA_033557465.1 Ichthyophis bannanicus
ACCTCAGCTTTAAACCATGCTGGCAATTTTTTGGACTTCCTTCCACTTTTCTTAAAGCGTGGAATACAGCTGGTCTGGGCTTCCAAGATAGTATTTTTCAACAACACCCAAGCTTGATGTACGTCTTTAACCTTTGCAACTGCTCCTTTTAGTTTTTTCTTAACTGTTTTCCTCATTCTATCATAGTCTCCCTTTCGAAAGTTAAAGGGTAGTACTGTGGATTTCCTTACTATCCCTCCTCCACTAATTAAATCAAAGGCGATCATGCTATGATCACTATTGCCAAGTGGCCCCAACACCCTTATCTTTTGCACTACATCTGGTGTTCCACTAAGGACTAGGTCTAATATTGCTTCCCCTCTGGTCGGTTCATGAACCAGCTGCTCCAAGAAGCAGTCATTTATTTCATCTAGGAACTTTATCTCCCTAGCATGTCCTGTTGTGACACTGACCCAGTCGATGCCGGGGTAATTGAAATCACCCATTATTATTACTGCACTGTAACTTTTGCTAGCTTCCTTGATTTCTTTGAGCATTTCATCATCCATTTGTTCATTCTGGCCAGGCGGACGATAGTACACCCCCACTGCCATCACCTTCCCCTTTTTACATGGAATTTCAATCCATAGAGATTCTAAAGCAAATTTTGTTTCTTGCAAAACTTTAATCCTTTCTGACTCAATGCCCTCTCTAACATAGAGCGCAACCCCTCCACCAATTTGATCAGCTCTATCATTTCGATATAGTTTGTACCCAGGTATCACAGTGTCCCACTGGTTGTCCTCCTTCCACCATGTCTCTGATATTCCAATCATATCTAACCTCTCGTTTAGTGCTATATATTCTAACTCTCCCATCTTGTTTTGTAGACTTCTAGCATTTGCATACAAGCATTTTAGAGACTGTATTTTATTCATATTAATTTGGCTATTGGTAGACATGGGTAATTTGGGATCTTTAAGTTCTGTCTGCTCCATACTCGAGGGCATTTGGGCTACTTTACTCTTTTTTGGAACCTCTCTGCTTTTTGTAGTATCCTTGGGCGACTGTCGGCTTTCCCCTATTATCTAGTTTAAAAGCTGCTCTATCTCCTTTTTAAAGGTTAATGCCAGCAGCCTGGTTCCATCCCGGTTAAGGTGAAGCCCATCCCTTCGGAAGAGCCCCTCCTTTCCCCAGAATGTTCCCCAGTTCCTAACAAATCCGAACCCCTCATCTCTGCACCACTGTCTCATCCACGCATTGAGACTCCGGAGCTCTGCCTGCCTATTGGGTCCTGCGCGTGGAACGGGAAGCATTTCGGAGAACGCTACCCTGGAAGTTCTGGATTTCAACTTCCTACCTAAAAGCCTAAATTTAGCTTCCAGAACCTCCCTACCACATTTTCCTATGTCATTGGTACCAACATGTACCAAGACAGCAGACTCCTCCCCAGCACTATCTAAGACCTTATCTAGGTGGCGTGTGAGGTCCGCTACCTTCGCACCAGGCAGGCATGTTACCAGGCGATCCTCACGTCCACCAGCCACCCAGCTATCTACATGCCTAATGATCGAATCACCAACTATAACTGCTGTCCTAACCCTTCCCGCACGGGCACTTGGCCCTGGAGAAACCTCCTCGGTGCGAGAGGTGTTTACATCACCTGGAGGACAGGTCCTAGTTACAGGATCACTTCCTGCCACACCAGGGTGATGCTCTCCTGTCACGTGACCTCTCTCCTCCATGGCAACAGGGATGCTGCCAGACTGGAGGTGGGACTTCAGGACTATATCCCTGTAGGTCTTGTCTATGTACCTCTCTGTCTGTCTTATGTTTTCCAAGTCTGCTACTCTAGCCTCTAGAGAACGGACTCGTTCCCTGAGAGCAGAGAGCTCCTTGCACCTAGTGCACACGTAAGACCTCTCACCAGCTGGGAGAAAATCATACATGTGACACTCAATGCAAAAGACTGGAAAGCCCACATCCCGCTGCTGGACTGCTGTCTGCATCTTAGTTTTAAGTTTGTGTTTAGATCTTTTTTTTTTTTTTTTCAATATTTTATTTTGAACCATCAAACAAAACAGCAAATACAGAACATAAGACAATCGCTCCCTGGGGTAGACTCTTATCCCCGAGGTGCGCGATACATAGATGGTTACATAATTTTTTAAGTATAGTACCCCCAGATCCCCCCCCACCCCACCTCCCCCCCAAGAAACCCTACCCCCCCCCCCTTCCCACCTAAAGGCTATACCCACCTGGACCAGGATATATAACATTCCCGAGCCTCCATAGGTCTCCACATACAAAGAGGGCTATCAACAGCCCAATTGCAGGGTTACATTACGTGCCCGAGGGCTCAACTTTTGAATATAGGGCTCCCATAGTAACCAGAAAGCAGACCATCGCTTCACATGACCTCGCGCGGCCCGACACTCCAGGAGCATAAATTGATGGAAGGAGTTCCGCCACTCCCAAAAAGAGGGAGGGTGGCTGTCCCTCCACCCCCGGAGGATCGGGCCCTTACCCACCAGACATGCCTTCCGCACCAACCAGCGACTCCATTTCCCCTTTGGTGAGGTGGGACCCAGGAGATCCAAACCGATCAAGGCTGCATCCCAGTAAACAGGTTGTCCAAGAATGTCGGCCATAAACAGGGCAATTCTATGCCAGTAGGGGCGGATGCGTCGGCAGCCCCACCACATATGATACAAAGTCGCCAGGGGCTCCGCACAGCGTGGACAGCTGCCATCCGCTGTCAAATGACAACGAAGGGCTCGCCGCGGGGAGAAGTGAACCCTAGTTAAACACTTAATTTGAATTTCTCGCCAGCGAACACCATCTGCCAAGCTTGCCACTCTCCGGAGGGCCGCCAAGACAGTGCCCCGAGGAATCTCCCGACCCAGTTCCACCCCCCAGGCTCGTTCCACACCACTATAGTCTGGTTGTGGTCGAAATTGTTCCAACCGAGAATGAAAGGTCCGAATAGACGGCCGTTCAAGTTCGCCAAACCCGAAGAACGCTATTATCTGGGCCGAGCGGTCGCCACAGAGTTCCGACCTAGGAAGGGAAGCCACATAATGGGCCACTTGCATATAGGCAAAGAAATGTAGGGGCCCCAATTCATATTCGCGGGCCAGCATTTGAAAGGGCTTAGGTTTGCCCTCCAGGTCCACCACATGGCCCAGAGTCAACACTCCTCTCTCCCCCCACAGCCGAAGCGCCGCGGTTTCAGTGCCCGGGGTAAAACTGGCATTGCCCCGAATAGGCAACCAGCTAGACACCTGCCACCGGCGGCCCCAGTAGGCATTCAATTTCCGCCAGGTTTTATAAACCGGGGCCAGCAACACGCTGTCCACTAGATGCGTAGGCCACCTGCTTGCCTCCAGGTGTAGGAGGGCTCGTAAAGAGTGGGGCGCCACGTAGGCCTCCTCAAGTGCTCGGGGGGTATAAAGATCGGTATCTCCAAGCCAGTCCCCCAGATGGCGGGCCTGACAGGCCAAAGCATAAGCACCAAGATCTGGGAGCCCCCATCCCCCCCCACGAATCCTCCCCATTAGTCTACGATAGGAGATACGAGCTCTCGACCCCCGCCAGAGAAAGCCCCGAAATTCCGCCTCAAAGCGCCCGACATCCCGACGAAGAAGCCAAACCGGGAGGGTCTGTAACCAATATAGGATCCGCGGCAGGAGGACCAGTTTGATCGCCGCAATTCTCCCCATAAGGGACAGAGGGAGGGGTAGCCACGCCTGCAGCTGATTTCTCACCTTGGTCAACATCCGTTGCAAATTGGCCCTATATAACTGACCGGAATGACAGGCCAGTACAATCCCCAGGTAGAGGAATTGGTGCTCCGCCCATCGAAGAGGAAAGTCACCCAACCAACTGCCCCTAAGTCGTCCAGAAACATCAAGGGCTTCAGACTTATCCCTATTAATACTGAACCCCGCAAACTGCCCAAAGGCGCGGAACTCTCTCAATAGAAGGGGCAGGGAATCCTCGGGAGAAAGCAAGTGCACTAACAAGTCATCTGCAAAGGCCAAGACCTTAAATACCTGGGACCCAACACTTACCCCCCTGATTGCCCGCAAGTCCGCCACACGGCGTAGAAGAGGGTCCAGAGAAAGGACAAAGAGGAGAGGGGAGAGGGGGCAACCCTGGCGGGTCCCCCTCTGCAATGAAAAAGGCTCCGAGAGGACCCCATTACAGAGTATCGCTGCGGTGGGGTTGGCATACAGGCTGTCAACCATACTACAGAACGACGGCCCCAAACCATACTGAGGGAGGATGAATCTCAGGTATTGCCAGTCCACTCTATCAAAGGCCTTTTCCGCATCAAAGCTAATCAAGAGGGAGGGCAGATGTCTATGCTGAACCCACTCTAAGGACGCAATAATCTTGCGTAAGTTACGGACCGCGTAACGCCCCTTAACAAAACCGACCTGAGACTCATGGACCAGCTGTCCCAAAAATTCCGCCAAACGGTCCGCCAAGATCTTGGCCATTAATTTAAGGTCGAAATTAAGCAAGGAAATCGGACGATACGAGGCCGCTGCAAGCGGGTCCTTTGCTGGTTTGGGGATAAGAACAATATGAGCATGGTTAGCCCCCCACCGAAATGAGCCCTGCTGCGCTCTCCGATTATGTACAGCAGCCAGTGTCGGGGAAATCTGTTCATTCAGTATCTTATAAAATTCAGCACCTAAACCATCGGAGCCTGGGGATTTGTAGCAACTGGCCTTAGAAATAGCCCCTTGCAACTCGGCCACCGTAATTGGCCGATCTAACTGGGCCCTTTGCTCTATGGAGAGACGGGGCAAGTCCAGTCCCTTCACATAGTCCGCCATCCGCGTGGGGGAAGTCGCCTCCGCGGCGTAGAGGGTCTGAAAGAAGGTGCGAAAAACACGCGCTATCGCCGGGCTGTCCCTGTGCAGGGTCCCAAGATCATCTCGCAAGGCAGGCACCAACTTAGAGCCCCGGGGTCCACGAAGGCACCGGGCCAATAACTTCCCCGGCTTGTCCCCATATCGGTACAGTTGATAGCGATAATACAAGACCGACTTCTTTGCTCTCTGATGCAAGAGTTCGTTTAATTCCACTTGAGAATCCCACAGCTGCTTTTTCAAGCCTGCGGTGGGAGTGTGAGCCCAACGGCGTCGCAACTTCGTCACCAACCTCTCCAAAACCATAATACGTTCGGCCCGTACGCGTCGTTTTCTGGCAAGGAAGCCAATTATATCCCCCCTCAGTACAACCTTCGCGGTTTCCCAAAGCAATTCTGGGTCATCCTGGTGACCCCTATGATCAGCTTCAAATTCCTGCCACCGCCGCTGAAGGAACGAGCGAAATTGAGCGTCTCTGTATAATTCCAAGGGGAAACGCCACTGAAAGGTCCGTGAAGTACTCCCAGTCCAGAAGACCTCCATCCACACAAATGCATGGTCAGATATCTCCAGAGGGCCTATCTGGGCGTCCCCCACCTTGGCAAACAGCCCAGCGGATAACAACAAGTAGTCTATACGTGCACTTGTGCCATGGGCCCGAGATTGGTGTGTATAGTCCCGCTCAACCGGATGCAATAGTCGCCAGGGATCCACTAGCCCCAGCCTAGAACAGAAGCGTCGCATTGCCCGAACCGTCGCCAGTCTGTCTCTGTGTTCCCCCGCGTTAGAGGTATCGAGGTCAACATCCATGACCCCGTTAAAGTCCCCCCCCAGAATAACGGGATGTTCCGGCCACGTCTCCAGTGTGGAGGCAATGCGCGCATACAGGGACAGGTCCAGTGCGTTGGGACAGTACACGCTGCCAAGAACTACCGGCCTCCCTTCAAGGACTCCCCGCACCAGTACATATCTGCCCGTCGGATCAACGAGGTCTTTCACCACCTCCATCCTTACACGTTTGTGTATCAAAAGCACCACCCCGCCCTTCTTACCAAGAGCTGGGGCCCCCCAGACCTGCCCCACCCACTCCCGGCAGAGTTTACGGTGTTCGTCCGCAGTCTGGTGGGTTTCCTGAAGCATAGCGATGTCTGCTCCCTGCCTAGCCAGGGCCTGCAAAATTTTTGCCCGCTTAATTGGACTACCGAGACCACAAACATTCCAGGAAATTATCTTAAGTGGCATGCAACAGTGAATTAGGCACAGAGATGTCTGTTATATACCATACAAAATATAGGGAAGACACCCCCCCAGCCTGGGGCCCTCCCCCACCACCCTTCAAAGACGGTCCTGGATCCGTCCCTTCTTCAACTGGTCCCTGAGAAGACAGCATTTTATCTCCCCCCCCAACCCCTATCCCCCCTCTTCCCCTCTCCCCCCCCTGAAATACTCCCTCTCCCTCGCTTCCCCTCCCCCTCCCTCCCCCCGTCCCCCTCCGATCCTTAATTTCTACTACCATCCTCCTCTCCTCTTCCGTGAATTCCTAGATGCGTGTGGCACCCCCCCACTCCCCCAGCTCCCCGTCTCCACGATAGGGCGGCTCACCCCCCGGCCCCCCCAAAACACAGTCACCTCCCGGGCCTCCCCCCACCCCTCCCCCACACCCAGAGAAGCCCACAACATCTCTGCTCAAAGACAATCAAAACAAGCCCGGCAGCCCTCCACCCCCCCCCCAATCACCATCACCCTCATGTTACAGTCCAACACAAAATGCTCCAAACTTGTTCACCAAGGCTGCGGTCCTCTCCTCCGAGCCTCAGGTCTCGGCTGCCACTGCGGCCCTCCGGCGTATCTCCTCCACGTATGGCGTTGCTGCTGCCGCGGAGTCAAAAGTCCGACGAATCCCGTCATGGGTGAAGACCAGACGGGCGGGATAGTGCACCATAAATTTAATGTGATTGTCTATCAAGGTCTGGCACAATGGTCCATAATCTCGCCGCCGCTGCCCTAGGGCTGCTGAGTAGTCCTGAACGATACGTATCCGAGCGTTGTCCTTCTGGATGGTCCCTTGTTTTCGCGCTGCACGCAAAACCGCTTCTTTCTGTGGGAATCTCAGGAATCGTGCAATTGTCACCCTGGGTCGGGTATCATTGGTCCTCCTAGGTCCAACCCGGTGTGCCCTCTCCAGCTGCACCGAGGCCCCCTCCGGGTCGTTTGCCAGGAGTAGTTTCACCAGATCCTCCAAGTAGGATTGTAAGGCCCGATCCTCAACGGTGTCTGGAATCCCAAGGAACCTCAAGTTATTGCGGCGGGATCTGTTTTCGAGGTCCTCTAGTTTGGCTTCCTGCCCCTGGAGTAGTTTTTTTACCCGGACCATCTCCCGCTGTAGCTCCAGCACGTGCTCCTCTGACTTCTCGATCCGGTGTTCCACCTCCTGTAGGCGGCCGCCCAAGGTCTCCACGGAGGTCTGGACCAGGTCCATACGGCCCCGCAGGTCCTCAAACTGAGCCGACAGCGCCCCCGCTACGGCTTTGGAGATTTCATCCACCATCCCTGCTGAGGTCTTGGCCTCCCCCTTCAGCGGTGAGGATGGTTCCCCACCCTTAGGCGGGAGGGGGGTCTTCTCCTTCTCCACCCGGCGGCCTCCCTTCGCCGCCATCGCCAGGGCCGCTGCTGTAGTCCCCTCGAAGAGAGGGGAGGTCGCTCTCCCGTCCCTGCTCCACACGCCGGGCGACGAGGGTCTCAGGCGTCGACTTCCCTGGATCACAGCACAGTCCCCAGATCCGAGCCTCAGGCGTCGCCTGGGCAGCGCAGGCCTCTGTACACAGGAAAGAAAATGCGGACTCGGGCCTCAGAGGAGCTAGATGAAAGGCAAGGGTCCCGGTCAGCCGAGCGCTAGAGGGAGGGCCGGAGTCACAAGCTCTGGTGCACTGGGGTCACGCACGGACTTGGGGTCCCGAGATGCCAAGGGTGGGGCGGCTCAGTGAAGAAAGAACATCAGTCCCAGGTCACAGGCTCGTTTTCACTGCGGGCAGGGCACCGGTCAGAGGTTCCAAGATGCAGAAGACAGGGAGATCAAGGGCTAATCCTGCATGCCCCAACGCCGGAAGGCCCCCGTCGGGCAGAAGAAGGCATTAGTCTCTGTTTCCCATGAAAGTAGAAGGAGGGCTGGAGACAGAACCATTCAGCCCTGCGTGGGTACCCTGGAGGGTGGGTGGAAGCAGGCAGAGCCGAGGACAGCCCACAGCCGGGCCCAGATTGGGAGCACAGCCTCCCCCGATCCCTCACCAGTCAAACACCCAAGCTTGGGAAGAGCGAACTCAGCCAGACAAGTTGGAGGCAGGAGCAGAGAGGGGGAACGAAGCCCGACTATGGAGCCGCAGCCGCCGCACGGGGCCCCCTGCCGTCCCGATTCAGGCTCACCGACCGGCCCAGTCTCCGCTCCACGTGGCACTCACCCCAGCGCGGTGCCTGCAGCGCGAGCCACGTGGTTCCAGGCCGCCGCCGCCGATCCTCAGGCGCAGGGGAGAGGGGATCGCCGGATTCTCCTTCCGGGCTCCAACCTGGGTAAGGCAGCTCGGGGGGTGCAGGGGAACCCCGATTCTAGCCCCGATCGGGCATTATTCGGCGCCGGGGGAGCAAGGGGGCCCAGAGCTCGAGCGGTGTGCGTCCGCCCGGGCTCACCGCATCACCGGAAGTCCCTTGTGTTTAGATCTTTAAGTTCTATATGTACTAAAGGGTGCAATGGATATTTATACCACTAAAACTGTACCTAAGAAGTTTAATATACCTTGTTCACCTGAAGCTTAATTAATCTCAGGTCCTTGGTGTATGACTGATTTGGGTAATGAGCTTCACCTGAGAGCACCTCCTGTCTTTTAAGTTGTGCAAGTACCTATAAAGCTGTGATTTTCCCAGGGGAGGGTGGGTGTGGGGAGGGAGGGAGGGATATAACACTTATTAAAAAAGGGCTGCTACACAGTACCTTGTCCTGTGCTGCTGAGGAAAACTATATTCTGATTTGATTTAAATTATAGCTCTTTGCTGCTACTAGGCTCTAACCTATTATGAAATTTAAACTACAAGCTCTCTGCTGGATTCTAAATTTAACCAGAAAGCTCTCTTCTGTGTTTTAATTTGAAACTAAAAGTACTTTGCTGATGCTAGGCCCTGAGTGACTATGAAATTTAAACTACAGCTGTCTACTGGGTATGAAAGGTAACCAAAAAGTTCTCTTCTGTGTTTTTAAATTGAATCTTAAACTGTTGCTACTAGGCCCTGACTGATTTAACAAAAAAAATAGTGGGTTCACAGATTAATTAGCTTTAAAAGAAAAAAAAATTCCTTTCAGAAAAATTCCCAGAAGTATATACTCACAATTTCAGATTTCTCTCCAGAAGTAACAGCCCCCCTTTCCAGTCCTTCAATGACCCCAGCGAGCTGTGAACCTGTGTGAAAAGGGTCATACTTCCTCCCATGGATCCCTGGCATCCTACCGGGATGGAGGGTAGGAGTTGCATTAAGTCTGAAAGAGATACTGTAGGACAGTCTGGCCAAACGAGGCATCCCGAAGGGAGTCCTTGTCCAGACAATAGTGGGCTGTGAAGGTATGTACCAAAACCCAAGTAGCCGCTCTACAGATATCATCTATAGACAGAGCGGATATTAGCAACCGAGGCTGCCATTGCTCTGACTTTATGAGCTGTAACATGGCCCTCGAGGGAAAGACCTTTACTATCGTAAGTGAAGGATATGCAGTTTGCAATCCACTTAGATAGGGTTTGCTTGGAAACTGGAAGTCATAAATGACTAGAATCAAAAGCAACAAAGAGTTGAGAAGACTTCCTATGTTTAGTTCTTTGAAGGTAAAGCATAGTTACTCACCTGTAACAGGTGATCTCTAGGAACAAGCAGGAATTTAGTCTTCAAAGATGGGTATCACCGGTACCGACGGAGCCTGCGCGGGAATGCTCCCCAGAGTCCAATAGGAAAGTTTTGGGAACATCCCACAGCACCTGCATGCTGCCTTCCTGCCTTTCCCAACAGTCCCTCTCCAGTTGAGTTTAAAGCTGAGAAAAAAGAAAGAGAAAGAGAGAGAGATACAACTCCTAGGGGAGGTGGGTGGGTTGTGAAGACTAAATTCCTGCTGTTCCCGGAGATCACCTGTTACAGGTGAGTAACTATGCTATCTCCAGGAAAAAGCAGGAATGTAGTCTTCACATATGGGGACTCCCTAGCTGCAGATGCCAGGGAGAAGGTTCCAGAAGTTGTGTGCCCTTGTGAAAGGGCTCCACTTCCCCCCATGGATCTCTGGCATCCTACCAGGGATGGTGGGTAGGAGTTGATTAAGTATGGAACAGGTGTTGAAGAACAGCCTGACCAAACAAGGCATCCCGGCGGGAGTCCTCGTCTAAGCAGTAATGGGCTGTGAAGGTATGAACCGAAGCCCAAGTACCTGCTCGACAGATTTTGCCGACAGACTCAGAGTGAAGATGAGCCATAGAGGCTGCCATGGCTCTCAGATTGTGAGCTGTGACATGGCCTTCAAGAGGAAGGTTTTTACTCTCATAGGCAAAAGATATACACTGTGCAATCCAGCTGGACAGTGTTCTTTTGGAGACTGGAAGTCCCAAATGACTAGGATCAAAAGCAACAAAGAGTTGAGAGGACTTTCTATGTTGCTGTGTCCTTTGCAAGTAAAAGGCCAAAGCTCTTTTACAGTCCAAAGTATGAAGATTCCTTTCTGCATTTGAGGCGTGAGGCCTTGGAAAGAATACAGGAAGGTAAACCGCTTTGTTTAAATGAAAAGGTGACACCACCTTTGTCATAAATTGTGGATGAGTCCTAAGGACTACCTTATGATGGAACCTTGTATAAGGAGGATCAGCCACCAACACTTGCAATACACTGATGCGACGTGCTGATGTGATTGCAATAAGAAAGATGACCTTCCAGGAAAGGAATTTCAAAGAGGTAGTGGCTAATGGTTCAAAGGGCGGTTTCATGAGCTGCCCAAGAACCAGATTTAAGTCCCATGCCACCGGTGGTGGCTTAATGGGAGGCTTAGTTAAAAGAAGGCCTCTCATAAATCTTGCTATGAGAGGAAATAGGTTGTCCATTTAGAGGCTTGAAAGAAGCTGCAATAGCACTCAAATGAACTCACTGAATTGGTCTTAAGCCCTGCATTTGATAAATGAAGGAGATATTCCAGTAATGATTCCAGAGGTATCGCAAGAGGGTTAAGACCCTTCTGCGAGCACCATATGGTAAACCTTTTCCACTTAAATGCATAAGAGCGTCTTGTGGAAGGCTTCCTGGAAGCATAAAGGATATCCTTTACCTGCTGGGAAAGGTTAAGACCATGAAGTTCTAGGCTTTCAGCAACCAGGCCCTGAGATGCAGAGACTGGGGATTAGGATGCCACAGCATCCCGTCCTCTTGAGAAAGGAGATCTGGAGCAGGTTACCACATTTGCCGTAGCCAACGTGGAGTTATGAGAATCATATGACCTCTGTCTCTCTAAAGCTTGAACAGGGTTTTGGGAATTAGGGGAATGGGTGGAAAGGCATACAGGAAGTCTTGACCCCAATGGAAGAGGAAAGCATCCCTGGCCTGACAACCCTGAGCCAGAATTCTGAAACAGAACCGGGGACGTTTGGCATTCAGCGGACTTGCAAAGATGTCTATGTCCGGGGTTCCCCAAATTTGAAAAACTCTGGCCACCTGGTCTGCATGGACAGACCATTTGTGTAGAAGCAGAACTCGACTGTCTGCCCAAGAGTTTTGAATGCCTGGAAGATACACCGCAAGGAGATGAATCTGATGCTCTCTGGCGAGGGCCCATAGTCGCAAAGCTTTGTTACAGAGGGACAGAGAGTCTGTTCCGCCGTGCTTGTTCACATAGAACAGGGGTCTCAAACACGCGGCCCGCGAGAGCATCTTGTGCGGCCCGCGAAGCACTTACCGGCGTCTAAAAAAAAAAAAAAAAATTCCAAACTTGCCGCCGCGGTATTAAGCATCCCGCGAGCCCCTCTGCCTGCTCTGAGTCCTCTCCTCCCTGCAGCATCAGCTCCAAAAGCGGCGGCTTTCAGAGCCGCGAAGAGAGAGAGTTTCTCTCGCGCGGTTCTGAAGACTCTCTCGCTGCTCTTCAGAACCGCGCGAGAGAAACTCTCTCTCTTCGCGGCTCTGAAAAGCCGCCGCTTTTGGAACTGATGCTGCAGGGAGGAGAGGACTCAGAGCAGGCAGAGGGGCCCGCAAAGTAGTAAATAGTGGAGTGCCCTAAGAATTTGCATTAGGACCAGTGCATGTTAGCATATTTAGAAATGAACTGGAAAAAACAAATGAGATGACCAAATCTGCAGGTAACACAAAAATGTTCGGAGCCATTAGATCGCGAGCAGATTGTAAGGAACTGCAGTGGGACCTTATGAGACCGGGCATCTGGATGGCTGATGAAATTTAATGTAGATAAGTGAAAACTAATCATATAGGGAAGAATAATCCAAATATTTGCTATAAAATGCTAGGTACCACATTAGAAGTCACCATTCAGGAAACAGAATCCTCAGCATAGTGTGCAGAGGTACTTAAAATGCAAATAGAATGCTATAAATTATTAGAAAAGAAATGGAGAATAAATTAAAGTGTATTATAATGCTTCTATTGCTTCATAGTGCTACCGCACCTTGAGTACTGTGTACAATTATGGTCACCACACATCTGGATCTGCTGTTGCTCATGGGACTGGCTGACGGCATCAGGACTTACAGTAGTAGATGGTGGCAGGATAGGGGAGCAGCATTGGGGGCTCCAGAGCAGGAGAATGCAGGCAATGCTAGGCACGGCTAGGTCTAGTGAATTCTGGAGGGGGAGCCAGTCTTAAAGGGGCCAGCAGACTCTTCTGGGTGCAGGGTTCAGGTGCCGCGGCGGCAGGGTGAGAGCAATCGGGACAGCAGTAGTAGTTCCTAATGTGCCTGGCGGTTGGCACTGGATTATAGTAATGTAGAAATCTTTTAGTCTTTCTTTATTCATGCACTCATTAAGAGGCATGTTTACTAAAAGTTAGGGTATGGTAACATTATGCAAATATTTATGCAAATGAGGTCCCTTATGCAAATGAGGTCCCACATCTCATGCGGCCCCCGGGTTATTTTAGAAGTCCTCATTTGGCCCTCAAAGCAATTTGAGTTTGAGACCCCTGACATAGAACATGGCTACTTGATTGTCCGTTTGGACTAGGACTGTCTTGTAGCTGAGCTGGGTGTGGAATACTTGAAGAGCAAGGAAGATTGCTCTGAGTTCCAGGAGTTTGATGTGGAGATAGGCCTCCTGTGGAGTCCAAGTAGCCTGGGTAGAGAGGCCTTGCTCCCCAACCCACCTGTGAGGCATCTGTTGTTCGAGTGGCTTGGGGTGGGAGTTGCTGAAAAGGAGACCCTACCAAAAGGTTATGGGGTGACTGCCACCATTGGAGGGACAAAATAAGGTGATCTGAGTTTGCTATTTTGTCTGACAGGCAAACTGACACTTGAGTCCACTGAGTGGATAAAGTCCACTGGGCTGCCCTCATATGGAAGCGAGCATAAGGAACCACATGCATGGTGGATGCCATGTGGCCTAACAACTGTAACATTTCCCGAACAGTGAGGTGAGGTTTTAGCACTGCTTGGGAAGCTAACTGCACAATGCGAAGGCAGCGGGGCTGTGGAAGGTAGGCCCTTTTCTGTCTGGTATCCAGCAGAACTCCTATAAACTCTAGGGATTGAGTGGGAGCAAGGTTGGATTTTGGGAAGTTTATGACAAGTCCCAAATACTGAAGGATGTGCATTGTGCAAGAGAGAGCAACCCTGGCCTCTGGCTCTGAAGGGGCTCAAATGAGCCAGTCGTCTAAGTAAGAGAAGACGAATATTCCCAGGGTGCGGAGAAATGCTGCCACCACAGCCATGCATTTTGTGAACACCCTTGGTGCAGAGGCCAGGCCAAAAGGAAGAACCCTGTATTGGTAGTGCTTCCCTTGAAACAGAAAGCGAAGGAACTTTCGGCAAGTTGGATGGATGAGAACATGAGTACGCATCCTTGAGATCTAGAGAACAAAGCCAATCCTGACTCTGAAGGTATGGCAGCAGATTTCCTAGAGAAATCATTTTGAACTTGCAAGGAGCACAGTGACCTCTTGACCTAACTGGTCGTTGAGAGAGGTCTGAGACTTGAACTGTCTTACCATTGTAGGAGGGGACATGCTGAGGAAATGAAGCTTGTACCCCTCTCTTACAATAGACAGAGTCCAATTTTCTGCTGTTATCTGACCCCATCTGTGGGCAAAATGACATAACCTTCCTGGGATGGTGGAGGGTTCTGGGCCATTCAGGGCCAGGAAGGCAAAGTTCTCTAGATAGGAGTCAAAGCCCCTGTGGAGGCTGAGTCTGCTGAGCCGGTTGAGGCTTAGCTGCTTTTGTCTTTCTTTGCCTAGGTTGTTGCTGCTGTCCCTTTTGCGCAGACTGACCTAAAAGATGTCCCTGCTGGGAATAGGAGGGATACAACTTTTTCTTCTTGCTGAAGAATGGTTTCTTAGAGGATCTTTTCCTCGCAGGATCAGCTGTAGATTTAGACAATCTATCCAAAGTGGTATTGTCAGCATCTCTCTCATTAGCTTTTTCCTGCCAATTTTTGCCAAAGAGATTCGCTCCTGTGCAAGGTATATTCCCTAGTTTGTCTTGTACCCAAATTTACAAGTCAGATGCCTAAAGCCAGGCAATCCTATGGCAATAGCAGAGGTTCTGCTTATGCATTCAAAGCAGTCAAAGGCTGCACGATTCACAAACTTGGAAACATCTTGAGCATGTTTGACATGAGCAAGATAATCTTGCCTTTTATCATCAGGAAGGAGAGGGCTCATAAGCTCTAAATCTCCTGTGACACCCCTTAAGGGAACATTCCCATATACAAGATATAGGAACAGATCCTAGCAGAAAGCATGAAAGCCTGGAAGGATCGACGTCCAAAGGCGTCAAGAGTTCTACACTCACGTCCTGGAGGATTAGATGCATGCCTTTTTTGCACTCTTTATCCGTCTCATGGCTGATTCCACCACCATGAAATGGTGTGGTAATTGAGTCTTCTGAAACCCAGGACAAGGAGGAACTCGATACATGGTGTCGAGTCTTCGAGAGTGAGGAGATGTGGTTAGAGGTATTTCCCACATCTTTAACATAAGATCATGCAAGATCTCATGAATAGGCAAGGTAGCTGCCTCCTTGGGAGCTTTAGGGTATTGTAGGATTTCTAATTCCTTTGCCCTAGGCTCTTTTTGAGGAGCCACTGTGATGGAAACACCTCGAACCACATCTCCGATAAAATCCTGAAAGGACATATCCTCTGGTGGAGAGATCCTACGCTGAAGAGAAGAGGAATCCTCAGGAAGAAGCACTCTGGTATCGGCAGAGCTTTCAGAGTCTTCAGACTCATCTGAGGATTGAAAGTATCTCTGATCCGGGTGATCGTGCAAGGCACGGTACCGATCCAAGTCGGCATCGGAATGGTCTGGTACCGACCTGTCGATGCTGGAGAGAGATGCATGACTCGGTCCCGGTAGAATACCTGCCGATGTCGATGCAGTCGGTGCCGGCACCGGAGTCAGTGCCGGTTGAATTGTCTGAAGCGGTTTCAGGGGCACTGAGGCCGTAAGAAGAGCCGCCAGACTGCGTTCAATAGCCAAGAATCTCTGGTCTATCGACGCTGCCGATGCTTGGGTATCGGTGCTGGATGAAGCGGCCGAAACCCCAGAGCATGGCACCAGTAGTTCTGCTGAGGTTGAAGCCTCGAGAACATCCTGGAGCCCCGTTAATGCTTTGGAAGCTGAAGCCTCCCGCTGGGGCAATTTTGCCGGTGAAAGTCCCTCAAGGGCAACGCCAGAGGCATCTCGATATTTAGAAGGAGATCTACCCTTTGAGGACCGGCTAGATTTATGTTTAGTTATCAGAGATCCATGGGAGGAAGACGAAGCCCTGGAAGACGTCGAAGCCACAGAGGCTGCATCGGAGGGAAAAAGGGTGCTAAGTTTAGCAGCTCGGTTTTACCGGCCCCTTTTTGACATCATCCCACAGGCAACACACTCTGAAATAGAGTGGTCAGGACCTAAACATTTGAGGCACTACGCATGGGTGTCGGTGACGGAGATGGTACCGCCACACTTAGAACACTTTTTAAAACCCGAAGCGGGTTTTCCCATTCTGACAGAAAAAGTTGGGCCTAGTGCCCAAAATGATGCGTGGCACCCGAGGAGAAAATTACTGGAAAAGATTGCAGAAAGAACTTTTTTTTTTTTTTTGAAAAAAAGAAAGAACCACCGGTGGTACCGGTGTAGCGTCGAGGGAAGGCAGACACGACCACAAAAAAGAATAAGGGGGGAATTTTTTCTGCGGAAAACAAAGAGCTGGAGAGAGACAGTTGGGAAAGGCAGGAAGGCAGCACGCAGGCACTGTGGGATGCTCCCAAATGCTTTCCTACTGGACGCTGGGGAGCGTTCCCGCGCAGGTTCCATCAGTGCCGACGATACCCATATGTGAAGACTACATTCCTGCTTGTTCCTGGAGATAAGGCTAAAGCTCTTTTACAATCTAAGGTATGAAGGTTCCTTTCTGCACTGGAGGCATGAGGCCTAGGGAAGAAAACAGGAAGGTAAACCGACTGGTTTAAATGGAAACACGAAGCCACCTTTGGCATAAAGTGTGGATGAGTCCTGAGGACTACTTTATCATGGTGGAATCTAGTATAAGGAGGGTCAGACACTAAAGCTTGCAGTTCACTAATGCGCCTAGCAGAAGTTATTGCAATTAGGAAAATGACCTTCCAGGAAAGGAATTTTAAAGTTGTAGTTGTAGTGGCTAAAGGTTCAAAAGGCAGCTTCATAAGCTGCCCAAGAACAAGATTCAGGTCCCATGCCACCGGTGGCGGCTTTATGGGGGGCTTTGTCAATAGTAGACCTCTCATGAATCTTGACACAAGTGCATGAGAAGAGATTGGTTGTCCATCTTGGGGCCTGTGAAAAGCTGCAATAGCACAGAGATGGACTCGCACTGAATTTGTCTTAAGACCAGAATTTGAAAGATAGAGGAGATACTCCAAAAGCGACTCCATGGGCACGGAAAGGGGGTTAAGCCCCCTTTTTGAACACCATATAGAAAACCTTTTCCATCTGAAAGCATATGAACGCCTTGTGGAAGGTTTTCTCGAAGCTTGAAGGATATCCTTTACTTGCTGAGAGAGGTGGATATCTAAAAGTTCTATGCCTTCAGCAGCCAGGTCCAGAGGTGCAGGGACTGAGGATTGGGATGCAGAAGCGTCCCGTTCTCCTGAGAAAGGAGATCTGGAGCATATCCCAACTCTAGAGGAGTTGCTTGAGAGAGACACAGAAGCAGAGGGTACCACGATTGCCCTGGCCAACGTGGAGCTATGAGGAACATATAACCCCTGTCTCTCTGAAGCTTGAAAAGAGTTTTGGAAATTAGGGGAAAGGGTGGGAAGGCATAGAGGAAGTCCTGACCCCAATGGAGCTGGAAAGCTTAATTTGCTAGACAGTATTGAGCCGAAATTCTGGAACAGAACCGGGGAAGTTTGGCATTCTGTGAACTTGCAAAGAGGTCTATATCTGGTGTTCCCCAGGTTTGGAACACTCGAGCCAGTTGGTCTGACTGGAGAGACCACTCGTGTGGCAGTAGTAGTCGACTGAGCTTGTCTGCCCACAAGTTTTGAATGCCTGGAAGGTATACCGCTAGAAGGTAAATTTGGAGCTCTCTGGCGAGGGCCCATAGTCGCAAAGCTTCGTTGCATAGCGACAGAGAGCCCGTTCCGCCTTGTTTGTTTATGTAAAACATGGCAACCTGATTGCCGGTTTGGACCAGAACTGTCTTTTGACTGAGCTGGGCCTGAAATGCTATTATAGCATTGTAAATGGCTCTTAGCTCTAGAAGGTTTATTTGAAGAGTGGCCTCTTGTGAGGTCCAGAGACCCTGAGTGGAAAGATCGTGCAAGTGGACTCCCCAACCCAGCTTGGACGCATCTGTCGCCAGGGTGATCTGGGGCAGTGGTTCTGGAAGGGGGAACCTACCAGGAGGTTTGAGGGACTGCCACCACAGCAGGGACAAAATGAGACGTGTCAAATTCTTGATTTTGTCCGTCAAGCGACCTGTGGCTTGCGCCCACTGTGAAGAGAGGGTCCACTGAGCCGCTCGCATATGTAGGCGGGCATAAGGAACATGTACAGTGGATGCCATATGCCCCAGCAGTTGAAGCATTTCCCAAGCAGTTAGGAGGGTTCTCTTTATTGCTTGGGAGGCCAAATCTATTATTCGCAGACAGCGTGGCTTTGGCAGGAATGCCCTTGATTGCTGCGTGTCTAAGCGAGTCCCTATGAACTCTAGGGATTGAGAAGGGGTGAGGTGGGACTTTGGGTGGTTGATTACCAGACCCAAATATTGAAGAATTCTCATGGCACGAGAAACTGACCGTTCTATTTCTGGAGCTGTAGGTGCTCTGATGAGCCAGTCATCTAAGTAGGGGAAGACGAATATCCCCAGAGTTCTCAGGAATGCTGCTACTACAGCCATGCATTTTGTGAAGACTCTTGGGGCAGAGGCCAGCCCGAATGGAAGGACTCTGTATTGGAAATGGTTTCCTTGAAAGAGAAATTGAAGGTACTTCCTGTGATTTACATGGATGAGGATGTGTGTACGCATCTTAGATCTAGAGAACATAACCAATTCTGATTCTGAAGGTATAGTAAAAGTGTTCCGAGGGAGATCTTGAACTTTTCTCGGAACAGATATTTGTTCAATTCTCTGAGGCCTAGGATAGGTCTGTATCCCTCTGTCTTCTTTGGGATAAGAAAATAGGGGGAGTATAACTCCCCTTCTCCGTTGTGATATGGATACCTCTTCTATTGCTCCTTGAGCAAGGAGTGAAGAGACCTCCTGACACAGAATGTCGGTGACAGGGCCTTGAGAATTGAATTGTTTTATGACTGTAGGTGGGGGCATGCTGAGAAAGTGAAGTTTGTACCGCTGTCCCACAATGGACAGAGTCCAGTTTTCTGATGTTATGTGGCAAAATGGCATAATCTGCCCTGAATGGTAAAGGGCTCTGGACCCTTCAGAGGCAAAATGGTTAAGTTCTCTAGGTAGAAGTCAAAGCCCCTGCGGAGGCTGTACCTGCTGAGCTCTTTGAGCTTGCGGCTTCCTTTGTTGTCTAGATTGCTGCCCCTTCTGGGGAGCATGAACTGCACAATGAATTGGATGGGAATAAGAATGGTAAGATTTTTTCTTTGTTAAAGAAAAACTTCTTGCCAGACTCTACTTTATCACTCTTACTATACTTGTACTGGCATAGTCAGCCAGTGTATCTATAATGATACAGAACTGAACGTCTGTACAAAGGGAAAGACTCGTACTTGCTTCAGACCTCAACAGAATCCATCTTACTATGTCCTGGAACGCCACAAGTCAACTCTCTGATCCCACCCAACCTGCATACCTGTATTTTGATGCTTGTGACTTAATTAACAGAAATAATTACTACAGGTGCGGATCATGGGAACAAGCTTACTATTATGATGAGAAATATATGTGTCCTGAAGGTGCATACAGATGGGGAATGTGTACTGGAACACACTCCCGAAGCGTGGGGAACTACAAATTCTGCCTTCATGGCCTCGTGGAAGGTATGATGTATGCGATAAGGTGAAGAAACATGAGTCTTTACATTCAGTTGGATGAATATGATGCGTCCTCTGAAGAATGGCCACCAGAGAATTGTTTCTTACTATGGACCTGCTACCTGGGCACAAGATGGTTCTTGGGGCTACCGCACTCCTGTGTATATGTTGGACCGTATTATACGTTTGCAAGCTGTTGTTGAAATTATAACCAATGAAACTAGCAAAGCGCTAACCTTGTTAGCCAAACAAGCCACACAGATGCGTACAGCCATTTACCAGAACCGCTTAGCATTAGATTATCTGCTTGCAGCTGAAGGAGGCGTATGTGGTAAGCTTAATTTAACTAACTGTTGTTTGCAAATTGATAATGAAGGGCAAGTTGTAGAAGACATAGCCAGTCACATGAGAAAACAAACTTATGTCCCAGTCCAAACCTGGCATGACTTGCAACTTGATGGCTGGTTTGGTTCGTGGTTTTCAGGTATGGGCAGCCTGAAGACACTTGTATTGATAGTATTCTTAATTGTGGCTGTTTGCTTATGTGTCCCATGTTTCCTTCCCTTATGCTTGCGTATGCTGAACTCAATCATTGATAGAATTGTTGAACGCAAGGCCGATTCGCAGATACTAGCCATGTGACATTACTACCCTAACCCTGTACCACACAGTGATCCCTCCACCCTAGTGTAGAGTACCATATGTGATTTAATTCTCACCCTTTCTCACTTGCGGGTGAGAATAATCAAAGGGGGGAATGTGATAGGCTATGGCCTAGAATAGCCTGTAAATGTATGTTGTGGAGCCTGTAGGTTAGGCCTGAGTCCCCAACCCCCACTTCAGAATATTATAACCGAGCAGAGCCGAAAGCCAGAGAAAATAGAAATCTGCTTCAAGCTGCTTTTGCTGATAAGAATGTAAAACTTTCCATTGAGTTTGTTATGTTATTCACAGATGTATTTCAGAATTCTGCTTTCCACACAGCTTTTGTACTGTAGAGTGACCTTGTAAGCAAAAAGCAAGACAGAATATGTTATGTCTAGATACTGAGCCATGGCTAGGAAGGCCTGAGAACGGGGGGAGAGTGGTGTGGGCCTCCATTGGATGGGGGGGGGGGGGGGGTGAGGGGGCCAACAGGACCAATGAGGAGTTTGTCTGTATAGAACTGATGAAGTAAGCTATAAATGCTGGTGTTTTGTTGAATGCGATGCTCAGACCATTTTGAAAGTGACAATTGACAGGTGTCTGAGCCTGTGCACAAAACAAACAGGTTTGAATTCTAGTAAATAGACTCCTGGTGTATTCATTGCGTGCACTTCGCTACCACTACCATAGAATGGTGTGGTAACAGTCTTCTGAAACCCTGGAAAAGGTGACATCGGTGCCGACGGAGCCCTCGTGCGGAGCAATTCCCCAGCTTTCAAAGAAAGCCTTTGTGATTGCATCGCGCATGCGCGGTCCCCTTCTTGCCCAAGGGTGCCATCTTGCTTAGTCTCCCTTTTTCCGCGGAGCCCAACGGACGTTGTCCCTAATTCCTTGCGGAAAAAGTGTCTCAAAACTTTAGAATAATTTTTTCTCTTCGACCGGTTCAACGCCGGTTCCCCTTCCCGCCCGCGGCTCGGTACACCGGTATCAAGTCCAGTCAATATTTTGCGTTTTTGTCCTTAGAGACTAGTGTTCGCGCTCTTTTTTTTATTTTTACTGGCAGCCCGGTCCTTCGACCTTGCAGGGGCCCTTTTCCCCCCCCAATGGCTGCCAGCGGGTTTAAAAAGTGTGATCGATATAAGAAGTTAATGGCCCTCATTGACACACATGACTGCTGTCTCCGATGCCTCAGGCCCGACCATGACCCAAAGGTCTGTGGCCCATGTGGGAAAAAGTCCTCTAAGGCATTCGGAATTAGGCAGCAGCGGCGTGAAAGGATTTTCTCGGAGTCTGCATTCCCCCCCCCCCCCCCCGGATCCAGACCTCATCAGAAACCTCAACATCTCTCAAGCTGTCTGAACCCAAGCACCATCAGGGGTTTTCTGAACGGGGGTCTCCCTCCCGGGAACACCGGAGGAAGAAGTAGCCTGTGAGGGCGTCATCGTTGGGTGCCTCCGATTGCCCTGGGCCCTTGAAGGCCAGGTCGCAGAGTCCTGATCACCGCCCCGGGTCCTTGGAGTCAGAGCGGCCTGCGAATATACCTCGCACAGAGCCGGAGACGCCGAGGCGGGTAAGTGCTGTTGTCCTCGTGGATTCCCTTCCAGGGGAGCCGGCGTTGAGCCGGAGGCTGCGGAGTCTCTTGAGCTCGGTCTCAGAATGACTGCACTTCATGGAGCAGCAGCGGGCGCTGATAGCCAGTCTCACCGATCCATCTGCCCCGACCACCGGGACTTCGATGTCCAAGCCGACCCCGGAGGCCGAGCCGATCCTTGACACTCAGACTCGAGTCGATCCTCGGCCAAGGTCTCCCTTGACCTCCCGCTTGGGACCAAGGTCGTCGACGCTGGTGCTCTCGGCGTCAGGGCCGGAGCCCCTCGATTCCTCCTCGGAGGGATCGGCATGGGAGATGGAAGATGGAGTCTCCAGACACCCATCGGACTCACCGGGTTTGGAGCCTCTGAGAAGGTCCCCTCCAGAGGATACCCGGTTCTCGGACTTCGTCAGGGACATGCCCAAGGCTTTGGCATTCCCGGCAGATACCAAGGAGCCTCAAGCTGAAGAGCTCGAGGCCCTCCAGTATGACTTTCCCCCGAGGGAAGCCCTTACTGTGCCGATTTCTCCGATGCTGGAACGGCTGATACTCCTCATGTGGGAGTCACCAGCCTTGATGCCAGTTCTCAGCAAGTGGGTCAATTCCATCTATCGAGTCCGTAAGAGCCCTGGGTTCCAAAAGGCACAGCTGGCGCACAACTCCATGGTTGTGGAATCGGCCATGCACAGGCTCAAGAGCCAAAAAACGCACTCCTCGGTGCCTCCTGGCCAGGAGGCCCGGAACCTGGACGCCCTTTGCAGAAAATGCTTCCAGGGCTCAATGCTGTCATGCCGTGTCCAAACCTACCAGCTGTACATGGGCATATACTTGAGGGACCTGGCAAAGGAGATTGCTGGGTTCTCAGCTGGCCTCTCCGAGGCACCCTTGCAGTGCTTCAATGCCTTGTCCACTGGGATTCGGTAGTGCTCGAAGATCATATCTTGAGCGGCCTATGATGGCTTCAAGGCTTCAGCCCGAGTAGCCATGGCTGGCATTGGTGCATGCCGCCAGGCCTGGCTAATGTCATCGGATCTGGAGCCATGGGTTCAGGACAAGTTGATCAATGTCCCTTGCCGAGGTGACAACCTCTTTGGCAAACACATGACTGAGAAGGCTGCTGAGCTTGAGTCCAAGTACTTGACCCGGACAAGACACTCAAAGACGACTTCTGCCCCTTCTAAGAAGGGCTTTGGTAAAAAGCCCTTTTTCCCCGAGGAAGGGTACTGCTTACTGCAACTACCCCACTTACCAGGCCACCCCAGCTCCCCAACAGGGGCAGCAGGCCAAGGGACAGGGGCATGGCCCACATAAGCAGAAGACGCCCAAGGTCCCGGCTCCTATCCAGTCGGGAGGGGTTTTTTGACTTCCAAGGCATAGTCTCTCTTCCACCAGTGGTAAGGTCTTGCACAGGAGGCAGGCTAACCCTGTACGCCCACAGGTGGCCAGCCATCACCTCGGATATCTGGGTCCTGTAAATAGTCCAAAGGGGCCATTTGCTTCACTTCAGCCAGATACCACCCTCCTTCTTTCCAGGAGAGCCTCAGATCTCTTCTTCAAAAGGACCTCCTCTTGCAGGAGTTGACAGGTCTTCTAGAGGATCAGGCGGTGGAACCGGTGCCCCACCATCTGCAGGGCAAGGGCTCCTACTCCAGGTATTTTCTCATACCAAAGAGAACAGGAGGCCTCAGACCCATCCTCGACCTAAGAAACTTAAACAAGTTCCTGGTGAGGGAAAAGTTCAAGATGCTTTCCCTTGGAATGTTGCTGCCTTACATCCACCAGGGAGATTGGCTATGCTCCTTAGACCTGAAAGATGCCTATACGCACACTCTCATTCACACAGACCACAGACAATATCTGAGATTTGTAGTGGGAGGAAAACATTTCCAGTACAGAGTTCTACCCTTTGGCCTGGCCTCTGCTCACAGGGTGTTTACAAAATGCCTGGCTGTAGTGGCGGCCTTTCTCAGAAGTCAAGGAATTTTTGTCTTCCCTTACCTGGACGACTGGCTCATCAGGAGCCAGTTGCCTCAGGAGGCCCAACAGGCCACTTCTCGCACTATCAACATATTGCAACGTCTGGGTTTTGTCATAAACCACGCAAAGTCCACTTTGCTCCTCGCTCAAAACCTACAGTTCATAGGAGCAAGATTGGACACCCTTCGGGTGAAGGCTTTCCTGCCGGAGGACAGGGCACAGAGGCTGCTAACACTGGCAAAACAGTTCAGTCTCAGGTCTCAGCGAGACACTTCTTGCGCCTCCTGGGCCACATGGCCTCCACGGTGCATGTGACACCAAATGCTCGTCTCCACATGAGAACAGCTCAGTGGTGCCTCAGAGATCAGTGGACTCAGGCCTCCGGCAGCCTCAGAGACATAACAGTATCCAAACGACTGGTAAAAATCATTGCAGTGGTGGTGTCAGCCACCCAACCTGCTTGAGGGAGTTCTTTTTCAGACTCCCTCACAGACAAGGGTGCAAACGACAGGTGCCTCCTTGCTGGGCTGGGGAGTCCATTGCCAAGGATCATGCACTCAGGGGTTGTGGTCTCTTCAGGAGTCTGCACACCAAATCAACCTCTTAGAGCTGCGGGCGATACGCCTAGCTCTTCAAGCCATTTGTCATGTCCTCTCAAATCAGTCTGATACAGACGGACAACCAAGTAGCAATGTTCTATGTGAACAAGCAGGGAGGTACAGGGTCTCGTATCCTGTCAGCTGACAATGGACCTCTGCTCCTTTGCCATCAAGCTAGGTATGTCTCTCAAAGCAGTGTACCTGCCTGGTCAGGAGAACTGTCTAGCGGACAAACTAAGCAGAATTCTCCAACCTCACGAATGGCAGCTGGATCCTGTGGTGGCACAGCGGATTTTCCACCACTGGGGACATCTGTCCATAGGTTTATTTGCCAGTCCACAAAATTACCAGCTGCCCAGATTTTGCTTGAGACAGCCACATCCTCAGAGGGTGGCTGCAGATGCATTCCTGATCTCCTGGGTCAGGGGGCCTCATGTATGCGTTGCCTCCCATGCCTCTGCTGGCCCATGGCCAAAATCCTTCGGGACAAGGCCTCCGTTATTTTGGTAGCCCCCAGATGGCCAAGAAAGCCTTGGTTTCCGCTTCTCCTTCAGCTGGCAGTGGAAACCCCACTTCCACTGGGGACGCAGCCCGACCTCCTTTCACAGGAGCAGGGCTCTCTTGCACCCCAACCTCAGGGCCCTCAACCTGATGGCATGGCTGCTGAAAAGGTAGTGCTAGCTCCTCTCCTCCTACCTCGGAATGTAGAAGTGTTACTGGCCTCCAGGAGGCAGTCCACTAGGAAATCCTATGCTTTCAAGGGGCGGAGATTTG
This sequence comes from Ichthyophis bannanicus, assembly GCA_033557465.1. Classification (NCBI taxonomy): domain Eukaryota; kingdom Metazoa; phylum Chordata; class Amphibia; order Gymnophiona; family Ichthyophiidae; genus Ichthyophis; species Ichthyophis bannanicus. The sequence continues at coordinate 173,267,257 of CM066034.1, forward strand.
AGGTGTGGTGTAACCAGCACAATGAAAACCCTTTCTCTTGCCTTGTACCAGTGGTGCTGCAGTACCTGCTTCACCTCTCAGAATTATGTCTCAAGTCTAACTCTGTCAGGGTCCACCTGAGTGCTTTGTCAGCAAACCACTCGCCAGTGGAGGGGCAACCTTTTTCGGCTCACCCCCTGCTGTCCAGATTCCTCAGAGGTTTGCTTCTGCTGAAACCCCCAGTTCGTCCTTCAGCTACTAAGTGGGATTTGAATGTGGTCTTACAGCAGCTTACTCGCCCACCTTTTGAGCCGATGTCCTCTTGCCATCTGGAAGGTGCTCTTCCTGGTAGCACTCACATCAGCCAGACGTGTGAGTGAGCTACAAGCTCTCGTAACTGATAAACTATACACAAGGTTTTATAGGAATAGGGTGGTCCTTTGCACTCACCCGAAGTTCCTTCCAAAGGTGGTCTCTTCTTTCCACCTCAACCAGAAGGTGATTCTTCCAACCTTCTTTCCCAGGCCGCATTTTAGCCGGGCAGAGGCAGCCCTGCATACCCTGGATTGTAAGAGGGCGTTGTCCTTCTACCTGGAGTGTATGAAGGGACATCAACAGGCTACTCAGCTCTTCGTCTCGTATGACCAAGCTGGGGTTACTTGTTTCCAAGCGTACGCTGTCCACCTGGTTGGCAGACTGCATTGCCTGGGCGTACAGTGCGGCTGGTCTCCCGTTGCAGGGTCGAGTCACGGCTAAGGGCGCATCAGTGGCTCACTTCCACTCTGTTCTGCCGGCAGACATCTGCCGGGCCACAACTTGGTCTTCAAGTCATACTTTTGCAGCCCATTACTGCCTGGATAGGGAGTCCCGACGGGACAGTGCTTTCGGCCAGGTGGTACTCCGTAACCTATTTGAAGTTTAGGCAACTCCGACCCTTTGGTGTCAGGCTACCGGGCCGGGGGGGGGGGGGGGGGTGTGTTGCTTTCTCGGCTGAATTCCTATTCGCAGCTGCTGCGGCTCTTCTAGAGGGAGCCATTTTTCAGCTATGGGTTCTCGGTAGCCTATAGCTAGGGAGTCCCATATGTGAGGGCTGACTTCCTGCTTGTTCCTGGAGAAAGCGTAGTTACTCACCTGTAACAGGGGTTCTCCAAGGACAGCAGGAATCAGTCCTCACAACCTTCCCTCCTCTCCTGGAGTTGCAGTCCTATTATTGGTTTTTATTCATTTTGCCATCTTTTTAGCTATGTCATTTGACTGAGCAAGATGGCACTCTTGGACGGGAAGGGGACCGTGCATGTGCGATGCAATCCCAAAGGCTTTCTTTGAAAGCTGGGGAATTGCTCCGCACGAGGGCTCCGTCGGCGCCGACGTCACCCATTTGTGAGGGCTGATTCCTGCTGTCCCCGGAGAACACCTGTTACAGGTGAGTAACTACGCTATCTCCAGGAACAAGCAGGAATGTAGTCTTCACATATGGGTATCGTCTGTACCGACGGAGCCTGCACGGGAACGCTCCCCAATGTCCAAAAGGAAAGCCTTTGGGAGCATCCCACAGCGCATGTGTGCGGCCTTCCCACCTCACTGCCTCTCACTTCAGTTCTTTGTTTTCCGCGGAGCCAACAGGACATCCCTCCTGTCACTGCAGAAAACTTTCTTTCTTGTTTTTTTGTGGTCGCGTCTGCCTTCATTCGACGCCTACTGGTACCACCGGTTCTCTTTTCTTATTTTCTTAAAAAAAAAAAAGAATCTTCTTCGGTGCCTCACCCCTCCTGGGGTTAGGCGCCACTTTGGGCACTAGGCCCAAAAATCTCCAGACATGGAGAAGCCAACTAGTGGTTTTAAAAAAATCAAACTGGTGGTACTATTTCCGTCACCGACATCCACAAATGGTGTCTCAAATGTTTAGGTCCTGAACATTGTCCAGCGGAGTGCCTCTCCTGTAGAAAGATTTCCAAAAGGGGCCTGGCATGCTCAGTCTCCAAGCTGCTGGAGGTGGTGCATAGAGGTGTGGGACTGGACTGGACGATAAGGAATAGGATATATATTGTGATCTAAATGATAGGATGGATCAAATTGGTGGAGGGATGGTGCTACATAAAGATGGTACAGAATCAAATCAGGTATGTGCAAAGCTAAGCCGCTTGCCAACTTTGCCCCCAGGAGAAACGAAATGCGTAATTTTTTATCGAGACACATTCTAGAGCTGATTTTATAAGGAAGCCATATAATGGTATGTGCCATTTATACATGCACATCACTATTTGAGGGCTTAAGCACATATTTTGGACTACAGAATAGCAAATGCCTAATCAAGCATACTCAGGGCTGGCACTTCCATTAGGTGAACTAGCCAGTCGCCTAGAGCTCTGGCCTTCAAGCGGCACCCATTGCTGCCCCTCCTCTGGAATCTACAGCAGCAGCAATGGCCTGAAACAGTCCCGTGGCGCTTACCTCAAAACTGACACTGTGGGGCCGTTTGCTTCCACCTCCACTGACACCCAATGCAGACTTCTTTTTATGGAAGCAGAACGCTTCCACCACTATGCACCACCAGGAAACGTTTGCTCTAACAATAAAATGTAACAAACTGAAGAGATTTGCCACTTGTGGCAACAGGGTTGCCTAAAGGAGAAAAGGTTCTACTTTTCTGTGTATTGCATTTATAAAAATGCAAGACTATGGAAGGAAATGTGACCACTTGCAAAGGTTGCGCTATGAAGATGGCGATTAGAGAAATGGGAGTAATGAAGACAAACCACAGGAGTAAAGGAGCCCAGATATGCAAGATGGTATCTGAGTCACAGTAGAGACTTATTCATACCTGGGAGGAGTGGCCTAGTGGTTAGGACAAGGTACTTCGGGCCGGAGGTTCAAGTCCCACCTGGGGACAGCAATCTCAGGCCGGAGGGACTGGGATTTCTAGTCCTATAGGCACTCCTTGTGGTCTTGGGCAAGCCACTTAACCCTCCATTGCCCATGTTCCCTCGTGTTAAATGTATCTCCCAATTGACCGCTTTGACCCGGTGAAAAGCGGGATATAAATACAGCTAAATAAAATAAATAATAAAATAAAGCACAGGAGGAAAACTATAGTCCAAGGAGACAGATTTCTGTACCCTCATAAAAATAAGCTTTGAGAGTCGTTCAGATCTTTTCACAAATGTAGGGAACAAAATCTTTATTGTTCAATACAGCAACCTTTTACTTCCCCATTCTGTCAAAATGGATTTTAGTTTTCAGTAATTAAATGCAATGCTAACAGCTTTAAAAATGCATGATATCAAGGCACTACAGATAAATGTAAAGTGACTCAAATTACTGCTAATCAAGGTCCTTTCCAACCATATGTGCACCAATGTATAGCTGTCTGCTAAAACTTGTACCCTGCTATTCTTAGTACCTAAAAAGTGCTTGATTATACATAACACTAAAAAATGAAGGACAAGCCTATGGACACATTTTCTTCCTTTCCTCACTCTATCCTTTTCCCATTGACCACCCATTCAATACTAACTTGCAGGCCTTTCCAAAAGCAGACTGCGCACTCCTGAAGTAGAGATCCAACCAGAATCTTCTGGAAAAAAAAAAAAAGAAATAGTAGTTATTGTCCAAACAAAAATAAAATAATTGCATTATCTTTATCATTATTAGAATGCCTGATTTACCGCATCTTCGGTGCAATCAGGGTGGTTTACAATGGAGCAAAATAACAGAGGCAGAGACCAGAAACAGAAAGGAACTACATATTCAGACAGGAAAGCAAATAGTCACACCAGATTTAGGAAAAGCGAAAGGAGGGGGAATGGTTCGGACAGAGAGAGGAGATTAAGAAGAGTCAGGAGGGGGAAAGTCATAGGCAACACAGAAGAGATAGGTCTAAAGGAAGAACATGAACACTTGGGATATGACTTCTTGGCAGAGTGAAGTGGGAATGAAGTTCCAGAGTGCCAAAAAGCTGTGGTTCTCAACCCAGTCCTCAGGACACACCAAACCAGAATTTAAGCATAATCACAATGAATATGTAAGATTTGCATGTACTGCTTCCCTTGAATGCGATTCTTACATATTCATTGTTACCCTGAAAAAATGACTGGCTAGGTGTATCCCGAGGACTGGGATGAGAACCCCTGCAATAAAAAAAAAAAAAGAGTTTACTCTTGTGGAAAATCAGATTGAAACACTGCATTAAAGGTATTTTCCTTTTTGTCCCTCCAGCCCAGTCCCGCATCTCAAGGTAGTCAACCCCCATTAGCAGCTTGGAGATTGAGCATGTCACATTTTGATGACAACAGAATACTTAGGCAGTTGGCACCACCCACTGGGGTTTGCTGTACCAAAACACTTAAAAAACAACAACAAAAAAATTGCACACACCAAGGGGAGGAAGTGACGTCACTGTCTGGGATGGCAGCCTGAGACGGGAGATCCAGAGCCTATCCCGGTGTTTGCCTCCATGTCCCTTACCTGAGCACCAACAGTGTTGAGCAAGGCAACTGTCCATAAGCGGAGTGAGAGGGGAGACAGATGACATGGAGAGCCGCAGATTTGCAGGACTTCGCATATGCAGGAGCCAGGGCAAGCGACAGATCATAAGATGGCTGCTGCATGATGTGGAGTGGGGGATGCGGAGATGAGTGATGAACGAGGCGGGAGAGGCATGGAGGACAAAAAAGGAGAGCTGGTGCTACAAAGACTCACAAAGGAAGAATTAAAAGATTGGTTTGCAGAACTAAAAGTTGCGATTAATACAATGAGAGGAGGTGGGAGAGATGACTGGAGAAATAAAAGAGGAAGTGGGAGAATTAAAGAGGAAAGTGGAAGAGCAAGAACATACTGTAGAACAACTGCAGGAACAGCAAAATGTGCAGGATGGCATAATAAAAGATATGTAGATGGAGAGAGCAACTTCTGTATAAAATTGAAGACTTAGAAAATAGAACTAGACGGAATAATATAATAAGGTGTATTCTGGAAGATCCAGAATTCAAGGACGGTAAAAAAAAAGTGGCAAAACCACAGTAGACATTCAAAAGATTGAGATGGATCGTGCGCATAGAGCCCTGGGCCCGGTCAGGCCGAATAGACCAAGAAACATAGTAATTTGCCTTAAAGACTATGAGCTTAAAGAGGGCATAATGGAGAAAGTGAGGTGGATGGAGAGTATTGTATGGCAAGGCTACAAAGTGATGATCTTTGCCGACCTGGTGGAAAGGACGCTACAAAGGAAGAGAACTGGCACCAATTACACAGCAACTTTGAAAAGAAGGTGTGAAGTATCGCTAGTTATACCTCTTTGGACTGATGTTCAATAAAGGGATGCAGACATGGAGGGTTAAAACTTTTGCTGAGGCTAAGCAAGCTATGGTAGAGGTGGGATGGCTAGGAAAAGCCGACAGTCAACAGCATACAGAAAAGGGGACACACAAAGAACAAATGAATAAGAAAGACTACAAGAACAGATTGGAAGTGCAGAAGGGAGATCTCAATAATGGTTGACCACGGAAAGCATAGTTACTCACCTGTAACAGGTGATCTCCGGGAACAGCAGGAATTTAGTCTTCACATATGGGGTACATCGGTACCGACGGAGCCCGCGCGGGAACGCTCCCCAGCATCCAATTAGGAAGCTTTTGGGAGCATCCCACAGCGCCTGCGTGCTGCCTTCCCGCCTTTCCCAACTGCCTCTCTCCAGTTGAGTTTAAAGCTGAGACAAAGAGAGAGAGAGGGAAAGAGAAAGATAGAGATACAACTCCTAGGGGAGGTGGGTGGGTTGTGAAGACTAAATTCCTGCTGTTCCCAGAGATCACCTGTTACAAGTAACTATGCTATCTCCAGGAACAAGCAGGAATGTAGTCTTCACATATGGGGACTCCCAAGCTTTAGATGCCAGGGAGAGACCCCAGAAGTTGTGTGCCCCTGTGAAGGGCTCCACTTACCCCCATAGATCTCTGGCATCAACCAGGGATGGCGGGTAGGAGTTGATTAGGTATGGAACAGGTGTTGAACAGCCTGACCAAACAAGGCATCCCGGCGGGAGTCCTTGTCCAAGCAGTAATGGGGCTGTGAAGGTATGAACCGAGGCCCAAGTGGCTGCTCGACAGATGTCGTCGATAGACAGAGTGTAGATGAGCCATTGAAGCTGCCATGGCTCTCACATTGTGAGCTGTGACATGGCCCTCCAGAGGAAGGTTCTTACTCTGATAGGCAAAGGAAATACAATGTGCAATTCAGTTGGACAGTGTTCTCTTGGAGACTGGAAGTCCCAAACGAGAAGGATCGAAAGCATAAAAGAGTTGAGAGGACTTTCTATGTTGCTGTGTTCTTTGCAAGTAAAAGGCTAAAGCTCTTTTACAGTCTAAAGTATGAAGATTCCTTTCTGCATTAGATGCATGAGGCCTTGGAAAAAAGACAGGCAGGTATACTGCTTGGTTTAAATGGAAAGGCGAGACCACCTTCGGCATGAAGTGTGGATGAGTCCTAAGGACTACCTTGTCATGATGGAACCTTGTATAAGGTGGATCAGCTACTAGTGCTTGCAACTCACTGATGCGACGTGCTGGTGTGATTGCAATGAGAAAGATAACTTTCCAAGAAAGGAATTTCAATGATGTAGTAGCCAAAGGTTCGAAAGGTGGCTTCATGAGCTGATCAAGAACTAGGTTTAAGTCCCATGCCACTGGAGGTGGCCTAATGGGAGGCTTAGTTAGAAGGCGGCCTCAAATCTTGCTACAAGAGGATGGGAGGAAATAGGTTGTCCATTCAGAGGCTTGAAAGAAGCTGCAATGGCACTCAAATGGACTCTTACTGAGTTAGTCTTAAGTCCTGTAATGGATAAATGAAGGAGATACTCCAGCAATGATTCCAGAGGTATCGCACGGGGGTTAAGACCCTTCTGCGAACACCATATGTAAACCTTTTCCACTTGAAAGCATAAGAGCATCTTGTGCAAGGTTTCCTGGAAGCATAAAGGATATCCTTTACTGGCTGAGGAAGGTTAAGATCATGAAGATCTAGGCCTTCAGCAACCAAGCCCTGAGATGCAGGGATTGGGGATTGGGATGCCATAACATTCCGTCCTCCTGAGACAGGAGATCTGGAGCAGACCCTAACTCCAGGGAGGGAGCTTAAGAGAGTTGTAGAAGCAGAGGGTACCACACTTGCTGTGGCCAATGTGGTGCTATGAGAATAATATGGCCTCTGTCGCTCTGAAGCTTGAATAGGGTTTTGGGAATTAGGGGAATGGGCGGAAAGGCTTAAAGGAAGTCCTGACCCCAGTGAAGGAGGAAGGCATCCCTGGCCTGAGAGCCCTAAGCCAGAATTCTGGAACAGAACCGGGGAAGTTTGGCATTCAATGGACTTGCAAAGAGGTCTATATCCGGGGTTCCCCAAATTTGAAAAATCTTGGACACATGGTCTGCATGTAGAGACCATTCGTGTGGAAGCAGAACACTCAACTGATTCTGTCTGCCCAAGAGTTTTGTATGCCTGGAAGATACACTGCCAGGAGATGAATCTGATTCTCTCTGGCGAGGGCCCTTAGTCGCAAAGCTTCGTTGCAAAGCGACAGAGCCTGTCCCCCCCCCCCCCGCTTGTTCACGTAGAATATGGCTACTTGACTGTCCGTATGAATGAGGACTGTCTTGTAGCTGAGCAGGGTGTGGAAAACTCGAAGAGCAAGTAAGATTGCTCTGAGCTCTAAGAGATTGATATGTAGATGACTCTCCGGTGGAGTCCAGGTGCCTTGGGTGGAGAGGTCTTGTAGATGAGCTCCCCAACCCATTGGTGAAGCATCTGTTGTGAGAGTTGCCTGGGGTAAGGGTTGTTGAAAAGGGGACCCCAGCAACAGGTTTTGAGGACTGCCACCATTGGAGGGACAAAATAAGACGATTTGTGTTTGCTATTTTGTTTGACAGGCATCCTGATGCCTGAGCCCATTGGGTGGATAAAGTCCACTGGGCTGCTCTCATGTGGAGACGAGCATAAGGAACCACATGCACTGTGGATGCCATGTGGCCTAGTAGTTATAGCATTTCTCGGGCAGTGAGGGAAGGTTTTAGCACTGCTTGAGAAGCTAACCGCACCATGCAAAGGCAACGGGCCTGGGGGAGATAGGGCCCTTGCCCTTTTGGTATCCAGCAAAGCTCCTATGAACTCTAGAGACTGAGTGGGAGTTAGACTGGATTTTGGGATGTTTATGACCAGACCCAAATACTGAAGGATACGCATTGTGCAAGATAGGGAAGTTCTGGCCTCTGACTCTGATGGGGCTCGAATGAGCCAGTTGTCTAAGTAGGGGAAGACGAATATGCCTAGAGTGCGGAGAAATGCTGCTACCACAGCCATGCATTTCGTGAACACTCTTGGAGCTGAGGCCAGACCAAAAGGAAGCATCCTGTATTGGTAGTGCTTTCCCTGGAAAAGGAACCGAAGGAACTTTCTGTGAGTTGGATGGATGAGAACATGGGTGTATGCGTCCTTGAGATCTAGAGAACAAAGCCAATCCTGACTCTGAAGGTATGGCAGCAGAGTTCCTAGAGAAATCATTTAGAATTTCTCTTTGAACAGGAATTTGTTCAATTCTCTGAGGTCCAAGATAGGTCTGTATCCCCCTGTTTTCTTTGGGATAAGGAAATAGGGTGAGTAAAACCCTGTACCCTGCTGATGAATGGGTACTTCTTCTATTGCCCCTTGGGCAAGAAGTGTAGAGACCTCTTGATGTAACAGGTTGATGAGAGAGGTCTGAGAATTGAACTGTCTTACCACTGTGGGAGGGGGCATGCACAGAAAGTGCAGCTTGTACCCCTTTCTGATAATGGCGTGTCCAATGCTCTGCTGTTATCTGCTCCCACCTGGGGGCAAAATGGCATAACCTTCCTGGAATGGTGGAAGGCTCTGGTCCATTGAGGGCCAGGAAGGCTAAGTTCTCTAGAATGTATGATTCATCCCCTAAGACGCTAATCATGTGTGCTGTGACCCCAGATCTATGTATATACCACCCCCCCCCCCCCCAAGTCTTGATTGACAACCCCCCAAAGACGAATCGAACCGCTGCTGATCGCTGGAAGCAGCGGTATATAAGTGTGTAGTAAATAAATAAATAAAATAAATAGATGAAAGTCAAAGACCTTGTGACTGCTGAGACAGTTGAGGCTTAGCAGTCTTTGCCTTCTTTTGTTTGGGTGGTTGCTGCCTTTCCCAGACAGGTTGACCTGCAGAACGTGCCTGCTGAGAATAAGCAGGATAAAATTTTTTCTTTTTAGAAAAGAATGGTTTCTTAAAAGATTTTTTTTGCAGGATCAGCTGTAGACTTGGACAATCTGTCCAAGGTGGAGTTTTCAGCATCCATCTCATTGGCTTTTTCCTGCCAATCTTTACCAAACAGGGTCTCACCAGTACAAGGAATATTTCCGAGTTTGTCTTGTACCCAGAGCTCCAGATCAGATGCCTGGAGCCAAGCAATTCTACGTGCACTTATGGCAATGGCAGAGGTTCTGCTTATGCACTCAAAATAGTCGAAAGCTGCACAGTTGACAAATTTTGAAACATCTTGGGCATGTTTGACCAATGTGAGAAAATCCTGTCTTCTATCCTCAGGAAGAAGAGGGCCTAGAGCCGCTAAATCTCCTGTGACTTCTTTCAGGAACATTCCCATATATAGACTATAGGAACTGATCCTGGCAGAAAGCATGGAAGCTTGGAAGACACGACGTCCAAAAGCATCCAAAGTTCTGCACTCAAGTCCTGGAGGATTAGAGGCATGCCTCTTTGCACGCTTGATCCTTCTCATAGCTGATTCCACTACAATAGAGTGGTGAGGAAGCTGAGCTTTCTGAAAACCAGGACAAGGAGGGACTCGATACAGAGTATCCAGTCTATGAGAATGAGGAGAGGTGGTAAGAGGTCTCTCCCACATTCGTAACATGAGATCATGCAAGATCTCATGGATAGGCAAGGTAGCTGCCTCCTTAGGAGTTTTAGGATACTGTAAAATTTCCAACCCCTTTGCTCTGGGCTCTGTTTCAGGTGCCACAGTAATGGAAATACCTTGAGCCACCTCCCTGATGAAATCCTGATGAAATTTAGGGGAGGAAGGCTCCTCTGGGAGAAGTATTCCAGCATCGACAGAACTGTCAGAATCCTCAAACTCCTCTGAGGACTCGAAGTATCGTCTGTCAGGATGCTCTTGAAGAGCCTGATACCCGTACCGACCGAAGTCGGTACCGGGAGTAATCGGTACCGGAGTATCGGTACCGGAGGGCACTGAATGACTGTGTGCCGGCAATGCAGACACCGATGTCAATGCCATCGGTACCGGTACTGATACCAGTGCCGGAGTCAGTGCCAGTACCGGTTGAAAAGTCTGACGCGGTTCCGAGGGTGTCGACGCCGCAAGGAGAGCCGCCAGACTGCGCTCAATAGCCAGGACTCGCTGGTCTATCAACGCTGCCAATGCCTGGATGTCGGTACCGGAGAAGACAGCCGGTACCCCAGAGCATGGCACCAGTAGTTCTGCCGAGGTCGAGGCCTCGAGAACATCCTGGAGCCCTGATAATGCTTTGGAAGCCGAAGCCTCCCGCTGGGGCAATTTTGCCGGTGCAGAATCCTCAAGGGCAACGCCAGAGGCATCTCGATGCTTAGAAGGAGATCTACCCTTTGAGGACCGGCTAGAATTATGTTTAGTTACCTGAGAGATCCATGGGAGGAAGACGAAGCCCTGGAAGACTTCGATGCCACCAAAGCTGCATCAGAGGGAAACAGGGTACTGAGCTTGGCGGCTCGGTTCTGTCGACCTCTCTTGGACATCATGGCACAGGCCACTCTGAGATGGAATGATCAGGACCTAAACATTTCAGACACCACTCATGGGTGTCGGTGACGGAAATGGTACCACCACACTTGGTGCACTTTTTAAAACCAGAGGAGGGTTTTTCCATTATGGAAAAAAATCTTGGGCCTAAGGCCCAAAATGGCACGTGCACCTGGAAAAAATGGGAAAGTACTAAGGATTTTTTTTTTTTTAAGAGAAGAAATACAGAAATAAAGAAAAAACGGCGGTACCGGTAAATCGTCGAGGAAGGCAGACGCGACCACAAAAAAAGAAGGAAACTTTTCTACGGTGACAGGAACGCGACCTGCTGGCTCCGCGGAAAACGAAGAACTGGAGAGAGGCAGTTGGGAAAGGCGGCAAGGCAGCACGCAGGCGCTGTGAGATGCTCCCAAAAGCTTCCTAATTGGACGCTGGGGAGCGTTCCCGCGCAGGCTCCGTCGGTACCGACGTACCCCATATGTGAAGACTACATTCCTGCTTGTTCCTGGAGATAAGACAGGTCAGTAAACTTCAAGTGGAATTACTTCCGATAATATACTTAACAGAATCCAGAAGTAATAGCATTATGGAGAAAAAGCCAAGATTGAGAATGAACGACATGTACGAGAAAGACAATGGTGGCAGGTTGCTTAAAAGTTTAAATTAAGAGCAACAAGGGATAGCTGGATAAGCTTAGTAGCCATCAGCAATATTTAAATTTTAAGTTTGTATGTTTGAGTAAGCTGAAAAAAAGGGAAGACCGTTTTTTGTAGTTGATTTTGAGTTAAAAACTAACATGAAGGTGGGGAACGGTAAGGGACGGGGATGGACGGGAGGCAGTGGAAGATGGCGGAGGGACGGCAGGGAACCCGGACGATGAGCACTTCTCCAAGGAAGTCCTCTGGGGAGGGGGGAGGTGCAGGGAAGGGGAGATTAGGAAATTGAGAAAGAGCTAAGCGAAGGGGGGAGAGGGAGGGCAGACAGGAGGGGGAACAAAAATTGACAATTACTACAGTAAATGCAAAAGGTCTTAGAACATAGCGGAAGAGGAGATTGCTGAAACGAGAAGGGAATAGAAAGCGGATATAATATATGTTCAAGAAACGCATTTAAAAGGAGGACAGGAAAAATTGCTCCAAATAAAAAAATACCCGTATGTAATCTTAGCAGGGTGAAGAGCGGAACAAAAAAAAAAGGGGGAGTTGGTATCGTGTTAAGCACGACTTAAGGATTGTGTGGTGGGAGAAGATAGAGAAAGGAGGGCAGGTGGGTAGGGGCTCGATTGCAAATAGCAGGAGAAGTGTGGGTAGTGTATATAAATGGCCCGAATGAACAAGGAGTTTTTTTTTTTATGAGAAAACTTTGGTGGAGCAGGAAAAACTAGGGGGCATACCAATAGTAATGGAAGGAGATTTCAACCTTACAGTAAAGCCGAGGGTGGACAATAGTGGAGATGAAATAAGAGGAGGGAGAAAAGAGCAGCAGAGTCTACTTAAAATGAAGGAAAGATTAGGATTGATTGATAGCTGGAGAAGTGAACACCTGGGGGAGAAATACACCTTCCATTCAATTCTACATGGGACATATAGCAGGTTGGACATGATTTGGGTGGGAGGGAACTGGATGTCCAAGGTTGTGAATATAGAGCAAAGAGTAGTTACTCACCTGTAAAAGGTGTTCTCCAGGAGCAGCAGGAATCAGTCCTCACATATGGGTGTCATCAGCGCCGATGAAGCCCCAGCGAAGCATTTCCCCAGCTTTCTATAAAAGCCTTTGGGAATGCAGGCACGCATGCGCGGTTCCCTTCCCGCCTAAAGGTGCCATCTTACCTCAGTCAAATGACATAGCTAAGAACAGCACACAAAAATGAAAAATAAACTATGTACAACTGCAACTCCAAGGGGAGGAGGGAGGGTTGTGAGGACTGATTCCTGCTGCTCCTGGAGAACACCCGTAACAGGTGAGTAACTACTCTTTCTCCAAGACCAAGCAGGAAGTCAGTCCTCACATATGGGTGACTCCCAAGCTCTGGGCTACCGAGGAACCCAGGCTGAACAAGAGTACTCCCTCTACTCTCAGCAGCAAAGAAAAGCTTTTCAAGGACACAACCTCCACCGGTAGCCCAACAGAGGGCAGGAGTTGCCTAAACCTCAAAGAGATTCCGGAGTACTGCTTGGCCAAAAGCACTGTCCCTACGGGACTCCCTCTCCAGACAGTAATGGGCCGCAAAGGTCTGGCTTGAAGACCAAGTTGCAGCCCTGCAGATGTCTACCAAGGGCACAGAGCGGAGATGAGCCACTGAGGCAGCCATTGCCCTGACACCGTGGGCCGTAACCCGACCCTGCAAAGGAAGGTCAGCCGCCTTGTAAACCCAGGTGATACAGTCAGCCACCAAGATAGACAAGATACGCTTGGACACAGCCAACCGCAACCTATTAGGGTCAAAGGATACAAAGAGCTGAGTAGCCCTTCTATGCCCCTGCGTACGGTCAAGGTAGAAGGATAAGGCCCACCTACAGTCCAGGGTATTCAGGACTGCTTCAGCCTGGCTAGCATGAGGCCTAGGGAAGAATGTAGGAAGAACCACCTCTTGGTTGAGGTAGACAGAGGAGACAACCTTTGCGAGGAACTTTGGATGAGTCCTGAGGACTACCCTGTTCCTATAAATCCTAGTGTAAGGTCTATCACAGACCAGGGCCTGAAGCTCACTCACTCGCCTAGCCGAAGTAAGTGCTATCAGGAAGAGTGTCTTCCAGGAGAGGAAGCGTAGTGGGCTAGTAGCCATCGGCTCAAAAGGTGGGCGAGTCAATTGCTGCAAGACCACATTCAACTCCCACTCAGGGGCAGGACGACAGATTGGAGGCTTGAGTAAAAGCAAGCCCCTGAGAAAGCGGGACACCAGGGGGTGAACCGACAGAGAATGTCCTTCCACCAGTGAGTGGTGAGTTGCTAGAGCTGAGAGGTGGACCCGAACAGAATTGGACTTAAGTCCCTGATTTGATAAGTGCAGTAAGTACTGAAGCACTACTGGCACAGTGCAGGAGAAAGGATCCTCTGTACGTAGCTGACACCACACAGAAAACCTTCTCCATTTGAGAGCATAGGTTTCTCTAGTGGATTGTTTCCTAGAGGCTAGGACAACCTCCCCAACTTCCTGAGGCAGGCCCTAGGGAGCCAAAACTACCCTTGCAGCCTCCAGGCCATCAAATTGAGAGCTTTGAGATTGGGGTGCAGAAGGGAACCCTGATCCTGAGAGAGAAGGTCGGGTTGCAACCCCAGAGGCAGTGGTGGATCCACTGCCAGCTGAAGCAGAAGTGGAAACCAAGGTTGTCCCGGCCACCTGGGAGCCACCAGCAGGACCGAGGCCTTGTCCTGAAGAATCTTGAAAAGAGTTCGGGCAACCAAGGGCATGGGAGGAAACGCATACAGGAGGCCCTGAGTCCGAAGGCACCACTGTGCAGGCCTCATATGGAGCCTTGCATTGGGGGTCACATGTACTGTCGAAGCCATGTGGCCCAGAAGCCTCAGGCAGAGTCTGGCGGAGACCAGCGACCTGTTGAGAAACTGTTTTGCCAAGGCAATTAGCCGTTGTGCTCTGTCTTCTGGCAAGAAAGCCTTTGCCAGGAGAGAGTCCAGAGTTGCTCTTATGAACTCCAAATTCTGGGAGGGGAGCAAAGTGGACTTTGCGAAGTTTATGACAAACCCTAGGCTTTGAAGAGCAATAGTTCTGAGGGTGGCTTGGCTGGCCTCCTGGCACGTCTGACCCCTGATGAGCCAGTCGTCCAGATAGGAGAAGACAAAGATTTCCTGATTCCTCAGGTAGGCCGCCACCACTGCCAGGCATTTGGTAAAGACCCTGGGAGCGGAGGTTAGGTCAAAAGGCAGTACTCTATACTGATAATGGTTTCCTCCCACAATGAACCTGAGGTACTTTCTGTGGTCTGGATGAATGAGGATGTGAGTGTACGCATCCTTTAGATCTAAGGAGCATAGCCAATCTCCCTGCTGGAGGGAGGGCAGAAGTGTTCCAAGAGTAAGCATCTTGAACTTTTCTCTCTCTAGGAACTTGTTTAGGTTCCTGAGATCCAGAATAGGTCGAAGGCCACCGGTTCTTTTGGGTACCAGGAAATACCTGGAGTAGAACCCCTGACCTTGCAAGTGGGGAGGCACAGGTTCCACCGCCCTGTCTACTAACAGACCTTGGAGCTCCTTAAGGAGAAGGTCTGTGTGCAGGGAAGGCCTTGGAGG
Source organism: Ichthyophis bannanicus (assembly GCA_033557465.1). Taxonomy (NCBI): domain Eukaryota; kingdom Metazoa; phylum Chordata; class Amphibia; order Gymnophiona; family Ichthyophiidae; genus Ichthyophis; species Ichthyophis bannanicus. Next base: position 173,282,291 of record CM066034.1, read on the forward strand.
CTCCCCTGGAAAGTATGGGGGAGGCAGTTGGAGAAAATGTAGTGCATAGCCCCTGTGGACTATGTCCAACACCAACTGTCCCCGGTGATGAGGGGCCACTGGTGGGCAAAGAGGGCGAGGCGACCTCCTGTGCAGGGTTGGGATAGCAGGGACAGAGAGGCTACGCTCAAGGAGTCAAAAACCCCCACCCTGAGTGGGAGCAGGGGCCGAAGGCTTGGGGGTCCTCTGCCTACGGGGCCCATTACCCTGCCCCTTGGCTTGCTGACCCTGGGGTGCAGCTTGGGCAGCCTGATACTGAGGCTACTGTTTGTAGGCAGTGCCCTTCCTCGGGTAAAAGGGCTTTTTACCCGAGCCCTTCTTCTTATGAGAAGGGGCAGAGGTCTTCCTAGACAGCCTTGTCCATGAAAGGTTCTCTGTTTCAAGCTGGGCGGCCTTCTCGGTCATGGGCTTGCCAAAAAGGTTTTCACCTCGGCAAGGGACATCGACCAACTTGTCCTGAACCCATGGCTCGAGGTCCGATGACTGCAGCCATGCCTGGCATCGAGCCAAAGCCTGGAAGCCATCGTAGGCGGCGCGGGACATGAACTTCGAGCAGTCCCGAATCCCCAAGGACAAGGACTTGAATCTCTGCAAGGGTTCCCCGGAGAGACCAGCAGAGAACCCGGCCAACTCCTTGGCCAGGTCCCGCAAGTACATGCCCATGTACAGCTGGTAAGACTGGACACGGCAAGCATCGAGCCCTGAAAGCACTTTCTACCGATGCCATCGAGGTTCTGGGCCTCCCTGCCGGGAGGCACCGCAGAGTGCATTTTCTGACTCTTCAGACGATGCATGGCCGATTCCACAACCATGGACTGGTGTGGTAGCTGTGCCTTCTGAAAGCCAGGGCTCTTCCAGAGTCGATAGATCGAGTCGACTCGCTTGCTGAGAACCGGCGCCGAGGCCAGTGCCTCCCACATCCGGAAGAGGAGCCGTTCCAGCAATCGGAAGAACCGGGACAGTAAAGGCCTCCTTCAGAGGAGAGTCATACTGCAGGTCCTCGAGCTCTTCAGCTCGAGGCTCTTCCTCGGGGTCCGCCGGAATAGCCAAGGCAGTGGCCATATCCCGGACAAACTCCGAGAACCGAGTATCCTCTGGAGGGGATCTACTCCGGGGCTCAGACTGCGGTGAGTCCGACGGGACGCACCGAGGCTTGAACGTATCGGGGGACTCCTCATCCTCCGTCTCCCAGGCGGACTCGTCCGACGAGGAGTCAGGGTCCTACCCCGCGGGGCCCTGGAGCACCCGCCCCGACGCCGGAAGTACCGGCGTCAACGCCCTCGGTCCTGAACGGGAGGTCGAGGGAGACCCCGACCGTGGTCGACTTCGAGCTATGATGGACTTGAGTACCGGCTCGGTCTCCGGGGTCGACTTCGAAGTCGATGTCCCGGTGGTCGGGGCAGATGCGCCAGACAGGCTGGCCATCAGTGCCTGCTGCTGCTCCATGAAGGCAGACAATCTGCTCTCCAAGGCTGTCATCCTGAGACTCAGCTCGGGAGACGCAGCAGCCACCGACTCGGGCCCCGGTGGCGCCGGGCCCCACGTCGGCTCCCTGGGAGTAGAGTCCTCGAGGACTACAGGGCTTACGTGTCCAGCAGACTCCGGCTCCACGCGAGGAACTTTGGCAGGCTTCTCTTGTTCCACGGGCCCGGGGCGACGGTCGGGGGTCTTAGACCTGGCCCTTGAGGAGCCAGGGACCTCTTCAGACGACGCCCTCGCGAGCCGCTTCTTCCTCTTACGTTCCCGGTCGGGGACCCCCTGTCCGAGGAGCCACGACGGCGCTCGGGATCCGAATCCCGAGATGTCGAGGCCTCAGATGAGGTCCGGGCCCGGCCGGAGGCTGAGTCCGAGAAAAGCCTTTCTTTCTGCTGCTGGCGACTTCGGAGTGCCTTGGAAGACATCTTCCCACATGGCCCACACAACTTAGGGTCGTGATCAGGGCCGAGGCACCGAAGGCAGCAGTCGTGTGTGTCGGTGAGAGACATTAATTTCTTACACCGATCACACTTCTTGAAACCGCTGGAAGCCATCGGGGAAAAAAAAAAAGAGTCCCCACGAGGTCAAAGGACCAGCCTTCCAGGGAAAAATCAAAAAAGGGCGCGAACGCCAGCCACAAAGGGCAAAAACCGAAAAAGAAGAATCGGGCTCGATACCGGTGTACTGAACCTAGCGGGAGGGGAACCGGCGTCGAACCGGGAGAAAAAAATAGCGAATATCGCCGAAAAAAACCAACTTTTATCCGGGAGGACAGGACACACGTCCAGTGGGCTTCTCGGAAAAAAAGAGACTGAGGTAAGATAGCACCTTTAGGCGGGAAGGGAACCGCGCATGCGTGCCTGCATTCCCAAAGGCTTTCATAGAAAGCTGGGGAAATGCTCCGCTGGGGCTTCAACGGCGCCGATGACACCCATATGTGAGGACTGACTTCCTGCTTGGTCCTGGAGAAGGGTCTATTACTTGGACAGACTGTGCCCCAGTGAGTGCCACCTTTAATTTAGGTTACAAGGATGAAGGCATACAATTTGAGACTTAATGAGTTAATCCTGGAAGAAACCAAAAATGTAGCAAGAAGGCAGGAGGTTCTCAAGGATTATATAAGGCATAATTTTAATGGTAAGGTCTCGTCAGGGATGGCATGGGACGGGTTGAAAGCAGTCATTCCAGGGCATTTGATTGGAATAGCTGCACATTAAAAAAAAAGTAAAAAGGGAGGCAGAGTATAGACTTCTGCAAGAAATTCGGAAATTATAAAGTAATCATAAGGGGGACAAGCCAGTCTTTGGAGCAGCTCAGACTCCTGAGAGCTGAGCTAGGGCGGCTAAGAACAAAAGAGATTGCATATAATTTGAACATACTTAAACAGGCCTATTTTGAAGGGGGAAATAAGGCAGGGAAGATATTGGCAAGCCATCTCCAGACAAGGAAATAGGAAGCATTAGGAGCTCTAGGGGAAAGATGGCCTCTGGGAATAATGAGATCAGGCAAGTGTTCCAGGAGTTTTATGGAAATTTATATAGAAGTGAAATTAAAAATGGGGGGAAAAAAAAGTAAGGAGTACTTACATATTATATTGCAAAAAATCTCACCTGAAGAAGCTGAGCGGTTAGACTACCCCATCAATTGTCTAGAAGTTAGGAAAGCAATAAAAACTCTTAAATTTGGTAAGGCGCCTGGGTTAGATGGATTTACATCAAAATTCTATAAAGTATTTCAGGAGCAACTAAGCCCCCTGTTGATGGAGGTGTTTAACGATATCTTAGAACAATTGCCCAGGTCGATGGAGGAAGCGGGGATAACTGTGTTGCTGAAGCCAGGGAAAGATGCAACTGTGTGTGGATCATATAGACCGATCTCCCTGCTTATTTTCGATGTTAAAATTCTTACAAAAATATTAGCTAGCAGACTTCAAGGGGTACTACCGTACCTGGTAAATAAAGATCAAACTAGATTTATTAAAGGGAGACAAGGGGGAGAGAACAGGAGAATAGGAAATCAGACTTAGAAATTGCAGATCACGGGGGGGGGGGGGGGGGAGCAATATTTCTAACAGTAGATGGGGAAAAAGCGCTTGATCGGGTAGAGTGGCCCTACGTACTTCAAGTTCTACACCATAATGGGTCTGGTGGTAGGTTTGTGAAGTGGATAAGTGCTTTGTATGCTAATCCGACAGAGTAAGGGTGAATGGAAGTTACTCTGGAAAATTTAAATTAGAAAGGGGCACCAGACAGGAGTGCCCGCTATCTCAATTGCTTTTTGCACTGGTGATGGAACCCCTTGCGGAAAGAACACGCAGACAGCCCAACATTAAAGGAATTCAAATGGGAACAACTGAATCTAAGAGAACTGCATTTGCAGACAATGTAATTTTTATCCTGGGTGAGTCTTAACCTCGCTACCGGTACTTATGAAAGAAATTAGAAAGTATAGTGAGGTATTGGGATATAAAATAAACTTAACAAAAACTGAGGTGCTGTGTTTCAACCTTCCAAGAGATCTGGAGCAGAGACAAACAAGTTCCCCTTTAAGTGGGTGAAGAGTACACATAGATACCTGGGAGTACACCTGAGGAATAATATAAATCTTCTGAGAACATGGAATTATGATCCTCAATTAGCAACCCTGAGAAGAGATCTGCAGAAATGGAAAGGGATTGCGTTATCGTGGTTAGGGAGAATAGCCCTCATTAAGATGAATATGCTACCGAGGATTTTCTTTTTATTTAGTGCACAACCATGCGCATTGGCGAGGGCTAACTTAAAGAAATTTCAAAATTTAATAATGGATTTTATATGGGTGGATAAGAAATCCAGAATTTCAAGGAAAATTGTGTTTATGAGACATGAAAATAGGGGAATAGGGGTACCGAATTTATAATAAAACTATATAGCAGCTCAATTGAGGGAGATAGTATTATGGAAGGGGGAGGGAGAGGTACTACACTGGTTCTTTATAGAGCATGAGACAGAGATAGGCATAAACGAGGTGGAATATGTGGTCTGCGATCCATGAAATCTGAAGAGGGGGGAGGGGGAAGAAGAGAATGAGGAGAACCCATTTAAAGCGTTGACAACGAAGATATGGATAGGAACAAAGAAAAAACAACCACTTATGAAGGGGAAAAAAATTCTCAAAAAGTGCGTTTATTATGGGGTTGACAGATTTCCCCCCAGGACTAGAGGGGGAATCTAAACAATGAGAGTGAAATGGCCCTTAGCCGAATTGGGCAGCTGATTTCAGAACAAGGAAAAGTTCTCGCTTTTGAGGTGCTCAGGGAGAGGTCCCAATTGGAAAAGAGGGATTATTATGTCTATGTGCAGATATCATTTTTTTAAATGGAGGGGAGGTGCAGAGAGACCTAAAAGAGCAGATGGCAATCTTTGAAAAGATAATTGCAAAAGAGGGCCTACCGAAAGGACTATTATCTATGTTATATACAGTAAGAGATTAATGGAAACAGATGCAGGAACATTGATAAGCCACCAAAAGTGGATAAGAGAAATTGGAGGTATGTGGGACAGGAAAAGATGGATTCACCAGGGGCAGGTCTTGTCAGACAAATCTGATTGATTTCTTTGACTGGGTGACTAGGGAGTTCGACCGAGGGAGAGCCCTAGATGTGGTGTATTTAGATTTCAGTAAAGCCTTTGACACTGTTCCTCACAGGCGACTTATAAACAAACTGAGCACCCTAGGGATGGACCCTAAAGTTACTGCTTGTGTTAGAAATTGGTTGAGTGGGAGGTGACAAAGGGTATAGGTAAATGGTGCTCACTCTGAGAAGGACGTTACCAGTGGCGTGCCCCAGGGATCTGTCCTTGGTCCGATTCTTTTTAACATCTTTGTTAGTGATATAGCGGAAGGGCTTTCGGGTAAGGTTTGCCTCTTTGCGGATGATACCAAAATCTGCAATAGAGTAGACAACCAGGAAGGTGTAGATAACATGAGGAGGGATCTAACTAAGCTTGAAGAATGGTCTAGAATTTGGCAGCTGGGATTTAATGTTAAAAAATGTAAGGTCATGCATTTGGGCTGCAGCAATCCAAAAGAGCAATATAGTATAGGTGGTGAAGTACTTTTGTCTACTAAAGAAGAGTGGGACCTAGGTGTGGTTGTGTCTGATGATCTTAAAGTAGCTTAAATGGGTAGAAAAGGCAACGGCAAAAGCTAGAAGGATGCATGGGTGCATATGGAGAGGAATGGCTAGCAGAAAAAAAGGAGGTGATAGTGCCTCTGTATAAGTCTCTGGTGTGACCTCATTTGGAGTATAGTGTGCAATTCTGGAGACCGCACTTTCAAAAGGATATAAACAGGATGGAGCAAGTACAGAGGATGGCTATTAAAAAGGATAGTGGTCTTCATTATAAAGGATATGAGGACAGACCTAAGGATCTTAATATGTACACCTTAGAGGAAAGGCGGGATAGAGGTGATATGATTGAGATGTTTAAATACCTCCGTGGCATAAATGTACAGGGGGAGAACCTCTTTCAATTGAAAGCAAGTTCTGCTATGAGGGGACATGGGATGAGGGTGAAGGGGGATAGATTCAGGAGTGATATGCGGAAATATTTCTTTACAGAAAGAGCAATGGATCCGTGGAATAGTCTCCCAGTGGAGGTAGTAGAGATGAGGACAGTATCTGAATTTAAAAAAGCATGGGACAAACACAAAGGATCTCTAAAGGAAAAAAGGGGACTGTTGTAGTTGATATGGAAGGACAGACTAGATAGGCCATGTGGTCGTCTTCTATATTTCTATGGAGGGATATAACGCGAGATTGGCACCAGGTACTGCATATTTAGAAAATAGTATAAAAATCCGACATAGGATGTATTGGACACCAAGCAGATTGAAAACTATTAAGCGGGAAAGTGGGGAATGTTGGAAAAAATGTGGTGAGCAGGGGAACCTCAAATTTATGTTATGGGATTGTGTTAAAGTCCAGAGGATGTGGAAAGAAGTAGAGCAATTGGTCTATGAGATAACCAAGGTAAAGATGAAAATAAATATGGAAATGGTAATCCTAATGGAATGAAAAAGGGAGGGGGATAAAAACTTAGAAACGTTTGTGGGATATTGTGTTGGAGTGGTGCGAATGGTTCTAATGACCAAGTGGAAGCAACCGGAGGTACTGACAAGAGTAGAAGTGCTGAAACGGTTGGATCATTTATGGGCGATGTATGAAATAGACGCGTATAAGAAGTATAAGATAAGCACATTTTGGAAAAAGAGTGGGGATGGTATGTGGAGTGGCGGGGAAAAGAAAGACAGGGGAAGTGGGGATGGGAAGAGGTAATAAGGAAATAACTGGAAAAGGGAAAGAATATGAAAGGAGTGGTTGCGCTCCATAGTAGTAACGTTGAGGGGCAGTGAGATGTAGAGTGATACAATGAAAAAACAGAGATATGATAGAGACTGAGGTATATGGGGGGAAAGAAGATCGAGAAGGAGGAGGAGGAGGATGAAATTGTTCGATGTATGTTCTATTCATAACATGGAAGATGTATCGAAATGATACAGTTAAGAGATGTTTTGTGTAAATGTTGGTCTGGTTCAAAACTAATAAAATATAAATTACTAAAAAAACAAACAAACCCACAACACACCCACAAAAGAAGGCAGCCAGGCCGATACTCTGCAACAGGTCTGTAGCCTGTAATTAGTTCCCGAACCTGTCAGTGGGTAAGGAGCTTCAGCGGGGGAAGGGGGACTCTCACTCAGCCTGCTACAGCCTCATCAGTGCCCCGCCTCTGTGCCAAAGACACTGAACGGCTGAGCACAGGATGGGAAGTTCAGCCACAGCACAGCCTGAGGGCATGGCAGCGGGGAAAGTGTTGGAGCAGTGGCAGTTCTTGTTTCTCTCTTTTGGAGGCGAGTGCATGCGCGAGTGCAGCCAGAACTGTGTGGGGGAAGGTCAGATTGCAGGGCCACTGAGCAGGAACAGTGCCATTTTTGGTATCTTGGTGGGAAAGCTTGTTTTTCCTGGTGATTCTGTTCCTTTTTACTTTAATTTGCTTTAGTTTACTTCAGTTTGCTTTCATTTACCTTATTTTACTTTTTTTTAAAATTTTTCTAACGCCAAAAAAAAAAAAAAAGGGTTCCCAGGGACAGAAGCCTCCCCTTTTCAGAACAAAAAAAAAACATGCCGGCACGACCGCAGTGTGTGGCAGGTAGTGCGAGCAGGAGTACTCTTACTCCAGAGAGTGTTTGCCAGGGCTGTGCTTCAGAGGCACAGACTGTGAAGGAAAGCATGCAGGAGGTGGCGCGGAACTCCACAGGGCCCAGCCCGCAGGCCTCAGAGGCTCCGCGCCGCAGGGGTGCCATCCCAGCAAGAAGGGATAGCATAGTTACTCACCTGTAACAGGTGATCTCCAGGAACAGCAGGAATTTAGTCTTCACATAAGGGTATCATCGGTACCAACGAAGCCTGCGCAAGAACGCTCCCCAGCGTCCAATTAGAAAGCTTTTGGGAGCATCCCACAGCGCCTGCGTGCTGCCTTCCCGCCTTTCCCAACTGCCTCTCTCCAGTTGAGTTTTAAAGCTGAGACAAAGAAAGAGAGAGGGAAAGAAAAGAGATACAACTCCTAGGGGAGGTGGGTGGGCTGTGAAGACTAAATTCCTGCTGTTCCCGGAGATCACCTGTTACAGGTAACTATGCTATCTCCAGGAACAAGCAGGAATGTAATCTTCACATATGGGGCTCCCTAGCTACAGATGCCAGGGAGAGACCCCAGAAGTTGTGTGCCCTTGTGAAAGGGCTCCACTTCCCCCCATGGATCTCTGGCATCCTACCAGGAATGGTGGGTAGGAGTTGATTAAGTATGGAACAGGTGTTGTAGAACAGCCTGACCAAACAAGGCATCCAGGCGGGAGTCCTTGTCTAAGCAGTAATGGGCTGTGAAGGTATGAACCAAGGCCCAAGTAGCTGCTCGACAGATGTCGTCAATAGACACAGAGTGTAGATGAGCCATTGAGGCTGCCATGGCTCTCACATTGTGAGCTGTGACATGGCCTTCCAGAGAAAGGTTTTTACTGTGATAGCTAAAAGAAATGCACTGTGCAATCCAATTGGACAATGTTCTCTTGGAGACTGGAAGTCCCAAATGAGAAGGATCAAAAGCAACAAAGAGTTGAGAGGACTTTCTATGTTGCTGTGTTCTTTGTAAGCAAAAAGCAAGTGCTCTTTTACAGTCCAAAGTATGAAGATTCCTTTCTGCATTTGAAGCATGAGGCCTTGGAAAAAACACAGGTAGGTAAACCGCTTGGTTTAAATGAAAAGGTGAGACCACCTTTGGCATAAAGTGTGGATGAGTCCTAAGGACTACCTTATCATGATGGAACCTTGTATAAGGAGGATCAGCCACTAATGCCTGCAATTCACTGATGCGACGTGCTGATGTGATTGCAATGAGAAAGATAACCTTCCAGGAAAGGAACTTCAAGGAGGTAGTAGCTAGAAGTTCAAAAGGCGGCTTCATGAGCTGTCCAAGAACCTAGATTTAGGTCCCATGCTACCAGTGGTGGCCTAATGAGAGGCTTAGTTAGAAGGAGGCCCCTCAAATCTCGCTATGAGAGGATGAGAGGAAATAGGTTGTCCATTTAAAGGCTTGAAAGAAGCTGAAATAGCACTTAAATGGACTCGTACTGAGTTAGTCTTAAGCCCTGCATTTGATAAATGAAGGAGATACTCCAATAATGATTCCAGAGGTATCGCCAGGGGGTCAAGACCCTTCTGCGAACACCATATGGAAAACCTTTTCCACTTGAAAGCAAAAGAACGTCTTGTGGAAGGCTTTCTAGAAGCATAAAGGATATCCTTCACTTGTTGAGACAGGTTAAGACCATGAATGTCTAGGCCCTCAGCAACCAGGCCGTGAGATGCAGAGAGTGGGGATCGGGATGCCACAACATCCCGTCCTCCTGAGACAGGAGATCTGGAGCAGATCCTAACTCCAGAGATGGAGCTTGAGAGAGATGTAGGAGCAGAGGGTACCACACCTGCCGAGGCCAATGTGGAACTATGAGAATCATATGGCCTCTGTCTCTGACAGGCTTTCCTAACAAGGGCTCTACAGATCAACCAACAGTAAGGATTTGAGGGTTTATTTTACTATATTAACTTGCTAGCTCTCTGACTGGGAGCTCTTAAAAGGGTTTTGTGTAAATTTTTTAAAGCAAGGTTACTTTCTTTTTGGTGCTTTAGTGGAACTTTCCTTGAGCACAGTAGGTTGCTGAACTCTAGTAACCTCCTCAGTTTTGGAAACTGCTAACACCTAATAAGGTGTTAGTTCCCTCCCTACCCACCCCGACTCCCACCCACCCCTAGTGAGCAGTCTTGCTTTATAGGGCACCTCCCCATTTAACAAATCACAGAGAATTGGACCAGCACATTTTGAATATAATTAAAGAGATTTAACTGCTTTTTCTCTGAAAGGACAGCTGGGAAACCGGCTGGTACTTGGTAGCTCTCTCTCTTTTCCTTTAACAGATACCTAAGCTCCACGAACAGAACAATGGCTGGGAAAAATCATATCGTTAAAGCTGTTGCCCCCGTTACAGCTTCTGCCTCGGTCCAGACAGAGGTCCTAATGCCAGTTGAAGGACCGGTTCCATGTGCAGGGTGCCTGCATGCTGAAGCTCTGAAAAAACAAGTGGAGGAACTCAGAGAGGAGGTGGCGAGGCTGAGGAGCATTCAAGACAGTGAGAAGTTCATTGATAAGATGCTTCTTGCAGCAACAAAGCTCTCCAGCACAGGAGAAGATGGGTGCCAACAGAATGTCGATGGTTGGACACAAGTCACCAGGGCCTGCAAAATCACCATTCCAACTTCTCCAGCCCTTGAATTGAAGAACCATTACGCAGCCCTGGAAGTGGAGGAGGTGAAAGCATCCCTGGAAAGGGAAGAACAAGAGCTCAAGTACCCCAAAATTACAGAATCAGTGACCAGAAGGAAACCAAGGGTAGTGGTGGTTGGAGACTCTCTTCTGAGGGGTACTGAGGCGTCCATCTGCCGACCAGACTTGATGTCCAGAGAGGTATGCTGTCTGCCTGGTGCCAAAATCCAAGATGTTATGGAAAATTTGCCGAGATTCATCAAGCCCACTGACTATTACCCAATGTTGCTAATCCATGTTGAAACAAATGATACTGCCAGGTATACCTCGGAACATATCAAAAGTGACTTCATGGCTCTGGGACAGAGGGTGAAGCAGTTAGGTGCACAGGTGGTGTTCTCTTCAATCCTCCCTGTTAAGGGTAAAGGCCAAGGCAGAGAGGCTCGCATCCTGGAGATAAATGCATGGCTGCGTGGATGGTGTCATCGAGAGCGTTTTGGTTTCCTAGACCATGGGATGCTGTTCCCAAGGTTGCAGAGCAGAGATGGCATCCATCTGTCCAAGAAAGGTCAACGCATCTTCGGTAGTACTGAAGAGGGCTTTAAAATAGATTCGTTGGGGATGGGTAAAGAAAGCCCCCAGGTAGGTGATACATTAAATACCTTTATGGAAATGGATAACAGGGGCAACATATGGAAAGCAGTGTGTTTAAATGCCCGTAGCATGGGAAATAAGTTCCCTGATATTGAAGCTTTGGTGGGAGTGAATGACTTGAATTTAGTGGCAGTTACAGAAACATGGTTCACAGAAAACCATGACTGGGATGTAACTATACCTGGCTATACTTTATTCAGAAAGGACAAGGTAGGAAGAAGGGGAGGAGGAGTGGCACTATATGTAAAAACTATTATTAAAGCTTTGGAATTACAGAGCTTAAAAGGGAGAGAGGAGGCATTGTGGGTTAAACTAGAAAGAGGGAAAGAGAAATCTGTTTGCATTGGTGTGATATACAGACCTCCCTCACAAGAGGAAGAGGTGGACAGAGTTAATTGAAGACATACGCAGCATTGCTAGGAAAGGGGAAGTGCTACTGATAGGAGATTTCAATATGCCAGATGTTGATTGGCACATTCCTGCTGCAGTATCATCTAGAAGTAAGGAGATCCTGGATTCTCTACAGGGAGAACTATTCAGGCAATTGGTAACAGACCCCACACGTGAAGGGGCCATACTGGACTTGGTGCTTACCAATGGTGAAAGTGTTTCTGATTTTGTAGTGGGAGATCATTTTGCATCCAGTGATCACCAGATGGTGTGGTTCAGTATTAGGACTAGGGCTGTTAGAATCCATTCCAAGGTGAGGATCTTAGACTTTAGGAAGACTAACTTTGCAAAGATGGGCCAATACCTCGGAGTCGTTAGTGGGATGGGAACAGCTGGGGGATGTAGAAAAACAGTGGGCAAAACTGAAAGGGGATATTTTAAGGGCAACCAACCTTTTTGTTAAAATGGTAAATAAAGGTAAAAGGAAAAGGAGACCGCTATGGTTTTCGAAAGAAGTAGCTGAAAAAGTGAAGAAAAAGAGAGAGGCCTTCATGAAATACAAGAGATCATAGAGAGGAAGACAGGCATCTGTATTTGGAAAAACTTAGAGAAGCTAGCAAAGTAGTCAGGAAGGCAAAGATTCAAAAAGAGGAGGAGATAGCCAATGCAATAAAATGGGGGGATAAGACATTTTTCAGATTTATTAGTGAGAAGAGGAAGGGCAAACGTGATATTGTCAGACTCAAGGGTGCAGGGGAGGAATATGTAGAAGCTGATAAGGATAAAGCGGAATTGCTTAACAAATATTTTTGTTCTGTGTTCACAGATGAAGAACCAGGAGCAGGACCTCAGAAAACACCCACAAATAGGAACAGAAGCGAGGGACATCTTGAACAATTTTCAGAAGACTGTGTTCGTGAGAAACTAGCTCAACTTAAAGTAGACAAAGCGATGGGACCGGATGGGATACACCCTAGAATACTGAGGGAACTTGGGGACGTTCTAGCAACTCCACTGACTGACCTTTTCAATGCCTTGTTGGAGTCGGGAGTGGTGCCAAAGGACTGGAGAGAGGCTCATGTGGTGCCTTTACACAAAAGCGGAAGTAAGGATGTGGTTGAAAACTACAGGTCGGTTAGTTTAACTTTGGTGGTGAGTAAATTATTGGAAACGCTGCTGAAAGAGAAAATAGCGAGGTTTCTGGAGTCCAGCGGATTATAGGATCCGAGGCAGCATGGATTCACCAGAGGCAGGTCTTGTCAGACAAATCTGATTGATTTCTTTGACTGGGTGACCAGGGAGTTCGACCGAGGAAGAGCTCTAGATGTGGTGTATTTAGATTTCAGTAAAGTCTTTGACACTGTTCCTCACAGGTGACTTATAAACAAACTGAGCACCTTAGGGATGGACCCTAAAGTTACTGCTTGGGTTAGAAATTGGTTGGGTGGGAGGCGACAAAGAGTACAAGTAAATGGAGCTCACTCTGAGGAGAACGATGTTACCAGTGGTGTGCCCCAGGGATCTGTCCTTGGTCCGATTCTTTTAAACATCTTTGTTAGTGATATAGCAGAAGGGCTGTCGGGTAAGGTTTGCCTCTTTGCGGATGATACCAAAATCTGCAATAGAGTAGACACCCAGGAAGGTGTAGATAACATGAGGGGGGGGATCTAGCTAAGCTTGAAGAATGGTCTAGAATTTGGCAGCTGGGATTTAATGTTAAAAAATGTAAGGTCATGCATTTGGGCTGCAGCAATCCAAGGGAGCAATATAGTATAGGGGGTGAAGTACTTTTGTCCATTAAAGATGAGCGGGACCTAGGCGTGGTTGTGTCTGATGATCTTAAAGTAGCTAAACAGGTAGAAAAGGCAACGGCAAAAGCTAGAAGGATGCTTGGGTGCATACGGAGAGGAATGGCTAGCAGAAAAAAGGAGGTGATAATACCTCTGTATAAGTCTTTGGTGCAACCTCATTTGGAGTATGGTGTGCAATTCTGGAGACCGCACCTTCAAAAGGATGTGAACAGGATGGAGTCGGTGCAGAGGGTGGCTACTAAAATGATTAGTGGTCTTCATTATAAAGCATATGAGGACAGACTGATGGATCTTAATATGTACACCTTAGAGGAAAGGCGGGATAGAGGTGATATGATTGAGATGTTTAAATACCTCCGTGGCATAAATGTTCAGGGAGAGAGCCTCTTTCAATTGAAAGCAAGTTCTGTTACGAGGGGACATGGGATGAGGGTGAAAGGAGATAGATTCAGGAGTGATATGCGGAAATATTTCTTTACGGAAAGAGTAGTGGATTCATGGAATAGTCTCCCAGTGGAGGTGGTAGAGATGAGGACAGTAACTGAATTCAAAAAAGCATGGGACAAACACAGAGGATCTCTAAAGGTAAAAAGGGGACTGTTTTAGTTGTTGATATGGAAGGACAGACTAGATAGGCCATGTGGTCTTTTTCTGTCATCATTTTTCTATGTTTCTAGGAGCTTGAATAGGGTTTTTGAGAATTAGGGGAATGGGTGGAAAGGCATATAGGAAGTCCTGACCCCAATGGAAGAGGAAAGCATCCCTGGCCTGAGAACCCTGAGCCGGAATTCTAGAAGAGAATCGGGGAAGTTTGGCATTCAACGGACTTGCAAGAGGTCTATGTCCGGAGTTCCCCAAATTTGAAAATTTTTTGCTACCTGGTCTGCTCGAAAAGACCACTCGTGCGGAAGCAGAACTCGACCGAGTCTGTCTGCCCAGGAGTTTTGAATGCCTGGCAGATACACCACAAGGAAATGAATCTGATGCTCTCTGGCGAGGGCCCATAGTCACAAAGCTTCATTGCAAAGCGACAGAGAGCCTGTTCCTCCCTGCCTGTTCAGATAGAACATAGCTACTTGATTATCCGTCTGAATTAGAACTGTCTTGTAGCTCAGCTGGGTGTGGAATACTCAAAGAACAAGGAAGATTGTTCTGAGCTCCAAGAGATTGATGTGTAGTAGATGGGTCTTCTGTGGAATCCAGGTGCCTTGGGTAGAGAGATCTTGCAGGTGAGCTCCCCAACCCACCTGTAAGGCGTCTGTTGTTAGAGTGACCAGGGGTAGGGGTTGCTGGACAGGGGACCCCACCAACAGGTTTTTGGTTGACTGCCACCATTGTAGAGACAAAATAAGGCGACTTGTGCTTGCTATTTTGTCTGACAGGCAGCCTGATGCTTGAGTCCACTGAGTGGATAGAGTCCACTGGGCTGCCCTCATATGGAGGCGAGCATAGGGAAGCACATGCACAGTAGATGCCATGTGGCCTAGGAGTTGTAACATTTCCCGAGCAGTGAGATGAGTTTTTAACACTGCTTGGGAGGCTAACTGCAGAATGCGAAGGCAGCGGGTCTGTGGGAGATGGGCCCTTGCTTTTCTGGTGTCCAGCAAAGCTCCTATAAACTCTAGAGATTGAGTGGGAGTTAGGCTGGATTGTGGGATGTTTATGACCAGTCCCAAATACTGAAGGATACGCATTTTGCAAGATAGGGAAATTCTGGCCTCTGGCTCTGAAGGGGCTCGAATGAGCCAGTCTAAGTAGGGGAAGACGAATATTCCTAGAGTGCGAAGAAATGCTGCCACTACAGCCAGGCATTTCGTAAACACCCTTGGTGCTGAGGCCAGGCCAAAAGGAAGCACCCTGTATTGGTAGTGCTTTCCTTGGAACAGGAAGCGAAGGAACCTTTGATGAGTTGGATGGATGAGAACATGAGTGTACGCATCCTTGAGATCTAGAGAACAAAGCCAATCCTGACTCTGAAGGTATGGCAGCAGAGTTCCCAGAGAAATCATCTTGAATTTCTCTTTGAACAGGAATTTGTTCAGTTCACTGAGGTCTAAAATGGGTCTGTGTCCCCCCTGTTTTCTTTGGAATAAGGAAATAAGGGGAGTAAAACCCTGTACCCTGTTGGGAAATGGGTACGTCTTCTATTGCACCCTGGGCAAGAAGTAAACTGACTTCTTGACTCAACTGAATGTTGAGAGAAGCCTCAGAATTGAACTGTCTTACCACTGTAGGAGGGGGGCATGTTGAAGAAATGAAGCTTGTACCCCTCTTTTACAATGGAAAGAGTCCATTATTCTGCTATCATCTGCACTCATCTGGGGGCAAAATGACACAACCTTCTTGGGATGGTGGAAGGCTCTGGCCCGTTCAGGGCCAGGAAGGCCAAGTTCTCTAGATGGGAGTCAAAGCCCCTGTGGAGGCTGAGACTGCTGGGCCGGTTGAGGCTTAGCAGTCTTTGATTTCCTTTGCTTTGGGGGCTGCTGTCCCCAAAGCAGGCAGACTGACCTGCAGAATGTACCTGCTGGGTATAGGAGAGATAAAATATTTTCTTTTTAGAGAAGAATGGTTTCTTGTAGGATTTTCTCCTTGCAGGATCAGCTGTAGCCTTAGATAGTCTATCCAAAGTGGTGTTATCAGCATCCAGCTCATTAGCTTTCTCTTGACAATTCTTGCCAAAGATTTTCGCCTGTACAAGGGATATTCCCCAGTTTATCCTGTACCCAGAGTTCTAAGTCAGATGCCTGGATCCAGGCAATCCTACGAGCACCTATGGCAATGGCAGAGGTTATGCTTATGCACGCAAAGCAGTCAAAAGCTGCACGATTAACAAACTTGGAAAAATCCTGGGCATGTTTGACAAGTGTAAAATAATCCTGCCTCTTATCAGGAAGAAGAGGGCTCATAAGCTCGAGATTTCCTGTAACCTCCTTAAGGAACATTCCCATGTATAAGCTGTAGGAACTAATCCTGGCAGAAAGCACAGAAGCCTGGAATGTTCGACGCCCAAAGGCATCAAGAGTCCTACATTCACGTCCTGGAGGATTAGATGCATGTCTCTTTGCACTCTTGATCCTTCTCATAGCGGACTCCACCACTATGGAGTGGTGTGGCAACTGAGTTTTTTGAAATCCAGGACAAGGAGGTACTCGATCATGGTATCCAGTCTACGGGAATGGGGATAGGTGGTAAGAGGTGTTTCCCACATTCTTAACATGAGATCATGCAAGATCTCATGAAAAGGCAAAGTAGCCACTTCCTTGGGAGCTTTACGATATTGTAAAATCTCCAACTCCTTTGCTCTGGGCTCGGTTTCAGGAGCCACTGTGATGAAAAGACCCCATGCCACCTCTCTGATGAAATCCTGAAAGGATATATCCTCTGGAGGAGACATTCTACGCTTAGGAGAAGAAGGCTCCTCGGAGAGAAGTACTCCGGCATCGACAGAGCTGTCAGAGTCCTCAGAGGACTCAAAATATCTTCTGTCCAGGTGCTCTTGTAAAGCACGATATCGGTACCGATCGAAGTCGGTACTGGAAGGGTCCGGTACCGGCCTGTCGATACCGGAGGAAATAGCATGACTGTGTTGGTAGCATACTCGCCAATGTCGATGCTGTCGGTACCGGAGCCGGTGTCGATACCGGTTGAACTGTCTGAAGCGGTCCCGAAGGCACCGATGCCGCAATGAGAGCCGCCAGACTGCGCTCAATAGCCAGGAATCTCTGGTCAACTAACGCTGCCGATGCCTGGGTGTCAGTACCGGATGAAGCGGCCGGTACCCCAGAGCATGGCACCAGTAGCTCTGCCGAGGTTGAGGCCTCGAGAACATTCTGGAGCCCCGATAATGCTATGGAAGCCGAAGCCTCCCGCCGGGGCAATTTTGCCGGTACAAGTTCAAGGGCAACGCCAGAGGCATCTCGATGCTTGGAAGGAGATCTACCCTTTGAAGACCGGCCAGATTTATGTTTGGTTACCTGAGATCCATGGGAGGAAGACGAAGCACTGGAAGACGTCGATGCCACAGATGCTGCATCGGAGGGAAAAAGGGTGCTAAGCTTAGCAGCTCGGTTCTGCCGACCCCTCTTCGACATCATCCCACAGGCAACACACTGAGATGGAGTGGTCGGGACCTAAAAACATTTGAGGCACCACTCGTGAGTGTCGGTGACAGAGATGGTACTGCCACACTTGGAACACTTTAAAACCCGAAGCGGGTTTTTCCATGTTGAGGAAAAATTGGGCCTAGTGCCCAAAATGTCGCGTGGTACCTGAGAGAAAAAAGGCTGGACAATCCAGATAAAAGATTAGAATTTTTTTTTTTTTAAAATAAAGAACCGGCGGTACCAGTATAGCGTCGAGGAAGACAGACGCTACCACAAAAAAGAATTTAAAATACGGGATAATTTCTGCGGTGACAGGAAAACGAACTGCTGGCTCCGCGGAAAACGAAGAACTGGAGAGAGGCAGTTGGGAAAGGCGGGAAGGCAGCATGCAGGTGCTGGGGGATGCTCCCAAAAGCTTTCTAATTGGACGCTGGGGAGCATTCCCGCGCAGGCTACGTCGGTACCAATGATACCCATATAGCACAGTTACTTACCTGTAACAGGTGATCTCTGGGAACAGCAGGAGTAAGTCTTCACATATGGGTATCGTCGGTACCGATGGAGCCTGCGCGGGAACGCTCCCCAGCGTCCAAAAGGAAAGCTTTTGGGAGCATCCCACAGCGCCTGCACGCTGCCTTCCCGCCTTTCCTAACCGCCTATCTCCAGTTCGAGTTTTAAAGCTGAGACAAAGAGAGAGTGAGGAAAGGAAAGAAAGATAGAGAGATACAACTCCTAGGGAAG
Organism: Ichthyophis bannanicus; assembly: GCA_033557465.1. Lineage (NCBI taxonomy): Eukaryota > Metazoa > Chordata > Amphibia > Gymnophiona > Ichthyophiidae > Ichthyophis > Ichthyophis bannanicus. The sequence goes on from CM066034.1 coordinate 173,300,363, forward strand.
GTGGGTGGGTTGTGAAGACTTATTCCTGCTGTTCCCAGAGATCACCTGTTACAGGTAAGTAACTGTGCTATTACCAGGAACAAGCAGAAATGAGTCTTCACATATGGGGACTCCCCAGCTAGAGATGCCTGGGAGATCACCCAGGTTATGAGTCCCTGGACAGGGCTCTACCTCCACTCATGAATCTCAGGCAGGAGGGTAGGAGTTGGTTAGGTATGGAACAGGTATTTGAGAACAGCCTGACAAAACAAGGCATCCCGGCGGGAGTCCTTGTCCAAGCAGTAATGGGCTGTGAAGGTATGAACCGAGGCCCAGGTGGCCGCTCGACAGATCTGGTCGATGGACACAGAATATAGATGAGCCATAGAGGCTGCCATGGCCCTCACATTGTGAGCTGTGACATGGCCCTCCAGAGAAAGGTTCTTACTCTGGTAGGCGAAAGAAATACACTGAGCAATCCAATTGGACAGAGTTCTCTTAGAGACTGGAAGTCCTAAATGAGAGGGATCAAAAGCAACAAAGAGTTGAGAGGACTTTCTATGTTGCTGTGTCCTTTGTAAGTAAAAAGCAAGAGCTCTTTTACAATCCAGGGTATGAAGATTCCTCTCTGCACTTGAAGCATGAGGTCCTGGAAAAAAGACAGGTAAATAAATCTCTTGGTTCAGATGAAAAGGTGAGACCACTTTAGGCATAAAGTGTGGATTAGTCCTGAGGACTACCTTGTCATGATGGAACCTTGTATAAGAAGGATTAGCCACCAAGGCTTGCAGCTCACTGATGCGGCGAGCTGAAGTGACTGCAATGAGAAAAATAACCTTCTAGGAAAGGAATTTCAAGGAGGTAGTGGCTAAGGGTTCAAAGGGTGGCTGCATAAGCTGGCCAAGAACCAGATTCAAGTCCCATGCCACTGGAGGTGGTCTGATGGGAGGTTTAGTCAAAAGAAGGCCTCTCATGAATCGTACTATAAGAGGATGAGAGGAAATAGGCTGTCCATTGAGAGGTTTAAGGGATGCTGCAATAGCACTCAAATGGACTCCTACTGAATTCGTTTTAAGGCCTGCATGGGATAAATGCAGGAAATACTCTAGTAAAGAATTCAGAGGTATTGCAAGAGGGTTAAGACCCTTCTCTGCACACCAAATGGTAAACCTTTTCCATTTAAAAGCATAGGAACGTCTAGTGGAAGGCTTTCTGGAAGCATGAAGGATATCCTTCACTTGCTGAGAAAGATGCAAATCTTGCAGGTCTAGGCCTTCAGCAACCAGGCTCTGAGGTGAAGAGACTGGGGATTTGGGTGCCACAACGTTCCCTCCTCCTGGGACAGGAGGTCTGGAGCAGATCCCAAGTCCAGGGAGGGAGCTTGAGAGAGATGCAGAAGTAGAAGGTACCACACTTGGCGTGGCCAATGTGGTGCTATGAGGATCATAGACCCCTTGTCTCTCTGAAGTTTGAACAGTGTCTTGGGAATTAGAGGAATGGGTGGAAAGGCATAGAGGAAGTCTTGCCCCCAATGGAGGAGGAAGGCATCCCTGGCCTGAACTCCCTGACACGGAATTCTGGAACAGAACCGGGGAAGTTTGGCATTCCACGGACTTGCAAACAAGTCTATGTCTGGGGTTCCCCAAATTCGAAAGATCCTGGCTATCTGGTCCCCATGGAGGGACCATTCGTGTGGAAGCATAACTCGACTGAGTCTGTCTGCCCAAGAGTTTTTAACCCCTGGAAGGTACACTGCCATGAGATGAATTTGATGCTCTCTGGCGAAGGCCCACAATCTCAGAGCTTCGTTGCAAAGCGACAGAGAGCCAGTCCCGCCCTGCTTGTTCACGTAGAACATGGCTACTTGGTTGACCGTGTGGATGAGGACTGTCTTGTAGCTGAGCAGGGTGTGGAAGACTCTGGGAGCTAGAAAAATTGCTCTGAGCTCTAAGAGGTTGATATGTAGAAATGTCTCCTGTAGAGACCAGATGCCTTGAGTGGAGAGATCTTGAAGATGAGCTCCCCAACCTCTTGGAGAGGCATCTGTTGTAAGGGTTGCTTGGGGTAACACTTGTTGAAAGGGGGACCCCAGCAACAGATTTTGAGTGGACTTCCACCACTGGAGGGACCAAAAGAGGCGACTGGAGGTTGCTATTTTGTCTGACAGGCAACCTGATGCCTGGGTCCATTGGGTGGACATAGTCCACTGAGCTGCCCTCGTGTGAAGGCGAGCGTAAGGAGCCACATGCACAGTGGATGCCATGTGGCCTAACAGTTGAGCACATGGGATTTTAACTGAATTTGTGAGGCTAAATGCACCAAGCGTAGGCAACGGGCCTGGGGAAGATAGGCCCTTGCAGTTGTGGTATCCAGCAAGGCCCCTATGAACTCTAGAGACTGAGTAGGGGTGAGATAGGATTTTGGAAAGTTTATTACAAGTCCCAGATACTGAAGGATACGCCTTGTGCAGGTTAGAGAAGTCTGGGCCTCTGACTGGGATGGAGCTCGGATGAGCCAGTCGTCCAGATATGGGAATACAAATATCCCTAGAGTGCGTAAAAATGCAGCTACTACTGCCATGCATTTTGTGAACACCCTTGGTGCAGAGGCCAGACCGAAAGGGAGCACTCTATATTGGTAGTGCTTCCCTTGATAAAGGAACCGAAGGAACCTTCTGTGTGTTGGATGGATGAGGACATGGGTGTACGCATCCTTGAGATCTAGAGAGCAAAGCCAATCCTGACTCTGAAGGTATGGAAGGAGAGTACCGAGAGAAATCATCTTGAATTTCTCCTTGCATAGAAACTTGTTCAATTCCCTGATATCTAATATGGGTCTGTAGCCCCGTTTTCTTTGGGATAAGAAAGTAGGGGGAGTAGAACCCTGAGCCCTGTTGAAAAAGGGGGACTTCTTCTATTGCCCCTTGGGCAAGAAGGGTAGCAATCTCCTGACCCAGAAGGTCGATGAGAGATGTCTGAGAATTGAACTGTCTCACCATGGTGTGAGGAAGGTTGGTTTAAGAAATGAAGCTTGTACCCCTCCCTTATTTATTTATTTTATTTAGAACACATTTATATACCGCTGCTTCCAGCGATCAGCAGCGGTTTGATTCTTCTTTTGGGAGGTGTCGATCAGGACAGGGTGGGGAGTACATACATATAGGACTGAGGGGGGGGGGGGTCACGGCACACATGGTTAATGTTTTTGGGTTAAAAATATTTACATTTATACAATACATATTTACAGATGGAGAGGATGATGGAGAGGGTCCATTGCTCTGCTGTGATTTGTTCCCACCTGGGAGCAAAGTAAGCCATCCTTCCTGGAATGGTGAGAGGCTCTGGATGTTTTAGAGCCAGAAAGGCTAAGCTCTCTAGTTGTAAGTCAAAGGCCCTGAGGAGGCCGAGGCTGTTGGGCTGTAGCAGTCCTAGCAGCCTTAGGCTTGGCCTGTTTCGGTTGTTGCTCTTTGTAGCAAAACGACCTGCGGAAGATGACTGCTGACCATAAGCAGAATAATATTTCCCTTTTTTGGGAAAAAAAACCCTTTTTGAACCACCTTTTCTTAAAAGGAGCAGAAGTAGACTTTGAAAGTTTACCTAAAGCAGAATTTTCAGCAACCATTTGGGTGGCCTTTGCTTGCCAATCTTTGCCAAAAAGATTTTCACCTGTACAAGGAAAGTTTCCTAGTCCATCTTGAACCCAGGGTTCCAAATCAGAAGCTTGTAACCAAGCAACTGTGTGCACCTATGGCAATGGCCGAGGCTCTGCTGGCACCTTCAAAAGAGTCAAAGGCTGCACGTTTGGAAAACTTGGAAATATCCTGGGCATGTTTGAGCCAGGTGAGGAACTCTTCCCTTTTATCTTCTGAAATAAAAGGAGATAAAGTTTGCAGGTGATCTGTAACTTCTTTTAGAAACATCCCCATATAGAGACTATAGGAGTTGATTCTGGCAACAAGCATACTGGCCTGGAAAATTCTCCTGCCAAAGGCATCTAAGGTTCTGCATTCTCTTCCTGGAGGAGCAGAAGAGTGCCTTTTTGTACTCTTTATCTTCTTCATAGCAGACTCCACCACAATGGAGTGGTGAGGAAGCTGAGTCTTATAGAAGCCAGGACAAGGAGGAACACGATACATGGTGTCCAACCTGCGAGAATGAGGGGAAGTGGTGAGAGGAGTCTCCCATATGCCCAACATGTGATCATAAAGAATCTCATGTATTGGTAAAGTGGCTGCCTCTTTAGGAGCCTTAGGCTATTGTAAAATATCTAATTTTTGGCTCTAGGCTCTGTCTCAGGGGCCACTGAGATGGAAAGGCTCCTGGCCACTTCCCTAATGAAGTCTTGAAAAGACAAGTCTTCTGGAGGAGACATTCTCCTTTTTGGAGAAGAGGGCTCCTGAGGATGAATCACCGATGCTTCGACAGAGACCTCTGATTCATCAGAGTCTTCAGAGGAATCGAAGTATCGCCTGTCTGGATGCTCCTGCAGAGCCCGATACGCGTACCAGGTGGTATCGACATCAGGAGTGATCGGTACCGATTCAGTACCGATGGGCATCACAGAACAGTGTACCGCTGCAGTCGACCCCGAAGCAGATGTCCATGCAATCTGTACCAGCACCGATGTCGGTACCGGTGCCGGAGTCGGTACCGGCAACGGAGTCTGTTGTGGTACCGAAGGCGTCGCAGCTTGTATGAATGCCGTGATGGCACGCTGCATGGTCAGGATATTCTGATCCATTGACGCAACCAATGTCTGGATGTCGGTACCAGTGGGAACCACCGGTACCCCAAAACACAGCAACAGGTGATCGGTCGAGGCCGAACCATCGATGTCAACCTGTGACCCCATAGATAAAGCTTTGGAAGCCGGAGCCTCCCGCCGGGGTAATTTTGCCGGTGCGGATTCCTCGAGGGCAAGCCCGGAGGCATCTCGATACTTAGAGGGAGATCTACCCTTCGAGGACCGGCTGGATTTAAGTTTGGTTACCTGAGATCCATGTGAGGAAGAAGCAGCCCTGGAAGACGTTGATGCAACCGAAGCTGCATCCGAGGGAAACAGGGTACTGAGCTTAACTGCTCGATTCTGTCGACCTCTTTTAGACATCATGGAGCAGGACTCACAATCCGCAATGGAGTGGTCAGGACCTAAACATTTTAGACACCATTCATGGGTGTCAGTGACAGAAATAATGCCGCTGCACTTCGTGCATTTTTTAAACCCAGAGGCGGCCTTTTCCATGAGGAAAAATGTCCTAGGCCTAAGGCCAAAGAAGAAAATGCACTGAAGTGAGAAAAAATAGTATTTATTATTTTTTTTTTTTAGAATAAAGAAAGAAAAGACCGGCGGTACCGGTACAGCGTCAAGAAGGCAGACACACGACCAAAGAAATAAAATAAAATAAAGAAATTCTTCAGCGGTGACAGGGACACGATCTGCTGGCTCTGCGGAAAAGAAGAACTGGAGAGAGGCGGTTAGGAAAGGCGGGAAGGCAGCGCGCAGGCGCTGTGGGATGCTCCCAAAAGCTTTCCTTTAGGACGCTGGGGAGCGTTCCCGCGCAGGCTCCGTCGGTACCGACGATACCCATATGTGAAGACTCATTCCTGCTTGTTCCTGGAGATGTGAAGACTACATTCCTTCTTGTTCCTGGAGATATATGGGTGAGTACATACCACCACCTGGTTATGATGGAACCTTGTGTACAACAGATGAGCCACCAGAGCCTGAAGCTTGCTGACTCGGGAAGCCAAGGCGAACGCCAGAAGACAGACAACCTCTTCCAGGTCAGAAATTTCAGCGGGCAGGTAGTGAGCCAACAACTGTCCCAAGACAACAATATGAGCATTCATACTCTGAGGTTTTACAAAGCAGGTAGCATATACTGTATGTTTTTGAGGAATGGTGTCACGTTAACATATCTGTCTCCTTCTAAGCTAAATAAATGGCGAGAATATCCAAAGTCATTTATATGTACCAACATATTTTTAAGTCATAAGAAAACAGTTTGCAATCTTTTGGTCTTCGGAGTACCATTTTACATAGGGTGCAGTGCTCTAGGAGTTGGGAGTTTTATTCCTGTCAAGTTGCTTTGTCCTGTGCAAGATATGACCGCCTGCTCCCATACCAGACATGTCTTTAAAGAGTACTGTCCACGATCATTTGGAATGCATGCTTTACATCCGAAAATGGAATACGCTACTTGCTTTGTAAAACCACAGAGTATGACTGCTCATATTGTCGTCCTTCTCCATGGGCAGGTTTGAACGTGATGGGATAAGCAGCACCCCCTGTAGATTTTTTTTATAATACACCCATTCTAGGAACTATACATACAATATTTTAATCTCTCCCCTGATTGGTCCATGTCACTTAGGGGTTTCTCTTTGACCCCACTGTTTTAGCGCAAATCTGAGCCCTTTTAAATAGTGTGTCTGGCAGGTACATCTTATTGTTTAATCTTCTGCTGAATCACTGCTATGCCAAGGCAAGCTTCCAATCTTTTTCTACAAGAGTAAGGTTATAAGCAGTCCCTTTATACTATTTATATTCATACACACTCTGGATACAATATGTATTATTCAAACAAGGCATATAGCCAAAGGCACCTAGGCATTAACAGAAGCATGTTTGTTGTGTAGGTGTTCAGAGAAAAATACCCATACCATCATGTGATTGGTTTCAGTATTCATTGCTGACAGTCTGATTAAAAAGCTTTGTACATGCATGAGATGCTGTAGTAAGATGAAATTAGACTTACCTGCTAATTGTTCTTTAAACGCCAGTCCAGTCCCGAACCTCTGGGTAGTGCACCTCTTCCAGCAGCTTAGAGACTGAACATGTCATCTTTTGATGACAATAGTACTAATAGAGCAGGCTCCACCCCTTCTCTCCAGTAACCTATTGACTGTCACAGGAGCAACAAATAAGTAGTTAAGAAAATGTAACACCGAATACTCATACTAAACCTATAAATAAATTCCTCACCAACCTGGATTAGAGGATACCCCTACTTCCCCCTCCCAGGATAAGGTAACTTACGGTGAACCCACTGGGCTCCGATATCAAGCACTGTACACAAGACAGACCATCCCCACGTCCTGCCATAGAACTGTAATCCTGACAATTGCCAAAAAGGTAGGATACGGGACTGGACTAGAGTTCCTCAAGGAATAATTAGCAGATAAGTCTAATTTTGTCTTCCTTATCGTCCCCTCCAGTCCAGTTCCATACCTCTGGGATGTTACAGAGCAGTTAAGAAGTTTAGGAGGGACCCGCCAATCCAGCCTGTAGCACCGCCGACCCAAAGTAGGCATCTCCAGCAGCCTGAACATCCAGGCAAAAATGTTTTGTGAAGGTATGCTGGGATGACCAAGTAGACGCCCTGCAAATTTCAGCTAGTGGAACCCAACTGTATTCCGCCCATGAAGTCGCTTGTGCTCTCGTGGAATGCGCCCGCAATCCTGCTGGCACTATCTTATCCCTGAGCAGATATGCCGACAAGATCACTTCTCTGATCCATCTGGAAATAGATGCTTTCGCTGCCACTTCCCCTTTGCGGGAACCACCAAACAGAACAAAAAAAAAAAGAGAATCTGACTTACATAACGTATGAGTAGTCTTCAGATAACACCGTAACACGCGTCAAACGTCCCAGATATCGCAGCGGCTGGCCAGTGCCAGACTCCTTTGTGTCCAGCAACCCCGGCAGGGATACAGACTGATTCACATGAAAGGCTGAAACCACTTTAAGCAAGAAAGAGGGAACCAGTTTCAATACCACTTTTCCCTAGAGAAGGAAAGGAACGGCTCCCGGCATGACAAAGCTTGGCGCGCCGAAATCCTGCGTGCCGAGCAGATAGCTACCAGGAACATTGTCTTAAGGGGCAAATCCTTTAACAATGCCCGAGCCAAGGGCTCAAAAGGCTCGCCAGATAGTGCTGACAGCACCAAATTGAGGTCCCATGATGGGACCACCGCTCACCGAGGACACAGGCGAAGCACCACTCGCAGGAAACATGTATCAGAATGCATGCCCAATTCTACCCCCTGGATCTTTCTGCAACAGGTGATTGCCGCCAGCTGAACTCGCAAGGAACTTGCGGCCAGACCCTTGTCGAAGCAGTTCTGTACCACCACCAAGATGATAGGCATGGAGGCTGTGAATGGCCTTACCTGCTGGTCCGCACACCAAGCCTCAAATAGGCGCCAGACCCGAATATAGGCTAAGTTAGTAGACCTTCTCCTTGCCTTCAGCAGTGTTGCAATTATTAGCCCCGAATAACCTTTCTTCAGTCTTGCCCTTTCGAGAGCCAGGCCGTAAGCGAGAATCGATCCATCTGAGATATGAGCACCGGTCCCCTGTGACAAGAGATCCACCCCTTGCCAGAAGCTGCCACGGGCGATCTGCCAGACTCCTCACCAGGACCACCATACCATGGTCGTCACCATCCCCTGATGTGCCTTGATCCTTTGAACCACCTTGCCTATAAGGGGCCAGGGTGGAAACACGTAGAGGAGCCCCCTCTGTCAACCACTGCTGCACCAGGGCGTCCAAGCTTTCCAACATTCTTTCCCCTTTTCCTAATGAAAAAGTGACTCGCCTTGGCGCTCTCGAACTTCGCCATCAGATCCATAACAAGTGCGCCCCAGCAACACATGAGCAAGTCGAACACCTCCTGATTGAGCACCCATTCTCCAGGGTCTACTCGCACACGACTCAGGCAGTCTGCCGTGACATTGTCGACTCCCGCCACATGCGCTGCTGACAATGCTTGGAGGTGATCTTCCGCCCAGGCCATCAGGACCTTGGCCTCCAAGGCTGCACTGCCCGCGCCGCACTGCTTGTTGATGTAGGCTACTGTGGTTGCGTTGTCTGACAGAACCTGTACTGTCATGCCTGCAACCCTTGCCTCGAAGCTCCGCAGCACTAGGCCATGGCCCACATCTCCAGCCTTTTGATTGCCCCTGCGCAAACTGTCCCTTGCAATGAGCCCCCCCAGCCAGAGAGATTCACAGTCACCAACAGCTTGAGGGGCATCCCTCTTTTCAGATTCTCCCCCCGTCAGCCACCATCTGAGGGTCTTCTTGACCCCCTGCGGACAGGGAAGTCGCTGGGACAGAGGATGAGACTGGAGTAACCAACGTCGGAGCAGCGTCCTTTGGAGGGGCCACATATGTGCTCTTGCCCACGGTACCAGATCGAGAGAGGTTGCCATGGTGCCCAAGAGCTGAAGGTAATGTCATATTGTGGGCTCTAACCTCCTGAGGAACTCCCGCACCAAGCAAGCATCGAAGCTCCCGTGCTCGCTGCTCTGGCAGGAAATCTCTCCCCACCTGAGTGTTGAAGCGTGCCCCCAAGTACTCCAGGACTTGAGACAGGCGCAACTGGCTCTTGGCAATGTTAACCACCCAACCCAGGGTATGAAGGAATTGCACCACCCGGGCTGTTGCAAATTCGCTTTCCTCTCTGGACTTTGCCCGAATGAGCCAGTAGTCGAGGTACAGATGCACTAGTACACCTTCTCTGCATAACACCGCCGCTACTACCACCATGACCTTGGTGAAGGTGCGGGGAGCCATAGCAAGCCCAAAGGGCAGTGCCCTGCACTGAAAATGCCCCATGGGCACCACAAACCTGAGGAACTCCTGATGTTCCGGCCCTATGGGAATGTGCAGGTATGCTTCCGTTAGGTCAAGGGATGTCAAGAACTCCCTGCTGTGGACCGCCACTAGGATGGACAAGGTCTCCAAGTGAAAATGCGGCACTCGCAAACAGCAGTTTACAAGTTTGAGGTCGAGAATTGGGCAGAAGGTCCCATCTTTCTTTGGCATCATCAAATAAATGTAGTACTGACCGAAGCCGTACTGGTCTGGGGGAAATGGCACCATGGCCCTTAGCCAAAGAAGCCACAACAAGGTGTCTCGTACCGTCGTCTCCTTGGCCTGCGCCTTGCACGAAGACTGCATGAAGGAGCTACCTACCGGCCATGCGAACGCAAGGGCATACCTCTCCCAAACAACTAATAATACCCACTGATAGGTGATCCGGACTAAGGCAGGATAGAAGTCCTGCAGTCTGCCTCCCATGGCTGCACCACCACCTGGGCCCCCCCCCCTCGCTTCAGTGGGACTTCTTAGGCCTGGCGGATGGGGAGGCTGCAAATCCACACCTCGCTTCCCAAAAGCCTCGAAATGCTTGCGACCTAGTGGGGAATCATCCCCTCTGGAAAGGAGCCAAGTGTGTATACCAAAAACGCCGGAATTCCTGCTGCTGACCCCGGGGGTTTGAGGAAACACGGCTCATCTTCTGCTTGTCCTCCGGCAGTCACCTGCCCTTAAGACTCTCGTCTTTGACCAACCTTTACAGGTCCTCTCTGAACAGCAGCTTGCCCTGGAAGGGCAGTTTACCGAGTCGGGCCTTAAAAGAACTATCCGCCGCCCAATTACATAGAAACATAGAAACATGACGACAGAAAAAGACCACATGGCCTATCTAGTCTGTCCTTCCATAACAACAACTACAACAGTCCACTTTTTACCTTTAGAGATCCTCTGTGTTGGTCCCATGCTTTTTTGAATTCAGTTACTGTCCTCATCTCTACCACCTCCACTGGGAGACTATTCCATGGATCCACTACTCTTTCTGTAAAGAAATATTTCCGCATATCACTCCTGAAACTATCTCCCTTCACCCTCATCCCATGTCCCCTCGTAGCAGAACTTGCTTTCAATTGAAAGAGGCTCTCTCCCTGAACATTTATGCCACGGAGGTATTTAAACATCTCAATCATATCACCTCTATCCCAGCAGAGCCACAGATAACGGTGGGCCACAACTACTGAGACCATACTCTTCGAAAGTCCTCTAATAAGATCATAATGAACATCTGCTGGGTAAGCTGCCCCGGATTCAAACCAGGCAGCTCCCCCTATCCCCCCCGGGTCAGTGCCCCCTGTTGCTGTACTTACTGGGACCAGCAGAGGCAGGCCTGCACCACCCAAGCTCCACATATGGAGGCCTGGAGGGAAAGGGCTTTGACATCAAAGGCTTGTTTTAACACAGCATCCAACTTCCTATTCCTGCGCATCTTTCAGTGCCGCCACAACTTCCACGGGGATTGTCATCTTTTTAGTGACAGACGAGACTGCCGCATCCACCTTCGGAAGAGCAAAAAAGCTCCCTATCCTAATCAGCCAAGGGATAGATGCGCGCCATAAGCCTAGTCCCCCAAAGGCCCGTCTCTGGCAGATCCCACTCACTCATCCTGGATCATCTGCTGTACCACCCTATGAATAGGGAAGACAGACTGCACTGTCGGCACTGCTTGCAGGAGAGGATCCTCCGAGTATCCTCCTCCGTTGCAGGCCCCACAGGCATATTAAGTGCCTTCAATGATTCCATAAGCGCCGGCAACTCCTCCCTACGGAAGATCCTAACTATCCTGGCCTGGTCTCCCTGTTCCGGGATCTCATTCCTCGAGCTCTTCTTCCACATCCATCTGTGTCCAGGGTCCTCCCCCTCGAAACCCTCCGACACCAGAGTGCGCCCCTGCCCATCCTCCGCGAGCTTGGAGCACTTAGCCAGCAGGATCCCTGGCTCCTCGCTGAGCCCTTCCAGCCTCTTCTCACTTCGAGTTAAGGATGCAGGTGCTTCCATTGCCCCCTGCTGGTGAAGTAGCAGCACAAACTCCGGTGAAAACATGCCCGGGACACCCCCTGCCCTGCCAGACCTCGGGAAGAGGATGGACCGGGAATGCACTGAGGGAGAAGGCTCTTGCGAAACAAGCAAGGCCCCTCCAGCCACCTGCCTGCCTGTCTGGAGGCGGGGTCCGAGGCCCTTCCTGTTCAGACCTATCCTGAAGGGACTGCTACATTGCAGTGGCCTCCTGGGCTCAACCCCTACAGACACCAGACTCCGAAACAGTACCCCGCCTGGTTCCACACACCAGAAATTGAGGCCTAGAGGGCATACCTGCAATCTAAAGACCAGTGTTAAGCCCTGGAACCAGCTCCCTCCAGCTAGTAAGGGCTGACTGAACAGGAAACAAACGGGAAAGCAGCGCTCTCCACACCAAGCAGAGCAAGAAACTACCTCTCCTCTCTGCTCCCCCTGCGCTCTCTTTTTCTTTGTAAGAACACTCAAAATTAAAGTGCTCCCCAGGGGGAGAGAGAGAGAGAGCGAGCCCCAAAACCAAGTTAAACGATCATACCTGTATCCCTTGCACAGCCGTGAGCCTCACCACAAAGCTGACAGCTTGCGTGGAAAAATCCTGCACCGATTAGGCCTTTGGCAGTAAGACAGGCTGCAAAAAATGCTGTCTCTCTGAACTGCTCTTCAAGTGTGGCACGATGTTCCCCAGCTGTATTCCGCCCACGTGATGCCCCGACAGCTTACTGCACCAAAGAACCAGCTCCCGACTGAACTGTAGGTAGACTCCCGTGTTGTTATCCTGTGCAGTGCCCTGCAGCGCTCAGCCCGAACTGAAGGCTTTGGCACCGTGGGACCTCGGGGGGGGGACTAGGACTGCTGCCGGTATGAAGGCAAACTCAGCCGCCAGTTCCTCTTCCCACTGTGGGTTCGGGAGCCACAGGATCCCCCAAGTCAGGCCACTTCCTGCTCACCACCCCGCCAACTTAAATCAAGTGACAGGGGAGGGGGAGGAACCTCCTCTGACCAGACCATCTTCTATTCCAACCCCCCTTAACTATCTAAAGAAAAAGTGATCTCAGCAGAGGCTTAAATAGTTTGGCTTTTTGATTTACCTAACTAAAAAAAGCTCTTTAGATGTCCGCAGTGAGTCCAGCCTTCTGGCTCACCACCTCCAACTGCTTGGAGACAGAGTGTATTGGAGAGAAGGGGCGATGCCTGCTCTATTAGTACTACTGTCATCAAAAGATGACATGCTCAGTCTCCAAGCTGGTGGAAGAGGTGCACTATCCAGAGGTTCGGAACTGGACTGGAGGGACGATAAGGAATTTACATTTTAGTTTCATTTCTACCCCTCCCTTTAATAACTTGGGCTATGCTAACAAGCTTTTGGTACGGAAAGGAATGCCGACATGCATGTTTTCTTGAGTATCCTTTACCAAACCTCTGTATCACAACAGGTTTTTATTCTCCTGTACAAAGGCACTGTTTTACTTAAATACTTCAGATGCAGAATGGGGTTAACACAACCTCCCCCCACCAAAGTATACAATTTAAAGAACTATGATGCAACTAGAAGGGAGCTCTCCTCAACTGTCTTGCTAATTGTCAGGCTGCTACAAAGCATATCACTCACTCTAGTTCTTCTGAGAAAGCCGAAATAGTATGCACTCCATATAATGAGTCCTTTCCACGCTTTGTTCCATATTCAGTATTTGTTCTTTGACATGTTTTGCAGATATGCTTTATCAGGAAATACACACAGTATGTCTTTATGAGTAGATATGTTCCCTACTGGGGTTTTGATATAATCCGGTCCTCCTCACCTCTGCCCACGTTTTAGATATATACATCAGATAAGCATTTGCAAATCAAAACACTTTAGTTTAATAAGGGTGTCCTTTGTTGTCTTCACACACAGCCTTACTTTTTTTACTTTCTTATGACCGTTTTATATACTTCCTATATTAGTTTGATGATGCATTATATAAATAAATACAATAAAGCGTAGTTACTCACCTGTAACAGGTTTCTCCAGGAGCAGCAGGAATCAGTCCTCACATATGGGTGATGTCGGTGCCGACAGAGCCCTTGTGCGGAGCATTCCCCCAGCTTTCAAAGAACGCCTTTGGGAATGCAGCACACATTTACGGTCCCCTTCCCGCCCAAGGGTGCCATCTTGCTCAGTCTGATGACATAGCTAAAAGACAGCAAAAATCAAAATGAAGTATATGACTGCAACTCCAGGGGAGGAGAGAGGGTCGTGAGGACTAATTCCTGCTGCTCCTGGAGAACACCTGTTACAGGTGAGTAACTACGCTTTCTCCAGGACCAAGCAGGAAGTCAATCCTCACATATGGGACTCCCCAGCTCTAGGCTACTGTGAACCCAGAGTTGAAAAAATGGCTCCCTCTCAAGAGCCTCAGCATCCGTGAAAAGAATTTTCTCTGAGAACACACCCCGTACGGTATCCCAACACAAAGGGCTGGAGGGTAGGAGTTGCCTAAACCTCAAAGATATTATGGAGTACCGCCTGGCCGAAAACACTGTCCCACCGGGACTCTCTCTCCAGGCAGTAATGGGCTGTAAAAGTCTGGGCTTGAAGACCAAGTTGTGGCCCGGAAGATGTCTGCCAACAGAACAGAGTGGAGATGGGCTACTGATGTGGCCTTCGCCCTGACATGGTGGGCCATGACCTGACCCTGGAAGGGGAGGTCGGCTGCCCTGTATGCCCAGGCGATCCAATCTGCTACCCAAGTGGACAACGTACGCTTGGAGACAGGTAACCCCATCCTCTTAGGGTCAAAGGAGATGAAGAGCCAAGTAGCCCTTCGATGCTCCCACATACATTCTATGTAAAATGACAACGCCCTCTTATAGTCCAGGGTATGCAAGACCGTCACAGCCCGGCTGGAATGCGGCCTGGGAAAGAAGGTCAGAAGGACCAACTCCTGATTGAGGTGGAAAGAGGAGACCACTTTTGGGAGGAACTTGGAATGGGTCCGTAGAACCATCCTGTTCCTCTAGAACCGTGTGTAGGTCTATCAGAAACCGGAGCTGGTAGCTCACTCACACGTCTGGCCGATGTAAGAGCCACCAGGAAGAGCGCTTTCCAAGAGAGGAAGCGCAAATGGCAAGTAGCCATCGGCTCAAACGGTGGACGAGTAAGCTGTTGGAAGACCACGTTCAAATCCCACTCAAGTCGCCGGTGGACGAACTGGAGGCTTGAGTAGAAGGCGGCCTCTGAGAAATCTGGACACCAAGGGGTGAACCAGACTGTACCTCCACCTGTGAGTGGTGCGCTGACAAAGCACTGAGGTGGTCCCGAACAGAGTTAGACTTAAGGCCCAAGTCTGAAAGGTGAAGTAGATATTGCAGTACTACTGGCACAAGGCAAGAGAAAGGATATGGAAATTACACTAACCTGGTAATTGTAGTTCCTGGAGGGTCCAGTTTAGTCCTCCACAATCGGGTAGTGCCCCTCCTCCTGCAGCCTGGAGACTGGACCAATCAAGTCTTCTGTAGTATATATGCAGATGGAGCTCCCAGAAGCCCCCAGTGTACTAGTAACAAAGCATACTTAACGAAGCAACACATTAGATTAATATACAAAATGACATAATTAAAGAACAATTTGTATCCCCCAATAAATATCCAACCCCCTCCCCAAACGAGGAAGTCAGAACACTGCATTGCGCCGGTACCGACGCCCCGGTAATCAAAACACAGCTCACCATCAGAAATCTCAGGAGCTGACTGAACACCTGAGAAAAGGAAGAGCCATAGCAAAAAACGCGGCTGTAAAGAAAAAAGGTCCGAACGGAAAAGAGGAACCGTCTTATGATCAACCGTTCGGAAAAGCGCGCCGCATTATTATAGCAGATAGTCGGAAGGGAAGGAGGACTAAACTGGACCCTCCAGGAACTACAATTACCAGGTTAGTGTAATTTCCATTTCCTGTTTGGTAATCCAGTTTAGTCCTCCACAATCGGGATGTAACAGAGCAGTCAAGACCGGGCGGGACCTTGCCATCCGGCGCACAGAACCGCCGAACCAAAACAGGAATCCCGAGCCGCTGACACATCTAAGCGATAGTGTTTACTGAAAGCATGCAGAGACGACCAAGTGGCCGCCTTACAGATATCTGCTGGCGGAACTAGGCTATACTCCGCCCAAGAGGTCGCCTGAGCCCTAGTGGAATGAGCCCGTAGCCCCTCCGGAACAGACCGCTGCTGCAACAGATACACAGACGCGATCGCTTCCTTGAGCCATCTTGCAATGGAGGCTTTAGCCGCCGCTTCCCCTTTACGCGCACCCCCGAAGAGCACGAAAAGACGGTCAGTTTTTCGAAAAGTCTCGGTAGCCTTCAGATAACGACGAAGCGTACGACCCACATCGAGCCGGTGAAGACATTTGTCCGCCGAACCGACAGAGTGCGAAAGCAGCACCGGAAGGAACACTGCCTGATTCATGTGAAAAGGAGACACTACCTTTGGCAAAAAGGAAGGGACCGGACGGAAGACGATCCGATCCGCGGAAAAAGACAAAAAAGGTTCTCGGCAGGACAATGCATGCGGATCAGAAATGCGCCGTGCCGAACAGATGGCTACAAGAAAAACCGTCTTCAGTGTGAGATCTTTCAGGGACGACCTACTCAGGGGCTCAAAAGGTTCACGAACCAGGGCCCGCAGCACTAAATTCAAGTCCCACGGAGGAACGAAAATCCTGCGGGAGGGCCGCAAATGAAAAACAGCCGTAAGGAAACGACGTACATCCGGATGAGCCCCGAGAAGACGGCCCAAAACCTTGCCTCGATAACACGAGATAGCCGCCAACTGGACTTTCAGGGAACTAGCCGCAAGGCCCTTATCGAAACCATCCTGAAGAAAACTTAAAACGACGGGCACGGAAACCGTCGCCGCCCGGACTCCCCGCCGGGAGCACCAGTCCTCAAAGATCCTCCAAATCCGAACGTAAGTAAGAGACGTGGACGTTTTCCTCGCCCGCAGAAGGGTAGAAATCACCGCGGGGGAGTAGCCCTTCTTTTTCAGCTGAGCCCTCTCAATGGCCAAACCGTAAGCGAGAATCGATCCACTTGGGGCATCCGCAAGGGACCCTGAAGAAGAAGATCCGGCAGTGCGGGCAGGAGCCATGGAACGCCGTCGCGCAGCTGGACCAGATCGGCATACCAGGGCCTCCGGGGCCAATCCGGGGCCACCAGTAACACTCGACCCCGATGGCTCTCGATGCGTTGCACGACCCGGCCGATCAGAGCCCACGGAGGAAAGACATAAAGACCGGACGTTGGCCACGGCTGAATGAGAGCGTCGATCCCCTCGGACATGCGCTCCCTTCGTCTGCTGAAGAAGCGCCCTGTCTTGGCCGATTGAAAAGTCGCCATGAGATCCATGATGGGCGGACCCCACCGCCGGACTATTTGCGCGTAAACCTGTGGGTTGAGCTCCCACTCTCCGGGGTCTACCCGCACTCTGCTGAGAAAATCGGCCTGGACATTGTCTGCGCCTGCAATGTGTGCTGCCGAGATTGCCGGAAGACGAGTCTGCACCCAATTGAACAAGGCCGTTGCTTCTGCTTCCAAGGACACGCTGCCGGTGCCCCCTTGGCGATTGATGTAAGCTACTGTGGTCGCATTGTCCGACAGGACTCGCACCGGTCGGCCGATGACTAGAGTCTCCAGGGCCAACAGGGCTAGCCGTACTGCCCGTAATTCGAGACGGTTGATCGACCAAGAAGCCTCCCGGGGAGACCATTCCCCCTGAGCGAAGCGGGTCTCGCAGTGAGCCCCCCAGCCGGTTAAGCTCGCATCCGTTGTGAACGGAACCCAAAGTGGAGGCTCCAAGGGAATCCCCCGCGTCAGGTTCTCGGAGGAGAGCCACCACCGTAGTGATCGGCGAACCGCCCTTGGGCAAGGCAATCTCTTGTTCAATGAGTCGAACTGGTTGGACCAACGGCGCAGAAGAGCACTCTGCAGCGGACGCATGTGGAAGCGCGCCCAAGGCACCACCTCTAAGGTCGCTGCCATCGTTCCGAGGAGCCGCAGGTACCACCACGCCGACGGAGCGGGCATCCCTCGGAAGAGTCGGACAAGAGCCAGCAACGCCAGAAAGCGGCGCTCCGGAAGGCACACCAAGCCCCGTGCTGTGTCGAAGCGAACCCCCAGGTACTCGAGATCCTGCGTTGGACACAGACAACTCTTGCATTCGTTCACCACCCAGCCGAGGGACCGCAGCAGAGCCACCACCCTGCTCGTGACTTGCCCACAACTCCCGACTGGACTTTGCTCGAATCAACCAGTCGTCGAGATACGGATGGACCAGGATGCCCTCCTTGCGCAAGGCCGCCGCGACAACCATTACCTTTGTGAAGGTGCGAGGAGCCGTGGCGAGTCCGAACGGCATGGCCCGGAATTGGAAGTGGCCCCACGGAAGCGCGAAGCGGAGAAACCGTTGATGAGAGGGCCGGATGGGAATGTGTAAATAGGCCTCGGTGAGATCGAGGGACGTCAAAAACTCCCCCTGACGCACTGCTACGATGACTGACCGCAGGGTCTCCATACGGAAGTGCGGCACTCAGAGCGCGATTCACGCCTTTGAGATCCAAGATCGGACGAAGAGAGCCGCCCTTTTTGGGAACCACAAAATAGATGGAGTAGCGACCTGCGCCTCTTTCCAAAGGAGGAACCGGAACCACTGCCCCCAGTGAAAGCAGCCGATCCAGGGTCACGCGGATGTCCCGCGTACTTTGAGCTCCCTTGCTGGGTGACAGAACAAAGGAATCTGGAAGTGGGTACGCAAACTCCAGGGCATAACCTTCTTCTATAATCTGCAGCACCCACCGATCTGACGTAATTTGGGCCCAAGAAGGAAGAAAGTCGCGCAAACGACCCCCGATAACCGGGCCTCCCTCTAGAGCCCGCCTCGTTTCATTGTGGCTTGCGATTAAAGGAAGAGGCCGAGGAAGAGGCGGCTCAGGAGAAGCCTCTTCCCGCTCCCCTGAAACCACGAAATCCTTATCGAGAAAACGACCCTCAAATACAGGGCAAGCGAAAAAATTCAGGAAAAAATGCAAATCGTGAGGCAGGGGAGCTGACAGACCCTCTGACAAAGCAAACAGGAGGGAGCAGCAGTGCCCGAGAAAGGTAAGGAAATGAAAACTCCTACCAGCTCAGGAAACAGCCAGGAACTCAGCCAGCTTCTCCAGGTAACAGACAATGCTGTAGCAGGTATGGCTCTTCCCCGTACAGCCTAGGGGAGAGCTCAACCCAGGCTTCAGAAATCCCCAGGCAGGAAGGCAGGAGCCCAATGCAGGTCTGGCTTCCCCCAGGATGTCCCCTGTGGTAATGGATTTTTTTTTTTTTTTTTAAAGATACAGCTACCTAGCAAAGAAATGGAAAATAAAGGACCAAAAACAAAACCCCAAAAGAACTAACTAACTAGTGTTGCTCCTTCAAGTGTCACTTAGTGTGCCCAGAAAGGGCACAGCAGTCCTCAAGCTGCAAGGAGACTGGACACACTGGGGGCTTCTGGGAGCTCCGTCTGCATATATACTACAGAAGACTTGATTGGTCCAGTCTCCAGGCTGCAGGAGGAGGGGCACTACCCGATTGTGGAGGACTAAACTGGATTACCGAACAGGAACTTCATTGCGCTGAGTACACCATACCGTAAACCTATGCCACTTGAGGGCATAGGACTTCCTGGTGGACTGCCTCCTAGAGGCCAAGACCACCTCCTTAGGTAGAAGTAAGGGAGCTAGAACTATCTTTTCAGCAGCCAGGCCATCAGATTGAGGGACCTGAGATTGGGGTGTAGAAGGGAACCCTGCTCTTGAGACGGGATCGTGTTGCAGCCTCAGAGGAAACTGAGCTTCCACCGCCAACTGCAGAAGTGGTGGAAACCATGGCTGCCTCGGCCATCTGGGGGCTACCAGAATCAGAGGCCTTGTCCCAGAGGATCTTGAACAGAGTTCGGGCCACCAGGGGCATGGGAGGAAACGCATACAGGAGGCCCGTAAACCAAGAGATTAGAAAAGCATCTGCTGCCATCCTCAGGGGATGGGGTTGTCTGGAGCAAAACCTGGGAGGCTGACAGTTTAGTGGATTTGCAAAGAGATCAATGGATGGAAATCCCTATCGGAGGAAGATCTGCTGGACAACCAATGGATTCAACTGCCATTCGTGCGGCTGGAGAAACCTCCTTAGCTTGTCTGCTAGGAAGTTCTCCTGACATGGCAGATAAACTGCTTTGAGAAACATGCCTTGTTTGACTGCAAAGGAGCCAAAGTTCCGTGCCTTCTGACATAGGAGCCTGGACCCTGTGCCTCCTTGTTTGTTCACGTAGAACATTGCTACCTGATTGTCCGTCTGAACTAGGACAGATTGTTGAGAGAGAGCATGGCAGGTTTGCAGAGCTAAGCGAATTGCTCGCAGCTCTAAAAGGTTGATCTGCTGTGTGGTCTCCCAAGGGGACCACAGGCCTTGAGTGCACGTGCTCTGGCAATGTGCACCCCAGCCCTTTAAGGATGCATCTGTCGTCAGCACCCTGGTGTGTGCCGGAGCCTGAAAAGGTACACCTTTGAGAAGGTTTGGTAGATGTAGCCACCACCATAAGGAGTTCAGAAGCCGCCTGGACACCTTTACTCTGTCTCGAAGGTCGCCGGTGGCTTGTGTCCACTGATTTCTGAGGCACCATTCAGCAGGCCGCATGTACAGACAGGCATTCGGGGTCACATGTACAGTGGATGCCATGTGGCCCAGAAGCCGCAGGTAGTGCCTGGCCGAAACCTGAGAATTGCTTTGGAATTGGTTTGCCAACTCCATCAATCTGTGGGCCCTGTCCTCGGGCAAGTAAGCTCTTGCCTGAAGGGTGTCTAGTCTCGCCCCTATAAACTCTAGTTTCTGAGAGGGGAGCAAAGTTGACTTTGTACTGTAGTTAATGACAAAGCTCAGATGCTGAACAAGAGAGAGTGCGAAGAGTGGCCTGTCAGGCCTTCTAGAATGACTGGCCCCTGAATAGCCAGTCATCCAGGTACAGTAAGACAAAAATACCCTGATTTCTAAGAAAAGTCACCACCACCGCCAGGCATTTGGTGAAAACCCTGGGGCAGAGGTCAGGCCAAGGGATGTACTCTGTACTGAAAGCATAGTTACTCACCTGTAACAGGAAATCTCCGGGAACAGCAGGAATTTAGTCTTCACATATGGGTATCATCGGTACCGATGGAGCCTGCGCAGGAACGCTCCAAAGTGACCAATAGGAAAGCTTTTGGGAGCATCCCACAGCGCCTGCGTGCTGCCTTCCCGCCTTTCCCAACTGTCCCTCTCCAGTTGAGTTTAAAGCTGAGACAAAAGAGAGAGGGAAAGAGAAAGATATAGATACAACTCTTAGGGGAGGTGGGTGGGTTATGAAGACTAAACTCCTGCTATTCCTGGAGATCACCTGTTACAGGTGAGTAACTATGCTATCTCCAGGAACAAGCAGGAATGTAGTCTTCAAATATGGGGACTTCCTAGCTGCAGATGCCAGGGAGAAGGCCCCAGATGTGTGTCCACTGTGAAAGGGCTCCACTTCCCCCCATGGATCTCTGGCATCCTACCAGGGATGGTGGGCAGGAGTTGATTAAGTATGGAACAGGTGTTGAAGAACAGCCTGACCAAACAAGGCATCCCGGCGAGAGTCCTTGTCTAAGCAGTAATGGGCTGTGAAGGTATGAACCGAAGCCCAAGTAGCTGCTCGACAGATGTCATCGATAGACACAGAGTGAAGATGAGCCATAGAGGCTGCCATGGCTCTCACATTGTGAGCTGTGACATGGCCTTCAAGAGGAAGGTTTTTACTCTCATAGGCAAAAGATATACACTGTGCAATCCAGCTGGACAGTGTTCTTTTGGAGACTGGAAGTCGCAAATGACTAGGATCAAAAGCAACAGAGAGTTGAGAGGACTTTCTATGTTGTTGTGTCCTTTGCAAGCAAAAGGCCAAAGCCCTTTTGCAGTCCAAAGTATGAAGATTCCTTTCTGCATTTGAGGCATGAGACCTTGGGAAGAATACAGGAAGGTAATCCGCTTGGTTTAAATGAAAAGGTGACACCACCTTTGGCATAAAGTGTGGATGAGTCCTAAGGACTACCTTATCATGATGGAACCTTGTATAAAGAGGATCAGCCACCAACGCTTGCAATTCACTGATGCGACGTGCTGATGTGATTGCAATAAGAAAGATGACCTTCCAGGAAAGGAATTTCAAAGAGGTAGTGGCTAACGGTTCAAAGGGCGGTTTCATGAGCTGCCCAAGAACCAGATTTAAGTCCCATGCCACCGGTGGTGGCTTAATGGGAGGCTTAGTTAAAAGAAGGCCTCTCATAAATCTCGCTATGAGAGGATGAGGAAATAGGTTGTCCATTTAGAGGCTTGAAAGAACCAGAAATAGCACTCAAATGGACTCACTGAATTTGTCTTAAGCCCTGCATTTGATAAATGAAGGAGATACTCCAGTAATGATTCCAGAGGTATCACAAGAGGGTTAAGACCCTTCTGCGAGCACCATATGGTAAACCTTTTCCACTTGAATGCATAAGAGCATCTTGTGGAAGGCTTCCTGGAAGCATAAAGGATATCCTTTACCTGCTGGGAAAGGTTAAGACTGTGAAGTTCTAGGCTTTCAGCAACCAGGCCCTGAGATGCAGAGACTGGGGATTGGGATGCCACAGCATCCCGTCCTCTTGAGAAAGGAGATTTGGAGCAGATCCTAACTCCAGAGGCGGAGCTTGAGAGAGATGTAGGAGCAGAGGGTACCACATTTGCCGTGGCCAACGTGGAGCTATGAGAATCATATGACCTCTGTCTCTCTGAAGCTTGAACAGGGTTTTGGGAATTAGGGGAATGGGTGGAAAGGCATACAGGAAGTCCTGACCCCAATGGAGGAGGAAGGCATCCCTGGCCTGACAACCCTGAGCCGGAATTCTGGAACAGAACCGGGGAAGTTTGGCATTCCGCGGACTTGCAAAGAGGTCTATGTCCGGGGTTCCCCAAATTTGAAAAACTTTGGCCACCTGGTCTGCATGGAGAGACCATTCGTGTGGAAGCAGAACTCGACTGAGTCTGTCTGCCCAAAGGTTTTGAATGCCTGGAAGATACAACGCAAGGAGATGAATCTGATGCTCTCTGGCGAGGGCCCATAGTTGCAAAGCTTCGTTGCAGAGCGACAGAGAGCCTGTTCCACCCTGCTTGTTCACATAGAACATGGCTACTTGATTGTCCGTTTGGATTAGGACTGTCTTGTAGCTGAGCTGGGTGTGGAATACTCGAAGAGCAAGGGAGATTGCTCTGAGTTCCAGGAGATTGATATGTAGATAGGCCTCCTGTGGAGTCCAGGTACCCTGGGTAGAGGGCCTTGCAGGTGGGCTCCCCAACCCACCTATGAAGCATCTGTTAGAGTGACTAGGGGTTGGGCTGCTGAAAAGGAGACCCACCAAAAGGTTTTGGGGTGACTGCAACCATTGGAGGGACAAAATAAGGCGATCTGAATTTGCTATTTTGTCTGACAGGCAACCTGACGCCTGAGTCCACTGAGTGGATAAAGTCCACTGGGCTGCGCTCATAAGGAGGCGAGCATAAGGAGCCACATGCACGGTGGATGCCATGAGGCCTAGCAAATGTAACATTTCCCAAGCAGTGAGGTGAGGTTTTAGCAGTGCTTGGGAAGCTAACTGCATAATGCGAAGGCAGCTGGGCTGTGGAAGGTAGGCCCTTGTCTGTCTGGTATCCAGCAGAACTCCTATAAACTCTAGGGACTGGGTGGGAGCCAGATTGGATCTTGGAAAGTTTATGACAAGTCCCAAATACTGAAGAATGCGCATTGTGCGAGAGAGAGAGCAACCCTGGCCTCTGAAGGGGCTCGAATGAGCCAGTCGCCTAAGTAAGGGAAGATGAATATTCCCAGGGTGCGGTGAAATGCTGCCACCACAGCCATACATTTTGTGGAAACCCTTGTTGCAGAGGCCAGGCCAAAGGGAAGAACCCTGTATTGGTAGTGCTTCCCTTGAAACAGAAAGCGAAAGAACTTTTGGTGAGTTGGGTGGATGAGAACATGAGTGTATGCATCCTTGAGATATACAGAACAAAGAATCTTGACTCTGAAGGTATGGCAGCAGAGTTCCTAGAGAAATCATTTTGAACTTCTCCTTGAACAGGAATTTTTTCAATTATGAGGTCTAAGATGGGTCTGTGGCCTCCTGTTTTCTTTGGAATAAGGAAATAGGGGGGAGTAAAACCCTGTACCCCGTTGGGGAATGGGTACCTCTTCTATTGCCCTTTGAGCAAGGAGTACAGTGACCTCTTGACCTAACTGATCGTTGAGAGAGGTATGAGAATTAAACTGTCTTACCATTGTAGGAGGGGGCATGCTGAGGAAATGAAGCTTGTACCCCTCTCTTGCATTAGACAGAGTCCAATTTTCTGCTGTTATCTGACCCCACCTGGGGGCAAAATGACATAACCTTCCTGGGATGGTGGAGGGTTCTGGGCCGTTCAGGGCCAGGAAGGCAAAGTTCTCTAGATAGGAGTCAAAGCCCCTGTGGAGGCTGAGTTTGCTGAGCCGGTTGAGGCCTAGCTGCTTTTGTTTTTCTTTGCCTAGGTTGTTGCTGCTGTCCCTTTTGGGCAGACTGACCTAAACGATGCCCCTGCTGAGTATAGGAGGGATAAAAGTACTGCTTCTTACTGAAGAATGGTTTCTTAGAGGATTTTTTCCTCGCAGGATCAGCTGTAGATTTAGACAACCTATCCAAAGTGATATTGTCAGCATCTATCTCATTAGCTTTCTCCTGCCAATTCTTGCCAAAGAGATTCTCTCATGTGCAAGGAATATTCCCTAGTTTATCCTGTACCCAAATTTCCAAGTCGGATGCCTAGAGCCAGGCAATCCTACGTGCAGCTATGGCAATTGCAGAGGTTCTGCTTATGCACTCAAAGCAATCAAAGGCTGCACGATTCACAAACTTGGAAACATCCTGAGCATGTTTGACAAGGGCGAGGTAATCCTGCCTCTTATCAGGAAGGAGAGGGCTTATAAGTTCTAAATCTCCTGTGACCTCCCTTAAGGAACATTCCCCTATACAAGATATAGGAACTGATCCTAGCAGAAAGCATGGAAGCCTGGAAGGTTCGACGTCCAAAGGCGTCAAGAGTCCTAACATTCACGTCCTGGAGGATTAGATGCATGCTTTTTGCACTCTTTATCCTTCTCATAGCTGATTCCACCACCATGGAATGGTGTGGCAATTGAGTCTTCTGAAACCCAGGACAAGGGGGAACTTGATACATGGTGTCGAGTCTTCAAGAGTGAGGAGATGTGGTTAGAGTTGTTTCCCACATACTTAACTTGAGATCATGCAAGATCTCATGAATAGGTAGGGTATCTGCCTCCTTGGGAGCTTTAGGGTATTGCAGGATTTCTAATTCCTTTACCCTAGGCTCTTTTTCAGGAGCCACTGTGATGGAAAGACCTCAGGCCACATCTCGGATAAAATCCTGAAAGGACATATCCTCTGGTGGAGACATCCTATGCTGAGGAGAGGAGGAATCCTCAGGAAGCAGCACTCTGGTATCGGCAGAGCTTTCAGAGTCTTCAGAATCATCCGAGGATTCGAAGTATCTCCGATCCAGGTGATCGTGCAAGGCACGATACCGGTACCGATCAAAGTCGGCATCGGAGTGGTCTGTCGATGCTGGATTGACACGCATGACTCGATCCCGGTAGAATACCTGCCGATGTTGATGCAGTCGGTGCCGGTTGAATTGTCTGAAGCAGTTTCAGGGGCATCGAGGCCGTGAGAATAGCCGCTAGACTGCATTCAATAGCCAAGAATCTCTGGTCTATCGACGCTGCCGATGCTTGGGTATTCGGTACCGGATGAAGCTGCCAGCACCCCAGAGCAAGGCACCAGTAGTTCTGCCACAGTTGAAGCCTTGACAACATCCTGCAGCCCCCGTTAGTGCTTTGGAAGCCGAAGCCTCCCGCCGGGGCAATTTTGCCAGTGAAAGTCCCTCAAGGGCAATGCCAGAAGCATCTCGCTGTCTAGAAGGAGATCTACCCTTTGAGGACCGGCTAGATTTATGTTTAGTTACCTGAGATCCATGGAAGGAAGAAAAAGCCCTGGAAGATGTCGATACCACGGAGGCTGCATCGGAGGGAAAAAGTGTGCTAACTTTAGCAGCTCGGTTCTGCCGGCCCCTTTTCAACATCATCCCACAGGCAACACACTCTGAAATAGAGTGGTCAGGACCTAAACATTTGAGGCACCACTCATGGGCGTCGGTGACGGAGATGGTACCGCCACACTTTGAACATTTTTTAAAACCCGACGCAGGTTTTTCCATTTTGAAGGAAACTTTGGGCCTAGTGCCCAAAATGGCGCATGGCACCTGAAGAGAAAATTACCGGAAAGACTCCAGAAGAAAGGTGTTTTTTTTTTTTTTCAGAATAGAAAGAACGAACCGGCGGTACCAGTGTAGTATCGAAGGAAGGCAGATGCGACCACAAAAAAGAAAAATACAAGGGATTTTTTCCTGCGGTGACAGGATGTGCGACCTGTCGGCTCCGCGGAAAACGAAGAACTGGAGAGGAACAGTTGGGAAAGGCAGGAAGGCAGTACGCAGGTGCTGTGGGATGCTCCCAAAAAGCTTTCCTATTGGACGCTGGGGAGCGTTCCCATGCTGGCGCCGTCGGTACCGACGATACCCATATGTGAAGACTACATTCCTGCTTGTTCCTGGAGATAGCACAGTTACTTACCTGTAACAGGTGATCTCTGGGAACAGCAGGAATAAGTCTTCACATATGGGTACGTCGGTACCGACGGAGTCTGCGCGGGAACGCTTCCCAGCGTCCAATCAAGAGCTTTTGGAAGCATCCCGGCACGCCTGCGTGTTGCCTTCCCACCTTTCCCAACTGCCTCTCCTCAGTTAAGTTTTAAAGCTGAGACAAAGAGAGAGAGAGAACTCCTGGGGAGGTGGGTGGGTTGTGAAGACTTATTCCTGCTGTTCCCAGAGATCACCTGTTACAGGTAAGTAACTGCTATCTCCAGGAACAAGCAGGAATGAGTCTTCACATATGGGGACTCCCAAGCTGAGATGCCTGGATTCCCAGCATGTCATAGGTTGGAACATGCTATCTCCCAGAACACCAGGCATCCTGAGGATGGAGGGTAGGAGTTGAAGAAAGAAAGATGCTGTGGAACAGCTAACCTAGCACAGGCCTGCAGAGGAGTCGTCCATGTGTGGATGATGATTGTCATCAATGATATTGCAAAGAATATTGCAATATGGACCTCCCCTGACAGGATTTCACAGAAGTATGGAGGTTCATGGATCTACTGGGGAACATAGTAGAGGAACCGTGAAGAGGACCTCACTGTAAAGTGGAGGTAATAACCCTGTAGGAAAACAGTGGAGGTCAGAATTCTGAAAGATAACAGGTAACCCCAGTAGGAAAAACTGGGGTAGTACAAAAACGGTGGGCCTTCAGAGGAAGGCTGTATGACAAAAACCTAACTTTTGGCAGCAGAGTGGCTCACTCTTAGAAGCAAAAAGAGAAAGGCTAACCGATTTGGACAAAGAGGCACAGTCCTTGTGGGGAGAAAGGGTATGGGAACCCCTTATATCCCAAAAAGAGAGGACAAATGCCTGAGGCGTTAAAGCCTGTGATTAACTGAAGATCCACAATGTCTCTCCTAACTGGGGTAAGCTAGGAGAGATATTGGGCACGGAGAGCTTCAGAGGTACCTAAACCCTTAGGTTATGGTATAAAAATTGTTGACTACCACAGGAGTGGTTGTGTGTGTAGAACCCCAAACCTGCTGGATAGCATAGGTATGGGTAAAGCCCCTCTGTCAGAAACATATAGCTATATGAGCATAGACAGTCAGATAGATAAGTATGTGCAGACATATCTATAATGAAATATCTCGACACACACACACATACATATACACACACACACACACACATATATACACACACATACGTAAGAGAAGGCCTATGTCCTTTATATCAAAAGGAGAAAGTAGAAGAAGGGAGAACCTTCTAGTCATGGGAGACATGACTGAAAAGCCTTTTCCAACCATCTAGGATAGCTGTTGGAGAAAAAAAAACCCATGCTCTCTAGCAAGGGCCCATAGTGGAAAGCTTCTCTGTAGAATTGCAGAGAGCATGATGTAGGAGAATGAGGAGATAGAACTGGCTGCTAGAGAGCCAGTATCTCTGCCAACTATGCTGCCAAACCCAGGGGAATGGAGATGGCAGAAATAGAAGACCAATCCAGAAAGCTTGTAGTGAGATAATCTCCAAGATAGATGAAAGCACTGACTTGGAGCCACTATTTTTATTTTTATTTATTTATATTTATTTAACACTCATTTTTATACCACATCTTCCAGAGATCAGATGCGGTGTACAAATAACAACAATTAACAAAGCTAAGTTTGTTTTACATAGAACATCTTAACATATCATAAAATAAACAAAGTGGGTTTTTGAACTGGGACCGTGTAAAAACAGTTAACTAACAAAGTGTAGTATCTATATACGTAAGACAGTACATAACTGATACAACTATATACATGCGTAGGTATTAGGTCATAGGAGATAGGATCGTCATTTCGTTAGCGCTGAGTGTTGTCCATTTAGGTGTGAGGTTTGTGCTTTAAGTGGTCATTTACCTGATTATCCTTTATCTATGTTGAGTGCAAGGTTTTCTATGGAATTGTAGTGTTTAGTGAATAGATAAGTTTTTAGTTTTTTGCGGAATTCCAAGATCTCTGTTAGTGAACGTAGATCCTCTGGTAGGGAATTCCAGATAATTGGGGCTATGTGTGAGAAGGCTC
The DNA here is from genome assembly GCA_033557465.1 of Ichthyophis bannanicus. NCBI lineage: Eukaryota > Metazoa > Chordata > Amphibia > Gymnophiona > Ichthyophiidae > Ichthyophis > Ichthyophis bannanicus. Next base: position 173,328,887 of record CM066034.1, read on the forward strand.
TATTGTTGGTCAATTTATGTGCTTTTATGAAGTCCTTCGGGATCTTTAGTTTATTTAACTGTTCTTTTCTATTAGTAGGCTTAGGTGTTTCTTTGCATATTAGATTACATAGTGTAATCGGTGCCATGTCGTTTAATGCTTTAAATGAGGTTATTATTGTTTTGTATATTATCCTGCTTTGTATTGGTAACCAGTGAAGAGATGCAAGTATAGGTGTTATGTGTTGTATAGAATTTATTTTTAGTATAATTCTTGCTGTTGCATTTTGGGCTAATTGAATTCTTTTAATGTTCTGTTTTGAAATGCCTATAAGTATTAGGTTGGCGAAATCAAAATGAGGGGTTATGATAGCTTGTGTTATATTAATGAAATCTTGTATAAATACAAGCGGACGTAGTTGTTTGAGAATTTTAAGTTTGAAATAGATTTTCTTTAAAGTGTTTCTAATGTGGGTTTCCATTGTAAGGTGTGTATCTAGGATAACACCTAGATATCTTATTTCATTTTTTATTTTAATTTCTTGCTCTTGTAGTGTTATATGGGTTGGAGGGATAAATGATTGATTTTTAGTTACGATTAGGACTTCAGTTTTGGCATGTTTTTAGCCAAATTGTGATTTCATTATAGCAGTCTGAGAGTAGTTGTAATGGTATGTTAGGGATTGTAAATGGAATGTACATCATAATATCGTCTGCATAGAGGTGATAATGTACTCCAAATTTTTTAAAGATATTGCAAACCGGTTTTATGTAAATGTTAAAGAGTAGGGCTGAAAGAGCAGATCCTTGTGGTAAACCTATTTCTTGGTTATATGTAGTTGAAGTTTGATTACCTATTCGTACATTTTGTGTTCTGTTGTTTAAATAGGAAGTGAACCAATTATGTACTGTGGAGTTTATGCCTATCTGTCTTAAGTTGCTGAGCATTATTGAATGATGAACACTATCAAAGGCTGCTGATATGTCGATAAAGAGGAGGATGAATGCTTGTTTATGATTGTCAATTCCTCTTAGGAGAGTATCAATTAATACTGTTAGTAGTGTTTCTACTCCGTGGTGGGGCCGAAATCCATATTGTTGCTCGTCAAGTGGGTAAGATGTGTCTATGTATTCCTGTGTCTGTAATTGCACTACTTTTTCTATTATTTTGGCCAAAAATGGAATGCTAGAAATGGGTCTGTATGATGCTGGGCATGTTTTATCTAGTTTGCCATTCTTTAGGATTGGGCGTATTTGTGCATGTTTGAGTGATTGAGGAAGGTAACCTTGGGATAATGAGAGGTTGACTATTGGGAGAATGAAGGAAAGTAAGGTAGGCAGAGTGTTTTTTATCCATGACACTGGGCATGGGTCTAAATAAGAGGTGGTAGTATTGAGTCCGGATATGATAGTTTTTAATGTTGTTCTTGAAATGGAGTAAAAGTCTGACCATTGGTCAACAGATTGGTGAGAGTTATTGATTGTATCAAAAGGCATTTGAGTTTTTTTTTATTTATTTTGGTAGTGATTAGCTAGTGTTTGTACTGAGATGTCGGTGATTTCGTTGCTAGAATTTTGAGCGTTATTGGTAAGGTTTCTGACAATAGAGAATAGTTCTCTAGGTCTGTTATATGATTTTGATAAAGTTGCAGCGTAGTAGTTTTTCTTTGTACTATCGAGTGTTTCTTTATATTTTAAGAGATGGTTATTGTATATTTCCTTATGTATAGTCAACTTAGATTTTCGCCATTTAATTTCGTGTTTTCTTAGTTCTTTTTTCATTTGTTTTAATGTGTTATTGAACCATGGTTTGTTGTTAGTTTCGGGGTGTATCCTTTGTTTATTTGTGTGATTGATTTTGGCTGCATTATTGATGGTATCATACCTGTTTTTGACAGCATCATCTAGATCGGATGTGGATGGTAAGAGGTAGGGAATTGTTGAATCGAGGAATTCCGTTTCATTAAATTTTTTAAATTTTGATGTGGGGCCACTTAATGTATAGCTTTTGACATTAGCAGTATGATATGTGAAGTTTGTTTTGATAATATAATGATCAGACCAGGGTGTCTCTGTGAGTGCTATGGAATTTAGATTCATTAGTTTGAAAAGTGAATCGGGAAGAAAGATAAGATCTAGTGTTCCTCCTTTTATGTGTGTTGCGGTATTTATTATTTGATGATAATCTATATCTGATAAGGCATCCATAAATAATTTGGAGTTTTGTGTTGATAGTGATGGTAGGTTGAAATCACCTAGCATGATTATAGGGTTTTGTTCAGTAGATGAGCTAAGGAGATCAATAAATGAGTCCAGACAATCTGCACTTTGGTCTGGAGGTCTATAAATTAAACAGATTTTCATGAGGCCAATTTTTATCAATAATGTGTCTATGTTATTAGAGATATTTGATTGAATTGATTTGGCTTTTAGTATCTTTTTTGTCATCATTAAGACTCCTCCGCCTTTTTTGTTGGATCTATGTTTGTAAAACAGGTCGTAGTTTTCATTATCAAGTTGGTTATCTACTAAGACTAGACAGAATGTTAGTGGAGGACAAATCTGGTTGTTTGTGGAAAAGAACCAGTGGACCAAACATTAAGGCTCCTGCACAGGCAGCTGCTAGCAAGACAGCAGAAAGAATATTACTGTTCAAAAACAGAAAGAACAGACAGGAGTAGAAAACTCAGGACATGTCTGATAAGCTGCCTCAAAGTAAGATTGAAACAGGGGAGGTAACTCAGAGAGGAAAACTCCGCACTGGAAAGTGACAAAAACTAGAGAGGCTGAAGAAAAAGTCTCCCAGCGAAGTAAATCCGCTCTTACAGAGGAAAAACTTGGTAAGAGGGTGAAGAGAATGGAGCTGAAGAAGACTTACTAAGTAGTAAGTCCATAGAAAGGAAAAAAATACATGCTGGCACAGGAACTATCATTTGATAGTGGTGAGACCTCTTTCCCTAGCAGGAAAAAGAGGAGAAACCTGTGACCTATAGGCATGAACATCCTGACAGCTCATAGAAATATAGAAAAAATGGATGTCTTTTGGAAAGAAATCCATGTGTAGGGGTTAGAATGAAGTGGTGGATTGCCTCTATTGAGAAGAAGCAACTGTAGATTCTAACCCCAAGAGTCACAAGCATCTGAAACCCTGCAGCTGCTGGGTTTACTGAGCCTGGTGAGAGGTTGGATTCTTCAGACCAGGACGATGCCTCCCCTGTTGGGGAACATCTGTATGATGGGCAAGTGATGAATAAAACCTTCTCCTGTGGGAAGAAAGTTTGGTAGGACATTTCCTACCTACTGGGACAGAAGAAGGTGTAGAATAACGCTTAGGAACAGGTAAATCAGTGGACAACTGAGTAACCTGACGTAAAGACTCCTTGTTGAAAAGATTTTCTCCAGTGCAAGGAGTATGTCCCAGCCGTTGTTGTGCCCATTTGTCCAAGTCTGAAGCTTGGAGCCAGGCTCTACGTCATGCCCCTATAGCTATAGCAGAAGTCCTGCTAACAGACTCAAAAGAGTCTAGGGAAGCACGAGAAAGAAACCAAGAGATATTCTGGATATGCTTAAGCAGTGAGGAATAGTCTGAACTCCTGGAATCTGGAAGGAAAGGAGTGAAAAGATGTAGTTGCTTTGTGACCTCCTCAAGAGAAAGACTCATATGGAAAATATATGAGAGAATTCTTGCAGAAAGCATAGATTTATTTAATTTTCTTATATACCGCGCTATTTGTCATCAGTGCGGTTTACATTGAAACAATACAACAATTGGTCAGATATAACAGACCTATTACAAGTAACAGGAAAATTAACATGGAAGTAAACAGGGATGTCTGGAAGGTTTGACGTCCAAAGGCATCTAGTGTCTTAGACTCACGACCTGGCGGATAAGAAGAGTGCTTTTTCTTACTCTTTACCCGCCTCATTGCTGATTCCACTACTATGGAATGATGAGGAAGTTGAGTCTTTTGAAACTCTGGAAAGGGGGGGCACCTGATATAAGAGATCAGTTGCCCTGGGAGGTGGGGATACCCTTAAAGGTGTTTCCCACATTCCTAGAAGGAGATCCTGCAAGGAATGATGCAAAGGAAGCATTATGTTGTCCTTTGCTTTGGTAGAAACAGAGCCTTGTGCAGGATCATGTCCTGGAATAGGAATGGCAAGGGATCTTGCTATATCCAGGAGGAAACTCTGAAAAGAGGGATCCCAAACAGGAATCTCCCTTGGACAGGTTAGATCTAAAGAACTAGCCTGAGCACCCACAGAGTTATCCAAATATATAGGAATAGAAGATCCTGCAGAGTGCAGTGTGGAATGCTTAAGGGATGGTTGCTGGTACTGGCTGTCAGGAGCAGCAACCGTCCTTACCACATTGTCCATGCCAGGTATCGACTCCAAGCTTGGTATAGAATGGAGCGATCCTGTTGAAAAAAGCATGGCAGGAGTTGGCCACGATGCTACTGTGGATACCGGTACCGATGCCAATATCGGTACCGATGTCGGAGTCGAGCCCGACAAAGACATCGGTGACAGTTCAATCGGTACCGAGGTAACCGAAAACCTCCGGCTACTATCCTCGGTACCGAGCCACCGGTATCAATCGGTGTCGGTACCAAAACCTATTGGTACCCAGTCTTCCAGACTAGAAATCGATTCCAAACTCGGCATTGAGGGCAGAGAGCCTGATAAGCGAAGCATGGAAGGCACCGACCGTAAGGGTAATGAGGACATCGGTACCGACTTCGGTACCGTGTCTGATACCGGTGAATGAAGGTCAACCAGTGGCAACTCAATCGGCCTTGGGGGAACCGAGAGTTGCGGATCAGAGTCATCGGAACCGAGCCTTCGGTACCGCCGCGAGACGGTACTAAGGCGAGTCGGTACCCAGTCCTCCAGACTGGAGATAGATTCCAGACTCGGCATCGAAGGAAGCGAGGCTGTCGATGCACATCTGGAGGTACCGACGTCGGTGGCAGTATCGGTGTTGGTACCGATAATGGAAAGTCAATCTGGGGAGTATCCACTGGTCCCAAAGGCACCGAGGATGCCAGATGACGATCCCTGGTGAGGAGTGTTTCATCCAACACCAGTGCCGATGCCGGGGTATCGGTACCGCTCGAAGCCGATGCCACCACCGTACACGGCTTAGGTATGTTCTTGTGGGGGGTGAACCCCAGGAACAACCTGAAACCCCTTATACGCTTTGGAGACCGAAGACTCCCGCCGGGGTTTTGAAGCCAGTGGGCCGTCGAGGGCAAGGCCGGAGCCGTCTACATGCTGTGCATGAGACCTACCACTCGAGGACTGGCTAGTCTTAACAGACTGTTTGTGGGTTACCTGATCCTGTGTGGAAGAAGGGGACGGTGCCCCGAAGTTGGAGGGCAACCGTGTATCGAAGGAACCTCGATGTTGAAGACGTCTTCTCACCGAACTGTTGTCAGGACCCAAGCAGGTTAGACACCGACTTCGAGGGTCTAAAAATAAAGTTGTACCGCCACAGTCTGAACATTTCTTGGAGAAAGTGTCTGGCGGTTCCATGAAGGAAAAAAGAGGCCTAAAAGGCCTAAGAGACCGTGGGACACTATGAAGAAAAATATCCCGTGGAAAAGGAAGATTTTACAAGAAAAGGAAACAAAACACCGGCGGTACCGGTGGCGTCGGGAAGACAGCCGCGACCACAAGAAAACTAAGAAATAAGAACAAGAATTTTCTGCGGTGACAGGAGGACGGTCCTGCCGGCTCCGCGGAAAAACGAAAACTGAGGAGAGGCAGTTGGGAAAGGCGGGCTGGGAAGCGTTCCCGCGCAGAATCCGTCGGTACCGACGTACCCATATGTGAAGACTCATTCCTGCTTGTTCCTGGAGATAATGGTTTCCTCTCACCACAAATCAGATATTGTCCGTGGTCTGGATGGATGAGGATGTGAATATAAGCATCCTTTAGGTCTAAGGAGCATAGACAGTCTCCCTGCTGGAGGTAGGGCAGCAATATCCCAAGGATAAGCATCTTGGACTTTTCCCTCTCCAGAAACTTGTTTAGATTTCGCAAGTCTAGGATAGGTCTGAGGCCTCCTGTTCTCTTTGGTACTATGAAGTACCTGGAGTAGAAGCCTTGCCCTTCCAGATGGTGTGGCAACTGCTGCACCGCCTGTCCCTTTAAAAGTACCCGCTGCTGCTCCATGAAGGCAGCCAGGCTGCTCTCCAGGGCTGTGAGCCTGAGTCCGAGCTCAGGAGACTCCACAGCCCCCGACTCGGGCCCCGACTGTGTCGGGCCTGATGTCGGTTCTCCCGGGGGAGAGTCCACGAGGACAACAGAAGTTACCTGACTCAGGGACTCTGGCTCCAGGCGAGGTTGCTTGGTCGGCCGCTCAGACTCCGAGAGCCCGGGATGGTGGTCAGGGCTGCGCGACCTAGCCCTCGAGGATCCAGGTGCCTCCACTGATGCCACCCTCACGAGCTGCTTCTTCCTTTTGTGCTCCCAGGTGGGAGACCCCCTCTCAGAGGACCCAGGACGCCGCTCAGGGTCAGACTACCGAGATGTCGAGGCCTCTGACGAAGCCTGGGCCCAGCCGGACGCAGACTCCGAAAAAATTCTCACGTTGATGTTGACGGCTCCGAAGCGCCTTCGATGACATCTTGCCGCAGGGGCCACAGACCAGCAGGTCATGGTCGGGCCCGAAGCATCAGAGGTAGCAGTCGTGTGTGTCAGTGAGAGACACAAGTTTTACACTGATCACATTTTTTTGAACCCGTTGGCAGCCATGGGGGAAAAAGGGTCCCTGCAAGGTCAAAAGACCGGGCTGTCAGGGAAAAAACAGAAAAAGTGAATGCTAGTCACAAAGGACAAAAAACGAAAAAGAAGTTCCGGACTCGATACCGGTGTACCGAGCCCAGGCGGGAAGGGGAACCGGCGTCGATCCGGAAAAAGAGATGCGAAAATTGCAGAAAAAAATTCAACTATTTCCCAAGCGACACAAACTACGCCCGTTGGGCTCTGTGGAAAAAGAAAGACTGAGCAAGGATAGCACCCTTGGGCGGGAAGGGGATCGCGCATGCGTGCTGCATTCCCAAAGGCTTTTTTTGAAAGCTGGGGAACATGCTCCGCACGAGGGCTCCGTCGGCGTTGACACCCCCCATATGTGAAGACTGACTTCCTGCATGGTCCTGGAGAAAAATATGTTTTTATTTATTATATTTTTGTTTTTACTTTAGGTTTGCATCCCCTGAAGGAGTTTGCCAAAACGTGTAAGGGTTTTTCCAACAAAGCATCTGTGACCAATACACTTCTTGCTACACTTGGGTGCCCACTGCACCTCACATCTAAGCAGGGCCAACCAGGCTCACATGTACCGTGGAGATCACGGGGCTTAACATGTGCAGCATTCCTCGTGCCCTTGTGTGCCGCTTGTGATGAACGTCAGAGACTCCTTCCATGAGACGCTGCATGAGGTCTTTTGGGAGAAAGGCTCGGGCCCAATTAATTCCAGCTGCTACAACGGCTGCAGATGAGACTTTGGGTAGCTGACCATAAACCAGCGTTGCTTGAACACCTATATCATCAGGTGCACTGAGTACTGCACACTGTCAGAGGTGGAGGACTTTATCAGCTAGTGGTCTAAGTAAGGGAAGACTAAGACTCCCAGGGTCTGGAGGTAAGTGGTGACAACCACTAGCCACTTTGTGAAGACCTTGGGGGCTAATGCCAGTCCAAACGGCAACACCCAGTACTGAAAGTGATGGCCGCCCAGCACTAAACACAGGTATTGTCTGTGTAATGGGTGGATAGGGATGTGTGTGTACGCAAACTTCAGATCCAAGCATAGCCAATCGCTCTTAAGACAAGAGAGTAAGATTCCCAGGGAGACCATCTTAAACTTTTCTTGGACCAGAAAACTGTTCAGGTTCCAGAGGTTGAGGATGGGCCTGAATCCCCCTCGTCTTCTTGGGGACAATGAAGTAGCTGGAATAGAATACTTGCCCTCTCTGGGCTGGGGGCACCAGCTTGATGGCCAGTTTGGTCAGCAGGTTAGTGATCTCTGCCGGGAGGAAACCATGGTGGTGCGGGTCTAGAGGATACTCCCCTGGGAAGGGAGGCGGCAGAAGCTGAGCAAATGCAGCAGATACCCACCCTTCCCACACTATCTGCAGCACCCAGTTGCCACCAGTGTGCAAAGTGGACGAGCTGACCATCCAGCTGAGGGGACACCCCATTGGCGATCGAGCGACTATTTTATTTATTATTTTATTTACATTCTCTTATATACTGCGCTATTCTGCATTAGTGCGGTTTACATTGAACAAACTGAAATTACATTGAACAGGGCATTATAACTTGGAGATAACTATTTTACAGGGAACATGGGCTATGGAGGGTTAAAGTGGCTTGCCCAAGACCACAAGGAGCACCTGTGGGACTAGAAACACCAGTCCTTCCGGCCCAAGGTTGCTGTCCTCTAGTGGGATTTGAACCCCCGACCTTCCAGCCTGAAGTACCTTGTCCCAACCACTAGGCCACTCCTCCACTATGCTTCTGAGGAAGGAGTCAACCCCCCTCCCCTGGTTGTGGCATGGGTTTGGCTATTTGCAGCTTAGCCAGACGCAGCTACCACGTGATCTGTGCCTTGTGTTGAGCTCCCTTGTGGCTCTGATAGTACCGGCGCTTCGGCTTGTAAAAAGGCTTCTTCCCCTGATGCTTCTTTTTGGCAGGGTCTGCCTTCTTGCGTGAGAGGCAGGAGATGGTCACCTGCTCAGTCTAAACTTAGGCAGCCCTCTCCTGCACAGGTTTACCGAAGAGATTCAGATTGGTGTGCAGCACGTCCACCAGCTTGTCCTGGGACCCACTGCTCCAGGTTGGAAGACTTGAGCCAGGCCAGCCGGCATTCACAGATGCCTTACTGCTGCCATCCTGCCCTCTGACTCTACGCGTTGTATCAGGCTCGAACCATATGCTTTGACACATTCTTCCCATGGCCAACCAGGGTATGGAAGGCTTCCAAGCGCTCTGCTGGATTGAGGGAGCCGTGCTCGCTCATTTCACTCACGATGTCCTTTCAGAATATCCTCATATAGAGCTGATCTGACAGGACCCGAGCAATGAGCATGGAGCCTTGAAAGCAGCGCCTTCCAAACATATTGAGAGTCCTCTGCTCCCTGCTAGGGGACATAGATGAGTGGGTTTAGGAATTCTTGACGTGCCGCATGGCAGACTCTACGACCAGGGAATGATACAGGAGTTGGGGCTTCTTTAGTCAAATAAGTCACACACAGTATCAAAGCACTGAGAAAAACAAAACTAAAGAATTATATTTCATATAGAGATCTTAGACTACGTCCCAGCTATACCCAGTTTAATCACACATGCTGCTCTAGCTCACGGCACCCTTCATTTACATAATAGAGTGAAAATTTCAGGACAAAAAGAGAAGCAGTCCCTCTCAACCTTTGCCACCATCTATTAATCCAGTATTGTCACATCTACGTTAACACCTTTAACACCAGTTTGCCTAATGTTCTTGTTACTTGTTCAAACAGGTTTACACAGAGTTTTACGGCCATTTCTAAATTATTGCTCAGCTCACTATAGCCACCCTGATTACAAATGTCTGTGCACTATTAGTTTTGTATACTGCCTTGGGTGGAACTCATGTACCAGGAAAGCAGTCTATAAATTTTTAGAATAACACACTGCCCACTTTTAGGTATATGCATGACACTATGAGGTGCATTAAACAATAAACAAAAGCCTACACCTCTTACATAAATGGCAATTTTAACCTAAAAGCAGGCACATCAACTGGATTTATTCTTGTCCAATAGTAAATGTATTATGTTTCCTGTATATAGTTTATATATTGTTCTATGTAACTATTTGTTTAATGTAAACCGCCCCTGATCGTTGGAAGGGGCGGTATAAAAAACAGTTCAAATAAATAAAATAATTATGTTGGGGAGGCTCAGGCAGAAACATCTCTCTAGATCTGTGGTTAAGAAACAGGTTTATGGGCTACGTTGACAATTAATGATAGTAAAGCTATTTTAACTGTGTAAGAGATGGGACTAAGTGCCTGACAAATATTTCTTTTCCATACCTGATACATAATTTCACAATACTTGATATGGAACAGACGCCAGGTAAATCCTAATAGTGGTCTTCTTAAGCCAAAAATATGGATGAATCAAGACCAATGTTGTCAGTTGTAGTAATACTGATGAAAGGTTTACAAAGACCAAATGTTTAAATCCAAGGTGTGGGACTAAAAGTTCCAATATTCCAAAGAGACTGCATTTATTATGAGACCACTTTGGACTGAAACACAACAAACATGGAACCACAGAAATTCTTAATTACCTTTTACTTGACAACTGAATTCCAGGCTGAGTGCTACTCTTCATTAAATGTTTAGTAAAACCACTTCTTCTATTTCATACCTACTCACACAGCTATCTAAAAATAACTTCTGACTTTTAAAAATGTGCAAGTCTTAGAGCAATTCTTTCAGAAGCACATGTAAGATATCATCATTTTACCAAATGCTGAACTAAGCTCTCAAAACAATCAAGAGAAAACTTTTTTTTAATGTATTTAAAGGGACACACATCCCTCATGTCTCAAGGAATTCTAGCCACCCCCCCCCCCCAAGCAGTTCTCATAGAAATATAGAGAATGACAGTAGCTAAGGAATATAAAGACTCCTTTACTCTGTCTATTCCTGATGCAATTCAGAGTCCCAGACTTCAATTCCACTGTTTGGCCCATGCCACCTCTTCTGGAAGGCAGTTCAAGGAGAAATTAGACCTTACCTGCTAATTGTCTTTCCTTGAGTTCTCTCCGGGCCAGTCCAGGTCAATGTAGGGTTGTCAATCTCCTCTAGCAGCTAAGGACTGTAAATCTAAAAACTTGCTGATAGGCTAACTGGCTCCCCCTGGTGTGTCAGCCCCAGTCTACTACTGACCAAGCAGCACCATAATAAAGTAACGAACCAAGAAACCACACAAAACCTTGACAACTATAGAACTGGCTCGGCAACCCCGAGCTGGCATAGCCACTACGCCGTCCACGATTTCCTTTCCTGGATATTAGTACCTGTATGTATTGTGTGTTTTTTTTGTTGTTTTTTTAAATGTTTTACACAAGCTTGTATGCAACCTCGCAATCTCTTAGTGGCAACCACCCGACCACCCCAGCAGTGGACGAGGGGAACCCCGGGCAGCCCTCCTCTCCAAACACCAGCCTCTCACCACGAGAAAGGACTCTGCCCGGACAGAACGCGGAACCCTGCTAATGAAGCCGAGCTCCAACTGATAAGGAACACAAACCACTCGCAGCTCCACAGGGCGGGCCCTGGACTGGCCCGGAGAGAACTCAAGGAAAGACAATTAGCAGGTAAGGTCTAATTTCTCCTTCCTCTTCGTCTCTCCGGGCCAGTCCAGGTCACTGTAGGGCAGTACCAAAGCAGTGTCTACAAACAGGAGGAACCTGTGAGACCCCCAAGAACAGTGGAGGCCCCCACAATTGCATCGTCCCGAGCTTGCAGATCCAACCGATAATGCTTAGTGAAGGTATGCAAGGAGGACCACGCCGCCGCCCGGCAGATATCCACCGGCAGAACCAAGGCGAGCTCCGCCCAAGTAGCGGCTTGCGCTCTAGTAGAATGCGCTCGGAGGTCGCGGTGCGGCCTCTTACCACTGGCTTCATACGCCGCACTGATTGCCCGTTTCACCCAACGAGCAATAGAGGCTTTCGACGCCGCTTCACCTTTCCGAGGCCCCGCAAATAACACAAACGCTCCGACCGCCTAAAACTCTCAGTCCTACGAAGATACCGCCGTAGCACCCTGCCCAGATCCAGCTTGCGCAACCGTTGACCGCTAGCACTGTCCGCTTCCCGGGGAAAGGTAGGCAATGAAATGACCTGATTCACATGAAAAGAAGACACCACCTTCGGCAGAAAGGATGGCACCGTCCGCAGCACCACCTTCTCCTTAGAAAACTGAAGGTAAGGCTCCCGACATGAAAGCGCCTAAAGCTCCGAGACTCTGCGAGCCGAACACAAGGCTACCAGAAAAGCCGTCTTCCAAGTGGCCTCGCGCAAACTTACTGCCGACGTCGGCTCAAAGGGAGGTTGAGTCAGAGCTTCCAACACCAAGTTCAAGTCCCACGCCGGAACCACAGATCGCACCGGCGGACGGAGAAGCCGCGTAGCTCTAAAGAAGCGTTGAACATCCGGAAGAGCCGACAACACCCTGCCGCACACCTTACCCCTATAACAGGTTAAGGCAGCCAACTGCACCTTCAGCGTACTGAATGCCAGACCCTTCTCCAACCCCAGCAGAAGGAAGTCCAAAATGACCGGCAGGGATGCAGAAAACGGAGAAATCTCACGCTCTTGACACCAGTTCTCAAAAAAACGCCAGACGCGAACGTAAGCCAGAGAAGTGGACCGCTTCCTAGAACGGAGCAGGGTCCCAACTACCGCCGGTGAGAATCTGCAACGGCGGAGCCGCTCCCTCTCAACAGCCAAGCCGTAAGCAAGAACCGATCCACATGCGGCATCAAAATCGGACCCTGACTCAACAAGTTGACTCTGCGTGGGAGATGCCACAGGGGAGCCACGAGTAACCGTATGAGATCCGCGTACCACGGCCGACGGGGCCAGTCTGGAGCAATGAGGATCACCACTCCGTTGAGCCTCGCAATCCGCCGTAGCACCCGCCCTATTAAGGGCCAAGGGGGAAAGACGTAGAGGAGCTGACCCTCTGGCCAGGGCTGCACCAGGCCATCCAACCCCTCCGACATATGCTCCCTGCGCCGGCTGAAAAACCGCGACGCCTTGGCGTTCTCCAGCGTCGCCATGAGATCCAGAACCGGTTGACCCCAGCGAAGCGAGATGTCGTGGAACACGGCTGCATTCAGCTCCCACTCCCCAGGGTCGAGGACATGCCGACTGAGGTAGTCGGCCTGAACTTTGTCCTTCCCGGCCACATGTGCCGCCGAGAGCGCTAAAAGTTGAGTTTCTGCCCAAAGCAGCAGAGTCAGACTCTCCTCCAGGAGGTCTGCGCAACCCGTGCCCCCTTGCTTGTTGATATGACTGTCACTGCATTGTCGGAGAACACTCGCACCGCCTTCCCCTGCACCAAGCTGAGGAAGTGCTGCAGAGCCAAGGCGACCGCTCTCATCTCCAGACGATTTATCGACCACCGTGACTGTTCCGGGGACCAGCAGCCTTGAGCCACCTGGGCCAAGCAGTGTGCTCCCCAGCCTGTGAGGCTGGCATCCGTTGTCACCAACAGCCAGGACGGCTCCCGCAGAGGAACACCCGCCCGCACGCGCACCGGATCCAACCACCATTGAAGGCTGTCTCTCACGGACTCCGGACAGGGAAGCCTCTGCCCCAGCGAGTGAAGCTGCGGGGACCACCTGACTAGCAGCGAGTGCTGTAGCAGACGCATATGGGCGCGAGCCCACGGCACCAGATCCAAGGCCGCCGCCATGGCCCCGAGTAACTGCAGATATCTCCAGGCCGTGGGAGCGCGGACCCGGAGAAAGGCGCGCACCTGCCGCCAAAGCTTCTGAACGCGTTCGCTGGGTAGAAAAACCGACCCCCGCTCGGTATCGAACAAGGCGCCCAGGTAGGTGAGACGCGTGTGCGGAGACAGGTGACTCTTGGCCAGATTGATCACCCACCCGAGCTGTTCGAGAAGGTGAACGACTCTGTTGGTCGCTGTAACCGATGCCGCCCGAGACTCCGCTCGGATCAACCAATCGTCCAGATAGGGATGGACTTGAATGCCCTCCTTTCTCAAGGCAGCCGCTACCACAACCATCACCTTGGTGAAGGTTCGTGGCGCTGTAGCCAGCCCGAACGGCAGCGCCCGGAACTGAAAATGACCCATGGGCACGGCAAACCGCAGGAACCGCCAGTGCTCTGGCCTGATGGGGATATGAAGATACGCCTCCGTCAAATCTATGGAAGACAAAAATTCCCCGGGCTGCACCGCGTGGATAACGGAGCGCAAGGTTTCCATCCTGAAGTGTGGAACCCGCAAACAGCGATTGACGTGCTTCAGATCCAAGATGGGCCGGAAGGACCCCTTCCTTTTTGGGAACCACGAAGTAAATCGAGTATCGACCTAACCCGTATTGGTCTGCGGGAACGGGAACCACCGCCTGCAGACGCAGTAATCGCTGTAGCGTCTCGTTCACCGCTGCTCGTTTCCCCAAGGATCCGCAGGGTGAACGGAGGAACGCGTCTCTGAGAGGTTGAGCAAACTCTAGCGCGTACCCCTTGCTGATGATCTCCAGGACCCATTGGTCCGTGGTAATGTCAGCCCAGGCGGAGTGAAAACTCTGCAGGCGTCCCCCCACCGGGGTCTCCGCCTGAGCCGGCCGCCCTTCATTGGGCCTTCTTGGAGGCGACCGGCGGGGAGGAGAAGAAACCTCTGCCGAACCCCCTCGCACCTCAAAAGGACTTTCCACGGGCCTGAGAACGCCCCCGCTGATAAGGCGCAAACCGGGGGCCCCGGAACCTGTGCGAATCTCTACCCTGACCCCTCGCAGGGAGCCCAGGCCGAGATCCCTTTGGACGATCCTCCGGGAGGCGTCCCCCCTTGGAATCTCCTAAATCCTTAACAATCTTTTTGAGCGCCTCCCCAAAGAGCAATTTACCCTTGTAAGGGAGCTTGCTAAGTCGCGTCTTAGAAGAGGCGTCCGCCGCCCAATTGCGCAACCAGAGGAACCTCCTTGCCGCAATAACGGAGGCCATGGACTTGGCGAAAATCCGCACCAGATCGTAAAAAGCATCCGCTAAATAAGCCGCAGCCGACTCAAGCCGAGCTCCCTCCGTAGCGGTGCTAGCCTCCTTGTCGGCCTCCGCGTCACTCTGCAGCCACCTAATGGACGCACGAGACACATAAGCACCACAAATAGAAGCCTGGAGCGATAAGGCACTGGAGTCGAACGCCTGCTTCAAAAGTGCCTCCAACCTGCGGTCCTGTCCTTTAAGGCTGCCCCCCCTTCCACCGGGATGGTCGTCTTTTTCGTGACAGCAGCCACGAGAGCATCAACTTTGGGCATACGCAACAGATCCTTAACCTCCTGCAGGACCGGGTATAAGCGGCCCATCGCCCGGCCCCCCCTCAGGGAAGCCTCAGGATATTCCCATTCCGAATCAATCATTTGCCGAATAACTCTATGAAGGGGGAAACAGCGCTGCTCCGGTTTAAAACCCTGCAGCAGCGGATCTTCCAACGGTTCCTCCTGCACCTGAAGGGATAATTGGAATAAAGGGATAATCAGCTCAGATCTGCTTTATATGTTTGCCTTATGATTGCATATATATCTGCCTTATAACTGCACTCTGGCCTGTTTGAAACAGACACAGCAACATATGGTTGGTACAAAACAGGTGGGCAACAGGAAAAGAGTACATGCAGCTTATGACTGTTATAAAGCCTAAAAAAAGCTATACTTTGGACAGAAGTGTCCAAGGATATAAGCCTAGGTTCAAACAGGTCAAGCCAGGAATTCAACTAATGCTCTTGCCCTGAAGGTTTCAATTGGTGCCAGCAGATGGAAAAACACAGGAGGAGGCAGAGGGCTATGATTGATTGCATAGATAGGCGAGCCTTGATCAGCAGATCTAGCTGCATAACCATAGAAGGCCCTGGGAAAGAGTTTTGCATTTGCTGAAACTATTTAGAATTTGAAGCAGAGAGGTATATATAAGACAGCAATTTTAGAGGGTCTGGGGGCAGTTCTTTTCTCCCTTTGCAGAGAGAAGTCTGCCCCACTGTCCCTCAGACAGGCACTTGCTATCTGCATCTATAACCATTTGTTTGCTATGCCAAATAAAAGGTTTCTTTGTAGCTGAGCAAATGTCGTCTGAACTGTTTATTGGTAATTGGGGAAGCTTTGTAGGTGGACCCGGCCTACACACCACTGGTAAAGAAAGATTAAGCGCTGCCAAAGACTGCGCAATCAAAGCACCTAGTTCCTCTTTGCGAAAAACTCGAAAAATATTAGGATCTTCACCCGGGAGCACTTCCCCTTCCTCGATCTCCCCTAAAGTCCAAGACTCCGGGAAGCCCTCCGAGAGGAGCTCACCTTCCTCCGTCTCCTGTGGCCCTGCCACCAGATCTCCGAAGAACTCGGGGGTCAGTTTGAGGCCTCTTAGGGGAAGGCCCTTCTCCCGGATCCAAGACAGGCGAATCCGCCGTGGCTATGCTCTCCCTGGCTGAAGGGGATGGCTTGCCTGAGCCGTGCTCCAGCTTCAGCAAATAAGCTTTGTGCAAAGACAAGATAAAATCGGCAGAAAACACCGACTGTAAACTCCCCTGGGCAACAGGGGGAACCCCTTGCTCCTCTAACGGCTGCGGGGAGAGCCTTTTTGATTTTTGCTTCCTTTTAACGGCTTTCTCAGAAGCCGCGGGAACCGCATGAGTCGGAGGCAAAATGGCCGCCGTTCCCGCCTTTAATTCCCCGCCTGAAAGCACCTCAGGCAGCTCCGATGCCGGCGATCCACGCTCCATTGGCCTCCCCACAAGCCTTTCCACGAAGCTACCTGCCCTGAAACAAGTCTGGCAAATCCCCGGACCCAAGAGCCCCCGACGACCGCCGCACTGAACGCACGCCGCCGGCACAGCTAACATGCGCCGGGAATACAACAATGCCGGAAACGAGAGAGCTCACACCGCCGGACTGAAACCGCGACCGGACACAAAATCCTACCTGCTTCTCGCCGTTGTGGGGAAGCCCGATCAAGCTCCCGCTGCTAGCGGAAGGCGGAGATCTGGCTTTGGGGTTAGAAGGCTGCCATCTGGGGCTCCCAGATCCGCTGTCCGCCCTCCCCCGCGGGGTCTGACTGGAAGCTGAACGAGGCAGGCTCTACCTCCAGCTCTTTGCATGGGGAGGAATAAAGAAAAGCAATTTCACCAGTCAGAAACCCCTAACACTGACTCTGGAAGCCCAGCTAGGACCACGCTGTCAGCACAAAAATCAATTTAGGCAGGAATTTCCTCTTCACACACCGGAGCCAGTTAGCCACATCCTCTCTAGCTGCTAAGGACTGTAAGACTGGGGCTGACACACCAGGGGGAGCCGGTTAGCCTATCAGCAAGTTTTTAGATTTACAGTCCTTAGCTGCTAGAGGAGATTGACAACCCTACAGTGACCTGGACTGGCCCTGAGAGACGAAGAGGAAATATCCACTACCCTTCTATGTAGCAATTTGTGTGTTAATTAATTTTTGACTACTTCCTTTGAGCCCTATATGCTCAAGAACATCCACCCCATTGGACCCTTAAATTATTTGACGATCACTATTATAAAACTTTCCGTCTTCAGCCTTTCTTTTACAGCACAATCATTCAAATTCTCAAGTAGCATTTCTTAGGTTCCACCCCTCTTTGGCAATCCTCCTTTAGAAGGTTACATTATCCTGATAAAATTGCATGCAATTCAAGATAAGATGCCAGCAGTGATTTTCAGTGTAGCAGTAATGCCTTTCTAAAGGGTAATACCTTTCTCTATCCATCTTAGCAAGTCCAGAATTAGAAGAAATGCTATCTGGAGGTCATTACATATAAGTCACTCCAAGAGCTGTTACTTGACTGCTACACCTTCATGCTTCTCTTGCATTTCTGTTCCTCAAATACATGACTCCACACTTTTCAGCATTACATCTTAGTTGACAAACTCTTGGACAAACCTAAAGTTCTTTGAGAGCATGTGTCATTTTTTGAGTTCTGCCTATTTACCCAGATGCCAATCTTTGCATCTGCAAAGAGACAACTCTTTCCTACTACACTCCACAGTAATTCTTACAGAAATATTTCACAAAGCTAGCCCCGAGGCATTCCACTGAAGACGACTCCTTGCTTTAAGTGAATCTCATTTATCACTATTTTTTGTCGTCTATCACTCAGTTCTTACATTTCAAAAATCTGACACACCCTCTTTCAGGAAGAATCATACTGTCCTGGATCCTGTAATCTGCTGGATTAAATATACTCTACTATCTTTTCTTTTAATGGTGACTCCATTAAATTATATAAGTAGTTTACTCACCTGGAGTTGGCAGAAGGCCAGGTTTCTCACCAAGCAAGGGTCGTTTTGTGGGCTGACCAGGTGAAAATCCCAAAAGACCCGGTCTTTTAGACGGTGCAGCCAGAAGGGGAGGTGGTTTACCCTTTGGGCCAGACACCCCTTAAGATTTAAAATAATAATAATAATCACATAAAAATGCATTTAACAACTTACAAAAATTAGCAAAGCAATTTAATAAACCATATAATGCAACATGCATTTATAAAGCATTTGCTGTAAAATGCAGTTATTCACCTGTAACAGGTGATCTCCAGGAACAAGCAGGAATGTAGTCTTCACATATGGGTATCGTCGGTACCGACGGAGCCTGCGCGGGAACGCTCCCCAGCGTCCAATAGGAAAGCTTTTGGGAGCCTCCTACAGTGCCTGTGTGCTGCCTTCCTGCCTTTCCCAACTGTCCCTCTCCAGTTCTTCGTTTTCCGCGGAGCCGACAGGTTGCACATCCTGTCACAGCAGAAAAAATTCCCTTCTATTCTTCATTTTTGTGGTCGCATCTGCCTTCCCTCGACGTTTCTGGTGGGGTCTCCTTTTCAGCAAACCCCACCCCAAGCCACTCTAACAACAGATGCTTCACAGGTGGGTTGGGGAGCCCACCTGCAAGGCCTCTCTACCCAGGGTACCTGGACTCCACAGGAGGCCTATCTACACATCACTCTCCTGGAACGCAGAGCAATCTTCCTTGCTCTTCGAGTATCCCACACCCAGCACAGCTACAAGACAGTCCTAGTTCAAATAGACAATCAAGTAGCCATCTTCTATGTGAACAAGCAGGGCGGAACAGGCTCTGTCGCTCTGCAACGAAGCTTTGCAACTATGGGCCCTCGCCAGAGAGCATCAGATTCATCTACTTGCGGTGTATCTTCCAGGCATTCAAAACTCTTGGGCAGACAGACTCAGTAGAGTTCTGCTTCCACACGAATGGTCTCTCCATGCAGACCAGGTGGCCAAAGTTTTTCAAATTTGGGGAACCCCGGACAGACCTCTTTGCAAGTCCGCTGAATGCCAAACTTCCCCGGTTCTGTTCCAGAATTCCGGCTCAGGGTTGTCAGGCCAGGGATGCTTTCCTCCTCCATTGGGGTCAAGAATTCCTGTATGCCTTTCCACCCATTCCCCTAATTCCCAAAACCCTGTACAAGCTTCAGAGAGACAGAGGTCATATGATCCTCATAGCTCCACATTGGCCACGGCAAATGTGGCACCCTCTGCTCCTACATCTCTCTCAAGCTCCACCTCTGGAATTAGGATCTGCTCCAGATCTCCTTTCTCAAGAGATCGGGATTTTGTGACATCCCAATTCCCAGTCTCTGCATCTCAGGGCCTGGTTGCTGAAAGCCTAGAACTTCACGGTCTTAACCTTTCCCAGCAGGTAAAGGATATCATTTATGCTTCCAGGAAGCCTTCCACAAGACACTCTTATGCATTTAAGTGCAAAAGGTTTACCATATGGTGCTCGCAGAGGGGTCTTAACCCTTTTGCGATACCCCTGGAATGATTACTGGAGTATCTCCTTCATTTATCAAATGCAGGGCTTAAGACACATTCCGTGAGAGTTCATTTGAGTGCTATTGCAGTTTCTTTCAAGCCTCTAAATGGACAACCTATTTCCTCTCATAGCGAGATTTATGAGAGGCCTTCTTTTAACTAAGTCTCCCATTAAGCCACCACCGATGGCATGGGACTTAAGCCTGGTTCTTGGGCAGCTCATGAAACCGCCCTTTCAACCGTTAGCCACTACCACTTTGAAATTACTTTCCTGGAAGGTCATCTTTCTTATTGCAATCACACAAGCATGTCGCATCAGTGAATTGCAAGCGTTGGTGGCTGATCCTCCTTATACAAGGTTCCATCATGATACGGTAGTCCTTAGGACTCATCCACACTTTATGCCAAAGGTGGTGTCACCTTTTCATTTAAACCAAGCGGTTTACCTTCCTGTATTCAAGGCCTGATGCCTCAAATGCAGAAAGGAATCTTCATACTTTGGACTGTAAAGGGGCTTTGGCCATTTACTTGCAAAGGACACAGCAACACAGAAAGTCCTCTCAACTCTTTGTTGCTTTTGATCCTAGTCATTTGGGACTTCCAGTCTCCAAAAGAACACTGTCCAGCTGGATTGCACAGTGTATATCTTTTGCCTATGAGAGTAAAAACCTTCCTCTTGAAGGCCATGTCACAGCTCACAATGTGAGAGCCATGGCAGCCTCTATGGCTCATCTTCACTCTGTGTTTATCGACGACATCTGTCGAGCAGCTACTTGGGCTTCGGTTCATACTTTCACAGCCCATTACTGCTTAGACAAGGACTCCCGCCGGGATGCCTAGTTTGGTCAGGTTGTTCTTCAACACCTGTTCCATACTTAATCAACTCCTACCCACCATCCCTGCTAGGATGCAAGAGGTTCATGGGGGGGGGAAGTGGAGCCCTTCACAGGGGCATACAACTTCTGGGGTCTCTCCCTGGCATCTGCAGCTAGGAAGTCCCCATATGTGAGGACTGATTCCTGCTGTCCCTGGAGAAAGCATAGTTGCTCACCTGTAACAGGTGATCTCCGGGAACAGCAGGAATTTAGTCCTCACAACCCACCCACTTCCCCTAGTTGTAGTATCTCTCTCTCTTTCCCTCTCTCTTTTGTCTCAACTTTAAACTCAACTGGAGAGGGACAGTTGGGAAAGGCGGGAAGGCAACAGGCAAGCGCTATGGGATGCTCCCAAAAGCTTTCCTATTGGACGCTGGGGAACGTTCCCGTGCAGGCTCTGCTGGTACCGACGATACCCATATGTGAAGACTAAATTCCTGCTGTTCCCGGAGATCACCTGTCACATATGGGTACGATTGCACCGACGGAGCCCGCATGGGGCATTTCCCCAGCTTTCCAAGGAAGTGTTTGGGAATGCTACCACGCATGCATGGTCCCCTTCCCGCCCAAGGGTGCCATTTTGCTCAGTCAGATGACATAGCTTAGGCAAAAGACGAAAAGGTAAAGGAGGCAACTCCAAGGGGAGAAGGGAGAGTTGCGAGGACTAATTCTTGCTATCCCTGGAGAACACCTGTTACAGATGAGTGAGTATGCTTTCTCTAGGAACAAACAGGAAGTCAATCTTCACATATGAGACTCCCTAGCTCCCTGAACCACAACAGCAGCAGCGGTGACCCAAGGGAGGTCATGAGTTGCAAAAGGTGAGTCCCTACCAAGAAACTCTGCAGACCCAAGCGTCCAGTATCACCATAACTCCGGTAGCCTGAACACTGGAGGGTTGGAGGGCAGGAATTGCTTATACACCAAGAATGCTTCTGATTACTGCCTGGCCAAAGGCACTGTCCCTGCGGGGCTCACTCTCAAGGCAGTAGTGGGCTGTAAACGTATGGACTGAAGACCATGTGGCAGCCTTACAGATTTCTTGCACCGACACTGCATGTAGGTTGGCCACAGCTCTCATGCGATGAGTAGTGATCTGGCGCTCCAGAGAGATGCCAGCTTGCTCATAAGTGAGGGCAATGCAGTCCGCCACCCAGGTGGACAGCGTTCGCTTAGTCACAGGTAGCCCCAGTCTGCAGGTGTCAAAAGAGATAAAAAGCCAAGGACCTTTTTGAATGGCCTTTGTCCTCTGTAAATAAAAGGACAGGGCCCTCTTGCAATCCAGGATATGCAAGATGACCTCCTCCCTGCTGGCATGCAGCCATGGGAAGAAGGTGGGGAGAAATACTTACTGGTTGAGATGAAAAGCGGATACCACCTTTGGGAGGAATTTGGGGTGTGTGCAAAGCACCACCCTGTTTGTATAAAACCTGGTATAGGGCGGGTCTGCCACCAGGGCCTGCAGTTCGCTTACTCTGCGAATGGATGTCAACACAGCCAAGAAAGTCACCTTCCAGGAGAGGTGTCTCAAGTGGCCAGAGGCTCAAAGGGCAGCCTAGTGAGCTGGGAGAGCACCACATTGAGGTCCCATTCTACTGCTGGAGGGCGGAGAGGTGACCTGGAGAGCATGAGGCCCTGACGAATCTAGAGACCAGTGGCTGGCCTGAGAGGGGCTTCCTCTCTATAGGGTGATGGTTAGCTGCTATGGTGCCGAGATGCACCCTCGAGTTAGATTTAAACCCAGATTGTGAGAGGTGCAGCAAGTACTACAGCACAAGCTTTACCTGACAGGAGAAGAGGTTCTCATTCCTTTCTGCACACCAGACAGAAAACCATCTCCACTTAAAGGTGTAAGCCCTTCTGGTGGATGGCTTCCGGGAGGCCAGGAGGATTTCCTCGACCTCACCTGGGAGGTTGAAAAGGGCCAGTGCTACCCTTTCAACAGCCACGCTGTCAGCGTTAGGAACTCCAGGTTAGGGTGTAGCAGGAAGCCCGGGTCCCGGCCCAGTGGTCCTGGGATTGCACCAACAGGGAGAGCAGCAGGGGGAACCAGGACTGTCTGGGCCACCTGGGCGCAAATCAGGATTACTGAGGTGTGCTCGCTCTGGATCTTGACAAGGCACTTGGCTCTCAGAGGTATCTATGGGAATGCATAGAGCAGGCCCTGTGACCAAGAGTTCAGGAAGGCGTCCGCCGCCACCCTCCTGTGGCTGAGGAGAGCAGAATATGAGCAGCTGTGAGATCCTGGGAGGCGAACATGGCCAACCAGGCACTTCTCCAGAGGCGGAAAAGCCTCAAGGTCACTTTGGGGTCCAGGTGCCACTAGTGAGGCTGAAGGACCCGGCTGAGGTTGTCCGCCAGGCAGTTGTCCTGACCCAGTAAGTACATCGCCCTCAGAAGGATATGGCTGCGCATTGCAAAGGAGTGGAGGGCAACTGCCTCCTGACAGAGGAAGTAGGAGCCCGTACCCTCCTGCTTGTTCACATACAATCATGTTGCCATGTTCTATGAAGACCAGGAGGTCGCTCAGGTGCTGTCAGAAGGCCTGAAGGGCCAGGAAGATGGCCCCGAGTTCAAGGAGATTGATTTGCAGGAAGGATGCCTCTGGGGACCAGGTGCCTTAGGTGCACTGGCCTTCGCAATGTGTGCCCCAGCCTACAAGGAAGGCGTCTCTTGTCAGGACCTTCTGAGAGGTCTGTGTCTGGAAGAGCATCCATACCATGAAATGTAGGGGGACTGCCACTAGGTGAAGGCCACCAGCTGGCCTTCACCTAGTGCCCGCTGCCTGCGTCCACCGGGAACAAGGCACCACTGGGCTACCCGCATATGTAGGCAGGCCAGAAGCATAACATGAACTGTCGAGGCCATATGGCCTAAAAGAGGAGTAGGCGAGCTGGCACCGAACTGGAACTCTGCATGTCCCTTGCCAGCTGCATCAGGCTGTGGGCTCTTTCCACGGGGAGAAGGCCCTGACCCGCAGAGTGTCCAGCTGGGCCCCTCTGAATTCCAAGTTTTAGGCCGGGGAGAGGCTGGACTTGGGGTAGTTGATAATGAACCCTAATTTCAGCAGGGCCTGGGGTCGGATCCCCGGAAACGCGCCAGAGAGGACCGGAACCCTGAGAAGCGTGTTCGAGACCTCGATCGACGCCAAGGACTTACCAGAGGCCAGTGGCACTCTGTGTCCAGTTTGACGACCGGAAACTCGCCCGTTGCAAGGCCAAGATGCTTTGCTCCATAACCGCCATGCAGGACTCAAGGCCCGATGGCTGTGAAGCACTCTGTGTGGACACCGAAGCCCTTGGGTCTGACGCTGGCACTCCAGAGTGCATCCTTGAGGTGGATTATAGGTTCACGAGCTCTGCAGCAGTCTCCGCTGGCCAAGGGCTCATCTCGAGACTGAGGGCGCTGCTCAGAGTCGCCCGTGGAAGGACCTTGCCAGGTTTGATCGGAGGCACCTCCTTTGCGACCTTCTTTTTTGGGAGGGTCCAGGGCTGCACCAGAGGAGCCACCACTGCGGGACTCAGAGGACGCATGGCCTCCCACACAAAGGGCCAGCTTCGGGGCTCGGAGATGGGGAAGCCAGGGCAGAGTCAGACCTTGGGAAAAGCTTCCCCTGCAACTCAGACCGCCTATTGGTTTTATGGGTCATGGCCTGGCACCGGTCGCAGGTCGAACTGTCATGGTCCGGGCCCAGGCAGCAGATGTAGCAGTCGTGAGTATGAGTGACTGAGACAGTCTGAATGCAGCAGTCGCATTTCTTGAACCCATCGGGAATCATAGTGGAAACACACCCAGCCGGGGTCGAGGACCCCTGGGCGAAAAAAGGCACAAAGGCCGGTTGAGGTGGAACCTCCAGGAAACACAGGGGAAAAAAAAGGAGCCGAGACCGGCACTGGTGGTGCCACCTCGAGGCAGGAAAGGAAATGGTATGCAAACTGAACAAAAGGAAGGAATTAAAGAATATTTTCCTGGGAGAGCAGAGAACCACATCCATTGGGCTATGTGGAAAAAAGACTGAGCAAGATGGAACCCTTGGGCAGGAAGGGGACCATGCATGCGTGGTAGCATTCCCAAAGGTTTTCTTTGAAAGCTGGGGAGATGCGCTGCATGGGCTTGGTCGGTGCTGACATCACCCATATGTGAAGACTGACTTCCTGCTTGTTCTTGGAGAAAGCACCATATACATATTTACATATGGACGGTATAAACTTCTGCAATTAACTTTCAAGTTAAAAAGAAACAAATTTGAGTTGGCATAGCTTAGATTAAAGGTTTTGAGAAAGTATTTTATGAAAAAAAAATAGAAAGTTAATTACTGTAAAAATATTTAATGAGGAAAAGCAGATTCCATAGAAGTTTGAGCAGTGTAAGGATCGAAATGTTCTCTCTCGAAGACAGTATAATTACAAAAAAAACCCCAAACCCCTTTCTCAATTTCCCTGCCTCATTTTGGCTTTTAAGCAATTATAAGCAACACTACTATACATGCATATGTGTAGGTTTTTTATACACACGTTTTTGTAATATACACTGCATGGCATCAAAAATCCTGTAATCAAGTGTGTATCCGGTTTTTCTTTAAGTTTACTAAGGGACTATTTGCCTTCACTGTGGCATCTGATTACACACGACAATTTCTGTTTATGGCTCCTTCAAGAAATAAAAATGCAGGTCATTCTTGTTTTATAGCAGTTAAATAGATACCACTGCACAGCCAAAGAATGTACTTTATCACTGTACATATTCTTGGCACCTATAGCTTATTGTTTAATTGACAAATCTTTTTCTCAACCAATATCTACACCCTGGGGAATTACACAATTCTACATGCACATAATTTCCTGCGTAATTAGCAAGTGTGTACATAACAGCATAGTTCTGCATAAAAGTGCCCACCTTGGGTGGCTGAGTAGGCCTGACTGAGATTAAAATGTTGGAAGGAGAAATTTCACTTACCGTTAATTTCCTTTCCTGGAATACTGCTAGACCAGTCCAGACAAACGAGTTGTGTCCCCCTGCCAGCAGATCCTGGAGACAGAGAATTCTATCAGAGCTCTGATAGGCTGGAGTCTGGTGCTGTGGTTCTACCCCCTAGGGGTCCCCCTCAGTATTGTCTGAACAGCTGAACCAAACTTGACGTAACCGAACAACAAAGGCAACCCCAAGTGGCTCCTGATTCAACTATGTACAACAAAGTTGCTGAAGGCATTCCCAGAATCTTGCAACTGCCAGAGAAGAACCCATTGTTTTTCTTCTTATTTTGTTTTTCTTTTTAACCTTAGGCCGCTGTCTGAAAATGATAAAAAGCTAAGTCGGCGGCTCCACTGCATTTGCAGGACTGTAACTGACAGTAGGGTGGGTCCTGGACTAGTCTAGCAGTATTCCAGGAAAGGAAATTAACAGTAAGTGAAATTTCTCCTTCCAACTCATACTGCTAGACCAGTCCAAACAAACGGGCAGTACCCAAGCTACTGACCCTCAGGGTGGGCCCAACGCCACTGAAAGTACTGCAGCTCCAAAATGAACCTCCTGCCGAGCTTGGACATCCAATCTATGACGACGGAGAAAAGTGGACAAGGACGACCAAGTTGCTGCCTGGCAAATATCGAGAGGAGCCACTTGAGAATGTTCAGCCCAAGACGCAGCTTGAGTCCGTGTGGAATGAGCCCGGAGCCCTGCAGGCACCGGCTTTCCTCGAAGAATATATGCTGCGTCAATGGCACTTCGTAACCATCTAGCAACAGTGGACTTCGAGGCTGCGCCCCCTCGACGAGGGCCCGCAAAAAGAACAAAGATGATCCGTCTTACGGAAAGGGTTCGTGACCTTCAGATATCAGCAAAGGATCCTTTTCAAGTCAACCGCTCGAAACTTCCTATAGCGTCCCGAGCTTTGCGCCTTCATAAAGGAAGGCAAGAATAGAGGCTGATTGATATGAAACGGCGTAAGAACCTTCGGCAAGAAGGATGGGACGTCCGAAGCAACACGCCCTCCGCAGAAAAGGAGAGGTAGGGATCTCGACAAGAGAGCTTGAAGTTCTGAAATTCGCCGCGCTGAGGTAATGGCTACTAAAAACACTGTCTTCAGGGTCAAGTCCCTAAGGGAACAGGCTTTCAGAGGCTCAAAGGGCGAAGCAACAAGAGCCCCGAGGACTAGAGCGAGATCCCAAGAAGGAACCACCGGATGTATAGGAGGCCGCAAGGTCTTAGCTCCTTTAAGAAAATGCGACACGTCCAAATGGGAGGCGATAGAACGTTCAGATATGGGTCCCCGAAAACAGGTTAGGGCTGCTACTTGCACCTGTAGAGTCCCGAGTGCCAATCCTTTATCCAGGCTGGCTTGCAGAAAGGAAAGCACATCCGGGATTCCGCAACACCAAGAGTCAAAAAGACACCACACACGCACGCATAAGCCAAGGATGTTGACGGCCGATGAGCCTTGAGCATAGTCACTACCACACTAGGCGAATAGCCCCTATGAGCTAATCTGCGGCGTTCAAGAGCCAAGCCGTAAGCGAGTAGGAAGCCGGGTCGTCCATGGTGATTGGGCCCTGATGTAGAAGATCTGGGGAGGAGCCGCCCAGGCACAAAGGAGGTGCCCGAGCCAGTCTGACGAGATCCGCATACCACGGTCTTCAAGGCCAATTCAGAGCTACCAGAATTACCGGTCCTTGATGCTCCCTGACTGGCTGGAGAATCTTGCCGATCATGGACCATGGCAGAAAAACATACAGCAGGTGGTGTGCCGGCCACGGCTGTGACAGGGCATCTATCTCGTGCATCCCGCTGTCTCTCCACCGGCTGAAGAAGATCGGCACCTTGGCATTCTCCGCTGTGGCCATGAGATCTATCGCCGGTTGACCCCATCTGCAAACAATCGTTTGAAACTGGTCCGAGGCGAGAGCCCATTCCCCGGGATCCAGCATATGCCAGCTGAGGAAGTCCGCCTTGACATTGCTCATCCCTGCGATATGCTGAGCTGAAAGCGTCTGGAGATGCCTTTCCGCCCATGGAAGGAGAAGACTCATCTCTTTCGATACACCTGGACATTTCGTGCCTCCCTGGCGGTTGAGATACACCACTGTTGTAGCATTGTCAGACAGCACTCGTACCGACTGATGCTGCAGAAGAGGCTGAAACTTTAGAACAGCTAATCGCACAGCTCGCGTTTCGAGGCGATTGATGGACCACCGAGACTCCCGAGGAGACCAAGTTCCCTACGCTGTGTGTGAGCCGCAGTGTGTCCCCCAACCGGAGAGACTGGCATCTGTCGCTACTAAAACCCAGCGTGGAGTTTCCAAGGGTACTCCCCGGAAGAGATTGCGCGGCCGGAGCCACCAACAGAGGCTGAGCTTGACCACCGGTAGAAGAGGTAGCCGAACCTGATAGTCCTCAGACACAGGCGACCATCGAGACAGAAGCGCCTTCTGCAAACTGTGCATGTGTGCTCTGGCCCAAGGAACTAGATCGATGGTAGCTACCATGGATCCCAAGAGTTGAAGGTAGCCCCAAGTTCGAGGTGCCTCTTGCCGCAGAAACTGTTGGGAGTTGAAATGAGAGCTTTTGAAAGCGCTCCTGCGACAGGAATACCCGCCCACGGCGAGTGTCGAAGCGAGCCCCCAGAAAGTCGATTACCTGAGACGGTTGGAGGCAGCTTTTGGTGCGATTGATCACCCACCCTAGGCTTTCCAAGAAGTGTACTACCCGGGCGATAGTCACGCGAGCCTCCGGCAACGAATCGGCCCAGATCAGCCAATCATCCAGATAGGGATGAACTTGGATTCCCTGCTCGCGCAAGGCTGCTGCCACCACTACCATTATCTTGGAGAAGGTTCGGGGAGCCGAGGCTAGCCCGAAGGGCATTGCTCGGAACTGAAAATTCTCCCCGAGCACTGCGAACCTCAGAAACCGCTGATGTTCTATCCGGATGAGAATATGAAAATACGCTTCTGCGAGATCTAGCGACGCCAGAAACTCTCCCTTGTGCACCGCTTGGATTACCGAACGCAGAGTTTCCATTTGAAAATGGGGCACCCGAAGAGTGCGGTTTACTCCCTTGAGGTCCAGGATGGGGCGAAAGGAACCATCTTTCTTGGGCACCACGAAATAGATGGAGTACCGACCCAACCCTCTTTTGACGGGGGGGGGGGGGGGGGGGGCACTGGACAAATGGTGTTTAAGCGAAGTAGACGCTGAAGGGTAGCTCGAATGATCAGCCTTTTCCCGGGAGACCCTGTTGGGGAGACCAGGAAGGCTGCGGGAATAGGCCGGCAGCACTTGAGAGAGTAAGCTGAGAAATGCTGTTGAGAACCCACTGATCGGAGGTGATGCGTGCCCACTCTGGAAAAAACAACGTCAATCAACCCCCCACCGGTGGCAAAGTCTCGAGTGGGCCGCTTGTCCCGTCAGCGGGAAGAGCGCGCGGTTTCGGAGAACTTCCCTGTGCCGGAGTAGGCATCCAAGCCTTTGCGAGCACCACGAAAGGACGGCGCTCTCTGCCCATAGAGATTGGAGGGCGGTGCAGGCAAGGAGGGTTTGAAAGGACGATACCTCCTGGAGTCCCTATTCCTGGAAAAACGCCTAAACGTCTGTGACCGAGATGTCCGGCGAGAAGATGCCTTTGGCTAACCTCAGGTAACCGCTGAGGCTTAACCTCCCCAAGATCCTTTACGAGCTTCTCAAGCTCTTCACCGAATAGAAGCTTCCCCTTAAAGGGCAACTTGGAGAGCCTGGCCTTGGAAACCACATTTGCTGTCCATTGGCGGAGCAACAGCCATCGCATGGCTACTGTCACCGCAGCCAGAGAGCGAGCTGAAAGGCGTAGCAAATCATAGAAAGTGTCGGCCAAAAACGCTGTAGCTGACTCCAGGCGACGAGAGACTAATCTTCCGGCAAACATTGAATCCAGCGTAACAAGGCGCAGGCTGTCAAACCACCGCACACTGTCGCCTGGAGGGCGAGAGAAGACGAAGAGTAGGCCGTCTTCAACAGGCTCTCTACCTTCCGATCTTGAGGATCCTTGAGTGCTGCACCTCCCTCCACCGGAATCGTGGTGTGTTTAGTGACACCGGTAACCAAAGCATCCACCTTCGGATAAGCCAGCCAATGCTCCAGCTCCTCTAGAGACCACACACAATTGTCCCAGGTGGCGAGTGTTGCATAACAGAATGTCCGGAGAATCCCAATCCCGGGACACCATTTGCTGCAACTCTGGTGGTAAAGGAAAGGACTTCGAGGGTTTACGAATGCCTTGTAAAATGGGGTCTGCCTGAGAATGAGATGGATAAGGCTGTGGTTCAGGAGGATTCGAAAGGCGAAGTGCCTCTGACACTTGCCCAATTAAGGCAGACAACTACTCTTTACGAAACAGCCGGATATCTTGCTAATCCTCTGGCATTAGAAGAGAAGAGCTCTTTGGGAATGGTGGGGGGGAGGGGGGGGAAAGGGGGGCTAAATCTGGGGAGGGGGGAAATGTATATCTTATATCCTTGTACAGCTGTGTGCTAATTTGCGGGAGGTGAGGGGTGGAGGTTCTGTTTTATGCTTATTCTTATGTATTTGGATATGTTATAAGTATGGCTATGTTTGCTTTGGAAAATTAATAAATATTAAATTTAAAAAAAAGAAGAGAAGAGTCAGATTGAGAATACGCTCCATCCTCACAATCTGAGGACTCGCCAGTCCCGTCCGCCGAGGATTTATCGTCTTCCTGGTTCACCTCTTCCATAAGAAATTGCAACCTTTTAGGAGGACGGCTACCCTTGAGGCCCGCGGAACTCCTGGACCACTTATGGCCTGCAGATGTAGGTAGAGAATCATGTGCCGCTGACAAGTGCTCCGCTGCAGTTGAAGATGACTCAGTACGCCACAGAGTCCATGCTTGCCGGAATAGCACCAAGAGCTGCTCCTCAGAGGGCAAAGCAGGCGGCAAAGGAGCTGGAGGAACGTGAGGAGTCAAGTGTAGAGCCCCCTGTGACTCCACTGCAGAGGAAGAAGGTAGAGGCCCATCTAAAACGGGCAAACCAGAGACAGTCACCCCCTGATTTGACAAACCAGACGAAGACTCCCAAGGGTGAGCAAAACAGGTTGTGCACAGCCGATTTTGAAGCTCCTTTTGCTTTTTACACCCAATGCACCTCTGTACAGAGGAAGGCATCGTGGCTCTAAAAGGTTTTTTTTTTTTAAACTTAAGGCACGCTGAGCACAAGGGTAATCACAGGGCAGGGTCCTTTTCTCGAAATGAGCTGCAGGGAACCGGCAGTTGAAAGCTGCCAGAGGCAGAAAATGAAAAGCACTGCTTCCCGCCAAAACCGGAGCTCCGCGGCGATTCAAAATGGCCGCTGGCAAGCTGAATCCTCTCAAAAACTTGAAAAAACGACGAATCCGGTGAAAAACAGCACAAAAGAACACTACTTGCGGGGAGAAGCAAGGATAACCGTCCCAGCTGAGAAGTAAGGAGGGAAAATAAAATAAATACCGGTTTCGCTGCCGCGGAGCTAAAGGAGCCGGGACATGAAGGAAAGCTGTAACTTACAGTTCTGGATTGTGCAGTGAAGCCAAGGGCTGAGGCAGGCGCGGTGTTCCATCAAACCGATCACTAAAATCAATGCAACCCCAGACAGTGATTTTAGGCAGCCCCTCATCCAGCAGATCAGCCCTTGTGGCAAGATGCTGGGAATTCCTTCAGTAAGCGAGCTCAACTGATTAAGAGACAGGAGCTCAGCTTAAAACACCCCGGATTCAACTGAAAATCACCAGTGTGACAATCAGAAACCCAGATTTCCTGTAACGGGTTTTGAATAAACGTCTTTGAAGGGAAAACAAAAAAGACAACCAGATCTGCTGGAGACAGAGAAATACTGAGGGGGACCCCTAGGGGGTAGAACCACAGCACCAGACTCCAGCCTATCAGAGCTCTAATAGAATTCTCTGTCTCCAGGATCTGCTGGCAGGGGGGGGGGGGGACAACCTGTTTGTCTGGACTGGTCTAGCAGTATGAGTTGGAAAACCCCCTTGATCTCCCCCACCATGAAGCACCAATCTTTAGCAAAATTTGTGTGTTGGCCCCCACCCTTTGTCCTCCGCTTCCCAGAGATCCCTGACTCATCCCAGGGGATCCAGGAGGGGGGCCAGATGGACGCAATGGGGGGCAGAAGTGATCCTCACTCACTTCCGCTCCAGTAGGCCTGGTTGCTGGGTCTGTGTTGCAAATCCTGCAGAATGAGTAAATTAAGAATATCTCCCAAATGTACTTTCTGAACCAAGGTTTGCAGAGATTCCCTTCTGAATGGCTGACTATATTTAACAACCATTAAAAACAAATGTGCAATAATTCATTTAATATATCAGTGACCAGAAAACAGTTTGAATAGACACTTTAAATCTGCGAATGGGGGTGTGTGTAAGGTATGAAGTCCAACTTGGTCTTGGCTTATACCAGCACCTTGGGAATGTGGAAGTTCCCGATAATGCTTTAGGGAAATGAACTCAATTTTGCTTAACAGCATGCAATGAATGAAGTGCTAATGGGTGAAAGTGCTATGCTCAGCAGTTGGAATAGTCTTTTCCTTGGCCCCAACTTGTCTTCAACAACCTATTATGGGTTTGGCGTTTCCATTCAAGAGAACAAGTGTCAAATTGAGCTTTTTTGAGTAAGCAAAAAGCACTTCCGAATTATTTGCTAAGGAACGGGAACAACGACCCAGCAATATCAGTCACAATTCTGTCCAACTGGAAAAGGTCACCATCCACGGCGTGATTTTTTTTTTTGGTTTTTAAATCTTGCTTTAGGCTCAGTAGTTCCCTCCTGCTTCTTTGGACTTCCAGCTCTATTCAAGATGTCCTCTAATGCACAATAGTGCCATAAGCTTTCATTTACAACTTCCCAGTGCATATGTATTAAAGCCACAGACCACAGCACATTTCAAAATCTGATATTATGCATTTTGAGTTCCAGCAGATGTCGTAATTGAGTAATGGTTTGAACTTTTCCCCCCAAGTACTGTGAGAATATGGCCACCCCCATATCACCAGTTCAAACTTGCACAGCACTACTGCTGAGCCATCAGGTCGGTCCAAAGGGAATTCTTAAGTATAGCTCATATTACTATGTTTTGAACCACAGATCCCTCTTGGCTATAACATTCCAGTTGCTAAAGACCATGCTGTGCAATCAGAATACATCTACAGGAAACCTTACTGCCAATACCACAAACAATTTAACGAGTAGAATCTAGAATATAGCTCAATACATGAATCCACTTAGAAAGCACAGTTACTTACCTGTAACAGGTGATCTCTGGGAACAGCAGGAATTAGTCCTCACATATGGGTACGTCGATAACGACGGAGCCTGCGCAGGAACGCTCCCCAACTTCCCAGAAGGAAAGCTTCTGGGAGCATCCCACAGCGCCTGCGCGCTGCCTTCCCGCCTTTCCTAACCAACTCTCCTCAGTTAAGTTTAAAGCTGAGACAATAGAGAGAGAGAGGAAAGGAAAGACAGAGAGAGATACAACTCCTAGGGGAGGTGGGAGGGTTGTGAGGACTAATTCCTGCTGTTCCCAGAGATCACCTGTTACAGGTAAGAAACTGTGCTATCTCCAGGAACAAGCAGGAATGAATCCTCACATATGGGGACTCCCTAGCTAAGATGCCTGGGAGATCCCCAAGGGTATGAGACCCTGAAGGGTTCCTCGTCTTCCTATGGATCTCAGGCATCCATTCAGGGAAGGAGGGCAGGAGTTGTTCAAGAATGGAACAGGTGTCTGAGGACAGCCTGACCAAACATGGCATCCCGGCGGGAGTCCTTGTCCAAACAGTAATGGGCTGTGAAGGTATGAACCGAGGCCCAGGTGGTTGCTCGACAGATCTGGTCAATGGACACAGAATGAAGATGAGCCACAGAGGTGGCCATGGCCCTCACATTGTGAGCTGTGACATGGCCCTCCAGAGAAAGGTTCTTACTCTGGTAAGCAAAACAAATACACTGAGCAATCCAATTGGACAGTGTTCTTTTAGAGACTGGAAGTCCTAAATGAGAAGGATCAAAAGCAACAAAAAGCTGGGAAGACTTTCTATGTTGCTGTGTCCTGTGTAAGCAAAAAGCAAGAGCTCTTTTACAATCTAGAGTATGAAGGTTCCTCTCTGCACTGGATGCATGAGGAGCTGGAAAAAAGACAAGTAAATATACCTCTTGATTAAGATGAAAAGGTGAGACCACTTTAGGCATAAAGTGAGGATTTGTCCTAAGGACTACCTTATCATGATGGAACCTTGTATAAGGTGGACTAGCCACTAAGGCCTGCAGTTCACTGATGCGGCGAGCAGAAGTGACTGCAATAAGGAAAATAACCTTCCAGGAAAGAAATTTCAAGGAGGTAGTGGCTAAGGGTTCAAAAGGTGGCTTCATAAGCTGACCAAGAACCAAGTTTAAGTCCCATGCCACCAGAGGAGGTCGAATGGGAGGTTTTGTTAAAGTTAGGCCTCTAATGAACCTTGCAATAAAAGGATGAGAGGAAATAGGTTGTCCATTGAGAGGCTTAAGGGATGCTGCAATAGCACTCAAATGGACCCTTACTGAATTTGTTTTAAGGCCTGCATTGGAGAGATGCAGGAGATATTCCAATAGAGAATTCACAAGAAGTGCCAGAGGGTCAAGACCCTTTTGAGCACATCAAATGGAAAATCTTTTCCACTTAAAAGCATAGGAACGCCTAGTGGAAGGATTTCTGGAAGCATGGAGGATATCCTTCACTTGCTGAGAAAGACTGAAATCTTGAAGGTCTAGGCCTTCAGTAACCAAGCTCTGAGGTGAAGGGACTTGGGGTTTGGATGCCACAGAGTCCCCTCCTCCTGGGACAGAAGGTCTGGCGCAGCTCCCAAGTCCAGGGAGGGGGCTTGGGAGAGATGCAGAAGTAGAGGGTACCACACTTGGAGTGGCCAGCATGGAGCTATGAGGATCATAGATCCTTGATCCCTCTGGAGTTTGAACAGAGTCTTGGGAATCAAAGGAATGGGTGGAAAGACATACAGGAAGCCCTGACCCCAATGAAGGAGGAAGGCATCTTTGGCCTGAACTCCCTGACACGGAATTCTGGAACAGAACCGGGGAAGTTTGGCATTCCACGGACTTACAAAGAGGTCTATGTCCGGGGTTCCCCATTCTTGGAAGATTCTGAGTACCTGATCCATGTGCAGGGACCATTCGTGTGGAAGCAGAACTCGACTGAGTCTGTCTGCCCAAGAGTTTTGGATTCCTGGGAGGTATATTGCCAGGAGATGGATTTGATGCTCTCTGGCGAAGGCCCATAATCTTAGAGCTTCGTTGTAAAGCGACAGAGAGCCAGTTCCTCCTTGCTTGTTTATGTAAAACATGGCTACTTGATTGTCCGTATGAATGAGGACTGTCTTGTAGCTGAGGAGGGTATGAAAGACCTTGAGAGCTAGGAACACTGCTCGAAGTTCCAAGTGGTTGATATGAAGAGAGGTCTCCTGTGGGGACCAAGTGCCTTGGATGGAGAGGTCTTGTAGATGAGCTCCCCAACCTGTTTGGGAGGCATCTGTTGTGAGGGTTGCTTGGGGTAACGAAGGTTGGAAGGGGGACCCCAGCAACAGATTTTGAGTGGACATCCACCATTGGAGAGACCAAAAGAGACGTTTGGAGGTTGCTATTTGGTCTGAGAGAGCTCCTGAAGCTTGAGTCCACTGGGTAGACAAAGTCCATTGAGCTGCTCTCATGTGTAGGCGAGCATAGGGTACCACATGTACTGTGGAAGCCATATGGCCTAGCAGCTGTAGCATCTCCTTGGCAGTTAAGTGGCTCTTTGACTGAATCTGGGAGGCTAACTGCACTAGACGTTGACAACGGGCCTGAGGAAGGTAGGCCCTTGCAGAAGTGGTGTCCAACCAGGCCCCTATGAATTCCAGGGACTGAGTAGGGGTGAGCTGGGACTTTGGGAGGTTTACCACAAGTGCCAGGTATTGCAGAATGCGCCTGGTGCGGGTCAGGGAGATCTGAGCCTCCGACTGGGTTGGAGCTCGGATGAGCCAGTCGTCCAAACATGGGAAGACAAATATTCCCAGAGTGCGTAGAAATGCAGCAACTATTGCCATGCATTTGGTGAACACTCTTGGAGCAGAGGCTAGATCGAAAGGAAGCACTCTGTATTGGTAATGTTTTCCCTGGAACAGAAAACACAGGAATTTTCTGTGAGATGGATGGATGAGGACATGAGTGTACGCATCCTTGAGATCTAGAGAACAAAGCCAATCCTGACTCTGCAGGTATGGAAGGAGAGTGCCTAGAGAAAGCATCTTGAACTTCTCCTTGCATAGGAATTTGTTCAATTCTCTGAGATCTAGAATGGGTCTGTATCCCCCTGTTTTCTTTGGAATGAGAAAATAGGGGGAGTAAAACCCTGACCCCTGTTGAAGAAGAGGAACTTCTTCTATGGCCCCCTGGGCCAGAAGGGTAGTCACCTCCTGATCCAGAAGGTCGAGGAGAGATGTGGGAGAATTGAAGTGTCTCACCATGGTGTAGGGAGGAAGGTCTGAGAAATGAAGTTTGTAGCCCTCTCTTATGATGGAGAGGGTCCACTGCTCTGATGTGATTTGCTCCCATCTGGGAGCAAAATGAGCTAACCTTCCTGGAATGGTGAGAGGTTCTGGCTGTTGTAGAGCCAGAAAGGTTAAGTTCTCTAGTATCAAGTCAAAAACCCTGAGGGGGTTGGGACTGCTGGGTTGTAGCAGTCCCTGCAGGTTTAGGCCTGGCCTGTTTAGGTTGCTGATGCTTAGTAGCAAAGCGATCTGTAGAAGATTGTTGGCCAGAAGTGGAAGGAAATCTGCTCCTTTTGTAAAAAGGCTTTTTGAAAGGTTTTTTCTTGGCTGGAATGGAGGTTGACTTGGAAAGTCTATCCAGAGCAGAATTCTCTGCATCCATTTGACTGGCTTTTATTTGCCACTCTTTGCCAAAGAGATTTTCACCCGTACAGGGCAGATTTCCTAAGCCATCCTGAACCCAGGGCTCTAGATCAGAAGCCTGGAGCCAAACAATTCTGCGAGCAGCTATGGCAATGCCTGAGGCTCTGCTGGCACCTTCAAAGGAGTCAAAGGCTGCCCTGTTGGAAAACTTTGAAATGTCTTGAGTATGCTTAAGCCAAAGGAGGAACTCATCCCTTTTATCCTCTGGAAGAAAAGGGAGAAAGTTGTGCAGCTTTTGTGCAACTTCCTTTAGAAACATACCCATATAAAGGCTATATGAGTTGATTCTGGCAATAAGCATGCTGGCTTGGAAGATTTTCCTACCAAAAGCATCCAAGGTCCTGCATTCTCTTCCTGGAGGAGCAGAAGAGTGTCTTTTGGTACTCTTTATCCTTTTCATAGCTGACTGCACCACAATGGAGTGGTGAGGAAGCTGAGTTTTCTGAAATCCAGGACAAGGAGGGACACGGTACATAGTGTCCAATCTGTGAGAATGAGGAGAAAGGGTGAGAGGAGTCTCCCATAAGTCAATCATATGTTCATGAAGAATTTCATGAATTGGCAAGGTGACTGCCTCTCTGGGAGCCTTAGAGTATCCTAAAATATCTAATTTTTTTGCTCTAGGCTCTGCTTCAGAGGTTACTGAAATAGAGAGTCCTTTAGCCACTTCTATTATGAAGTCTTGAAAGGACAAATCCTCTGGAGGAGACATTCTCCTTTTTGGAGAAGTAGGCTCCTCAGGAAGGGTAATGGATACTTCAGGAGACTCATCTGATGAGTCAGAATCAGAGGAATCGAAGTATCGTCTGTCTGCTTCCAACGATTGATACGCGTATCGATCGGTACCAACATCGGGCGTCCCCGGTACCGGATCGGTACCGAGAAATAGCCCTGGACAAGGAACCGGAGTCGGTATCCTGGCCGATGTCGATGCAGTCGGTACCGGCAACGGATCTCGTTGCGGTACCGTCGGCGTCGCAGCTTTAATAAAAGCCATTATAGACTGCTGCATGGATTGAACAGTGTGATCCATGGACGCCACGACTGCCTGGATGTCGGTACCGGGAGAAAGTGCCGGTACCCCAGAGCAGTCTAACAGGTGATCGGTTGAGGCCGTGCCATCGATGTCAACCTGTAACCCCATAGGAGGAGCTTTGGAAGCCGGAGCTTCCCGCCGGGGTTGTTTGGCTGGGGCAGGATCCTCGAGGGCAAGCCCGGAGGCATCTCGATGCGTAGAGGGAGATTTGCCCTTCAAGGACCTGCTAGGTTTATGTTTGGTTACCTGAGACCCATCAGGAGAGGAAGACCTGGAAGATGTCGATGCCACCGCCGGTGCATCCGTGGGAAACAGCACATGGAGCTTGGCTGCTCGGTTCTGTAACCCTCGTTTAGACATTAGAAAGCAGGACTGGCAATCCGGAATGGAGTGTTCAGGACCCAAACATTTAAGACACCATTCATGGGTATCTGTAACAGAAATTGTACCGCTACACTTAGTGCATTTTTTGAACCCGGAGGCTGGTTTTTCCATGAGGGAAAATTTTCTTGTGGGCCTGAAGGCCTAAGAAGAAAAATACACCAAGTGAGGAAAAAAAAAATATATATATATATATTTTTTTTTTTTTTAGAAAGAAAAGACCGGCGGTACCGGTCCGGCGTCGGGGAAGGCAGACACGCGACCAAAGAAATAAATTAAAATAAAGAACTTCTTCAGCGGTGACAGGAACACGACCTGCTGGCTCCGCGGAAAAGGAGGAGAGTTGGTTAGGAAAGGCGGGAAGGCAGCGCGCAGGCGCTGTGGGATGCTCCCAAAATCTTTCCTTCTGGGAAGCTGGGGAGCGTTCCCGCGCAGGCTCCGTCGGTACCGACGTACCCATATGTGAGGACTCATTCCTGCTTGTTCCTGGAGATAAAACTATACACTAACTGCAATGCCAATTGACCTCTCAAGCCCTGTTTAGGGATAATAAAAATCACCATAGTATCTTCGAAGACTACCACTCCCATTGCTGGAATGGTACTTCTCTGTGGTGCCAACAATGGGCAAATCAAAAACAAGTTTGTTCAACTAAAGAGCTGGGAGTCTTGCCAACCTAGCCACTGAACTGCTGAATGACTATTTCTCTTAAAACTATACAATGGCTTGAATGCCTGGGATCGGTCTCATGCCTTTCATTTCCTTACTTAAAAGCTTCTAGACAGTTATCAGGGAAGGACTAATACCTAATATTTGGCTGAGAGAATACTGTACTTCTGAACCAAACATATTACACATCAAATTTACCTACCACAGTGTATATGGAACCACTTAAAGGCCTCAAAATGTATTTCTGGCCACTTACACACTGTGAAAATCCGACTGGTTTATTTCAGTATAGTCACATAAAAGGCCACTTATGAAATTACCTCACACGTAAAAACACATGGTACAATTCGTGCAAACTGATGTGTGACTTTAGGGTAGATGCACTTGAGGGAGGAGTATGGGCAAATTCATGTTAAGAATATAAGATATGCCATACTGGCTCAGACCAAGGTCCATCAAGCCCAGGATCCTGTTTCCAGCAGTGGCCAATCTAGGTCACAAGTACCTAGCAGTTTCCCCAAGACAGGTTCCACAATGCTTGTATTGGAGCAAGCAGTGGATTTCCCAGGTCCTCTTTAATAATGGTTTATGGACCTTTTCTCCAGGAACTTGTCTAAACCTTTTTTAAACCCAGTTACACTACATCCTCTGGTAACGAATTCCAGAGTTTGATTACATGTTGAGTGAAAAAACATTCTCTCATTAGACTTAAATAGGTTACACTGTAGCTTCACTGCATATTCCCTAGTCTTTCTATATTTTGATGGCGTAAACAATCGATGTACGTCTACCCATTCCACTCCATTCATTAATTTATAGACCTCTATCATATCTCCCCTCAGCTGTCTCTTTTCCAGGTTGAAGAGCCCTAACCTTTTTAGCCTCTCCTCTTAGGGGTATCCTTCCATCCCCTTTACCATTTTGGTGGCTCTTCTTTGTACCTTTTCTAATAACGCTATATCCTTTTTAAGATATGGCGACCAGAATTGCACACCATATTCAAGGTGCAGTCATACTTTAGAACAATATACAGGCATTATAATATCCTTTGTGTTTTATTCTCAATTCCTTTCCTTATGATTCCCAGCATTCTATTTGCTTTCTTGGCCGCCACTGCACACTGGGCAGAGTGTTTCAACATGTTATCCATGACGACGCCTAAACCTTTTTCCTGGGTGGTGATTCCTAATGTGGAACTTTCATTGTATAACCATAGTCTGGGTTGTTCTTTCCTAGGTGCATAGCTCTGCATTATCCACAATAAATTTCATCTGCCATTTGAACATACAGTCCTCCAACGTATCAAGGTCCTCTTGCAATTTTTCATAATCCTCTTGGGTTTTTAACAACTTTGAATAATTTTGTGTCATCTGCAAAATTAATTACCTCACTCGTTATTCCCATTTCCAGGTCATTTACCAATATGTTAAAAAGCAGTGGACCCAGCACAGATCCCTGGGGTGGTACTCCAATCACCTTTCTCCATTGGGAAAATTGGCCATTTAGCCCTACCCTCTGCTTTTTATCTTTTAACCAGTTCCTGATCCACAATAGTACACTGCCTCCTATCCCATGACTTTTTAATTTTGCGCCAAGAGTCTCATGAGGGATCTTGTCAAAGGTCCAGATATACTATATCAACCGACTCACCTGTTTATTCACACCTTCAAAAAAACTATAACAGATTAGTAAGACAGCGTAGTTACTCACCTGTAACAGGTGTTCTCCAGGAGCAGCAGGAATCAGTCCTCACTTATGGGCGACGTCGGCGCCGACGGAGCCCTCGCGGAGCAATTTTCCCCAGCTTTCAAAGAAAGCCTTTGGGAATTGCAGCGCGCATGCGCGGTCCTCTTCCCGCCCAAGGGTGCCATCTTAGCCAGTCAGATGACATAGCTAAAAAAGACAGCATAAAAAAAATTTGCAAAAAGAACATAAGCAGACGATTGCAACTCCAAGGGGAGGAGGGAGGGTAGTGAGGACTGATTCCTGCTGCTCCTGGAGAACACCTGTTACAGGTGAGTAACTACGCTTTCTCCAGGACCAAGCAGGAAGTCAGTCCTCACTTATGGGACTACCAAGCTCAAGGCTACCGGAGACCCTAAGCACAAAAATGAGCTCCCTCTAGCTCAGCAGCACAGAAGGTTAGAATCTTCGCTGAATTATCACCCACCGGTAGCCCACATCCGGGATGGAGGGTAGGAGTTGCTCAGACCTCAAAGAGATTACGGAGGACTGCCTGTCTGAAAGCACTGTCCCTGCGGGACTCCCTCTCGAGACAGTAATGGACCGCAAAAGTCTGGCTCGAAGACCAAGTAGCGGCCCGGCAGATGTCTGCCAGCGGAACAGAGCGGAGGTAAGCCACTGACGTAGCCTTTGCCCGAACGCAATGAGCCGTGACTCGACTTTCTAAGGAGAGTCCGGCTGCCCCATAAGCCCAAGAGATATAGTCCGCAACCCAGATGGACAGAGTACGCTTGGAGACCGGGAGCCCCAATTTATTGGGGTCAAAAGACACAAAAAGCTGAGCAGCTTTACGGTGCTCCCGCGTACGGTCAAGGTAGAAGTTCAATGCCCTTCTACAGTCCAGGGTATGGAGGACCGTTTCAGCTCGGCTGGAGTGTGGTCTGGGAAAGAAGGTTGGAAGTACCACCTCCTGATTGATGTGAAAAGGGGAGACCACTTTTGGAAGAAATTTTGGGTGAGTCCGTAGGACTACCCTATTTTTGTAGAACCGAGTGTAAGGGGGATCAGACACGAGGGCCTGCAATTCACTTACGCGTCTAGCGGAAGTGAGGGCTATCAAGAACCGCGTTTTCCAAGACAGAAAACGGAGAGAGAACAGGTAGCCATAGGTTCAAAAGGCGGACAGGTGATCCGCTGCAAAACCACATTCAGGTCCCAGTCAGGCGCTGGCGGGCGCAGAGGTGGTTTAAGTAGAAGGAGACCTCGGAGAAACCTTGCTACGAGAGGGTCGCTGGAGAGAGGTCTACCGTCTACCGGCACATGATGTGCCGAAAAAGCACTGAGGTGAACTTTGACGGAGTTGGACTTAAGTCCCAGATTAGAGAGGTGTAGCAAGTACTGCAAGATCACCGACACCGGGCAGGAGAAGGGATCCTGAGACTGTTGGGTACACCAGACGGCAAAGCGACGCCATTTAAGGGCGTAGCATTTGCGGGTAGAAGGCCGTCGCAAAGCCAAGACGACCTCCTCCACCTCTGCCGGCAGGAGAAGGGGAGCAAGGACTACCCTCTCAGCAGCCAGGCCATGAGGTTGAGAGACCTGAGGTTGGGGTGTAGTAGAGACCCCTGATCCTGAGTGAGGAGATCCGGTTGTACCCCCAGAGGGAATGGATCCTCCACCGCTAATTGCAGTAGGAGCGGAAACCACGGCTGTCTGGGCCAGCGAGGGGCCACCAGGATCATGAAGGCTTTGTCTCGGAGAACCTTGAAAAGAGTCCGAGAGACTAGCGGGATGGGAGGGAAAGCGTACAGAAGGCTCCCCGACCATGAAATTAGAAAAGCGTCCGCCGCAACCCGAAGGGGGTGTGGCTGACGAGAGCAGAAGCGAGGGAGCTGCCGATTGTGAGGACTGGCAAAGAGATCCACCGTGGGGAGGCCCCACTTTAGGAAGGGCTTCTGAACTACCAAGGGATCCAGACGCCACTCGTGCGGCTGGAGGATCCTGCTGAGTTTGTCCGCCAGGCAATTCTCTTGGCCCGGGAGATAAACTGCCTTGAGGAGAATGCCTGGACTGACGGCCCAAGAGCAGAGCTTCTGTGCCTCCCGGCAGAGGAGGAAGGAGCCCGTGCCCCCCTGCTTGTTCATGTAGAACATGGCAACTTGATTGTCCGTCTGGACAAGGACGGACTGGTGGGAAGTCAGATGGGAGAAAGCCTTGAGAGCCAGGCGGATCGCCCTGAGCTCCAGGAAGTTGATCTGCTGAGCAGACTCCCACGTGGTCCAGAGGCCCTGAGTACGTGCCCCTTGGCAATGTGCTCCCCAGCCCAGGAGGGATGCATCTGTGGTCAGCACCCGGGTCGGCTGAGGAGACTGGAAAGGCATTCCGAATATCAGGTTCGGCTGCCGAAGCCACCACCGGAGAGACGAGATCAGCGGCTCGGAGACGCGCACTAGGTCTGCTAGGCCGCCTGTGGCTTGTCGCCACTGTTGGCGGAGACACCATTGAGCAGGCCGCATATTCAGGCGGGCATTGGGGGTCACATGGACGGTGGAAGCCATATGGCCGAGCAGTCTCAGGAAGCGCCTGGCGGAGACCAGGGGCTGGCTGCGAAAACGGTCGGCTAGGTCCATGAGCCGTTGAGCCCTGTCGAGCGGTAGGTACGCTCGTGCCTGAGGAGTGTGGAGCCTTGCGCCGATGAACTCGAGATCCTGTGAGGGGAGCAAAGTGGACTTTGCGAAATTTATAACAAAGCCCAAGTACTGCAGAAGAGTCACCGTGCGGCGTGTGGCGCTGGTGACCTCCGGAGCGGACGCCGCTCTGATGAGCCAGTCGTCGAGGTACGGAAAGACATATAGGCCGTGAAGCCGGAGATGGGCCGCCACCACCGCGAGACATTTTGTGAAGACTCGCGGTGCGGAGGACAGGCCAAAGGGCAGTACTCTGTACTGGTAATGATTTCCTGCCACCACAAACCTTAGGTATTGGCGGTGGCTTGGGTGGATGAGGATGTGCGTGTAGGCATCCTTTAGATCCAAGGAGCATAGCCAATCTCCCTGCTGGAGGTAGGGCAGAAGGATTCCAAGGGTAAGCATTTTGAACTTCTCCCGCACAAGGAACTTGTTGAGGTTGCGCAAGTCCAGGATGGGTCTGAGGCCCCCTGTTCTCTTTGGTATTAGAAAATACCTGGAATAAAAGCCTTGACCTCTCAGGTGGTGTGGCACCGGTTCCACCGCCTGTTCCTGCAGAAGACCTGCTAACTCCTGAAGGAGTAATTCCCTGTGCAGAGGGGGTCGTGGAGGTTCTCCCGGAAAATAGGAGGGAGGAACCTGGTGGAAGTGGAGAA
The DNA here is from genome assembly GCA_033557465.1 of Ichthyophis bannanicus. Classification (NCBI taxonomy): domain Eukaryota; kingdom Metazoa; phylum Chordata; class Amphibia; order Gymnophiona; family Ichthyophiidae; genus Ichthyophis; species Ichthyophis bannanicus. The sequence goes on from CM066034.1 coordinate 173,372,410, forward strand.
GATAGCCTTCTCGCACGACTTGAAGCACCCAGGCATCTGCGGTGACGCTGGACCACCTGTGGGCGAAGTGAACCAGCCGGCCTCCGGTGCTGGGAGGAACCAGCGGGGGGGGGGGAGAGGCTATGCTTAGTGAGTCAAAAACCCCCACCCTGCGGAGCAGGGGCTGGTGGTGCAGGCTTGGGGGCTTGCTGCCTACGGGACCAGTTACCCCGTCCCTTGGCCTGCTGGCCCTGTTGGGGAGCTGCAGGGGCCTGATAATGGGGGTATTGTTTGTAGGCAGCCGCCTTCCTCGGGTAAAAGGACTTTTTTCCCGAGCCCTTCTTTTTCTGGGAAGGGGCAGAGGTCTTCCTAGAAAGCCTGGTCCTGGTGAGAGTCTCAGTCTCAATTTGTGCAGCCTTCTCAGCCATGGGCTTGCCAAAGAGGTTTTCGCCTCGGCAGGGGACATCGACCAACTTGTCCTGCACCCAGGGCTCAAGGTCTGACGACTGAAGCCAAGCCTGTCGGTGGGCACCGATGCCGGCTGCAGCCACTCGAGCCGATGCTTCAAAGCCATCATAGGCTGCTCGGGACATGAACTTTGAGCATTCCCGAATGCCAGTGGACAAGGCCAGGAACCTCCGCAAGGGTTCCTCGGACAAACCAGCGGAGAATCCGGCGAGTTCTTTAGCCAGATCTCGAAGATACATGCCCATGTATAGCTGGTAGGTCTAGACACGACATGCGAGCATAGAGCCCTGGAAACACTTCTTACCAAGGCCATCCAGGTTACGGGCCTCCCTGCCAGGAGGCACCGAGGAGTGCATCTTCTGGCTCTTAAGACGATGCATGGCCGATTCCACTACCATGGAATGGTGTGGTAGCTGTGCCTTTTGAAAGCCAGGGCTCTTGCGGACTCGATAGATAGAATCGACCCGCTTGCTCAGGACCGGCGAGGAGGCCGGACTCTCCCACATGCGGAAGAGTAGTCGTTCCAGCATAGGAGGAACCGGTACAGTAAAGTGTTCCCTTGCGGGAGAGTCATACTGGAGGGCGTCGAGCTCTTCGGCTCGAGGCTCCTCCTCGGGGTCCGCAGGGAAGGCCAAAGCCTTGGCCATATCCCTGACGAAGTCCGAGAACCGGGCATCCTCCGGGGGGGACTGCTTCCGAGGCTCGGACTCCGGTGAGTCCGAGGGGACACACCGAGTCCGGAAAGAATCAGGCGACTCTTCCTCTTCAGACTCCCAGACCGACTCCGACGAGGACTCGGTGGGGTCGGCCCGGGCAGGGCGCGGCGCCTGCCGCCCCGACGCCGAGGGAGTCGGCGTCGGCGACCTCGGTCCCGAACGGGAGGCCGAGGGTGACCTCGACCGAGGATCGACTCGAGTTCGCATCGACTCGAGGATCGGCTCGGTCTCCGGGGTCGACTTGGACGTCGACGTCCCGGCGGTCGGGGCAGCGGCGCCAGCGAGGCCAGCGAGCAGTGCCCGCTGCTGGTCCATGAAGGCAGACAGTCTGCTCTCCAAGGCCGTCAACCTGAGTCCGAGCTCAGGTGACCCAGCAGCCCCCGACTCGGGCCCCGACGGCGTCGGGCCCGACGTCGGCTGTCGCGGAGGCGAGTCCAGAAGGACCACAGGACTTACCCGAGCAGGCATCTCCGACTCCAGGCGAGGTCGCTTCGTGAGGTGCTCCTTCTCCAAGGACCCGGGGCGGCTGTCGGGGCTATGCGACCTGGCCCTCGCGGAACCAGGAGCGTCCACCGACGCCGCCCTCGCGGGTTTCACCTTCCGACGATGGTCCCCGGAGGGAGAACCCCTGTCGGAGGAACTCCGGCGACGGTCCGAGCTGGAGCCTTTGGACGCGGAGGCCTCCGACGAGGTCCGGGTACGGCTGGGGTCAGCGAAGATCCTATCACGCTGATGCCGCCGACTTCTCAACGCTTTGGAGGACATTTTGCCACAGGGCCCACAGATCAATTCCTCATGATCCGGGCCCAGGCAGCGGAGGCAAAAGTCGTGTGTGTCAGTTAGTGACATATTTCGGTCACACTGACCACACCGCTTAAAACCACTGGCAGCCATCGGGGGAAAAAGGGCCCCTGCGAGGTCAAAGGACCGGGCTGCCAGGGAAAAATCGAAAACGAAAGCTGACTAAGTCAGAAAAACCGAAAAAAGGAAGAGGACTCGTGACCGGCGTCGCGAGTCCGGGCGGGAAAAAGACCGGCGTCGAACCGAAGGAAAAGGAATAAAATAATGAAGAATATATCGACTTTTTCGCGGGGACAAGACGGGGACGTCTGTAGGGCTCCGCGGAAAAAAGAAGACTGGCTAAGATGGCACCCTTGGGCGGGAAGAGGACCGCGCATGCGCGCTGCAATTCCCAAAGGCTTTCTTTGAAAGCTGGGGAAAATTGCTCCGCGAGGGCTCCGTCGGCGCCGACGTCACCCATAAGTGAGGACTGACTTCCTGCTTGGTCCTGGAGAAAAGACATTCCCTGTCTAAAGCCATATTGGCTGTATCCCTGATTTGAGCATTTCATCATTCATTTGTTCATTCTGGCCAGGCAGTTGATAGTCTCTCTCCCCCCCCCCCCCCCCCCCCCCCCACTGCCATCGCCTTCCCCTTCTCCTTTTTTACATGCATATTTCATACAATACACATACTTTATGAGATGAAATTTACAGCTGCTCCCAAGCAAATGTAAACCTCCATGGCTCCAATCTAGCTGCTATTTCTGCCAGATGTATGTTAATATTTTAAAGACATATAGCCACCTACGTGTCTTTATGCAAAATGCAATGTGTGCCTTTGAGTCAATGCAGACTCCTGGCAACCCAGCAGCTCCTGGGTTTTCTTGGTAGTATGACCAGAAGTAGACTGCCAATCGTTTCTTCCATAAGGAGGGCTAGTGGGAATCAAAACCTGGTCTCTTACCAGGCCACTCTAATAAAACTGGATAAAAATAAGCACTTAAGTGGCTTTTACACACGGGCAACCAATTATAAAATTATCCTCCATTACAGAGGTTTTCAACGCAGTCCTCAGTACAAATCTAGTCAGTCAGGTTTTAAGGATAACACAATGAATAGACATGAGAAAGGTTTGTATGCACTTCCTCCACTGCATGCAAATGTCTCATATACATAGTCACTGTGCATGTCAGAGATGGCAACTCATCTCTATGGAAAATATGGAACACTGGGTTCTTGCTCCATCCCACCTTCCAGCATGTCCTCATGACATCCCTCTCCAGGACCACAGAAGGCCTGATACAGAGAATCCATGAACCCTGCCCAAGGCCCTGTCCTAAAGATCCTCCAACAGATCCCTGCAGAGCTTCTTTGCATATGTGGGCTTCTCCCTGGGTTGAGAGCTAGTCAAGACCCCAGGAAGGGAGTCCACTAGGTTATCCTTTAGACCTTTCTCTTCAGGTAAAAAAAACTGATGAAGCAGCAACACAAAGTCAGATGAAAAAGGAATGCCCAAAGTGGAAGCAATACCTCCCTGGGGAATCTCTATAACCAGGCACAGGATGGGAGGCCTTGCAGTAGCATGGCCCGATGGCAGCATCTCCTGCCAACTGTCTCCAGAACATCAGTGTCCACCACTGCTCTGCCGTCCCTGCCACCGTGCAGAGCACACACTGTTCCTTGGAGGGCTGGCTGAAATATGATCAGTGGCATAAATCAGAGCCATGTCTTTACAGCCGCACAAGCTGGCTGCAATCAGATAAGCCATCTGGTTGCCACTGGTGCACTTTCCCTATGAGGCCATGTGCTTCAGATCCCTCCCCAGTGCAGCCACATTCATCATTGTGCATAGTTCACCCAATTTCCCCCTGTGGGGACACAAGCAGCCTTACTTAGCACATTGTGCTCTGGACAAAACTTTATATTTTTTTTTTTGTGGCAACTATGTGCTGAGCAACTCTCAAGCCCTGGCCACCTCCCTAAGGTTGGGGAGAAGACAGGGTAGCCTCAGAGACCAGCAGCAATACTCTAGACTCAGGAAATAAAGAGTTCTGCACCCTTGGGGCCTTCTGCCATCAGAATACATGGCCCCCTGAGAAACACAAGACAACTCTACATTCCAAGTGTCCCCAGATTCTATCCAGACCAGTTTCAGACTGCACAGAGATATTACCTTTATCTGCTGAAGACTAAGAAAAACTGTCTGGTTACAGATTGTACAGGACCCAAATAAGGATGTCAAACCAGTGATTCTGTGTCTCCATTTGCTGATGGGGAAATGTAAACCAATGTGTCTGGACAGGACTGGAGGAAGTTTCCATTTATTGTTAAGGCTTGAGTTCAGTTAATCAAATAAACAGGCCGATGCAGAAAACTAGCGCGGCCCCTTAAGGACCGAAAACTGCACGTTTAAGCTAATGTCAAATTCAGAAAATACTGACACGTACTTAAATGGTGATAGAAAAACTAGTGTCCAATTAATGCCAGGAGTATTTAATGTATTTAAATTGCAGGCAAATGAACTGCACAAAATCTGGTATGCAAATGATTGCTGCACCCAATGCTGAGACAGGTTTAGAGGTTTTCACAAACAGCTTTAGCACAGATCTCTCTACGCCTGGATCTGAGGTGGCTTAAACCTCTAGCACGCACCCCCCGACAGGATTTTGTTGGCATCAGGGGCAACTGTAGCATCAAGAAAAGCCCCCGATGCCATCAAAATCCTGTCGGGGCCAGTACCCCGACAGTCACTCTCTGGTGGTCTAGCAGCCCTAGAACCCCCTCCTGGAATCTTTCAAAAGCGGGAGCACCGCCTGTGCACCCGCTCTGCCATCTTGGAAAATGGCAGTGCCTGACCACATGTGGTGCATCCAGACAGTCTGACCTTGCATGGCACATCCCAGGATGCACGAGGTTCCAGGAGCTGCCATTTTCCAAGATGATGGATAGAGCGCGGGAGCACATAGGCAGCAATCACGCTTTTAAAGATACCAGGAGGGGGTTCAGGGGCCACTAGACCACCAAGTACATTTTTTTTTATTATTATTTGAGTGGGGTGGAGGACTCTGGGGCCGCTATACCACCAGGGAGTGACTTTCTGGCTTGCTCTCCCTGTTAAACTGCATAAAATGGCAGCGTTAAACACATGGTTCATTTGCATATGAACTCCTTTCTGCATAGCTACTCTGAAGCTGTGCGCTATTGGTACACTGCAAACCGGTGTAAAACGTTGACAGTGCGTAACTTCAGCGCCCGCTTTCTGCATCGACCTAAAAGTGTGACCTCTAATAGGAATTATGGTTTCATCTCTTTATATGTGGAGTAGAGTGAAGAGGGGATTGATGGAATATGGATGAGGGAGGTGGGTGTTCATGCTGATCACGAAGCATACACACTGCTGATCTGCACAGAATAGTTCCACTGGACCTCGTCTCCTAACAGTGAATCTTAACCAACTGTTCTCCTGAATGACAGACCAGCTTCAGACTAGGCTATTATTGAGACTGCAAGTCCAGCAGAGGACAGTCACTTCCTTCTGTCTCTGCTGTTCATCTATTACACTTCGTTAAAACCAGTACCACTCTGTACAGATGGCCAAGACTAGAAAATTCTATGACACAGATGAACACGTAATGCAGTTTTAGCTACCCATTACTTGTGAGGAGAAATTATGACTTTAATGAGGTTTTGTAATATGATTACGCTGCTAATAGAAGGAATATGTATTCCTTTATATTTCTATTGTAAAATGTAATGTTTATAAGAAATGTTGTGCAAATAGAGGAAGAAAAAGCCGTAGGTGATGGCCCAGTAAAAAAGGTATACAAGGCTAATGCCAAACTCCTGAATTGTAGAAAGCACAGGCCTCAGACCTGCTGATATCTTAGATTTTGTTTATTTATGATATATTTTAATTACACACTTCAGTATAAACAAAACTGAAAGGTAACTTAATACCAGGAAATATTAACAAAAATTGTTGAACCAGAGTAATTAACACATCTTTGCCTACAGAAAGAAGAAAATTGATTGAAGGAAATAAATTGAAACACTACATAATACAAAGAAAAAAATAAGATATTTTAGATGTTATTGCCTGCCAAGTGCTTGTGTGTGGACACAGAAGACTTGTTAGTGGTCTGTCTACATCGCAAGAACCAGCTTTACATGACTTTCTCAACCTCAACACTGCTTCCATGGCCCTGGGAAGATGCAACATTGTATTGGATTGCGTACCATCTTCTAGTCCCTTTACACTAAAGTGGAAGCAAGGATGAGGCTGGGAATTGCAAGCAGATTACTCGCCAGAGGTCGGACTAAATAAATGCAGGTCTTGTCAGACAAATTAATTAATCTTTCTCTGGGCAACCAGAGAGTTGGACTGAGGGAGAGCCCTAGATGTGGTGTATTTGGATTGGTGTACTTAGATTTCAGTAAAGACTTTGACCCCATTTCAACCGACAACTTATAAATTGAGCACCCTTGGGATGGACTCTAAAGCGACCGACTGCATTAGAAATTGGTTGAGTGGGAGGAAAATGGTGCTCGCTCTGAGAAGGATGTTATTAGTTAGTGCCACAGGGACTCATCCTTGGACAGATTCTCTTTAGCATTTTTATTAGTGATACCGTGGAAGGGCTGTTGGGTAAGGTTTGCCTCTTTGCAGATGACACCAAAATCTGCAATAGAGTAGACACCCAGGAAGAAATAGATACCATAGGGAGGGATCTAGCTAAGCTTGAAAAATGGTTGAGAATTTGGCAGCTGGAATTTAACACTAAAATTACAGGACATGCTTCCCAGATTCTATTGGAAGCCTCCACCGTGCCTGCATGCCTGTCTTCCCGCCTGCTGCAGTACCACCTTCTCCAGTATGATAAAGCTGTATCAGAAGATAATTCCTCAGGGAGGTGGGAGGGCTGTGAAGTCTTATTCCTCTTGTCCACAGAGAACACCTGCTCCCGGCAAGTAAGTACCTTTTCTCCATGGACAACCAGGAATGAAGTCCTCACGTATGGGACCCCCAAGCTACAGGCTACTGAAAACAGAAGAGTTCAAGAAGCCTAACAGGGGTAAACTGAAATAAGACTCAAAGAATCAACAGCATTTATAATCCCCAAGGGGGAACTCATTTAATTTGGCCTCTTCACCATACAGCTTCATTCATGATCATTCATGCTCTGTGGTTTGTTTTTTTTTATTTTTCACTGACTGGACAGACAGAAGGGTCTTGGAGGGATGGAGTTGGATTCTAGTCCCCAAAGAAATGCTAGAGTACAAAGTGACCGAAGTTGCTGTCACGCCATCCAGACAATAGTGAGATGTGAAGGTGTGGACAGAAGACCACGTTCTGTCTACAGATCTCTTCCATGGAGACAGAGTACAAGCTGGCCACCGACGCAGCCATGGCTCTGACTTTGTGAGCTGTGACATGACTAGCAAGCCTCAGGCCAGCCTGGGCATAAGCAAAAGAGATGCAGTCCACTAGCGAAACTGAAAGAGCGTGTTTGGAAACAGCAGCTCCTAGCTTCCTGGGGTCAAAAAAAAATAAACAGCTGGATGGACTTTCAGTGGGCCTTCGTCTGCTCTACGTAGAAGGCCAAGGCTCGCTTGCAGTCCAGCATGTGCAGAGCTGCTTCCCCTGTAGGTGTGAGGCCTCGGAAAGAAAGTCGGCAGAACTGAATGATTAATGTGGAAAGCAGATACCATCTTTGGGAGGAATTGAGAATAAGTATGCAGGACCACTATATTATGATGGAACCTGGTATACAGAGGATGAGCCATTAGAGCTTGAAGCACACTTATACAAAATGGAAAGCTCCAGGAATATGAGGGAAGAGAAAATTTCCCTTTCAAGTCAAAAAAGAAAAAAAATAATCAGATGGGATATCTAATTTATATTCTACATTAGATGCTTAAAAAATATAAGTCAGTATTCTCATGACCTGCTGCTTTTTGCAAACAAAAGATGACCTTTTACTTATCAGTTAACATCCCTTCCTCGAGTCCTGTTAGATCAGTCCAGACAAGAACGTTGTGATCCCCTACCAGCAGATTGGTGGAGACAAAGAAACAATACAAAGCCCAGGTTTCAATGACATTACTCCTATGCCTTGCTTTACCTACCAGAGGTTTCTTCAGTATTAGCCATCAAGCATATGAGAGAACTTAGCGCGCCTCCCACAACCTCAACCGAGAGCAATACCAAGAAATGCAATCAGAACAAGAAAATGTGGCAGAGAAAAAAATATTTCCTATCATGTTGGGTGCCACCGACTTGATAAAGAAGAATTTCCAAGCACATCTTGAAAAACTACCCATACATGTTACATCTTACGAACTCCAGCAGGAGACTCTTTAGCATGATGCAAGTATTACGCCAAGCATTAGCAGTAAATCTGAGACTGAGATTATACTCCACGTGCCCTGGCTTAGAAGCGAGGTTCATGACCGCCATGGTATGCACAAAACTAATCCATTTGGAGAAACTGCCCCTCAACGTGGGCAGCAATGAGTGATCAACAGTAGAGAACTATGTACAGGGAAAGCACAGTTACTTACCTGTAACAGGTGATCTCTGGAAACAGCAGGAATAAGTCTTCACATATGGGTACGTCGGTACCGACGGAGCCTGCGTGGGAACACTCCCCAGCTTCCCAAAAAGGAAAGCTTTTGGGAACATCCCACACCGCCTGAGCGCTGCCTTCCCACCTTTCCCAACCGCCTCTCCCCAGTTTGAGTTTTAAAGCTGAGACAAAGAGAGAGGAAAGGAAAAAAATAGATAGAGAGATACAACTCCTAGGGGAGGTGGGTGGGTTGTGAAGACTTATTCCTGCTGTTCCCAGAGATCACCTGTTACAGGTAAGTAACTGTGCTATCTCCAGAAACAAGCAGGAATGAGTCTTCACATATGGGGACTCCCTAGCTAGAGATGCCTGGGAGATCCCCAAGGTTATGAGACCCTGTGAAGGGCTCTATCTCCTCCTATGGATCTCAGGCATCCATTCAGGGAAGGAGGGCAGGAGCTGATTAAGCATGGAACAGGTGTTTGAGAACAGCCTGACAAAACAAGGCATCCCGGCTAGAGTCCTTGTCCAAACAGTAATGGGCTGTGAAGGTATGAACCGAGGCCCAGGGGGCCGCTCGATAGATCTGGTCGATGGACACAGAATTTAGATGAGCCATAGAGGTGGCCATGGCCCTCACATTATGAGCTGTGACATGGCCTTCCAGAGAAAGGTTCTTACTCTGGTAGGCGAAAGAAATACACTGAGCAATCCAATTGGACAGTGTCCTCTTAGAGACTGGAAGTTCCAAATGAGAGGGATCAAAGGCAACACAGAGTTGAGAAGACTTTCTATGTTGCTGTGTCCTTTGTAAGTAAAAGGCAAGAGCTCTCTTACAATCCAGGGTATGAAGATTCCTCTCTGCACTTGATGCATGAGGACCTGGAAAAAAGACAGGTAAATACACCTCTTGATTAAGATGAAAAGGTGAAACCACTTTAGGCATAAAGTGTGGATTGGTCCTAAGGACTACCTTATCATGATGGAACCTTGTATAAGGTGGATTAGCCACTAAGGCCTGCAGTTCACTGATGCGGCGAGCTGAGGTGACTGCAATGAGGAAAATAACTTTCCAGGAAAGAAATTTCAAGGAGGTGGTGGCTAAGGGTTCAAAAGGTGGCTTCATAAGCTGACCAAGAACCAGATTTAAGTCCCATGCCACCGGAGGAGGCCTAATGGGAGGTTTAGTTAAAGTTAGGCCTCTCATGAATCTTGCAATAAGAGGATGAGAGGAAATAGGCTGTCCATTAATAGGCTTAAGGGATGCTGCAACAGCACTCAAATGGACCCTTACTGAATTTGTCTTAAGGCCTGCATTGGAGAGATGCAGGAGATATTCCAATAGAGAATTCAAAGGTAGTGCTAGAGGGTCAAGACCCTTCTCAGCACACCAAATGGAAAACCTTTTCCATTTAAAAGCATAGGAACGTCTAGTAGAAGGTTTTCTGGAAGCATGGAGGATATCCTTCACCTGCTGAGAAAGATTCCAATCTTGAAGGTCTAGGCCTTCAGCAACCAAGCTCTGAGGTGAAGGGACTTGGGGTTTGGGTGCCAAAAAGTCCCCTCCTCCTGGGACAGAATGTCTGGAGCAGCTCCCAAGTCTAGGGAGGGAGCTTGAGAGAGATGCAGAAGTAGAGGGTACCACACTTGGCGTGGCCAGCGTGGAGCTATAAGGATCATGGATCCTTGATCCCTCTGGAGCTTGAACAGAGTCTTGGGAATTAAAGGAATGGGTGGAAAGGCATACAGGAAGTCTTGACCCCAGTGAAGGAGGAAGGCATCCTTGGCCTGAACTCCCTGACAAGGAATTCTGAAACAGAACCGGGGAAGTTTGGCATTCCACGGACTTGCAAAGAGGTCTATGTCCGGGGTTCTCCACTCTTGAAAGATTCTGAGTACTTGGTCCATGTGCAGGGACCATTCATTTGGAAGCAGAACTCGACTGAGTCTGTTTGCCCAAGAGTTTCGGATTCCTGGGAGGTATACAGCCAGGAGATGGATTTGATGCTCTCTGGCGAAGGCCCACAATCTTAAAGGTTCGTTGCAAAGCGACAGAGTCAGTTCCTCCTTGCTTGTTTATGTAAAACATGGCTACCTGATTGTCCGTATGAATGAGGACTGTCTTGTAGCTGAGCAGGGTATGGAAGACCTTGAGAGCTAGAAAAACTGCTCGGAGCCCCAAGTGGTTGATATGTAGAGAGGTCTCCTGTGGAGACCAAGTGCCCTGAGTGGAGAGGTCTTGTAGATCAGCTCCCCAACCTGTTTGGGAGGCATCTGCTGTGAGGGTTGCCTGGGCAACTGTTGGAAGGGGGACCCCAGCAACAGATTCTGGGTGGACATCCACCACTGGAGAGACCAAAAAGAGGCGTTTGGAGGTTGCTATTTGGTCTGAGAGAGCTCCTGATGCTTGAGTCCACTGGGTGGACAAAGTCCATTGAGCTGCTCTCATGTGAAGGCGAGCATAGGGTACCACATGTACTGTGGATGCCATGTGGCCCAGCAGTTTTAGCATCTCCCGGGCAGTTAAATGACTCTGAGTGAATCTGGGAGGCTAACTGCACTAGGCGTAAGCAACGGGCCTGAGGAAGATAGGCCCTTGCAGTGGTAGTATCCAGCCAGACCCCTATGAACTCTAGGGACTGAGTAGGGGTGAGCTGGGACTTTGGGAGGTTTACCACAAGTCCCAGATACTGCAGAATGTGCCTTGTGCAGTCCAGGGAAGTCTGGGCCTCTGACTGAGATGGAGCTCGGATGAGCCAGTCGTCCAGGTATGGGAATACAAATATTCCCAGAGTGCGTAGAAATGCAGCTACTACTGCCATGCATTTGGTGAACACTCTTGGAGCAGAGGCCAGACCGAAAGGAAGCACCCTGTATTGATAATGCTTTCATTGGAAAAGAAAACGGAGGAACCTTCTGTAAGATGGATGGATGAGGACATGTGTGTACGCATCCTTGAGATCTAGAGAACAAAGCCAATCCTGACTGAAGGTATGGAAGGAGAGTGCCCAGAGAAAGCATTTTGAATTTCTCCTTGCATAGAAATTTGTTCAATTCTCTGAGATCTAATATGGGTCTGTAGCCCCCTGTTTTCTTTGGGATCAGAAAGTAAGGGGAGTAAAACCCTGACCCTTGTTGAAGAAGAGGTACTTCTTCTATTGCCCCTTGGGCAAGAAGGGCAGCCACCTCATGACCTAGAAGGTCGAGGAGAGATGTTGGAGAATTGAAATGTCTCACCATGGTGTGAGGAGGAAGGTTTGAGAAATGAAGCTTGTAGACCTCCCTTATGATGGAGAGGGTCCACTGCTCTGCTGTAATTTGCTCCCATCTGGGAGCAAATTGAGCTAATCTTCCTGGAATGGTGAGAGGCTCTGGCTGTTTCAGAGCCAGAAAGGCTAAGTTCTCTAGCATCAAATCAAAAACCCTGAGGAGGCTGGGTCTGCTGAGTTGCAGCAGCCCCTGTAGGCTTAGGCCTGGCCTGTTTAGGTTGCTGACGCTTAGTAGCAAAACGACCTGTAGATGATTGTTGGCCAGAAGCAGGATGGAATCTGCCTTTCTTGAAAAAAAGACTTCTTGAAAGGTTTTTTCTTGGCAGGGATGGAGGTTGACTTTGAAAGTCTATCCAAAGCAGAATTTTCTGCATCCATTTGAGTGGCTTTTATTTGCCAATTTTTGCCAAACAAGTTTTCTCCTGTACAGGGAAGATTTCCCAAGCCATCCTGGACCCAAGATTCTAGATCAGAAGCTTGGAGCCAAGCAATTCTGCGTGCAGCTATGGCAATGGCCGAAGCCCTGCTGGCACCCTCAAAGGAGTCAAAAGCTGCACGGTTGGAAAAACTTTGAAATATCTTGAGTATGCTTAATCCAAATAAGAAATTCTTCCCTTTTATCCTCTGGAAGAAAAGGGAGGAAAGTGTGCAGCTTATCTGCAACTTCTTTCAGAAACATACCCATATAAAGCACAGTTACTTACCTGTAACAGGTGATCTCTGGGAACAGCAGGAATTAGTCCTCACATATGGGTACGTCGGAACCGACGGAGCCTGCGCGGGAAAGCTCCCCAGCTTCCCAGAAAGGAAGCTTTTGGGGCTTCCCACAGCGCATGCGCGCTGCCTTCCCGCCTTCCTGACCAACTCTCTTCAGTTCGAGTTTAAAGCTGAGACAATAGAGAGAGGAAAAGAAAGAGAGAGAGAGATACAACTCCTAGGGGAGGTGGGTGGGTTGTGAGGACTAATTCCTGCTGTTCCCAGAGATCACACGTTACAGGTAAGTAACTGTGCTATCTCCAGGAACAAGCAGGAATGAGTCCTCACATATGGGGACTCCCTAGCTAAGATGCCAGGGAGATCCCCCTCCCAAGGGTTCCTCATCTTCCTATGGATCTCAGGCATCCATTCAGGGAAGGTGGGCAGGAGTTGTTTAAGAACGGAACAGGTGTCTGAGGACAGCCTGACCAAAACAAGGCATCTCGGCGGGAGTCCTTGTCCAAGCAGTAATGGGCTGTGAAGGTATGAACCGAGGCCCAGGTGGCTGCTCGACAGATCTGATCAATGGATACAGAATGAAGATGAGCCATAGATGTGGCCATGGCTCTGACATTGTGAGCCGTGACATGGCCTTCCAGAGAAAGGTTCTTACTCTGGTAAGCAAAAGAAATACACTGAGCAATCCAATTGGACAGTGTTCTTTTCGAGACTGGAAGTCCTAAATGAGAAGGATCAAAAGCAACAAAAAGTTGAGAAGACTTTCGATGTTGCTGTGTCCTGTGGAGGTAAAAGGCAAGAGCTCTTTTACAGTCTAGAGTATGAAGGTTCCGCTCTGCATTTGATGCATGAGGAGCTGGAAAAAAGACAGGTAAATATACCTCTTGATTAAGATGAAAAGGTGAGACCACTTTAGGCATAAAGTGGGGATTTGTCCTAAGGACTACCTTATCATGATGGAATCTTGTATAAGATGGATTAGCCACTAAAGACTGCAGTTCACTGATGCGGCGAGCAGAAGTGATTGCAATAAGGAAAATGACTTTCCAGGAAAGGAATTTCAAGGAGGTAGTGGCTAAGGGTTCAAAGGGTGGCTTCATAAGCTGACCAAGAACCACGTTTAAGTCCCATGCCACCGGAGGAGGCCGAATGGGAGGCTTAGTTAAAGTTAGACCTCTCATGAATCTTGCAATAAGAGGATGAGAGGAAACAGATTGTCCATTGATAGGCTGAAGAGATGCTGCAACAGCACTCAAATGGACCCTTACAGAATTGGTTTTAAGTCCTGCATTAGAAAGATGCAGGAGATATTCGAGTAAAGAATTCAAAGGTAGTGCTAGAGGGTTAAGACCTTTGTCAGCACACCAAATTGAAAATCTTTTCCATTTAAAAGCATAAGAACGCCTGGTGGAAGGTTTCCTAGATGCATGGAGGACATCCTTCACCTGTTGAGAAAGATTCAAGTCTTGAAGGTCTAGGCCTTCAGTAACCAAGCTCTGAGGTGAAGGGACTTGGGGTTTGGGTGCCACAAAGTCCCCTCCTCTTGAGACAGAAGGTCTGGAGCAGCTCCCAGATCCAGGGAGGGTGCCTGGGAGAGATGCAGAAGTAGAGGGTACCACACTTGGCGTGGCCAGCGTGGAGCTATGAGGATCATAGATCCTTGATCCCTCTGAAGTTTGAATAGAGTCTTGGGAATCAAGGGAATGGGTGGAAAGGCATATAGGAAGGCCTGACCCCAATGAAGGAGGAAGGCATCCTTGGCCTGAGCTCCCTGACACGGAATCCTGGAACAGAACCGGGGAAGTTTGGCATTGTACGGACTTGCAAAGAGGTCTATGTCCGGGGTTCCCCATTCCTGAAAGATTCTGAGTACCTGATCCATGTGCAGGGACCATTCGTGTGGAAGCAGAACTCGACTGAGTCTGTCTGCCCAAGAGTTTTGGATTCCTGGGAGGTACACTGCCAGGAGATGGATCCGATGCTCTCTGGCAAAGGCCCACAGTTTTAGAGCTTCGTTGCAAAGCGACAGAGAGCCAGTCCCTCCTTGTTTGTTTATGTAGAACATGGCTACTTGATTGTCGGTATGAACAAGAACTGTCATGTTGATGAGGAGGGTATGAAAGACCTTGAGAGCAAGGAAAATTGCTCGCAGCTCCAAAAGGTTGATATGAAGGGTGCTCTCCTGTGGAGACCAAGTGCCCTGAGTGGAGAGGTCTTGGAGATGAGCTCCCCAACCTGCTTGGGAGGCATCTGTAGTGAGAGTTGCTTGGGGTAACAAAGGTTGGAAGGGGCCCCCAACAACAGATTTTGAGTGGATATCCACCATTGGAGAGACCAAAAAAGACGTTTTGAGGTTGCTATTTGGTCTGAGAGAGCTCCTGAGGCTTGTGTCCACTGGGTGGACAGAGTCCATTGAGCTGCTCTCATATGTAGGCGTGCATAAGGCACCACATGAACTGTGGATGCCATGTGGCCTAGCAGTTGTAGCATCTCCCTGGCCGTCAAGTGGCTTTTGGACTGAACTGGAGAGGCCAAGTGCACTAGACGGTGGCAACGGGCCTGAGGAAGATAGGCCCTTGCAGTGGTGGTATCTAGCCAGGCCCCTATGAATTCTAGGGACTGAGTAGGGGTGAGTTGAGATTTTGGCAGATTGATGACAAGTCCCAGATACTGCAGTATGCGTCTGGTGTGGTCCAGGGAAGTCTGAGCCTCGGACTGAGATGGAGCTCGGATGAGCCAGTCGTCCAGGTATGGGAAGACAAAGATTCCCAGAGTGCGTAGAAATGCAGCTACTATTGCCATGCATTTCGTAAATACCCTTGGAGCAGAGGCTAGACCGAAGGGAAGGACTCTGTATTGGAAATGTTTTCCCTGGAACAGAAACCGTAGGAATTTTCTGTGGGATGGATGGATGAGTATATGTGTGTACGCATCCTTGAGATCTAGAGAACAAAGTCAGTCCTGACTCTGTAGGTATGGAAGGAGAGTGCCTAGAGAAAGCATCTTGAATTTCTCCTTGTATAGGAATTTGTTCAATTCTCTGAGATCCAGAATGGGTCTGTACCCCCCTGTTTTCTTGGGAATGAGAAAATAAGGGGAGTAAAAACCTGACCCTTGTTGAGGAAGAGGAACCTCTTCTATTGCCTTTTGGGCGAGAAGAGTGGTCACCTCCTGGCCCAACAGGTACAGGAGAGAAGGGGGAGAATTGAATTGTCTCACCATGAAATGGGGAGGAAGGCTGGAGAAATGTAGTTTGTAGCCCTCTTTGATGATAGAGAGGGTCCACGGTTCTGATGTGATTTGTTCCCATCTGGGAGCAAAATGAGCTAACCTTCCTGGAATGGTGAGAGGTTCTGGTTGTTGCAGAGCCAGAAAGGTTAAGTTCTCTAGAATCAAGTCAAAAACCCTGAGGGGGTTGGGACTGCTGGATTGTAGCAGCCCCTGCAGACTTTGTTCTGGCCTGTTTAGTTTGCTGACGCTTAGGAGCAAAGCGAACTTGGGAAGATTGCTGGCCAATATTTGTGGAAAATCTGGTCTTTTTATAGAAAGGTTTCTTAAAAGGTTTTTTCTTGGCAGGGGTAGAGGTAGACTTAGAAAGTCTATCTAAAGCAGCATTCTCTGCATCCATTTGAGTGGCTTTGATTTGCCACTCCTTGCCAAACAGATTTTCACCTGTACAGGGCAGATTGCCCAAGCCTTCTTGTACCCAGGGTTCCAAATCAGAGGCCTGGAACCAAGCCAGTCTGCGAGCAGCTATGGCAATGCCAGAGGCTCTGCTTGCCCCCTCAAAAGAGTCAAAGGCTGCTCTGTTTGAGAACTTTGAAACATCTTGAGTTTGCTTTAGCAAAAGAAGGAACTCCTCTTGCTTATCCTCTGGGATAAAGGGGAGAAACTGACGTATCTTTAATGCAATCTCTTTCAAAAACATGCCCATATAGAGGCTGTATGAATTGATTCTGGCAATAAGCATGCTAGCTTGGAAGATTTTTCTCCCAAAAGCATCCAGAGTCCTACATTCTCTTCCTGGAGGGGTAGAAGAGTGCCTTTTGGTACTCTATCTTTTTCATAGCAGACTTCACCACAATAGAGTGGTGAGGAAGCTGAGTCTTTTGAAAACCAGGAGAAGGAGGAACCCGATACATGGTGTCCAAACGTCGAGAATGTGGAGATAGGGTGAGAGGAGCCTCCCACAAGTCCATCATATGTTCTTGAAGAATTTCATGTATGGGTAAGGTGGCTGCCTCTTTGGGAACCTTAGAGTATCCTAAAATATCCAATTTTTTTGCTCTAGGTTCCCTTTCAGAGGATACAGATATGGAGAGTCCTTTAGCTACTTCAATGATGAAGTCTTGAAAGGACAAATCCTCTGGAGGAGACATTCTCCTTTTTGGAGAAGAGGGCTCCTCAAGAAGAGTAAAAGAGACGTCAGCAGAATCATCTGATGTATCAGAATCTTCAGAGGATTCAAAGTATCGTCTATTTGCTTCCAGAGATCGATACACATACCGATCGGTATCGACATCGGGCGTACCGGGAATCGGAGCGGTATCGAAGAAATCTCCGGAACCGGAGACCGGAACCGGCATGCTACTGGAAGTAGATGCCCTGGGTACCGGTATCGGTTGCGGTACCGGAATCGGAACCGATTGTCGCGGTACCGATGGTGGTGCAGCATTAATGAAAGCCAGTAAGGCCTGCTGCATGGATTGTACCGTAGTACCCATAGTCGCCACAACTGCCTGGAAGTTGGTACCGGTGTTAGCCGGTACACCAGAGCAGTCTAACAGGAGATCGGTCGAGGCCATGCCATCGATGTCTACCTGTAACCCCATAGGAGCAGCTCTGGAAGCTGGAGCTTCCCGCCGGGGTTGTTTGGCTGGGGCAGGGTCCTCAGGGTCAAATGTAAGGGCCTCTCGCTGCTTAGAGGGAGATTTGCCTTTTGAGGACTTGCCTGAAGAATGTTTGGCTACCTGAGATCCATCAGAAGAAGAAGACCTGGAGGATGTTGATGCTGGAGTATCGGTAGAAATCAGCATATGAAACTTAGCTGCTCTGTTCTGTAAGCCCCTTTTGGACATCAGAGAGCAGGATGGACAATCCGGAATGGAATGGTCAGGCCCCAAACATTTAAGACACCACTCATGGGTATCTGTAACTGAAATAGTACCGGTACACTTAGTGCATTTTTTAAAACTAGAAGCTGGTTTTTCCATGAGGGAGACCTGAGAAGGCCTAGAGGCCTCTCAGAAAAAATACACCAAGTAAAGAAAAAGTAATTATTATTTTTTTTAACACGAAAAAACGACCGGCGGTACCGGTCCGGAATCGGGGAAGGCAGACACGCGGTCAAAGAAACAAATTAAAATAATTTCTTCAGCGGTGACAGGAACACGACCTGCTGGCTCCGCGGAAAAAGAAGAACTGAAGAGAGTTGGTCAGGAAGGCGGGAAGGCAGTGCGCATGCGCTGTGGGAGGCCCCAAAAGCTTCCTTTCTGGGAAGCTGGGGAGCTTTCCTGCGCAGGCTCCGTCGGTTCCGACGTACCCATATGTGAGGACTCATTCCTGCTTGTTCCTGGAGATAGACTATAGGAGTTGATTCTGGCAATGAGCATACTGGCTTGGAAGATTTTTCTACCAAAAGCATCCAAGGTCCTGCATTCTCTTCCTGGAGGAGCAGAGGAGTGTCTTTTTGCACTCTATCTTTTTCATAGCTGACTCCACCACAATAGAATGGTGAGGAAGCTGTGTTTTATGAAACCCAGGACAAGGAGGGACACGGTACAGTGTCCAATCTACGAGAATGAGGAGAGATAGTGAGAGGAGTCTCCCATAAGTCAATCATGTGATCATAAAGAATCTGATGAATTGGCAAGGTGACTGCCTCCTTAGGAGCCTTAGAATAACCTAAAATATCCAATTTTTTAGCTCTAGGCTCTGATTCAGAGGTTACTGAAATAGAAAGTCCTTTAGCCACTTCTCTTATGAAGTCTTGAAAGGACAAGTCCTCTGGAGGAGACATTCTTCTTTTTGGAGAAGGCGGCTCTTTAGGAAGAGCTATAGATACTTCAGCAGACTCCTCCGATGCATCAGAGTCTTCCGAGGAATCAAAGTATCGACTGTCAGGGTGCTCTCCCAAAGCTCGGTACACATATCGAGCAGTATCGACATCGGGCATCATCGGGACCGGTTCGGTACTGATGGGCATCCCTGGACAGGGAAACGCTGCAGTCGGCATCCTGATCGATGTCGATGCAGTCGGTACCAGTACCGACACTGGTGCCGGTACCGAAGCCGATACCGACAACGGAGTTTGTTGTGGTATCAGCGGCGTCGCAGCTTGAATGAAGGCCGTGATAGCCTGCTGCATGGATAGAACATTCTGATCCATCAACGCCGTGAATGCCTGGAATTCGGTATCGGAAGGTTGCGCCGGTACACCAGAGCATTCTAACAGGTGATCGGTCGAGGCCGTGCCATCAATGTCAACCTGTAACCCCATAGGAGGAGCTTTGGAAGCCGGAGCTTCCCGCCGGGGTTGTTTTGCCGGTGCAGAATCCTCAAGGGCAAGCCCGTAGGCATCTCGATGCTTGGAAGGAGATCTACCCTTCGAGGACCGGCTGGATTTATGTTTGGTTATCTGAGATCCATGGGAGGAAGTAGAGGCTATGGAAGACGTCGATGCCACTGAAGCTGCATCAGAGGGAAACAGCATATGGAGCTGAGCTGCTCGGTTCTGTAAACCTCGTTTAGACATCAAGGAGCAGGACGGACAATCCAAAATGGAGTGGTCAGGACCCAAACATTTAAGAGACCATTCATGGGTGTCGGTGACAGAAATAGTACCGCTGCACTTAGTGCATTTTTGAAACCCGGAGGCTGGTTTTTCCATGAGGAAAATTTCTCGTGAGGCCTAAGGCCCAAAGAGGAAAAACACACTAAGTGAGGGAAAAATATGTTTGTTTGTTTTTTTTATAAGAAAAGAAAGAAAGACCGGCGGTACCGGTCCGATGTCGGGGAAGGCAGACGCGCGACCAAAGAAATAAAATAAAACGAAGAACTTCTTCAGCGGTGACAGGAACACGACCTGCTGGCTCCGCGGAAAAGAAGAACTGGGGAGAGGCGGTTGGGAAAGGCGGGAAGGCAGCGCGCAGGCGCTGTGGGATGCTCCCAAAAGCTTTCCTTTTTGGGAAGCTGGGGAGCATTCCCGCGCAGGCTCCGTCGATACCGACGTACTCATATGTGAAGACTCATTCCTGCTTGTTCCTGGAGATACAAACAGAAGGTTGTCAGTAGGAGATGGACCTGCAGTCAAGTATATAAATCATAGCAGACACCAGGGTAGCACCACAGAACACAGCAAACAGTTCCAGGGGCGGGCCCTGAACTGGTAACATAATATAAGATAGCAAATAAAGACCAGCATATTTCATCTAGGCTGCCCAGCAAGATGGCCAGAATGGTTGTAACCAGCTTCATACAGGTCACCCCCTCTATGCCTATGTTTAGAGTTGCACCTGCTGCTCCATGCAGGTCAGCCTCCCTCTATCGCGTATAAAAGATATTTAAGTTTGCTTTGTTTTCATCGCCCTGCCATAAAGGGATCCACCGTGTCTGTCCCATGCCATCTTGAATTCCATCACTGTATTTGCCCCCACCACATCCATTGGGAGGGCATTCCATTTATCCACCCATCCTTTCAGTGAAAAAGTATTTCCTGATGTCACTTAAGTTCACCGCCTTGATGTTTTATCCTATGCCCTCCAGTTTTACAGCTTCCCCTTCTTTGAAAAAAGTTAGTTTGTTCATTAATACCTTTTAAGTATTTAAAGGTCCGTTTTATATCTCCCTTTTCCCTCCTATACTCGAGGGCAAGGGCGGGCAAGTCCGGTCCTGGAAAGCCGCAGACCAGTCAGGTTTTCATGTCCCTAATGAATATTCATGAGATCTATTTGCATCCACTGCCTTTCATTGTATGGAAAGAGTAGTTACTCACCTGTAACAGGTGTTCTCCAGGAGCAGCAGGAATCAGTCCTCACATATGGGTGTCATCGGCGCATTGTGCATGTTAGAGAAGTCTGGGCCTCTGACTGGGATGGAGCTCGGATGAGCCAGTCGTCCAGACATGGGAATACGAATATCCCTAGAGTGCGTAGGAATGCAGCTACTACTGCCATGCATTTTGTGAACACTCTTGGAGCAGAAGCCAGACCAAAAGGAAGCACCTTGTATTGGTAGTGCTTTCCTTGGTACAGGAAGCGAAGGAATCTTCTGTGTGTTGGATGGATGAGAACATGGGTGTACGCATCCTTGAGACCTAGAGAACAAAGCCAGTCCTGACTCTGGAGGTATGGAAGGAGAGTTCCGAGAGAAGTCAACTTGAATTTCTCCTTGCATAGAAACTTGTTCAATTCTCTGAGATCTAATATGGGTCTGAAGCCCCCTGTTTTCTTTGGGATGAGAAAAATAGGGGGAGTAGAACCCTGAACCCTGTTGAAGAAGGGGTACTTCTTCTATTGCCCCTTGGGCAAGAAGGGTAGCAATCTCCTGACCTAGAAGGTTGAGGAGAGATGTTGGAGAATTGAACTGTTTCACCATGGTGTGAGGAGGAAGGTTTAAGAAATGAAGTTTGTACCCTTCCCTTATGATGGAGAGGGTCCATTGCTCTGCTGTGATTTGTTCCCATCTGGGAGCAAAGTGAGCTAACCTTCCTGGGATGGTGAGAGGCTCTGGATGTTCTAGAGCCAGAAAGACTAAGTTCTCTAGTGGAAAGTCAAAGGCCCTGAGGAGGCTGAGGCTGTTGGGCCGTAGCAGTCCTCGCAGCCTGGGTTTTGGCCTGTTTTGGTTGTTGCTGCCTCTTTGTAGCAAAACGACCTTGAGAAGAGGCCTGACCATAAGAAGAAAATTTCCCTTTCTTTGGGAAAGATCCCTTTTTGAATAACCTCTTTTTGAAAGGAGCAGTAGTAGACTTTGAAAGTCTATCTAAAGCAGAATTTTCAGCATCCATCTGGTTGGCCTTTGCTTGCCAATCTTTGCCAAACAGGTTTTCGCCTGTACAGGGAAGGTTACCTAGACCATCCTGTACCCAGGATTTCAAATCAGAGGCTTGTAAACCAAGCAACTCTGCGTGCACCTATGGCAATAGCCGAGTCTCTGCTGACCCCTTCAAAAGAGTCAAAGGCTGCACGGTTGGAAAACTTGGATACATCCTGTGCATGTTTAAGCCAGGTGATATATTCTTCTCTCTTATCTTCTGACATAAAAAGAGATAAGGTTTGCAGATGATCTGTAACTTCTTTCAGAAACATCCCCATATAGAGACTATAGGAGTTGATTCTGGCTACAAGCATACTGGCCTGGAAGATTTTCCTGCCAAAGGCATCTAGTGTTCTGCATTCTCTTCCTGGAGGAACAGAGGAGTGCCTTTTTGTATTCTTGATCCTTTTCATGGCAGACTCTACCACAATGGAGTGGTGAGGAAGCTGAGTCTTATGAAACCCAGGACAAGGAGGAACACAATACATGGTGTCCAACCTTATGGAATGAGGGGAGGTGGAAAGAGGAGTCTCCCATATACCCAACATGTGTTCATAAAGAATCTCATGTATTGGTAAGGTGGCTGCCTCCTTAGAAGCCTTAGGATATTGTAGGATATCTAATTTTTTGGCTCTAGGTTCAGTCTCAGAGGTCACTGAGATGGACAGGCCTTTGGCCACCTCCCTAATAAAGTCCTGAAAAGACAAGTCTTCAGGAGGAGACATTCTCCTTTTTGGAGAAGAGAGTTCCTGAGGAAGGATCCCCGATGCTTCGATTGAGACCTCTGAAGAGTCAGAGTCTTCAGAGGAATCGAAGTATCGACTGTCTGGATGCTCTCGTAGAGCCCGATACGCGTACCGGGAGGTATCGACATCTGGAGTAATCGGTACCGGGCCTGTACTGATAGGCATCACTGGATAGCGTACCGCTGCCGTCGATGCTGATGTCGATGCAAGCGGTACTGGTATCGGAACCGGAATCGGTACGGGTACCGACAACATGGTTTGTTGCAGTACCGGAGGCGTTGCAGCTTGAATAAATGCCATGATGGCACGCTGCATGGTCAGAATATTCTGATCCATCGACGTCACCAATGTCTGGATATCGGTACTGGTAGAAACTGCCGGTACCTCAGAACATTGTAACAGGTGATCGGTCGAGGCCGTGCCATCGATGTCAACCTGTGACCCCATAGGTAGTGCTTTGGAAGCAGGAGCCTCCCGCCGGGGTAACTTTGCTGGTGTGGTATCAAGAGTAAGCCCAGGGGCATCTCGATACTTAGAGGGAGATGAACTCTTTGAGGACCGGCCAGATTTAAGTTTGGTTACCTGAGATCCATGGGATGAAGCAGCAGCCCTGGAAGACGTCGATGCCACAGAAGCTGCATCGGAGGGAAACAGGGTACTGAGCTTAGCTGCCTGATTCTGTAACCCTCTTTTGGACATCATAGAACAGGACTCACAATCCGCAATGGAGTGGTCAGGACCTAAACATTTTAGACACCAGTCATGGGTGTCGGTGACAGAAATAGTGCTACTGCACTTTGTGCATTTTTTAAACCAGGAGGCGGGTTTTTCCATGAGGGAAAAATATGTCTGTAGGCCTAAGGCCCCAGAAGAAAAATGCACTGAAAAAGTGGAAGTTTTTTTTTTTTTAAAGAAAGAAAAAGAACCGGTAGTACCGGTGCGGAATCGAGAAGGCAGACACGCGACTAAAGAAAAATAAAAGAAAATAAGAAATTCTTCAGCGGTGACAGGAAACACAACCTGCTGGCTCCGCGGAAAAGAAGATCTGGAGAGAGGCAGTTAGGAAAGGCGGGAAGGCAGTGCGCAGGCGCTGTGGGATGCTCCCAAAAGCTTCCTTTAAGGACGCTGGGGAGCGTTCTCGCGCAGGCTCCGTTGGTACCGACGATACCCCATATGTGAAGACTCATTCTTGCTTGTTCCTGGAGATCACCTGTTACAGGTGAGTAACTACTCTTTCTCCAGGACCAAGCAGGAAGTCAGTCCTCACATATGGGTGACTCCCTAGCTCTGGGCTACCGAGGAACCAGGATGAACAAGAGAATTCCCTCTAGTCTCAGCAGCAAAGAAAGGCTTTTCAAGGACACAACCTCCACCGGTAGCCCAACAGAGGGCAGAAGGGCAGGAGCTGCCTAAACCTCAAAGAGATTCCGGAGTACTGCCTGGCCAAAAGCACTGTCCCTACGGGACTCCCTCTCCAGGCAGTAATGGGCTGCAAGTCTGGCTTAAAGACCAAGTTGCAGCCCTGCAGATGTCTACCAAGGGCACAGAGCGGAGATGAGCCAGTGAGGCAGCCATTGCCCTGACACGATGGGCCGTGACCCTACCCTGCAAAGGAAGGTCAGCCGCCTTGTAAGCCCAGGTGATACAGTCAAGAATGTTGGAAGAACCACCTCCTGATTGAGGTGGAAAGAGGAGACAACCTTAGGGAGGAACTTTGGATGAGTCCTGAGGACTACCCTGTTCCTGTAAATCCTGGTGTAAGGCCTGTCACAGACCAGGGCTTGAAGCTCACTTACTCGCCTAGCCGAGGTAAGGGCTATTAGGAAGAGTGTCTTCCAGGAGAGGAAGCATAGTGGACAAGTAGCCATCGGCTCAAAAGGTGGGCGGGTCAGCTGCTGCAAGACCACATTCAGCTCCCACTCAGGGGCAGGAGGATGGGAGGGCTTGAGCAAAAGCAAGCCCCTGAGAAAGCAGGACACCAAGGGGTGACCAGATAGAGACTGCCCCTCTACCAATGAGTGGTGAGCTGCTAGAGCTGAGAGGTGGACTCGAACAGAATTGGATTTAAGTCCCTGACTGGATAAGTGCAGTAAATACTGAAGCACCACTGGCACAGTACAGGAGATATTAGTTTAAGAGGGTCGTTGATGTGATTTAGGCATTGGTCCATCGTATGGTCTCCATTAATCGATGGCAGCCTAAGAGTTCTGAGACCCATTATAGCCATAAGTCAATTGATGATACCAAATACACTTTTTTGTTATACAGAGTATTGCTATATTAATCAGGTTTAAACTCTGGTAAAAGTGACCATTATAGAATTAGTTTGTTGTTGCCCCTTCTGGGGAACATGTTTGCTGGGTGGAAGATGGATAGAATTTTTTCTTTTTAGAGAAAAAAGGTTTTGTGAAAAACTTTCTTGGCTGGGTTAGCTGTAGATTTTGACAATCTGTCTAAAGTTGTATTATCAGTGTCAATTTCATTAGCTTTTTTTTCTCCTGTGCAAGGAATGTTTCCCAGCTTATCTTGCACCCATTCCTCCAAGTCTGAAGCTTCAAGTCAGGCAATACGACGTACTCCTATGGATATAGCAGAAGTTCTGCTAATACATTCAAAACAGTCAAAGGTAGCAAGATTAGACATTTTGAGCATGTTTGACCAAAGTCAAATGATATGTCCGTTTATCCTCTTGAAGAAAAGGGTTCAAAAGTTCCAAGTCTTTTGTAACCTGTTCAAGAAACATTCCCATGTATAACATATAGGAACTGACTCTTGCTGATACCATGGAGGACTGAAAGCATCGACGACCAAAGGCATCCTGTGTTCTAGACTCACAACCTGGTAGATTGGAAGTGTGTCTTAGCACTCTTAATCCGCCTCATGGCGGACTCTACCACCATAGAATGATGTGGTAACAGTCTTCTGAAACCCTGGACAAGGTGGTACTCGATACATAGTGTCAAGATGTCTAGAATGTGGAGATACTGTTAAAGGAGCTTCCCACATTCTTAACATTAGATCATGTAAGATCTGGTGTATAAGGAAGCATAGCTGCCTCCTTTGGAGCCAAAAGATATTGAAGAATTCTCAATTCTTCTGCCCTAGGCTCCTTTTCTGGTACTACTGTAAGGGTAAGACCCTTTGCCATATCACGTACAAAATCATGAAAAGACATCCTCAGGAGGGGACATTCTGCGTTGAGGAGCAGTTGAATCTTGTAAAAGTTCAGCTTTGGTACCGATGGAATCATCCGAGTCATCGGAATCGGAAGACTCAAAAGGAGGAAGCACCGGGTTCTCCCGAAGCAGATGGTGTCGGTACCGCTCAATGTCTGTACCAAAACGAGTTGGTACCTGATCCCCCATGCTGGAGAGAGATTCTAAACTCGGCATTGGGGGAAGCATACCTGTTAAAACAGTTAGAGGGCACTGGCACCGGTACCTGCGGAACCGTCTGCAGCGACTTTAGTGGTACCGAAGTAGCTAAAAGAGTCGCTAGACTGCGTCTAATAGCCAGGAGTCTCTTGTCCACTGCCGATGCCGGGGTGTCGGTACCAGTGGAAGCGGCCACAACCCCCAAGCATGGCACCAGTAGTTCCATCGAGGTCGAGGCCTCGGGAACATCCTGGAGCCCTGATAAAGCTTTGGAGCCCGAAGACTCCCGCCGGGGCTGTTTTGCCAGTGAAATGTCCGAGGGCAACGCCAGTGGCATCTCGATGTTTAGAGGGAGATCTACCTTTCGAGGACCGGCTAGTCTTAGAAGACTTGTGTTTAGTTACCTGAGATCCCTGGGAAGAAGTAGAAGCCCTGGAAGACATCGATGCTACAGACATCGTGTCTGAAGAAAAAAGGGCACCGAGTTGATTTGCTCGATTCTGAAGACTTTTAGTCAACTTCCTGCAGGAGAGACACTCCGCAGGGCAATGGTCAGGACCTAAACATTTAAGACACCAGTCATGGGTGTCGGTAATAGAAATTGTACTGCCATATTTTGAACATTTTTTAAAACCAGTGGCTGGTTTTTCCATGGTAAGGGAAAAGAGGGCCTAATGCCCAAAATGGCGGAAGAAACCCCTGAGAAAAAGCACTAAAATTAAAATATTTTTAGAAGAAAGGAAAGAAAAGCACCGGTGGTACCAGTAGGTGTCGACGGAAGGCAGACGCAATCACAAAAAATATAAAAATTAGAAGACTTTCTGCGGTGACAGGGGACACTTCCTGTCAGAGCCTCGGAAAATGAAGAACTGAAGTGAGAGAGGTAGTTGGGCAGAAGGCAGCACGCATGCGTGGTGGGATGCTCCCAAAGGCTTTCCTTTTGGACGCTGGGGAGCGTTCCCGCGCAGGCTCTATTGGTGTCAACGGTACCCATATGTGAAGACTACATTCCTGCTTGTTCCTGGAGATTATTCACTGCTTCACCCAATACAAGCATTGTGGAGCCTGTCTCTTTTGGGGAAACTGCTAGGTACTTGTGACCTAGATTGGCGACTGTTGGAAACAGGATAGTGGGCTTGATGGACCTTGGTCTGACCCAGTATGGCATTTTCTTATGCTCTTATCTACTCCATTCCTATTTGTATATTTGTCCATCTTATGTGGTCCTTCCCCAGGATTTTCTTTCCTGCATACAGAAGTATTTGTTTAGCATTTTCGGTTTCTCAATGTCGCTTTCCACAAATCCGTCCTTTGCACTTTTGAGTCTTGCAATTCCACCTCTGATCTTCCTCTTCTCCTGAATATACCTGAAAAGGATTGTGTCTCCATGCGTCACATCTTTAGCCCTCTTCAGCTTTTGCTTTCGCTCTAGTTTCTTTCTCTGTCTCTTTTAGCATTATCCTGTACTCTTTTCAATGTTACTCTTTTTGTGATCTTCTGAATTTTGTGAAAGTTGCTTTTAACTTTTTGTGTAGCCACTTCTTTGGTGAACTATATAGGCTTCTGTTTCCTCTCGTTTTTACTTACTTTCCTTACATATATATCCGTTGCCCCTTTTATTGCCTCATTTAGTTTAGCATACTGCAATTCCACTTCCCTTATCTTTTCCCACCATGCCAATTTCTTCGTCAGGTACTTTCCCATTTTACTGAAGTCAGCATTTTTGAAGTCTAGGACTCTGCTTTGGCTTTTACTTCAAACCACACTGAGTTGGTCACTGCTCCTCAAATGGGCTTCCACCCGGACATTAGGTTATCTACATTGATGCATACTAAATCCAGCATCAAACTTTCCTTGGTTGATTTCATCACCAGTTGTCTGAGCAATGCTTCTTGGAAGGCATCCACAATCTTTTTACTTCGTTCCAGATTTGCAGAAGGAATACTCCAATCCACATCTGATCACTTCTCCCTTCATAGCTACTTCTGTAGTATCAATGATCAAGTCTCTATCTAACTCCTCAGTTTGAGTTGGAGGCCTGTAAACTACACCAGTGTGAATTATAGTGCCATCTTCTCTTTCCAACACAATCCACAATGCTGCTTCTTTTCCCCACGTCCCCTAGATTTCAGCAGCATTAATATTGCTTAGACATATAGGGCTACTCCTCCTTTTCTGCCTTCTCTCTCTTCTAAATTAGTTACAGCCAGCTATGGCAATATCCTATTTATGCGACTCAAACCATGTTTCTGTAATGGCCACAATGTCCAAGTCCAGTTCCATCATCAGATCAGGAACTTTGTTGGCTAGGCTTTGAGCATTTGTGCTCAATGCCCTCCCACAATTGTTGGTTGGCTTCCTTGTATTTTGGACAGATTTTGTTCCAGACTGCTCATCCCTCGTCATTGATGTGTGGATTAATATGATTACTATTACCAATGTTATGCTCTTGTTGGGAGTGACATCCTGAACTTACATTTTCCCATCCATCACCCTTCTTTCCCTAGTTTAAATGCTTGTCCACATATTGCCAAAATTTTTCTTTTCTCCTGCCACAGAAAGATGCAGTCCATCAACACAGTACGGTAAGATACTCACCCTTGTTCACAAGGTTATTCACACTAGCACCCCACAATATCTTGCTGACCTCATCTGCATGCCCCTCACCGCCTACTATGATCTATTCACGCTAATCATCTGTTTCTCCCCATCTGTTTCACATGCCCATCTCAAACTTACCTGCAATTCCACCTTCTTTATTCTGGGACCGGTGCTCTGGAATGCCTTACCTTCAACACTCGGTATGGAACTTTCCTTTCAGAATTCAAGAACATACTAAAAACCCCTGTTTCATATTGCTTTTGACCTCCCCCTCCCTCAACCATAACCTAGTCTCTCTCGTCTCTTCCCCCATTCCCACCCTTCACCCCTTCTTTTCATCTTTTAAGACAGACTACCTTATCCTCTGTCCTGTCCATTGTTGGTGTTCCTTTCTACTTTCTAATTTTGCAGTTAAGTTCTTATTATTATTGTAAACCACCTGAATGCTCTTGCCTGGGCAGTATATCAAATGCAAAATAAAGATAAAGAACAGTTTAATGGTTACAAAAACTTTCATACTGCCTAAAACTAGGCGGTTTACAACAGCCAATATAAAACCACAATTAAAACAAATAAAATGACCAAAGGTCAAACAACCAGACTAAGGGATAAAGCCTCTTGTTGTTCCATCTATTTCCCCAGTTGCCTATATATCTAAATCCTTCTCGTTTACACCAGGTTTGGAGTCGCATATTAAAGTTGGTTATGTGATGCAGTCGCTCCTCCCCCTTATCATAAATAGGTAGAACTTGAGAATGTTACATTGTTGACAATGGGGTTTACATTTCCCTCCCAAAAACTGGAAGTCCCTATGTACTGTAGAGATACTGTTTCTAGCCAGGTCATTTGTACCTAAGTGGATACCATAGATTTTGAATGCTTACTTTCTGCACCGACTATGCTAACAATTTGGTTTGCATTCCTGCTGGCTGAAGAACCTGGAAGGCATCTCACTATCTTCTGTCCCTTGGACTGTGTTCAAGTTAATCCCTCTAATGGAGTTACCAAGTAAAATAGTTTCCTGTTTTGTGCGTTTTTGTTCACATGTGAGGCATTACCAGTAGATTCAGTGTTAACCTTCTCAATTAAGGTCATTTCAGTTTCCACTAATTAGGTACTCTCATTTTCCAAGGCAAAGGCAGCATTGTGCAGGGATCTCTCTTAACCTTTGAGAGGCCGCTCATAGAAGCAATTGCTTCTAATACTTAATTGTTATGTATTTTAGTACACTACATGTAAATATGTCAAATATAAATTTTCAGCTAATTTGGATATGTACTTCCTAGGAAAAAGCATGTTCCATTTGTGGAACGTTGGCCCCTCCAAGCGTCATTTTTTCAAAAACTTTAATTGCTTTTTTTATTGAATATTGTAAACTGGAAACATACTTCAATTAAGCAATTTTTAAAAGTAATTAGACACAAACGGAGAAGACTGTACAGAATAAAGCTTGAAGGGAAAATTTCAGCGAGAGTGAAAATCCGGAAAACAAGTTGGGTCATTCTCGTGCAGGCGCTTGCCACAAAACTGGCACCATTTTTTTGTATGCTTCGAGCAGACAATGCAACGACCTTGGCTTGTAGAAGACAAATAGTGACTGGTGTTAGCTGAAGCTGTAATAGCAGAGGGAATCAAAGCTGTTGGGCCACCTTTTCGAGAACGATAGCCCTCGAGTCCAACTTTCATAGCCACCAAAGCAACCTCGTGGTGGAAATCCAAGTGACTCAGGGCTTGTTTGCCCAAAAGATGACATTGCAAATGCCAGGCAGCAACAACGGCCATATTTAGACCATTGGCAAACAAATTCCACCACCATTTTTTGCTTCATAATTTAGGACGGTAGCTACCTAGCAAACGATCTAACAAGTCGACACCACCCATACTTTGGTTATAAGCTCCAATCAATTTTGGCTGCTTGATAATGATTTTTTGCTTTTGTTTGACAGAATATCGATTGGCATTTTGAAAAGGTTTTGGCTGCATCCAATTTGACATGACTGTAACCACACTATTGTCATTCCAACGGACACACACCACATTACCATCACCACGGTAATCATATTCGCCACGAGGCTTTTTGGCAAGCTCCTTTGAAGAAACCAAGGGGCACTTGCTGGTACGGTTTTCACGAACAGTTCCAACAGCACGAAAGCCTTTTGCTTTCAGATCATGAGATCATATGAAGTGAAATAGTTGTCAAAAAACAAGCTGCGATGATTTGGATTTTCAACAACTGATATCAAATCAAGAACAACCCTAGTGCCAAGTGGAACATTGTACTGAGGACCATCTTTTTCCTTGGCACCAGTGTAAATTTGCATTGAAAATGGATAACCAGCAGGGCAGCACAACATCCACACTTTGTAACCGAATCGAATTGGCTTACCTCGAATAAACATTTTGCAACTGTGGTGCCCGTAATATAGCACCATTGATTCATCAATACTCAATTTTCACTGAACACTCCACCGACTTTCACAAACTGTGCTGTGAGGTGATCGTAAAATGGCTCAATTTTTGCTACTTTTCCAGGTTGCAAATTGAGATTATCAACAATGTGGAAGTAAGTTTTCAAATCCCGGAAACGTTTGCGACTCATCTTTGGAACATTATTATTGCTCAAATCCTCGGCGGTCGACCAATAGTGACTTTCTTTGGGCAACTGGTGGTATCCACTGAGGAGCAAAATGCCAAAAAAACGAATCAACTCGTCCCCATTTGTATCAATATTTGCCAATTTCTGCTGAGCATAAATATTGGTCATACTGGCAAGAAGATCAACGTAATCATCACCAAAAATTTGCATAAAGAGGTCAAAGGGAGATTTATCAATCAAATCAGTGCGAAGATCGGCTAATTTTTTGGGAGATGCTTCTGGCATTGGAGTCAAAAAGTCGTCCCTCTTCATCCATTTTGGGGTTGATGTTATCCACTTACGCTTTTTTGCTGGTTGAGCTGACTGATAATTAGATAAGAGCTCACTGTCACTTTCTACCAGCTGATCACTTCCCTCAGATTCCACATTAGCAACTTTTTGAATATCCAGATCTAATTCACCACACACTTCACCAGGCTCAATAGACTCCAAATTTTCTTCACCAATTTCTTCAATGTCTGAAGCAGCCATTTCATCATTGGGTGGCTGAAACAAAATGTTGGCTTCTTCTACATCTGAATCTTCCGCAATGCGTGTTACTGCTTCTTGAAGCGTCAGGCAACGGTATTTAGGCATTATAACTATATAGAATTAGTTGAATAACAATCCTGCAAAAAATATGGCAGAAATTGTAAAATGAAAAAAAATGACACCCGAAAGTCCCAATGTTCCACAAGTGCAGTGGTTCTTAACCAGTCCTCCTTGAACCCCTAGGCCAGTCGGGTGTTCAGGATAGCCCTAATGAATATGCATGAGATATATATGCATTAGAGATATCCTGCCAACCTGACTGGTTTGTGGCCCTCTAGGGCTGGATTCGGAGACCCCTGCCTTACACCTCTGTCATGTAAGATTGTGAGTGGGCAAGGTGCAGATCTCCAAGACATCAAAAAGGGTAGATATAATGTGTCACATGCCTCTTTGCTTCTCACCACCACCAAAATATTGTCTATTAGACAACTTTTTGGTGGTGGTGAGAATTGAGGCGGCATGTGACACATTCTATCTACCCTTTTGATGTCTAGGACATCTGCACCTTGCCCACTCACAATCTTAAATGACAGAGGTGTAAGGCAGGGGTCTCCAAATCCAGCCCTAGAGGGCCACAAACCAGTCAGGTTGGCAGGATCTCTCTAATGCATATATATCTCATGCATATTCATTAGGGCTATCCTCAACACCCGACTGGCCTAGGGGTTCAAGGAGGACTGGTTAAGAACCACTGCACAAGTGGAACACACGGAAAGAAGTAATCACAAAAACATGAATAGGTTACCGACATGCATAAAACCTGACCAACACACTCATAAAACATTCCAGAGTATGACAGACGGACATGTGAGAACAAAATTGTAGAGGGATATATTACATAAACCATAAAGTGCCAACTTTGGTCTACTTTGGCATACTGTAGAAGGGGGTATATCGCCAATTGGAAAAAAAAAAAATTATTGCTCAAGAGAGTCAATGTCTATAAACTCATTGACAAAGTTTCATTTAATTTGCTTGAAAATTGATAAAGCTATATCATTGCAAAAATATGTTCCACATGTGGAACGTTGGCACCTAAAAGGTGAATGGAGAGGGTGTCTGTGTTCCAGGTCAGAACCTACCAGAGCCCACTGTGATCCATTTATTCCTGGGATGTTTGATTCTTTGTATGAGTGGTGGTGTGTTTTCAATTTTGTACCCTAAGGGAGGTGGTGTTTCATTGCAGCTAATTATTCCCGTAATAGAATCAGTTCTTTATTCATAGCAGAAAGCTTGAGGCATACAGGGCAAGCTCTAAGGCTCCAAATTATTCTTTCACAAATTACGGTCTTGTACGATTCAAGTAAAATGTCACCTTCCATATCGTCCTGGTAGTCTAGTCCAGACAAGTGGGACATACCAAAGCTGTGCCTCCACTGGGCAGGAAGACACAGCAACTCGCAAAACCTTGGAGTCAAAGGCCGTGTCTGACTGAGCATGAACATCCAAGTGGTAATGCTTGACAAAAGTGGAAAGTATGTTGCCGCCGACAAATGTCTGTAGGGGCTACCAAGCTCTGTGCCACCCACAAGAATACTTGCACTAGGGGAAAATGCGCGCACAAACCCTGCCAGACTGATTGGTTCTGTTAACAGATACACCAAGGCAATGGCCTCCTTAATCCAACACCCCAATATAGACTTAGCCATGTCACCTTTGCGCGGGTCAGCAAACGGCACAAAAAAAATTCATAACCTCAAAGTACCAGAGAAGCACCCTCTGGACATCCACAAAGTGAAGATCCTTATTCTTCCCATGACATTGCTCCTTAGAGGAGGGGGGCAGGCAAACCACCTGGTTCACTTGAAAGGGAGAAATCACCTTACATAAGGCCAAATGGAAACAGCCTCCTCAGAAATAAATAGGTAAGGATCTTAGCAAGAGAGAGCCTGCAGCTCGGAAATCCACCTTGCGTAAAATCAAAACCAAGATGACCATCTTGAGCATCAAATCCTTCAGAGCAGCACACTTCAACGGCTCAAAGGGTCCTAAAAGGACCACAGACCGGAGAGGAGGATACAGATGCCAAACACCTTGAAGAAAGCGCAAAACACCTGGATGTAAGGCTACCAGCCACTGAACTTACCAGCCACCGAACATCTGCAACAGGCCAAAGCTACCATCTGAACCTTCAAGCATCTAAGAGAAAGGTCCTTCTCCAGACTGCCCTGCAGAAAGGCCAACAGAGATGGCACTTTGGCTGCCTCAGGATCCAGCTGCCATGCACCACATCATTGCTCAAAGCAGCACCAGACCTGCATGTATGCCAGACTGATCGACCACCCTTGGGCTCTGAGCAGAGTAGAGACCATTGCCGGAGAGTAGCCCTTACGTACTAACCATCTCTTTTCAAAAGCCAAGCCATAAGCAAGAAGGGAGAAGGGTCTTCCAGGACAATCGGTACCCTGACGTAACAGCCCTGAGAGGAAACAGACGGAGTTTGCAGGAGCAGCAACAGATCTCCGAACCAGGCTCTCCTCACCCAATCTAGCACCACCAGAATAATCCTTCCTGGGTGGCGCTCTAAACATTGAATCACATGTCCCACCAGGGGCCATGGAAGAAACACCCATGGAAGAAACATAGCAGAAGTCGACTTGGCCAAGGCTGAATCAAGCTGTCAATGCCCTTGAACCCTGTCTCTGCGGGACAACTGTAGCAGTGGAACTCTGGCACTGGAGCGGGTCACCATCAGATCCACCTCAGGGCAACCCCATCAGCAAAGAATCAACTGAAAATTCCTCCTGACTCAACTTCCACTCTCCTGGATCCAGAGCGTGCTGGCTGAGAAAGTGCACTTCCAGTGTCCACCCCGGCAATGTGCCGAGTCGAGAAAGCTAGCTGGTTCTTCTATACCCAGGCAAACAGGAAAGCGTAGTTACTCACCTGTAACAGGTGATCTCTGGGAACAGCAGGAATTTAGTCTTCACATATGGGTATCGTCGGTACTGACGGAACCCGCGCGGGAACGCTCCCCAGCATCCAATAGGAAAGCCTTTGAGAGCATCCCACAGTGCCTGCGTGCTGCCTTCCCAACTGTCCCTCTTCAGTTGAGTTTATAGCTGAGAGAGAGAGAGAGAGAGAGAGAGAGAGAGAGACACAACTCCTAGGGGAGGTGGGCGGGTTGTGAAGACTAAATTCCTGCTGTTCCCGGAGATCACCTGTTACAGGTGAGTAACTATGCTATCTCCAGGAACAAGTAGGAATGTAATCTTCACATATGGGGGACTTCCTAGCTGCAGATGTCACGGAGATGACCCCAGAAGTTGTCAGCCCTTGCGAAAGGGCCCCACTTCTTTCCATGGATCTCTGGCATCCTACCAGGAACGGTGGGTAGGCGTTAAGTCTGAAAAAGGTGTTGAAGAACCGCTTGGCCAAACAAGGCATCCCGGCGGGAGTCCTTGTCTAAGCAGTAGTGAGCTCTGAAGGTATGTACCGAAGCCCAAGTAGCTGCTTGACAGATTTCGTCGATAGACACAGAGTGAAGATGAGCCACTGAGGTTGCCATTGCTCTCACACTGTGAGCGGTGACAGCCTTCAAGAGGAAGGTTCTTACTCTCATAGGCAAAGGATATACACTGTGCGATCCAGTTGGACAGTGTTCGTTTGGAAACTGGAAATCCCAAATGACTAGGATCAAAAGTAACAAAGAGTTGAGAATATTTTCTATTTTGTTGTGTCCTTTGCAAGTAAAAAGTTAAAGCTCTTTTACAGTCTAAGGTATGAAGGTTCCTTTCTGCACTGGAGGCATGAGGCCTCGGAAAGAATACAGGAAGATAAACTGCTTTGTTTAAATGGAAAGGCAAAACTACCCTTTGGCATAAAGTGTGGATGAGTCCTAAGAACTACCTTATGGTGGAACCTTGTATAAGGAGGATCAGCCACTAATGCTTGCAATTCACTGATGCGACGTACCGATGTGATTGCAATGAGTAAGATGACTTTCCAGGAAAGGAATGTCAAAGATGTAGTGGCTAATGGTTCAAAGGGCAGTTTCAGGAGCTGCCCGAGCACCAGATTTAAGTCCCATGCCACCGGTGGTGGCTTAATGGGGAGGCTTAGTTAAAAGAAGGCCTCTCATAAATCTCGCTATGAGAGGATGAGAAGAAATAGGTTGTCCACTTAGAGGCTTGTAAGAAGCTGCAATAGCACTAAGATGGACTCTTACTGAATTTTTCTTGAGACCCGCATTTGACAAATGGAGGCACTCCAGTATTGATTCCAGAGGTATCGCAAGAGGGTTAAGACCCTTCTGCGAGCACCATATGGTAAACCTTTTTCACTTAAAGGCATACGAGCGTCTTGTGGAGGGTTTCCTAGAAGCATGAAGGATATCCTTTACCTGTTGGGAAAGGTTAAGATCCTGACCTTCTAGGCTTTCAGCAACCAGGCCCTGAGATGCTGAGACTGGGGATTGGGATGCCACAGCATACTGTCCTATTGAGAGAGAAGATATGGAGTGAATCCCAAATCCAGAGGCGGAGCTTGAGAGAGATGTAGAAACAGAGGGTACATTTGCCGTGGCCAACGTGGAGCTATGAGGATC
The DNA here is from genome assembly GCA_033557465.1 of Ichthyophis bannanicus. Lineage (NCBI taxonomy): Eukaryota > Metazoa > Chordata > Amphibia > Gymnophiona > Ichthyophiidae > Ichthyophis > Ichthyophis bannanicus. The sequence goes on from CM066034.1 coordinate 173,408,391, forward strand.
ATATGACCTCTGTCTCTCTGAAGCTTGAATAGGGTTTTGGGGATGAGGGGAATGGGTGGGAAGGCATACAGGAAGTCTTGACCCCAGTGAAGGAGGAAGGCGTCCCTTGCCCGACAACATCGAGCCGGAATTCTGGAACAGAACCGGGGAAGTTTGGCATTCAGCGGACTTGCAAAGAGGTCTATGTCTGGGGTTCCCCAAATCAAGAATTTGGGCAACCTGGTCTGCATGGAGAGACCATTCGTGTGGAAGCAGAACTCGACTGAGTTTGTCTGCCCAAGAGTTTTGAATGTCTGGAAGATACACAAGATGAATCTGATGCTCTCTGGCGAGGGCCCATAGTCGCAAAGCTTCGTTGCATAGCGACAGAGCGCCTGTTCCGCCCTGCTTGTTCACATAGAACATGGCTACCTGATTATCTGTTTGAACTAGGACTGCCTTGTAGCTGAGCTGGGCGTGAAATACTCGAAGAGCAAGGAAGATTGCTCTGAGCTCCAGGAGGTTGATGTGAAGACAGGCCTCCTGTGGAGTCCAGGTACCCTGGGTAGAGAGACCGTGCAGGTGGGATCCCCATCCCACCTGTGAAACATTTGTTTAGGGTGGCATGGGATAGGGGTTGCTGGAAAGGAGACCCCACCAGAAGGTTGCTAGGCTATCGCCACCATTGGAGGGACGAAATAAGACAGTCTGAGTTTGTTATTTTGTCGGACAGGCAACCTAAGGCCTGTGTCCACTGAGTGGATAAAGTCCACTGAGCTGCTCGCATATGGAGGCAAGCATAAAGAACCACATGCACGGTAGATGCCATGTGGCCTAGCAATTGTAGCATTTCCCCAGCAGTGAGACAAGGCTTGAGCACTGCTTGGGAAGCTAGTTGTACTATGCGAAGACAGCAGGGCTGCGGAAGGAAAGCCCTCGTCTGTCTGGTATCCAGATGAGCTCCTATGAACTCTAGGGACCGAGTGGGAGTAAGATTGAATTTTGGGAGGTTTATGACCAGTCCCAAATACTGAAGGATTCACATTGTACGAAACAGAGCAGAGCTGGCTTCTAGCACTGTAGGGGCTCGAATGAGCCAGTCGTCTAAGTAAGGGAAGACGAATATTCCCAGAGTGCGGAGAAATGCTGCTACCACAGCCATGCATTTTGTGAACACTCTTGGCGCAGCAGCCAGGCCAAAGGGAAGAACCTTGTATTGGTAGCGCTTTCCTTGAAACAGGAATCGGAGGAATCTCCTGTGATTTGGATGGATGAGAATATGAGTATATGCATCCTTGAGATCTAGAGAACAAAGTCAATCCTGACTTTGAAGGTATGGCAGCAAAGTTCCTAGAGAGACCATTTTGAACTTCTCTCGAAACAGATATTTGTTCAATTCTCTGAGGTCTAAAATGGGTCTGTGTCCTCCTGTTTTCTTTGGAATAAGGAAATAGGGTGAGTAGAACCCTGTACCCTGATAGGGAATGGGTACTTCCTCTATTGCTCCTTGAGCAAGCAGCATTGTGACTTTTTGACCTAAGAGATTGTCGAGAGAAGTCTAAAATTGAACTGTCTTATAATTGTAGGAGGGGGCAGGCTGTGAAAATGAAGCTTGTACCCCACTCTTACAATGGACAGAGTCCAATTTTCTTCTGTTATTTGGTACCATCTGTGGGCAAAATGACAACCTGCCTGGGATGGTTAAGGGTTCTGCACCCTTCAAGGGCAGGAAGACGAAGTTCTCTAGAAAGGAGTCAAAGCCCCTGAGGAGGCTGAGCCTGCTGAGCTGGCTGAGGTTTTGCAGCTTTTGGCTTCTTTTGTTGTCTAGGTTGTTTCTGCTGTCCCTTTTGGGTATAAGAAGAATAAAACTTATTTTTCTTATTGAAAAATGTTTTTTTAGAGGATCTTTTCTTTGCAGGATCGGCTGTAGATTTGGACAATCTATCCAATGTGATATTGTCAGCATCTATTTCATTAGCCTTCTCCTGCCAATTCTTGCCAAAGAGATTTTCTCCTGTGCAAGGAATGTTTCCTAATTCATCCTGTACCCAAATTTCCAAGTCAGATGCCTGAAGTCAGGCGATTCGACATGCACAAATGGCAATAGCAGAGGTTCTGCTTATGCACTCAAAACAGTCAAAGGCTGCATCATTAACAAACTTGGAAACATCCTGAGCATGTTGGACAAGAGTGAGATAGTCTTGTCTTTTGTCATCAGGAAGAAGGGGGCTCATAAGCTCCAAGTCCCCTGTGACCTCTTTAAGGAACATTCCCAAATACAAGATATAGGAACTGATCCTAGCTGAGAGCATGGAAGCTTGGAAGCATTGACGCCCAAAGGCATCGAGAATCCAACATTCACGACCTGGAGGATTGGATGCATGTCTCTGTACTTTTCATCCTTCTCATGGCTGATTCCACCACCATTGAATGGTGTGGTAATTGAGTTTTTTGAAAGCCAGGACAAGGTGGAACTCGATACATGGTATTGAGTCCTCGAGAATGAGGAGATGTGGTTAAAGGTGTTTCCCACATCCTTAGCATAAGATCATGTAAGATCTCATGAATAGGCAGAGTAGCTGCCTCTCTGGGAGCCTTAGGGTATTGGAGGCTTTCCAATTCCTTTGCCCTAGGCTCTTTTTCAGGAGCTACTGTGATGGAAAGGCCTCGGGCCACATCACGGATAAAGTCCCGAAAGGACATATCCTCTGGCGGAGACATTCTGCGCTGAGAAGAGAAATCCTCGGGAAGAAGTACTCTGGTATCGGCAGAGCCTTCGGAGTCTTCAGATTCATTCGAGGATTCAAAATATCTCCGATCCCGGTGATCGTGCAAAGTACGGCACCGGTATCGATCGAAGTCGGTATCAGGTTGTTCAGGTACCGATCTGTCGATGCCGGCGACAGACGCATGACTCGATACAGATGGCATACCCACCGATGTCAATGCATGTCGGTACTGATACCGGTTGATGTGTCTGAAGCGGTTTCAACAGTACCGAAGCCGTGAGAAGAGCCGCTAGACTGCGTTCGATAGAAAGGAATCTCTGGTCTATCGATGCTGCCGATGCTTGGGTGTCAGTACCAGTAGAAGCGGCTGGAACCTCAGAGCATGGCACCAGTAGTTCTGCCGAGTCTGAGGCCTCGAGAACATCCTGGAGCCCCGTTAATGCTTTGGAAGCCGAAGCCTCCCGCCGGGGCAGTTTTGCCGGTGAAAATTCCTCAAGGGCAACGCCAGGGGCATCTCGATACTTAGATCTACCCTTTGAGGACCGACTAGATTTATGTTTAGTTACCTGAGATCCATGGGAGGAAGACGAAGCCCTGGAGGACGTTGATGCAACAGACGCCGTGTCTGAGGGAAAAAGGGTGCTAAGTTTAGCAGCTCGGTTCTGCGGGCCCCTTTTTGACATCATTCCACAGGAGAGGCACTGAAATAGAGTGGTCAGGACCTAAACATTTGAGACAACAATCATGGGTGTCTGTGACGGAAATGGTACTGCCATATTTAGAACATTTCTTAAAACCTGAAGTAGGTTTTTCCATTTTTAAGGAAAAATTGGGCCTAGTGCCCAAAATGGCGCCTAGCACCAAGGAAAAAAAGTTCCTGAAGTAAAGTACTTCAGAAACTAGAGATTTTTTTTTTTTTTTTTTAAAGAAAGAACCGGCGGTACCGGTATAGCGTCGAGGGAAGGCAGACGTGACGACAAAAACAAAGATTAAAGACAAACGTTTCTGCGGTGACAGGGTATGCAACCTGTCGGCTCCGTGGAAAACGAAGAACTGGAGAGGGACAGTTGGAAAGGCAGCACACAGGTGCTGTGGGATGCTCCCAAAGGCTTTCCTATTGGACGCTGGGGAGCGTTCCTGCGCAGGCTCCATCGGTACCGACGATACCCATATGTGAAGACTACATTCGTGCTTGTTCCTGGAGATAGCCATCTCCAAGTCTACCTCAGCACTCCTCATGCTGCCTTGCTCACTGACATAAGCCACCACCGTGATGTTGTCTGAAAACACTCAAATCGCCTGACCCTCAACTATTGGCAGAAAATGCAGAGCCACCAAACTGATGGCCCTCGCCTCAAGGCAGTTGATTTGACTATACTGCCTCCCTGTGGTTCTGGGACAGCCAGTCTTGGCAATTAGCTCCCCAACCTGAGAGAATGGCATCCGTCGTCAGAAGGACCCATGAGCAATTATCTAGTGGCACACCCTTCCTCAAATGACCGTGCTACTGCCACCACCGCAGGCAGATCTTCACCACCATTGGGCGTGGAGCCTGAATTTGAACTCCAGGTTAGACTCAGAAGCTACCATGCAAGAAAAGCAGAGTCCAGAATTCAGAGATGAGGTACCTCACCTGCCATAGGCCAAACGTTGTTTCCTGGAAGACAACAGAGTTAAGGCAAGTATCACACTAGCACGTGCTAAGGCCACGGCAGCCCGGAAGGTGCACATTGACAGCGCTTACACAGCAACATGCATTATGGGCACTTAGGTAGGAATGTGTGTTGGAGCCGCTCAGATGGAACGCATGCATGGACCGCCAGGTGTACAATAATGACACTACTAACGCATGCAGGATAAAGGCAAAAAAATCCCATATCGCGCTATTGCCCACGGTCCACCCCAAATTGTGCCCCAGAGGTCAGAATCAGGAGCCCCCCCCCCCCCCCAAGGACAATGATTAAGTCAAGCCTTGGTACTCACCCCCTGACAGCCCCAGACAGAAAATTCATACTAGGCTCAGCACTACTCCCCTGAAACTGTTTCTTTTGTTTTTCAGGCAATGCTTTTAACGTAGCTAGCAGGCAGATTCTCTGACAGCCTTCTGCAATCTTCGGGAGAGAACATAGGGGACAGAGGAGGAAGGAGGCAGCGTTGAGGTTGTGTGAGGCTGCTGAGCTCTTTCAAATCCTTCCAATTTTCTGGCTGCTCAAGAGGTTCTTATCATAAGAGCAGAGCTGAAACAATTTTCCCTCCTATGACTACCAAAAAGATTGCAATCTAGTGGAACCTCCCACGCCACACTCAAGTGAGTGTGTCACCCTCAAGGTGGTCATTCAAGAGTTTAAATCACTTTTCCTCTCAATTTTTCAGATTTTTTTTCAGAATGGAGAAAGGATAGTTATTCACCTATAACAGGTGTTCTCCGGGTGTCAGTAGGAATCAGTCCTCACATACAGGGTGACGTCGGCACCAATGGAGCCCGTGCAAAAGCATCTCCCCAGCTTTCAACGAAAGCCTTTGGGAGATGCACTATGCATGCGTGGACCACTTCCCACCCAAGGGTGCCATCTTGCCTCAGTCTAATAACACAGCTAAGACGGCCAAGTAAAAAAATTAAATATAGTAAAGACGCAATTCCAAGGGGAGGCGGGAGGGTTGTGAGAACTGATTCCTGCTCTCCCCGGAGAACACCTGTTACAGGTGAGTAACTATGCTTTCTCTGGAAACAAGCAGGAAATCAGTCCTCATATATGGGACTCTCCAGCTACAGGCTACCGGGAACCTGTAAAAATGCCACCACGACCTGCAAAGGGTGAGTCGTGATCAGCAGCAGTTGAGTCCCTATTGAGAAACTCTCGCAAGACCCGTGTCCAGCAGAGAACCAGCACTCCAGCGGCCTGAATACTGAAGGGACAGAGGGCAGGAGTTGCTTACACTCTGGAGAGATTACAGTGTACGGACTGGCCGAAGGCCTTGTCCCATCAGGACTCCCTCTCCAGGCAGTAGTGAGCTGCGAAGGTGTCAACCGAAGACCAGGTGGCGGCCCAACAGATCTTAGTCATGGGGATGGAACGCAGATTTGCCACGGAAGTAGCCATGGCTCTGATGTGGTGCGCCGTAACCTTCTGGTCCAGCAAAATCCCAGCCTGCTCATAGGTGAAGCGTATGCAGTCCGCTACTCATGTGGACCGAGTTCACTTAGTCACTGGGAGCCCCAGGCGGCTGGCGTCATAGGATACAAAAAGCTGTGGTGCTTTGCGGTGGCTCCGAGTCCATTGCAGGTAAAAGGACAGGGCTCTCTTACAATACAGATTGTGGAGAAAAGTCCACCTTACCAGTGTGAGGCCTTGGAAATAAGATGGGGAGTACCACCTCCTGATTGAGATGGAATGGGGACACCACCTTTGGCAGAAACTTGGGATATGTGGAGAGCACCTCCCTGTTCTTGTAGAACCATGTGTAGGTGGTTCTGCCATCAGAGCCTGGAGTTCGCTGACTCTGCATGTTGATGCGAGTGCTACCAGGAAGGCGACCTTCCAGGAGAGGTACCGGAGGTGGCAGGTAGTCAGAGGCTCCAACAGAGCCTTAGTGAGCAGCAAGAGCATCACATTCAGATCCCACTCCATTGCTGGAGAGCAGACGGGGGGCTTGTATAACATGAGGCCCTGCAGAAATCGGGACACAAGGGGCTGAGCTAAGAGGAGTTTTTCCTCAATGGAATGGTGATGCGCTGCGATGGCACTCAAATGTACTCTGACCGAATTAGACTTCAGTCCTACACCTGCCATAGGTGAAGCAGGTTTGCCCACCTTTCTGCACACCACTCTGAGAATAGTCGCCACCTGAAGGCATATGCCCTTCTTGTGGAGGTCTTACGAGAAGCCAGAATAATCTCTTCCATGTCCCATGGGAGGTTGAAGGAGACTAACACTACCCTTTCAGCAGCCAAGTCATGAGTGAGAGGACCCACGCTTCTTCTGCTGGCCCGATCACAGCTCTCCAGAACAGGATTGAGCTTGCCGGAGCCAGCCCTACCCACAGCAGCTTCTGCCCAATCGGGGCAGCTTCCGCCCAATTGGGGCAGCCTTCTCCCTCCATTTAAGGAGCACCATCGGGCGCACCCGTGCCTGGCAGGTCTCGACAGAGGGCCCTTTGGCGGGGTCCGGCGCAGTGGAAAAACACAGTACATCAGCGAGAACCAACTGTAAGTCCGAACACAAGCAAGCAACGACAGTCACACAAGAGAACTCGCCGGAATCACGGTACCTTGTTATCACCCCCAGCAAAACGTATGTAGGCAGAAACCTCACTATTAATTTAAAAGGACCGATTACTGGCTTAAAAGCGACTGACTGCTTGCAAGTACCCCACTTCTGATTGTTCTGTGTGTATTTCACTGCTGAATATTCTGCGAGTATTTCACTGCTGATTGTATGCAAGTACTTTCACTGCTGTTACTAGTTAGCTGCCATAGAACAAGCTAGCCACTGCTGGGCCGTGCAGAATATACATATCCTGTGTAGAAAGCATACACATCCCACCAGTATATACCTCCTCAGCAAGGAAAGTCCTGCCACTCACAGGACACACTGAACCCCAGCCCATTATGGTCAAATCCATTCTAACCCTAACCAGTCTATATCTCCTCAGCAACGTCCTCAACAGCTCCCTCTACAATGCCTCTAACCATAACCCGATTCCGATTGTACAAGGCCAAGGAAGGAAACATTACAGTAACACACCGCACACCAACAGAACCCTCCCAGAACATAGACATAGAAAGAGTAGTTACTCACCTGTAACAGGTGTTCTCCAGGAGCAGCAGGAATCAGTCCTCACAACCCTCCCTCCTCCCCTGGGAGTTGCAGTTGTACATAGCACACAAAAATGCAAAATAAACTATGTACAACTGCAACTCCCAGGGGAGGAGGGAGGGTTGTGAGGACTGATTCCTGCTGCTCCTGGAGAACACCTGTTACAGGTGAGTAACTACTCTTTCTCCAGGATGAAGCAGGAAGTCAGTCCTCACATATGGGTGACCTCCCTAGCTCTGGGCTACCAGGAACCCAGGCTGAACAAGAGAACTCCCTCTAGTCTCAGCAGCAAAGAAAGGCTTTTCACTGACACAACCTCCACCGGTAGCCCAACAGAGGGCAGGAGTTGCCTAAACCTCAGAGATTCCGGAGTACTGCTTGGCCAAAAGCACTTTCCCTACGGGACTCCCTCTCCAGACAGTAATGGGCCGCAAAAGTCTGGCTTGAAGACCAAGTTGCAGCCCTGCAGATGTCTACCAAGGGCACAGAGCGGAGATGAGCCACTGAAGCAGCCATTGCCCTGACACGGTGGGCCATAACCCGACCCTGCAAAGGAAGGTCAGCCGCCCTGTAAGCCCAGGTGAAACAGTCAGCCACCCAGATGGACAAGGTACGCTTGGACACAGCCAACCCCAACTTATTAGGGTCAAAGGATACGAAGAGTAGAGTAGCCCTTCTATGTCCCTACGTACGGTCAAGGTAGAAGGATAAGGCCCTCCTACAGTCCAGGGTATGCAGAACTGCTTCAGCCTGGCTTGCATGAGGCCTAGGGAAGAATGTTGGAAGAACCACCTCCTGGTTAAGGTGGAAGGAGGAGACAACCTTTGGGAGGAACTTTGGATGAGTCCTAAGGACTACTCTGTTCCCATAGAAGCGACTGTAAGGCCTATCACAGACCAGGGCCTGAAGCTCACTAACTCGCCTGGCCGAGGTAAGGGCCACTAGGAAGAGTGTCTTCCAGGACAGGAAGCATAGAGGGCAAGTAGCCATCGGCTCAAAAGGTGGGCGAGTCAGTTGCTGCAAGACCACATTCAACTCCCACTCAGGAGCAGGACGAATAGGAGGCTTGAGCAAAAGCAAGCCTCTGAGAAACCGGGACACCAAGGGGTGAACCGACAGAATGTCCTTCCACTAGTGAGTGGTGAGCTGCAAGAGCTGAGAGGTGGACCCGAACAGAATTGGACTTAAGTCCCTGATTTGATAAGTGCAACAGATACTGAAGCACTACAGGTACAGTACAGGAGAAGGGATCCTCTGTACGTAGCTGACACCACACAGAAAACCTCTTCCATTAGAGAGCATAGGTTTTCCTTGTGGACTGTTTCCTAGAGCCTAGGACAACCTCCTCAACTTCCTGAGGCAGGCCCCAGGGAGCCAAAACTACCCTTGCAGCCTCCATGCCATCAAATTGAGAGCTTTGAGGTTGGGGTGCAGAAGAGAACCCTGATCCTGAGACAGAAGGTCGGGTTGCAACCCTAGAGGCAGTGGGGGATCCACGGCCAGCTGAAGCAAAAGTGGAAACCAAGGCTGTCTCGGCCACCTGGGAGCCACCAGCAGGACTGAGGCCTTGTCCGTGAGAATCTTGAACAGAGTTCGGGCCACCAGAGGCGTGGGAGGAAAACGCATACAGGAGGCCCTGAGACCATGGAATCAGAAAAGCATCTGCTGCTATCCGCAGAGGATGCGGTTGCCGGGAGTAGAACTTTGGCAGTTGCTTGTTCAGTGGACTGGCAAACAGATCTATCGAAGGGAGACCCCATTTCAGGAAGATTTTCTGAACTACCAAGGGATGCAGCTGCCACTCGTGGGGCTGCAAAATTCTGCTCAACCTGTCGGCCAGGTAGTTTTCCTGGCCTGGAAGGTACACAGCCCTGAGGAGCATGTTGTGCTTGACAGCAAATGAACAAAGGTCCTGAGCCTCCCGACAAAGGAGCCTGGACCCAGTTCCGCCCTGTTTGTTCACATAAAACATGGCTACCTGGTTGTCTGTCTGAACCAGGACAGATTGATGAGCCAGGGCAGGAGAGAAAGCTTTGAGAGCCAAGCGAATAGCCCTGAGTTCCAGGAGATTGATCTGCTGTGCAGCCTCCCAAGGAGACCACAGGCCCTGGGTGCACTTGTTTAGACAATGAGCTCCCCAGCCCTGCAGGGAGGCGTCTCTGGTCAGTACCACTGTGTACCCTGGAATCTGAAAGGGCACCCCTTTTAGCAGATTGAGTGGGTGCAGCCACCAGTCGAGGGAGTCCAGAAATGGTCTGGACACCCTTATTCTGTCTCTGAGACTGCCTGTAGCTTGTGACCACTGATTCCGAAGGCACCACTGTGCAGGCCGCATATGGAGCCTTGCATTGGGGGTCACATGAACTGTCGAAGCCATGTGGCCAAGCAGCCTCAGGCAGAGTCTGGGCGGAGACCAGTGACCTGCTGAGAAACTGGTTTGCCAAGTTTCAGTCTTTGGGCTCTGTCTTCTGGCAAGAAAGCCTTTGCCAGCAGAGAATCCAGCCTTGCTCCTATGAACTCCAAGTTCTGGGAGAGGAGCAAAGGGACTTTGCGAAGTTTATTACAAACCCCAGGCTTTGAAGCAGAGCAATAGTTCTGAGGGTGGCTTGTCTGGCCTCCTGGCACGTCTGGCCACTGATGAGCCAGTCGTCCAGGTAGGGGAAGACAAAAATTCCCTGATTTCTCAGGTAGGCCGCCACCACTGCCAGGCATTTGGTAAAGACCCTGGGAGCGGAGGTGAGGCCAAAAGGCAGTACTCTGTACTGATAATGGTTTCCCCCCACAATGAACCTGAGGTACTTTCTGTGGTCTGGATGAATGAGGATGTGAGTATATGCATCCTTTAGATCTAAGGAGCATAGCCAATCTCCCTGCTGGAAGTAGGGCAGAAGTGTTCCAAGAGTAAGCATCTTGAATTTTTCTTTCTCTAGGAACTTGAGGTTCCTGAGGTCCAGAAGAGGTCGAAGGCCACCGGTTCTTTTGGGCACAGGAAATACCTGGAGTAGAACCCGTGACCTTGCAAGTGGGGAGGCAAGGCTCCACCGCCCTGTCCACCAACAGAGCTTGAAGCTCCTGAAGGAGAAGATCTGTGTGCAGGGGAGGCCTTGGAGGATCCCCTGGAAAGTATGGCGGAGGCAGTTGGAGAAAATGTAGTGCATAGACCCTGTGGACTATGTTCAACACCCAACTGTCCCCAGTGATGTGGGGCCACTGGTGGGCAAAGAGGGCGAGGCGACCTCCTGTGCAGGGTTGGGAGAGCAGGGACTGAGAGGCTACGCTCAAGGAGTCAAAAATCCCCACCCTGCTGTGTGGGAGCAGGGGCCGGAGGCTTGGGGGTCCTCTGCCTACGGGGCCCTTTACCCTGCTCCTTGGCTTGCTGACCCTGGGGTGCAGCTTGGGCAGCCTGATACTGAGGATACTGTTTGTAGGCAGTGCTCTTCCTCGGGTAAAAGGGCTTCTTACCCGAGGCCTTCTTGTGAGAAGGGGCAGAGGTCTTTCTAGACAGCCTTGTCCTTGTAAGGTGCTCAGTCTCGAGCTGTGCGGCCTTCTCGGCCATGGGCTTGCCAGAAAGGTTCTCACCTCGGCAAGGGACATCAACCAACTTGTCCTGAACCCATGGCTCGAGGTCCGATGACTGCAGCCATGCCTGGCGTCGAGCCGCGATGCCGGCTGCCGCAACTCGGGCCGAAGCCTCGAAGCCATCGTAGGCGGCGCGGGACAAACTTCGAGCAGTCCCGAATCCCCGAGAACAAGGACTTGAATCTCTGCAAGGGCTCCCCGGAGAGACCAGTGGAGAACCCGGCCAACTCCTTGGCCAGGTCACGCAAGTACATGCCCATGTACAGCTGGTAAGACTGGACATGGCAAGCAAGCATCGAGCCCTGGAAGCACTTTCTGCCGACACCATCGAGGTTCCGGGCATCCCTGCCGGGGGGCACCGCAGAGTGCATCTTCTGACTTTTCAGGCAATGCATGGCCGATTCCACCACCATGGAATGGTGTGGTAGCTGCGCCTTTTGAAAGCCAGGGCTCTTCCGGAGTCGATAAACCGAATCGACCCGCTTGCTTAGAAACGGCGCTGAGCCCGGTGCCTCCCACATCGGGAAGAGGAGCCGTTCCAGCATCGGAGGAACTGGGACAGTAAAGGCCTCCTTCGGAGGAGAGTCGTACTGCAGGGTCTCGAGCTCTTTGGCTCGAGGCTCTTCCTCGGGGTCCGCCGGGATAGCCAACGCGGTGGCCATATCCCGGACAAACTCCGAGAACCGGGTATCTTCCGGAGGGGATCTACTCCGGGGCTCAGACTGCGGCAAGTCCGACGGGACGCACCAAGTCTTGAATGTGTCGGGGGACTCCTCATCCTCCGTCTCCCAGGTGGACTCGTCCGACGAGGAGTCAGGGTCCGACCCCGCAGGGCCCTGGAGCACCCACCCCGACGCCGGAGGCACCAGCGTCGACACCCTCGGTCCCGAAAGGGAGGTCGAGGGAGACTGCAACCGAGGTCGACCTCGAGCCATCATGCACTCGAGTATCGGCTCGGTCTCCGGGGTCGACTTCGATGTCGGTGGTCGGGGCAGATGCGCCAGACAGGCTGGCCATCAGTGCCCGCTGCTGCTCCATTAAGGCAGACAGTCTGCACTCCAAGGCTGTCATCCTGAGACTCAGCTCGGGAGACGCAGCAGCCACTGACTCAGGCCCCGGCGGCGCCGGGCCCGACATCGGCTCTCTAGGAGGAGAGTCCGAGGACTACGGGGCTTATGTGTCCAGCAGACTCCAGCTCCATGCGAGGAACTTTGGCAGGCTTCTCTTCTTCCACGGGCCCGGGACGACGGTCGGGGGTCTTAGACCTGGCCCTCGAGGAGCCAGGGACCTCCTCCTCCGACACCCTGACGAGCTTTTTCTTCCTCTTGCGTTCCTGGTCGGGGGACCCCCTGTCCGAGGAGTCCCGACGGCGCTCGGGATCGGAATCCCGAGATGTCGAGGCCACAGACGAGATACGGGCCCGGCCGGAGGCTGAGTCGGAGAAAAGCCTTTCTTTCTGCTGCTGGCGACTTCGTAGTGCCTTGGAAGACATCTTCCCACATGGTCCGCACGTCTTAGGGTCGCGATCAGGACCGAGGCACTGAAGGCAGCAGTCGTGTGTGTCGGTGAGAGACATCAACCTTACACCGATCACATTTTTTAAAACCGCTGGAAGCCATCGGGGGAAAAAAATAAAAATAAAAAAAAAAAAGAGTCCCAGCGAGGGCAAAGGACCGGCCTTCCAGGGAAAAAACAAAAAAGGGCGCGAACGCCAGCTACGAAGTGTAAAAACCGAAAAAGAAGAATTGGGCTCGATACCGGTGTACCGAACCCGGCGGGAGGGGAACCGGCGTCGAACCGGGAAGAGAAAAAAGCGAGAATCGCCGAAAAAAATCAAACTTTTATCCGGGATGACAGGACACACGTCCGGTGGGCTTCTCGGAAAAAGAGAGACTGAGGTAAGATGGCACATTTAGGCGGGAAGGGAACCGCGCATGCGTGCCTGCATTCCCAAAGGCTTTCATAGAAAGCTGGGGAAAGGCTCCGCTGGGGCTTCATCGGCGTCGATGACACCCATATGTGAGGACTGACTTCCTGCTTGGTCCTGGAGAAACAGAAATATGACGACAGAAAAAGACCACATGGCCTATCTAGTCTGTCCTGGTCCAACTAAGAGCAACCAGTCACGTCAGGAACAATAACACAGTAGGGGAACGTGATGTGTCCAAGGGAAGAACAAAACAATCATCTAATATTGAAAAGAGGCGTTTTATTCACAAACCAAAGGTTGGTGCCCACCCAGAAGTGTATTGCGATCCGTGGGTTTCCTGTAAAGAGATGTGGTCAAATGACGATCCTCAAACCCAATTAGAAGATCCAAATACGGAATGCTTGAAGAATCATAAGAAAGCTGGAATCTCAGATTGGTATCTAAGCCATTCACCCACCCATTAAATTGAGATAGAGCCTCTTCGGACCCTTTCCATAAAATAAAAACATCATCTATGTAAAGTACCCATAATATAATGTTCTCTTTATATGGGTTATCCTTAATAAATTTCTCCTCAAACTCAAAAACATAGAGATTGGCAATATCAGGGGCCATGGAGGATCCCATGGCCACTCCCTTGATCTGCTGGTAAAACAATTCTCTAAAGCAAAAAAAGTTATTGCAAAGAGCAATCCTAGCTAATTCCATCAAAAAATATGTAGGAATTAAGTGTTGGAACGCTATTTTAAATAAATGTTCCCTTGACCTAATGATTTTATTGATCTCTACAGCTAATAAGAAGGCAGAGCTTTTTAAGAGTGATTTAGATGTGAAATTAGGGAGTCTTAAAGATTTAGATAAGAATTTTGACAAAGTACATGGTGACTATGAACGTAATATTCAATTTTTTAAGAAAGAAATCAAAGACAAAAAAGTTGATACATTTAAGAGAGACGAAGAAGATTATAAAGTTGGTTATGTTTATCATTGGAGCAAGAAGTTAGATAGTGATAGGATATGGATTAAGAAAAAACCTTCACTTTTTGATCGTAAGGAGAGTATTGCCTTGGAACCCCTTTCCCCTGAACCTAAGAAGAAGAGAAGTAGGAGTGCATCTGTTGAAGGGTTCGACCCTTCATCCTCCTTGTTTTCCACTAAGAAATCACCTGCAAAGGTGGATCTCCCCCTAAAAAACCCCCTTTTTGATATGGATAAGTTTTGGAAGGAGGGTGGTCAGGGACGGTCCCGTGACCTGACCCCTCCTGTGCATCCAAATTTTCGACAGGACCGAGTCCACAACCCGGCCCCTCCGCCGTGGGGACAAGAAAGGTGGCGGGAGAAAGGACAAGATCCACCCCGGTTCCACAATCAGAATCAGCAACATTATCAGGATCGGTCGCATTATCAGGCCCCAGCCGTGAGAGGACGCGGGCGAGGGCGCGGCAGGAACTTTTGGAATTAAGTTTGATTGAACGAGATGTATCTTGTACCACTTCCAATGTGATTAATATTTCAGACTATCAGCTGTCACCAGGAGAAGAGTCCCTGCTCAATAAGGGGTTGTCCTTTGTCCCCACTAGGAATCCGGACAGGTTTGAAATTAATTTAGATTTGTACAAGTTTTTCCGTAAAATTCGGATTAAACATCATTTTAATGGACAACCAGGATATCCATCAGACTGTTCGGTGGTTAGTAAAAAGTCGACTTGGTATCCTCCAGCACCTGTTGATCCGCTTATCCTTGCCTTTGAAAAAACAGTATTAGGACAAGTCCACCGGGTATGTTCTAAGTCTACTGCTCCATATAGTAATCTCTCTAAAGAGGAAAGAGAGGCTATCATCTCTCTACAAAAGAACAATACCATAATTATTAAGCCAGCGGATAAAGGGGGTGCCGTTGTAGTTATGAACAAACAGGCTTATATTAATGAAATAGAAAGACAATTAAAGGATCGTGCTTTCTATGTACGGTTAACAGATGACCCCACAATTGAATTAAAAAAGAGGATAGACAATTTGGTCCAAACTGCTTTTGAAATAGGATACATAACCAAGAAAGAGAAAGAGTTTCTCACTGTCACAGCACCCGTTACACCCACCATCTACATTCTCCCAAAGATTCACAAATGTCTTGAGTCACCCCCTGGTAGGCCCATTGTTGCTGCTATTGGGTCCCTTTTGGAGCCCTTATCCAAATTTTTGGATATTTTTTTACGGCCTTTTATTACGTCCATGTGGTCCTATATAAGGGATTCGGCTCATGTTATAGAGATTTTAAGTACATTTCAAAATTTAGATTCAGATGTTATTTTAGTGACTATGGATGTCGAATCTCTTTATACCAATGTCCCACAAGCAGAGGCTCTTTTGATTCTTGAATATTTATCCACTAGGCTCTCCAATAAACGGATTCCTACATATTTTTTGATGGAATTGGCTAGGATTGCTCTTTGCAATAACTTTTTTTGCTTTAGAGAATTGTTTTACCAGCAGATCAAGGGAGTGGCCATGGGATCCTCCATGGCCCTGATATTGCCAATCTCTATGTTTTTGAGTTTGAGGAGAAATTTATTAAGGATAACCCATATAAAGAGAACATTATATTATGGGTACGTTACATAGATGATGTTTTTATTTTATGGAAAGGGTCCGAAGAGGCTCTATCTCAATTTAATGGGTGGGTGAATGGCTTAGATACCAATCTGAGATTCCAGCTTTCTTATGATTCTTCAAGCATTCCGTATTTGGATCTTCTAATTTGGTTTGAGGATCGTCATTTGACCACATCTCTTTACAGGAAACCCACGGATCGCAATACACTTCTGGGTGGGCACCAACCTTTGGTTTGTGAATAAAACGCCTCTTTTCAATATTAGATGATTGTTTTGTTCTTCCCTTGGACACATCACGTTCCCCTACTATCTAGTCTGTCCTTCCATAACAACTACAACAGTCCCCTTTTTACCTTTAGAGATACTCTGTGTTTGTCCCATGCTTTTTTGAATTCAGTTTCTGTCCTCATCTCTACCACTTCCACTGGGAGACTATTCCACGGATCCACTACTCTTTCCGTAAAGAAATATTTCCGCATATCACTCCTGAATCTATCTATCTCCCTTCACCCTCATCCCATGTCCCCTCGTAGCAGAACTTGCTTTCAATTGAAAGAGGCTCTCTCCCTGAACATTTATACCATGGAGGTATTTAAACATCTCAATCATATCACCTCTATCCCGCCTTTCCTCTAAAGTGTACATATTAAGATCCTTCAGTCTGTCCTCATATGCTTTATAATGAAGACCACTAATCATTTTAGTAGCCACCCTCTGCACCGACTCCATCCTATTCACATCCTTTTGAAGGTGTGGTCTCCAGAATTGCACACTATACTCCAAATGAGGTCGCACCAAACACTTATACATAGGCATTATCACCTCCTTTTTTCTGCTAGCCATTCCTCTCCGTATGCACCCAAGCATCCTTCTAGCTTTTGCCGTCGCCTTTTCTACCTGTTTAGTTACTTTAAGATCATCAGACACAACCACGCCTAGGTCCCGCTCTTCTTTAGTGGACAAAAGTACTTCACCCCCTATACTATATTTCTCCCTTGGATTGCTGCAGCCCAAATGCATGACCTTACATTTTTTTAACATTAAATCCCAGCTGCCAAATTCTAGACCATTCTTCAAGCTTAGCTAGATCCCTCCTCATGTTATCTACCCCCTTCCTGGGTGTCTATTACAGATTTTGGTATCATCCGCAAAGAGGCAAACCTTACCTGAAAGCCCTTCCGCTATATCACTAACAAAGATGTTAAAAAGAATCGGACCAAGGACAGATCCCTGGGGCACACCACTGGTAACATCCTTCTCCTCAGAGTGAGCTCCATTTACTTGTACTCTTTGTCGCCTCCCACCCAACCAATTTCTAACCCAAGCAGTAACTTTAGGGTCCATCCCTAGGGTGCTCAGTTTGTAAGTCGCCTGTGAGGAACAGTGTCAAAGGCTTTACTGAAATCTAAATATACCACATCTAGGGCTCTCCCTCGGTCCAACTCCCTGGTCACCCAGTCAAAGAAATCAATCAGATTTGACTGACAAGACCTGCCTCTGGTGAATCCATGCTGCCTTGGATCCTGTAATCCACTGGACTCCAGAAACCTCACTATTTTCTCTTTCACTCATACTTAATCCACATACCGCTTTAATACACCACAAAACTCAAAGGAGAGCAACATCAAAACCCATGCAACCTGAAGTGTGCCCTCAAACGCACGGTCAGTCCGTAAAAAGTGGCCAATTACTGACCTCATATCACTCCTCGAGCTAGACATCCTGCTAGTGACGGAATCATGGCTCACTGATTCAGATTCAGTCCTTACCAACCATCTCATCCCCTCCGACTTCTCAATCCACACCTGCCACAGAGCAGACCGCAGAGCAGGTGGTGCATTCATCCTAGTAAAAACAGATCTCCAGTATCAAACGATCAGCTCCAACAGCTCAACACACATTGATATGATCACCATAGCCAACAACTACAGTACCATCAACCTTATCTACAGATCCCCAGCTTCATCCCCTGAAGACCTTGTGACTAATTGACCTAGCTTCCAACCCCAAGAACATACGCAGGCTGAACTGGGTACTGGGAGACTTTAACCTACCAGCCCTGCAGGATACTCACTCCAAAGCCTTCCTTGAAGTACTCAACAACCTGGGCTACGAACAAATAGTGGATGCCCCCACCCATCGAAAAAGAAACATTCTAGACCTCATCTTCATCCCGACCAGATGTGAGCTTGAACCACAACTTTGACGTAGTTATCTCCCCAGTCCCATGGTCAGACCACAACCTAATCAAATTCCAAATACCTATGCATCAGGATAGCAAACGGACAAAGAAAGCAACTGAAAAATCAGCAGCACCCACAGGACGTTTCAGACTCTTTGATAAAGAAGCAATCATCAAAAAGGTCTTTCCTAACATCATGACTGCATCGCTGAACCTCGAAGAGGTGATGGCCTCATGGAACAACAGCCTGAGCTCCTTTGCATGCATACCTGCCCCAGTCAAGCCACATGCCCCAGATAAGCGACCAAGAAGTAGAAAACCTGCACGCTGGTACACCACCGAGCTACGGACCTCACTACATCTGCTGAGAAAACAAGAAAGACGATGGTGACTTACACGGTCCCCAGCAGACCAGACAGCCTACACCTCCCACCTGAAGATACATCGGGACTTAATATCAGCAAAAATGAAAGATAATCACTCCAATCTCTTGAGCTGCTCACTGAACAAACCCCATGAACTCTTCAATATAGTGAAGACCGTAACGAAGGAACCCTCACCCCCCCCAACCAGAGGATTATGCAGACTACCTGCTGGCCAAAACCAATAACGTCAGCGAAGCCACGTTGTCCAGCCCTAGTAACAACCCAGCCCAACTTAAGCCGCTTGCCTCTCTCATGACACCATCGGCTGCAGGTATTGAGGACATCATTGCTGTCATCAATGCCACCACTGCTCCAAACGACCCTTGTCCAGCATTCTGGGTCAGATCACTATGTAAGGAAATCAGCCCTATACTAGCCAAGATCATGGACCTGTCCTTCTCTACAGGACAATTCCCATCATGCCTCAAGCAGACGTCAATCCGGCCCCTTCTGAAGACCACCAAACTAAATTCCCAGAAGGTAGAATCATACCGACCAATATCCAGCATTCCGCTGCTAGCAAAGATAATTGAGAAGGTCGTCCAACGTCAAATACAGGACCACATTGACTGTACGGCTCCCCTCGACCCATGCCAACATGGCTTTAGGGAATCACATGGCGTTGAAACTCTCCTTGCCACATTCATCAACACATTGATCACGGGAATTGACAATATCAAACGAGGACATGCTTTAATTTTCCTGGACATTGCTGCTGCGTTTGATTCCGTAAACCAAGAGCAACTCCTGACACGGCTTCAGGAAAAGGAAATTAACGGCTCAGCATGGAGTTGGTGCAAATCCTATCTAATGGACAGATGGCAGCAGGTACTACAGGATCTACAACCTCTGAGCCTTTCCAACAAAAACATGGTGTACCTCAGGGCTCCACGCTCTCCGCCCTCTTATTCAATATATACATGCAACCCATATGTGAAATAATCTGCTCCTATAACATCTCATGCCTGATCTATGCAGATGATGTACTACTCTTCACCCCATTCACAACAGACCATCCGGATTTCTCCCCACTAGTAAAATGCTTCGTGGCCGTAACTGACTGGCTCCACTCTCAGAGCCTCAAGATAAACTTCAGCAAGACGGACGTACTGTTCATTACAAGAAATCAATCCTTCTCCCCACCACCGACATTAAAGACAAGAGACGCCGAACTCCCAAGTAGACCCACCATCTGCTACCTAGGCGTTAGGCTAGACCAGCAGCTTGAATTTAAAAAGCACATCAGCAACACCATCAAGCAATTTTACCACAAAATACGAACATTGCGACATCGCCGACCCCTGCTGCAACCAGATGACTTCAGAACAGTTTTTCAGGCACTGGTGACCCCCCCACTTTGACTACGCCAACGTGATCCTGCATGGACTACCCAAACACACACTAAACCCATTACACCTGGCTATGAACGCAGCTGCACGCTTCCTACACTGAGCCTCTAGAAGAGACCACATTACCCCAATCCTAAAGGACCTGCACTGGCTACCAATCTACTGCCAGATCACCTATAAAGTAGTCCTGATGACCGTCAAGGCCATCAACAAAATATCCTCCACCTCCCTAACAGATTTTCTCTACCCACACTCCAGCAAACAGAGCAAGGAGGACATTCACCACCAACACCGTACAGACCCCCAATGAAATAAAATGCACCCAGGCAACAAAGAACCGAGCCTTTAAGTTCTATGCCCCAAAATGCTGGAATGCGCTCCCAACTACCGTCCGAGCGATCACGGACCTTGCTCAATTCAGAAAAGTACTAAACCACCACCTTTTTCTCCTACACTACTCACAACCCAGTAATTCAACCTCACCCACCATACAGCAAGCTAGGCAATTGTAAATTACAGACAACTCATGTTTTTATTGTAGATAGTTGTCCCAGTTTGAAATCCAAATTGTATCACCCGTTCAATGTAAGTACATAAGAGGCCCCTGTTCTGTACAAAAATGTCTGTACACCGCACTGATTTTAAAAAGCGCGGTATATAAAAGCAATAAATAAAAAGATAGCCCTGCTCCCAAGAGAGTAGCCCTGGAGCTCGGCCCAGGGGAATTGGCGAATCTAAGGAGAGTAGCAATGGAAACCAGGGTTGCCTGGGCCACCTAGGGGCTATCAGTATTATTGATGCTTTGTCGCACTGGACCTTGAATACTGTCTTGGCTACCAGTGGTGTCTGTGAGAAGGCGTACAGGAGGCCTTCCGTCCATGGGATGAGGAATGCATCTGCTGCCACCTGGGACGGGTGCAGCTGACGGGAGCATAATCGGGGCAACTGTTCTGTCCAGGCTTGAGAACAGGTCCATCAAGGGGACGCCCCAGAAACAAAACAGCCATGAGGCTACTACTGGATCCAGGCACACTTGTGTGGCTGGAAGACCCTGCTCAGTTTGTCCACAAGGGCATTGTCCTGGCTCGGGAGGTACACCACCCTTAGGAGCATCCCTCTGTATGCAGCACAGGAGTAGAGGGTTACCACCTGGCAGAGGGAGTAGGACCCTGTTCCCCGTTTGTTTATGCAGAACATTGCAGCCTGATTGTCGGTCTGGATCAGCACTGAATGGTGTTGGAGCTGGTGGCGGAAGGATCAGAGAGCTAGATATATTGTCCAGAGCTCTAGCAGGTTGATTTGCATCTGGGATTCCCTCTGGGACCAGCAGCCCTGTGTCTGGAGGCTCCCGCAATGCTCTCCCCAGCCCATTAGAGAGGCATTCGTGGTGAGAACCTTCTGGGGATCCCGGCCTGAAGGTGATGTGGAATCTGCCACCATCTGAGGGAATCCGTCAGCTGACAGGTCACTTTCACTGTACCTGAGCCTGCCTGTGGCCTGTGTCCACTTAGAGCGGAGGCACCACTGGGCTGCCCTCATGTGCAGGCGGGCATATGGGGGCCATGTGATTCATGGAGACCATGTGTCCCAACAGGCAGAGTAGGAACTGGGCAGGTAGTGTCTGGCGTTGGTGTACCTCTGCAGCTAACTCCCTGAGGTGTTTCAACCTCTCCCAGGGGAGGAAGGCTTTTGCCTGGAGGGTATGCAGTTGTGTCCCTATGAACTCTAGGTGGCCGGAGTGAGATGGGACTAGGGGTAGTTTATGACGAACCCCAGCTGCTGCAGGGTGTTGATGCGCCCAATGGCGCATTGTGCCTCTGCAGCCGTGTCCCCCTTTAAGAGCCAGTCATCCAGTTAAGGGGAAAAAAAAGGCCCCTTGTAAGTCGGCATGGGCTGCGACCAGCGCAAGGCACTTTGTGAAGACCCTTGATGACGAGGCCAGTCACAAAGGCAGCACCCTGCATTGGTAAGACTGTCCCCCCACCACGAACCAGAGGTATTTTCTGTGGCTGAGATGAATTAGGATGCGCGTGTAGGCATCCTTTAGGTCTAAAGGAGCAAAGCCAATCGCCCTGCTGAAGGCATGGCAGTAGTGTCCCAAGGGAGAGCATCTTAAACTTCCCTGTTGAGCTTTTGCAGGTCCAGGATGGGCCTGAGGTCCCTGTCCTCTTGGAGAAGAGGAAATACCTAAAGTAGAAGCCTGTACCCTAGGGATGTTTCGGCACTGGCTCCACTTCTTTGTTGTTGATTAGGCCTGCTACCTCTGTGAGGAGTGGCCTGGTGGGTTTTCCTGGGAAGTACAAGGGTGGTGCCCATTGTAGGTGGAAGAGGTAGCCCTCCTTGACCACTTGTAGCAGCCAGGTATCAGTGGTGATAGCTGTCCATCTGTGGGCAAACAGGGCTAGGTGCCTTCCTGTGGCTAGTAGGGGGCCCCCTGGGAGTAGGGAGGTCATGCCCAGGCAGTTAAAAGCTCCCTCCAGGCTGGGCTGGAGCCAGCGCCTAGGACTTTGGGGCCTTTTGTTTTCTGGGACCATGTCCCTGGCCTCTCTCTTTTTTTTTTTTTTTTTTTGCTGGCCCTGTTTTGCTGGCCCTGCTGGCCCTGGTTTTTTTTTGCTGGCCCTGTTAAGGGGCCAGGAAAGCCTGGAAGTGTGGTGTACTGCTAAAGCCCCCCTTTCTTCCTCAGGGAGAAGGTTTTTTCCCCAGGGCTTTCTTCCGGTGTTGCAGTGAAGTTGTCTTTGAGAGCCTGGTTCTTGTCACAAACTCGGACTCCATCTCCGCTGCCTTACTGCCATGAGCTTCCCGAATAGGTTCTCTCCTATGCAGGGGACATCAGTTTGTCCTGCACCCATTGCTCCAGGTCAGACAACTGCAGCCATCGTAGGCTGCTTGGGACAAAACTGAGCATTCTTTTACCACCGAGGTCAGGGTCTTGAACCTCTATAGGGGGTTCCCCATCGAGGCATTCTGAGAATCAACCAAGCTCCTTCGACAGTTCTTTCAGGTACATGCCAATGTAGAGCTGGTAGGACTGGATCGAGCTCATTAGCATCGAACCCTGAAAGGCCTTCTGGCCTAGAGGGTCAAAGATTTGTGCCTCCCTGCCATGTGGCACCAACAAATGAGGTTTTTTTTGGCTTTTAAGCTAATGCATGGCCGACTCCACGACCATGGAGTTGTGGGGAAGCTGGGTCTTTTAGAACCCTAGGCCTCGGCGTACCCAGTATATGGCATCAAGGTGCCTAATGATTGGTACAGATGCCGGTGTTGTCCACATCTGGAGGCAGCAGCAGGGTCGAGGGCACCGGGACAGTGTTTCTTTCAGGAATGCCTTATATTGGAGCATGTCCAATTCTTCGGTGCGAGGGTCCTCCTCGGCCTCAGTCTCAATAGTGAGAGCCTTGACCATGTCCCATACAAAACTGAGAAACGCAACATCCTCAGGTGTCAGGTCATCAGGGGAGATGGGTTGAGGGCATGTTTCCATGTCGCCTCGTGTCTGAGGAATCTTTGTCCTGTCTCTCCCTTTTGGACTCGAAATCGGGGTATGAGTACGATGCCATGCAATCACCTCAATTGAGAACCACTCCCGGTGGTCCGCGACCTCCAGAGGATAGTCAGTCCAAGCCGTGGGTGCTCGTCGGGGAGGACTGGGACCTCATCCGGGACAGGAAGCTCTCTTGAGGCCGGTGGCGCTCGGGGACCAGCTCGACCTCTGGGGAAGACCTCAATGTCGAGGGTCCCATCATCAGGGCAGATGAACTGACTAGCTGGACATGAACGCCCGCTGCATGGCCACTAGGGCAGATATACTGCTCTCTAGGGCTGCCATTCTGGTCTCCATACCAGTTGGCTCCACAGACTTCAACCGGGGCACCGAAGACTTTGGGCCTGGCATCATTACCGTCAAGGGAGAGTTCTGGATGAGGACTGCCTTGGAGGCCCGAGGCCGGTCAGTGGATGACAACTTTTTACAGGGCAGCTTGGAAGGCCACTCTTGCTCCAACTCCTCGGACTCATGCCTGGGACTGCGGGTCCTGGGGCAGATTTCCCCTTCTTCCTGGATCCATCCTCCAAGGTGGTCTTCAAGCATTTCTTCTTGTGCTCCACCTCCAGGGAATTCTGCTCCAAGGAACCGCAGCCATGGGACTCCGAGGAGGTTCTGGCTTCACAGGGCACCGAGTTATCAGAGGGTGCCCTGGAGAGTGGTGTCACCGAGACTCAGGTGCAGAGTCTGATTTCCGAAAAAAACCTTTTCCTGCTGCCAATGGCAGCTCTTCAAGGCCTTTGAGGTCATGGTTCTGCAGAGTTTGCAGTCGTCGTGCTCCAGGCCGGTGCATCGGAGGCAGCAGCCATGTGGATCGACGAGTGACATTTTGCCACACCGCTCACACTTTTTGAAGACACTGGAGGCCATCAAAAAAAGGGAGCCCCTGCCATCTGGGTGGGGTTAAAGGCCTTTGGCTGAAAAAGGGTGCGAATGCCGGTCGAGGAACACCTTGATGAAATAATGAGAAAAGGAACAGACGAACCCGAGGAGCAACACTGAGGCAAGCTGGCTCAGGGACGGAAGAAACCGGTACGCAAACCAGACAAAATTTAATAAAAATCAGACCTTTTCTGGGGAAAACTGGACAATGTCCGATAGGCTCTGTGGAAAAAATAAGACTGAGGAAAGTTGGCATCCTTGGGCGGGAAGTGGACCATGCATGCATGACATCTCCCATAAGCTTTCTTTGAAAGCTGGGGAGATGTCAACACATGGGTGAAGTCGGCACCAACACCCCATGAGGATTGACTTCCTGCTTGCTACTGGAAAAAATCCATCAACCACCTGCTGGAGACGAAAGAATATGGACTAGATCTCTGGTGGCTGAAGCAGACAGAGGCGTGGTAGTGATTGAAACCTGGGCTTTTCAATGGTTTTGTCAACACCAATCTGTTGGTAGGTGAACATAACCCACTTATCTGAACTGGTCTAGCAGGACAATATGGAAGTGTGTGTTTGTGACTGCTGATGGACCTGCTGCTCCAGGCTCTCTACACACCTACAGCCAGATAAACCTGACCCTCCCCCACTCGCCCAGGCCACAAACAGCACTGGAGTCAACTTTCTCCCTGCAATCTTGCCATCAGCACTGTGATGAGCTTGTCAGTTGTCAAAGAACGCATAGTAGCAGCTGCACAGCCTGCACAGACATTCTCAAATGCTCTTCCCAGACAGCAACACACCAGCACTGCACTCAGACTCCAATTATTTTTTTTTTGTGGTTGCCAACTGTACTTGGGCCCTGCACAAGCAAATAGCAGTGCCACTGAAACCTCTCCCAGACCAATGTTCCCTCTAATTTTCTGTAGGCTGTGTGCGCGTAAAATATCAGCTGTGCAGCTTTTGAAGGAAGGTTAAATTTTTGTGCGCCACATAACGACACTCGGAGTTATATACTTTAAAATTTGACTACACAGCAGAATACAGTATGTACACCACATTGATTGCACTAGAAAATATTGTAGAACTTGTGAAAACCATAAATGCACAACAACTTTCAAATTTTAAGACGTCTGTGTTTTCTATCAGAATCAGAACCATAATTTTTGTGCGCTCTGTTGTAAAGTATGTGCGCTAGCTTGGCGAGGTGTGTGCGCGCGCACACACGCACAGCTTAGAGGGAACAGTGTCCCAGACCCCTTCTTTAAGTTGGGAAGGAGGAAAGAGGTATAAAAAATAAGCCCAGAGAAAACCTCAAAGTCTAGTTCCAAAGAGAAGGTCTAAGGTTGGGTGGAGGAGGGGAAAGAAAACTGGTACCATAAGGTTCTGCACCCCAGAGCCTCTGTACCAGCTACAGCTATGCCAAGCTCTCTGGTCAACAGCACAAAAGTCTCTTCAGTCTAGTCAGACTGCACAGGTACTTGTCATCTTCCATCTGCTGAAGAATCAGAAATACTATCAAGTGCACAGGACCCTTTATAGGATAACATCAAAACTAGGAGACTGAACCACATCTGCTGGCAGAAGAGCATAAATCCATATCTGGACTGGACCAGAGGAATAAGGCATTTACATTTTTCATAAGCCTGAACCTTTATAGGTTGGTCTCTGAATAAAATATGCCTCCATGTGAAGGGGGGCCATCTGAGGTAAAGTTCAACTAAGCAATAAACTTGTGGATGTTAATCCTGAAGGTTTTAGAGCAAAAAAAATCATGTTTTGCAAAGCTAAGATAGGTTGAAAATAGATTAGAACATGTCAACTAATTTTAATAATAGAAAGCCACATGAAATAAGTTTAAAATTATAGTTGTTATAATTCTTGTTTTGATAGGTCAAACCTGATTTTCATCATTTTTCCTCTGAGAAAAAAAAACTTATCATAAAATAACCACCCTGATTTTATAATTTGGATTAACTACTAAACTTTAATGATTACAACTATACACTTTAGGTACAGCTACTAAGGTCCTTAGACAGCAACACTGACAAGGCTAGTTACCATAAGCAAAAAGATATACATTTTATTTATACATATTTAGAGTAGTTACTCACCTGTAACAGGTGTTCTCCAGGAGCAGCAGGAATCAGTCCTCACATATGGGTGACGTTGGCGCCGATGGAGCCCTCGTGCGGAGCATTTCCCCAGCTTTCAAAGAAAGCCTTTGGGAATTGCAGCGCGCATGCGCGGTCCCCTTCCCGCCCAAGGGTGCCATCTTGCTCAGTCTGATGACATAGCTAAAAGACAGCAAAATAGCTAAAATAAATCAAGGGGAGGAGGGAGGGTTGGGAGGACTGATTCCTGCTGCTCCTGGAGAACACCTGTTACAGGTGAGTAACTACCCTCTCCAAGACCAAGCAGGAAGTCAGTCCTCACATATGGGACTCCCCAGCTTAAGGCTATCGGAGACCTCAAGCGGAAAAAGCACAGTTACTTACCTGTAACAGGTGATCTCTGGGAACAGCAGGAATAAGTCTTCACATATGGGTACATCGGTACCGACGGAGCCTGTGCGGGAACGCTCCCCAGCTTCCCAAAAGGAAAGCTTTTGGGAGCATCCCACAGCGCCTGCGCGCTGTCTTCCCGCCTTTCCTAACCAGCTCTCCTCAGTTTGAGCTTAAAGCTGAGACAATAGAGAGAGAGAGGAAAGGAAAGATAGAAAAGAGTTACAACTCCTAGGGGAGGTGGGAGGGTTCCCAGAGATCACCTGTTACAGGTAAGTAACTGTACTATCTCCAGGAACAAGCAGGAATGAGTCTTCACATATGGGGACTCCCTAGCTAAGAAGCCTGGGAGATCCCCAAAGATATGAGACCCTGGGAAGGGTTCTACGTCCTCCTATGGATCTCAGGCATCCATCCAGGGAAGGAGGGTAGCAGCTGTTTAAGAATGGAACAGGTGTTTGAGGACAGCCTGACCAAACAAGGCATCCCGGCGGGAGTCCTTGTCCAAGCAGTAATGGGCTGTGAAGGTATGAACCGAGGCCCAGGTGGCTGCTCGACAGATCTGGTCGATGGACACAGAATTTAGATGAGCCATAGAGGTGGCCATGGCCCTCACATTATAAGCTGTGACATGGCTCTCCAGAGAAAGGTTCTTACTCTGGTAGGCGAAAGAAATACACTGAGCAATCCAATTGGACAGTGTTCTCTTAGAGACTGGAAGTCCTAAATGAGAAGGATCAAAAGCAACAAAAAGCTGGGAAGACTTTCTATGTTGCTGTGTCCTCTGTAAGTAAAAAGCAAGAGCTCTTTTACAATCCAGAGTATGAAGATTCTTCTCTGCACTGGATGCATGAGGAGCTGGAAAAAAGACAGGTAAATATACCTCTTGATTAAGATGAAAAGGTGAGACCACTTTAGGCATAAAGTGTGGATTTGTCCTAAGGACTACCTTATCATGATGGAACCTTGTATAAGGTGGATTAGCCACTAAGGCCTGCAGTTCACTGATGCGGCGAGCAGAAGTGACTGCAATGAGGAAAATAACCTTCCAGGAAAGAAATTTCAAGGAGGTAGTGGCTAAGGGTTCAAAAGGTGGCTTCATAAGCTGACCAAGAACCAAATTTAAGTCCCATGCCACCGGAGAAGGCCTAATGGGAGGCTTAGTTAAAGTTAGGCCTCTCATGAATCTTGCAATGAGAGGATGAGAGGAGATAGGTTGTCCATTGATGGGCTTAAGGGACGCTGCAATAGCACTCAAATGGACTCTTACTGAATTTGTCTTAAGTCCTGCATTGGAAAGATGGAGGAGATAGTCTAACAGAGAATTTAAAGGAAGTGCTAGAGGGTCAAGACCCTTTTCAGCACACCAAATGGAAAATCTTTTCCACTTAAAAGCATAGGAACGCCTGGTGGAAGGTTTTCTGGAAGCATGGAGGATATCCTTCACTTGCTGAGAAAGATTCAAGCCTTGAAGGTCTAGGCCTTCAGTAACCAAGCTCTGAGGTGAAGGGACTTGGGGTTTGGGTGCCACAAAGTCCCTTCCTCCTGGGACAGAAGGTCTGAAGCAGCTCCCAAGTCCAGGGAGGGGGCTTGGGAGAGATGCAGAAGTAGAGGGTACCACACTTGGCGTGGCCAGCGTGGAGCTATGAGGATCATAGATCCTTGATCCCTCTGGAGTTTGAACAGAGTCTTGGGAATCAAGGGAATGGGTGGAAAGGCATACAGGAAGCCCTGACCCCAATGAAGGAGGAAGGCATCCTTGGCCTGAACTCCCTGACACGGAATTCTGGAACAGAACCGGGGAAGTTTGGCATTCCACGGACTTGCAAAGAGGTCTATGTCCAGGGTTCCCCATTCTTGGAAGATTCTGAGTACCTGATCCATATGCAGGGACCATTCGTGTGGGAGCAGAACTCGACTGAGTCTGTCTGCCCAAGAGTTTTGGATTCCTGGGAGGTATACTGCCAGGAGATGTATTTGATGCTCTCTGGCGAAGGCCCATAATCTTAAAGCTTCGTTGCAAAGCGAGAGAGAGCCAGTTCCTCCTTGCTTGTTTATGTAAAACATGGCTACTTGATTGTCCGTATGAATGAGGACTGTCTTGTAGCTGAGGAGGGTATGAAAGACCTTGAGAGCTAGGAACACTGCTCGAAGTTCCAAGTGGTTGATATGAAGAGAGGTCTCCTGTGGGGACCAAGTGCCTTGAGTGGAGAGGTCTTGTAGATGAGCTCCCCAACCTGTTTGGGAGGCATCTGTTGTAAGGGTTGCTTGGGGTAACAACTGTTGGAAGGGGGACCCCAGCAACAGATTTTGAGTGGACATCCACCATTGGAGACACCAAAAGAGAGTTTGGAGGTTGCTATTTGGTCTGAGAGAGCTCCTGAAGCTTGAGTCCACTGGGTGGACAAAGTCCATTGAGCTGCTCTCATGTGTAGGCGAGCATAGGGTACCACATGCACTGTGGAAGCCATGTGGCCTAGCAGTTGTAGCATCTCCCGGGCAGTTAAGTGGTTCTTTGACTGAATCTGGGAGGCTAACTGTACTAGACGTTGGCAACGGGCCTGAGGAAGGTAGGCCCTTGCAGTGGTGGTATCCAACCAGGCCCCTATGAATTCCAGGGACTGAGTAGGGGTGAGCTGGGACTTTGGGAGGTTTACCACAAGTCCCAGATACTGCAGAATGCGCCTTGTGCGGTCCAGGGAAATCTGGGCCTCTGACTGAGATGGAGCTCGGATGAGCCAGTTGTCCAGGTATGGGAAGACAAATATTCCCAGAGTGCGTAGAAATGCAGCAACTACTGCCATGCATTTGGTGAACACTCTCGGAGCAGAGGCCAGACCAAAAGGAAGCACTCCGTATTGGTAATGTTTTTCTTGGAAAAGAAAACATAGGAATCTTCTGTGAGATGGATGGATGAGGACATGTGTGTACGCATCCTTGAGATCTAGAGAACAAAGCCAATCCTGACTTTGAAGGTATGGAAGGAGAGTGCCCAGAGAAAGCATCTTGAACTTCTCCTTGCATAGAAATTTGTTCAATTCTCTGAGATCTAAGATGGGTCTGTATCCCCCTGTCTTCTTCGAAATTAGAAAATAGGGGGAGTAGAACCCTGACCCTTGTTGAAGAAGAGGAACTTCTATTGCCCCTTGGGCAAGAAGGGTAGTCACATCCTGACCTAGAAGGTCGAGAAGAGATGTGGGAGAATTGAAGTGTCTCACCATGGTGTGGGGAGGAAGGTCTGAGAAATGACGTTTGTAGCCCTCTCTTATGATGGAGAGGGTCCACTGCTCTGATGTGATTTGCTCCCATCTGGGAGCAAAATGAGCTAACCTTCCTGGAATGGTGAGAGGTTCTGGCTGTTGTAGAGCCAGAAAGGCTAAGTTCTCTAGCATCAAGTCAAAAACCCTGAGGAGGTTGGGACTGCTGAGTTGCAGCAGCCCCTGTAGACTTAGGCTTGGCCTGCTTAGGTTGCTGACGCTTAGTGGCAAAGCGACCTGTAGAAGATTGTTGGCCAGAAGTAGAAGGAAATCTGCCCTTTTTGAAAAAATACTTTTTAAAAGTCTTTTTCTTGGCAGGAATGGAGGTTGACTTTGAACGTCTATCCAGAGCAGAGTTCTCTGCTTCCATTTGAGTGACTTTTATTTGCCACTCTTTGCCAAATAGATTTTCACCTGTACAGGGCAGATTTCCTAAGCCATCTTGAACCCAGGGTTCTAAATCAGAAGCCTGGAGCCGAGCCAAGCAATTCTGCGAGCAGCTATGGCAATGCCTGAGGCTCTGCTGGCACCTTCAAAGGAGTCAAAAGCTGCCCTGTTGGAAAACTTTGAAATGTCTTGAGTATGCTTAAGCCAAATGAGGAATTCGTCCCTTTTATCTTCTGGAAGGGAGGAAGTTGTGCAGTTTTTGTGCAACTTTTTAGAAACATACCCATATAAAGACTATACGAGTTGATTCTGGCAATAAGCATACTGGCTTGGAAGATTTTCCTACCAAAAGCATCCAAGGTCCTGCATTCTCTTCCTGGAGGAGCAGAAGAGTGTCTCTTTGTACTCTTTATCCTCTTCATAGCTGACTGCACCACAATGGAATGGTGAGGAAGCTGAGTTTTCTGAAATCCAGGACAAGGAGGGACACGATACATACTGCCCAATCTGCGAGAATGAGGAGAGAGAGTGAGAGGAGTCTCCCATAAATCAATCATGTGTTCATAAAGAATCTCATGAATTGGTAAGGTGACTGCCTCTCTAGGAGCCTTAGAGTATCCTAAAATATCTAATTTTTTTGCTCTAGGCTCTGATTCAGAGGTTACTGAAATAGAAAGTCCTTTAGCTACTTCTCTTATGAAGTCTTGAAAGGACAAGTCCGCTGGAGGAGACATTCTTCTTTTTGGAGAAAGCAGCTCTTCAGGAAGGGCTATGGATACTTCAGGAGACTCATCTGATGAATCAGAATCACCAGAGGAATCGAAGTATCGCCTGTCAGGGTGCTCTTCTAACGCTCGATACGCGTATCGAGCGGTATCGACATCGGGCGTCCTTGGTACTGGATCGGTACCGAGAAGTAGCCCTGGACAAGGAACCGCTGCAGCCGGTATCCTGGTCGATGTCGATGCAGTCGGTACCGGTATCGGCACTGGTGCCGGTACTGGAGCCGATACCGACAACGGAGTTTGTTGTGGTACCATCGGCATCGCAGCTTGAATGAAGGCCGTGATAGCCCGCTGCATGGACAGAACATTCTGATCCATCGACGCCATGAATGCCTGGAAATCGGTACCGGGAGATTGTGCCGGTACCCCAGAGCATTCTAACAGGTGATCGGTCGAGGCCGTGCCATCGATGTCAACCTGTAACCCCATAGGCGGAGCTTTGGAAGCCGGAGCTTCCCGCCGGGGTTGTTTTGCTGGTGCAGGATCCTCGAGGGCAAGCCCGGAGGCATCTCGATGCTTAGAGGGAGATCTACCCTTCGAGGACCTGCTAGGTTTATGTTTGGTTACCTGAGATCCATCAGGAGAAGAAGACATGGAAGATGTCGATGCTACCGACGCTGCATCAGCGGGAAACAGCACATGGAGCTTAGCTGCTCGGTTCTGTAAACCCCGTTTAGACATTAGAGAGCAGGACAGACAATCCGGAATGGAGTGTTCAGGACCCAAACATTTAAGACACCATTCATGGGTATCTGTAACAGAAATAGTACCGCTACACTTAGTGCATTTTTTGAACCCGGAGGCTGGTTTTTCCATGAGGGAAATTTTCTTGTGGGCCCTGAGGCCCAAGAAGAAAAATATACTAAATGAGGAAAGTATAGATTTTTTTTTTTTTTTAAAGAAAGAAAAAGACCGGCGGTACCGGTCCGGAGTCGGGGAAGGCAGACACGCGACCAAAGAAATAAAATAAAATAAAGAACTTCTTCAGCGGTGACAGGGCTCGACCTGCTGGCTCCGCGGCAAAGAAGAACTGAGGAGAGCTGGTTAGGAAAGGCGGGAAGGCAGCGCGCAGGCGCTGTGGGATGCTCCCAAAAGCTTTTCTTTTTGGGAAGCTGGGGAGCGTTCCCGCGCAGGCTCCGTCGGTACCAACGTACCCATATGTGAAGACTCATTCCTGCTTGTTCCTGGAGATGAGTTCCCTCTAGCTCGTCAGTACTGAAGGAAGGAATCTTCTCTGAGAACGCCCCCAACCAGTAGCCCAACACCAGGGCCGGAGGGTAGGAGTTGCCTAAACCCCAAAGAAATTATGGAGTACAGCCTGTCCGAAAGCACTGTCGCTGCGGGACTCCCTCTCAAAGTAGTAATGGGCCGCAAAAGTCTGGCTTGAAGACCAAGTAGTAGCCCGGCAGATGCCTGCCAACGGAACAGAGCGGAGATGAGCCACTGACGCAGCCTTCGCCCTGACACGATGAGCCGTGACTCGACCCTCCAACGAGAGCCCGGCTGCCCCATAAGCCCAGGCGATACAGTCAGCGACCCATATGGACAAAGTACGCTTGGAGAAAGGTAACCCCAACTTATTGGGGTCAAAAGAAACGAAGAGCTGAACAGCCCTCCGATGCTCCCGCGTACGGTCAAGGTACAACGCCCTCCTACAGTCCAGGGTATGCAGGACCATCTCAGCCCGGTTGGCATGCGGCCTGGGAAAGAAGGTCGGAAGAACCACCTCCTGATTGAGGTGAAAAGGGGAGACAACCTTAGGGAGAAACTTCGGGTGAGTCCGTAAGACTACCCTATTCCTATAGAACCTAGTGTAAGGAGGATCAGACACTAGTGCCTGAAGTTCCCTCACTCGCCTAGCAGAGGTAAGAGCTACCAGAAACAAGGTTTTCCAGGAGAGAAAACGGAGAGGGCAGGTAGCCATAGGTTCAAATGGCGGACAAGTAATCCGCTGAAAGACCACATTCAGATCCCACTCAGGGGCTGGTGGACACAAAGGAGGCTTAAGCAGGAGGAGGTCTCTGAGAAAACGAGCCAAAGGGTGGTTGGAAAGAGGCCTCCCGTCCACCGGCGAGAGGTGCGCTGAGAGAGCACTGAGGTGAACCCTGACAGAGTTGGACTTAAGGCCTAGATTGGAGAGGTAAAGCAAATATTGCAATACTACCGCTACCAAGCACGAGAAGGGATTCTCGCTGTGCTGAGCACACCATGTGGAGAATCTACGCCACTTAAGAGCGTAGGATTTCCTGGTGGATTGCCGCCTAGAGGCTAAGACCACGTCTTCCACCTCTCTAGGCAGGAGTAGGGGAGGCAGGAGTACCCTTTCAGCAGCCAGGCCATCAGATGAAGGGACTGGAGGTTGGGGTGCAAGAGAGACCCCTGATCCTGAGACAGGAGATCGTGTTGAATTCCCAGAGGCAGGGGAGTGTCCACCGAAAGTTGCAGCAGGAGCGGGAACCACAGTTGCCTCGGCCACCTGGGGGCTATCAGAATCATTGAGGCCCTGTCCTTGAGGACCTTGAACAGTGTTCGAGACACTAGTGGCGTGGGAGGAAACGCATATAGTGGACCACGGAATCAGAAAAGCATCTGCTGCTACTCTGAGAGGATGCGGTTGTCTGGAACAGAATCTCGGGAGTTGCCGGTTCAGAGGGCTGGCAAAGAGATCCATGGTGGGGAGGCCCCACCTGAGAAAGATCTGCTGAACTACCAATGGATTCTATCTCCATTCGTGTGGTTGCAGGATCCTGCTCAGTCTGTCCGCCAGGTAATTTTCTTGACCGGGGAGGTAGACAGCCTTGAGGAGGATTCTGTGATTGACGGCCCAAGAGCACAGCCGTTGTGCCTCCTGACAGAGAAGGAAGGAGCCTGTGCCTACTCGTTTGTTCACGTAGAACATAGCAACTTGATTGTCCGTCTGGACCAGTACAGACTGGTGAGACGTGAGGTGGAAGGCGGCTCTCAGAGCTAGGCGTATTGCCCGTAGCTCCAGGAAGTTTATCTGCTGAGAAGCCTCCCAAGGAGTCCAGAGACCCTGAGTACATGCCCCCTGGAAATGTGCTCCCCAACCTAGAAGAGAAGCATCTGTCATCAGCACTTGAGAATGCGGAGGGGATTGAAAATCCACTCCGAGTACCAGATTCGGAAGATGAAGCCACCATTGTAGAGAGGAGACGAGCAGGGTGGATATGCTCACCGAGTCTGCAAGGCTCCCTGTGGCCTGATGCCACTGAGTACGAAGGCTCCATTGAGCAGGCTGCATGTGCAGGCGGGCATTGGGGGTTACATGAACCATGGAAGCCATATGGCCGAGAAGTCTCAGTAATTGCCTGGCAGAGACCAGGGAATTGCTGTGAAACTGCCTGGCTACATCCACCAACCGGAGGGCCCTGTCCACTGGCAGAAAAGCCCTCACCTGAAGAGTATCCAGCCGTGCTCCTATGCTCCCGTCCCAGAACTTGGAATTCAAAGTGGACTTTGCGAAGTTTATGACAAACCCCAAGTGCTGAAGCAGAGCCACAGTGCGAAGGGTGGCTTGACTGGCCTCCTGGGAAGACTGGCCCCTTATGAGCCAGTCGTCCAGGTATGGAAACACAAAAAGACCTTGAAGCCTCAGGTAGGCCGCCACCACCGCCAGGCACTTGGTGAACACCCTGGGAGCGGAGGATAGGCCAAAGGGAAGTAACTCTGTACTGGTAGTGGTTTCCCCCCACAACAAATCTGAGATATTGTCTGTGGTCTGGATGAATAAGGATGTGAGTATAAGCATCCTTTAGATCCAAGAAGCATAGCCAATCTCCCTGCTGGAGGTAGGGCAGCAGGATTCCAAGGGTAAGCATCTTGAACTTTTCCCTCTCCAGGAACTTGTTGAGGTTGCGCAAGTCTAGGATGAGTCGGAGGCCTCCTGTTCTTTTTGGTACCAGGAAGTACCTGGAATAAAAGCCGTGACCTCTCAGGTGGTGGGGCACCGGTTCCACAGCCCGGTCCTTTAGCAGACTTGCAAACTCCTGAAGGAGTAGGTCCCTGTGCAGAGGGAGTCTTGGAGGCTCCCCTGGAAAATAGGAGGGAGGTACCTGTTGAAAATGGAGAAGATAGCCCTTTTGGACTATATGGAGCACCCAGGTATCTGATGTGATGGCTGACCACCTGTGGGCAAAGTGGGCCAGCCGGCCTCCTGTGCTGATGTGGGCCAGTTGAGGAGAAGAGGCTATGCTTGCTGAGTCAAAAACCCCCACCCTGCTGAGCAGGGGCCGGCGTTGGTGGCTTGGGGGCCTTCTGCCTACGGGGCCCATGACCCTGCCCCTTGACCTGCTGACCCTGTTGGGGAGCTGCCGAGGCCTGATAAATGAGGGTACGGTTTATAGGCAGAGGACTTCCTCGGGTAAAAGGTCTTTTTTCACAAGCCCTTCTTCTGAGAAGGGGCAGAGGTTTTTCTGGACAGCCTAGTCCTGGTCAGAGTCTCGGTCTCGAGTTCTGCAGCCTTTTCAGCCATGGGCTTGCCAAAGAGGTTTTCACCTCGGCAGGGGACATCGACCAACTTGTCCTGCACCCATGGCTCGAGGTCGGATGACTGTAGCCAAGCCTGTCGGCGGGCACCGATGCTGGCCCTGGCTACTCGGGCCGAAGCCTCGAAGCCATCGTAGGTTGCTCGAGAGATAAACTTCGAGCACTCTCGAATACCAGTGGACAAGGCTTGGAACCTCTGCAAAGGTTCCTCGGAGAGACCAGCAGAGAACCCAGCAATCTCCTTTGCCATGTCTCGGAGATACATGCCCATGTAGAGCTGGGTAAGTCTGGACACGGCAAGCAAGCATAGAGCCCTGGAAGCACTTCTGGGGGCATCCAGGTTCCGGGCCTCCCGGCCGGGAGGCACCAAGGAGTGCATCTTCTGACTTTTCAGCCGATGCATGGCCGATTCCACAACCATGGAGTGGTGCAGTAATTGTGCCTTTTGGAAACCGGGGCTCTTGCGGACTCGATAGATGGAATCGACCCGCTTGCTTAACACCGGCGTCGAGGCCGGGGTCTCCCACATGCGGAAGAGCAGCCGCTCCAGCATCGGAGGAACCGGAACAGTAAAGGCCTCCTTCGGGGGAGAGTCATACTGGAGGGCCTCGAGCTCCTCGGCTCGAGGCTCCTCCTTGGGATCCGCGGGGAAGGCCAAGGCCTTGGCCATATCCCGCACGAAGTCCGAGAACCGGGTATCCTCCGGTGGGGATCGTCTCAGAGGTTCGGACTCCGGCGAGTCCAATGGGACACACCGAGACCAATGGGACACACCGAGTCCAATAAGTGTCGGGTGACTCTTCATCCTCCGTCTCCCAGCCCCACTCCTCGGAGGAGGAATTGAGCGGCTCCGGGCGGGCGGGCAGCGATGCCATCCGCCCCGATGCTGAGGGTACCGGCGTCGACGACCTCGGTCCCGAACGGGAGGCCGAAGGAGACCGTGGCCGAGGTTCGACTCGAGCCCGCATGGACTCAAGGATCGGCTCGGCTTCCGGGGGGGCGCGACTTGGACGTCGAGGTCCCGGTGATCGGGGCAGATGCACCGGTGAGACCGGCGATCAATGCCCACTGCTGTTCCATGAAGGCAGCGAGGCTGCTCTCCAAGGCCGTCAACCTGAGTCCGAGCTCAGGAGACCCAGCAGCCCCCGACTCGGGCCCCGACGGGGTCAGGCCAGACGTCGGCTCCCCTGGAGGAGAGTCCACGAGGACTACAGCACTCACGTGTCCAGGAGACTCCATCTCGATACGAGGATGCTTGGCAGGCCTCTCCGACTCCGAAGACCCGGGACGGCTATCGGGGCTTTGCGAACTGGCCCTCGAGGAACCAGGAGCGTCCACCGACGCCGCCCTCGCAGGTTTCTTCTTCCTGCGATGTTCCCGCGAAGGAGACCCCCGCTCAGAGGAACCACGACGCTGCTCGGGGCCGGAGTCCCGAGACGTCGAGGCCTCTGACGAGGTCCGGGCCCGTCCGGATGCGGAGTCAGAGAAGACCCTATCCTTCTGGTGCTGCCGACTCCTCAATGCCTTCGAGGACATTTTGCCACACGGACCACAGATCGGGTCATGATCGGGTCCGAGGCAGCAGTCATGTGTGTCGGTAAGAGACATACGTTTCTTACACCAATCACTTTTTAAACCCGCTGGTAGCCATCGGGGGAAAAAGGGCCCCTGCGAAGTCAAAAGACCGGGCTGCCAGTGAAAAAAGAAAAATGGCGCGAACGCTAGTCACAAAGGACAAAAACCGAAAAAGAGAGTGGACTCAATACCAGCGTATCGGGCCAAGGCGGGAAAAGGATCCGGCGTCGAACCGAAGTAGAAAAAGAAAAAATAGGGAAATCAACTTTTTCCTCGGCGAAAAACGAACTACGTCCGTCGGGCTCCGTGGAAAAAAGACTGAGCAAGATGGCACCTTTGGGCGGGAAGGGGACCGCGCATGCGCGCTGCAATTCCCAAAGGCTTTCTTTGAAAGCTGGGGAAATGCTCCGCACGAGGGCTCTGTCGGCGCTGACGTCACCCATATGTGAGGGCTGACTTCCTGCTTGGTCCTGGAAAAAAAATGGATATCAACCTGCTGAATTTTGGTTTTCGCATAAAATCGAACATCTTATAATATGAAGGTTAAGGCAATAAAAAAGGTTAAATTATTTGTGATGGATAAATTATAAATGCTCTGCTAACCTGGAACTGGAAGAAGACCTGGCCTTTCACCCAGCAGTGAAGGTTTACCTTGGGACATGGGTGCATGACCCAAAAGAGATGCTTTGCTGGGAGTTGGAAGAAGAGGTGGAGGTTTACTCAAAGTATGGGCAGCAGAACTTGTGCCTGCCAGTACGCTAGTTTGATACACCGTGTTATCAACTTCAGTTGAAGGATCTGATTGTTCAACATAGCCTGGGGTGAAAGAACAGAGAGAAAAGTCAGTGTCTCCTTAACACAAAAATCACCACAATGCAAAACAAATAACATGAGAAAATGATCAAACTTTTATTCTTTGACATTTGGGTTCACAAGTGATGTTCAGATCAGTTAAAAAGTATTTTCTTTGGACCAAAAGAATATGGAAATGTTACTCAACATTAAGGTGATCAGAAGTATTTGAACTTCCATTGTGTGCCCTCCTGGACCTCGCTAGAATAAGTTCAGCGATTAGTTAATCACTGATCTGCTGTCTCTTTCTGGCAAAGTATAGGTGATTTTCTTTAACAGGCTGTAGATGTGTTTTACATGGAAATGTTTAAACTATAAATAGTGTGTATCAGCAGGTACTGAAATGCAAAAATACCTCCAGACCTAGCTCTATAAATGCTTTGGTATGAGCCCCAGATAAAAACAAAAATGTCTGTATGCTGTATAGGGGCTGGCACTAAAAAGGTGATAGAAATTGTGAGTCATAAGATAAATGAAGCATTTTAAACATGTTAATGTAACAAGTGAAATAGTTTAAACACACACATGGGCATGCAGTGGTCATCCTTTGTAATTCTTAAACCTTAAGGATATCACACATGCTATGCTGGGTCAGACCAGCAAGACCCACATCCTGTCTTCCAGACCACACCTTGTTCCATCTCAAACATGGTGATCCCTAAATCTACTTAATTTAAAAATGTACCCGTCCTCTAGAATAAGTATCCAAACCTTAAGTTGATCCGCTTTCACAACATTCTATAGCAAACATGTTTTCCTATGGCTTAAGTTTACACTAACTCTTTAAAATTGTACTAGGACTAGGTGCGACACCATGAAATTAAGCGGCAGCAGAATTAAAATTAAAAGATATATGTCCATCCCCTATTAACTTGTTCCACACTTACTTTCAACCTGCAGTTCCCTCCTACTTCTTTAGGTCTCTAGCTCTACTGAAACCAAGGATAGGGATCCTAGGGGTATAAGCCTTATTTTCCTACTTGGTAATGTTTACTCTTATTTTATATCAACCATGCCCAACATACCTAGCTCTGGTCACTGCAGCAACAACCTTCAACCGAGGTCCTTCTAAAGCCACATAACTGAGCCTTGAAGCCAGTCACTAGGGGTCGCCCTTCAGCGACCACCATTACTTCGTCCCATCAGGGGGAAGAAGGGGGATGGGAGTAGGACTATGAATGCTGTCCATAGCACTGCCAGTAAGCTACTGGGCCAGCCACACATGACTTTGTATATCATCAAAGTTCTATACAAAAGGTTCTATACAAAGGGTTTTCAGGATACCCCTAATGAATATGCATACAAAGGAGGCAGTCCACTCACATTTTATTATTGCACCTGGGGAGATTCTGCACAAAACTTTAGAAAATTCTGCACAGTAATTTAAAATTCTGCATCTTCTATTAGTACATTTTTGTGCAGAATTCCCCTATTATAAAGCCTAACTTCATCTAGACCAGAAATGTCCACTGCCTTTTCCCTCCTCAGCTCTCATGCCAATCAAAGCTCTCTCCCCACCACCCAAGCCCTCCCTGCCCCCTCTTCTCTTCCGCTCCAACTTCTAGGAAAGATTTCAACTGCTGTCTGTCCCTAAGGTCCACCCCCAACATTACCTCCTCTTCTCCCCTCCCCATGCAGCTACCCTCCTCTCTCCTCCTCTCTCCGCAGGAACATACTTCCACCTTTATTTCTGCCCATACCCCAAGCATACATCCATCTCCAATTCTCAGCCACCCCGATTCACCATCAGCCCTTTCCAGCCCTCAGTCACCCTCCCCAGCTCACCATTAGCCCATCTCCAGCAGCTCCCCCATTTCCAGCCCCAGCATCTCACCTTTACACGATTGCTGCAGCAGCATTGTAAACACAGCTGCATTTCCATTCGCTCCTGCAGCCGTGCTACACTTCTGATGTTGGCATCACCACATTTTAAAAAGGTAGAAATGCTTACTTTTTCTTGCTAGTCAACAGAAGTACTTCCTGTCCCCCCTTCTTTAAAACACAGCGATGCCGGCATCAGAAGCATAGCACTCACTGCTGTGGGTGCGGATAAACGCTCCCGCAGCGGTGCGGCAGCCGACAGCGAGGCTGACTCAGGCGTCCTTAAAGCTTGTGCGCTCAAAGCCTGCCTCTCTGCTCTGATGCTGGTACTTGCACAGAATTCTGCACAGCAAATGCAGGATTTTGTGCAGGTGGGGGATTCTGTATAAATTCTGCACTGCACAGAATTCCTCCAGGAGTATCATATCCATATTGTTTTAGGGATATGCTGAAACCCTAACCAGCTTGGAAGGGAAGGAATGGGATTTGGGGGGCGGGGGGCGCTGCATAGGCTCAAATTTGAGAACCACTGCTATATATATTATATTTTCTCTCTCATTTCCTTTTCCAAGTTGAAAACTTATGCAAAGCTCTTCTTACCATATTTATTTTTGTTGCCCTTCTCTGTACCATTTCAAATTTTGCTACATCTTTGAGACAGAGACAATCAGACCTACACATAGTACTATACAGGAAATACTATAGATAGTTGCAGGGGACCTTTTTCTATTCCCTTCTAAATTCCGAATCTTTTTTTTTCAATGCACTTTCTACAACACTCAAAGGTCTTCTCCACCCCCCCCAAGTGGTAAGCCCCAATTTGAAAGTCAGCATTGTGTACATAAAAAAGA
Source organism: Ichthyophis bannanicus (assembly GCA_033557465.1). Classification (NCBI taxonomy): domain Eukaryota; kingdom Metazoa; phylum Chordata; class Amphibia; order Gymnophiona; family Ichthyophiidae; genus Ichthyophis; species Ichthyophis bannanicus. The sequence continues at coordinate 173,448,957 of CM066034.1, forward strand.
TAAGATGTTAGATAAATTATATATGGACCAGTGCAATATATATTTTTATCTATCTATATTTCACTTTGCACTGGTTCATATTAAAGTTCACCTGTCATTTAAATGCCCACTTTCCCAGTTTTGCAAGATCCTGTTAAGTCCTAAAAATAAAGAGTATACACAAATTCAAATGGGACCTGTACTCACTACTCAAGAAATTAGGCCAACTGTGAACAATTTACGCAACGGAGGCTTTAAGATAAATTGTGTGTTTAAAAGAAGAATGTGTTATTTTGTTTTCTTAGAAATGAGTGAGAGGAAAGGGACAGGAAAAGTCACGAATACCTTCCAGCTCATTTTTCCGTGTCTTCAGGTAGTCACTTATTGAGTTAATTTCCTCTCGGGATAAATATTTTCCCTCACTTAACAGAAAGAGGAGGTGCCTAACACCAAGTGGCACACTGTAACATTCATAGAGCTCCCGTTCTAGGTAGTCATCCGCCAGATCAGCCGCTTTGTGTGAAATTTCTTTACGCTCTTGCTGCTCGCGTTCAGCAAAAATGTTTCCAAACGCCTTAACTACCAGAGTCAACGCATCCTCCATGGGCATATTACGATGTACTATAGAGAAGAGAGATAACTTGCTTTATACGTTGTGTTGTGTGTCATATTTTATGCATTTACAGAAAAACAAATCAAGAAATTTTAAGTGATAAGGATGTGAATGCAGAAAGATTATTAGTCAACATTTGTCTTATGGCAATGTAAAGTTTGACTCTAATCCTCTAAAAATTAAAATTTCCCCAGTGTTAAATTCTAGTTGAGATATACTGGCTATTTTTTTTGTTTATTTATTAATATGGCTCAGAGTGCACATATGCTATTCATTCCATGTCAAGTGAAAAGGACTAAATGTTTAAGAAAATTTTCTGAGGTGAGGTCTTGTTTCTATATCACAATTTGAAGACAGTAACAATTGCTGAGCATTTAAAATTTTACCACTGTTTAAGTTTACTTGTACTCAGTAGCTAAAAAGTTCTATCTTAGAGCAAGTTCTATTCACTGAGACCACATGTACAGGAGTGCAACAGAATAGTGCTAATTTCAACCATAATACACATTTAAAAAAAAAAAAATAAAAAAAGGATGAACAAGTGGGGAAGGCATGCAAAGCAGACATGCACAGGGGTATATATCTGTATCTGTGCTTTGGTAAGCTGGTATGCCTGTGTGTATTTGAATATATGTGCTCATGTTTTGTTTGTCAGAACGTGTATGTGTTTGAATGCTTGCATATGTCTGACTACCAAAACAGAAATCTTCCCCTCAAAATTGTTTTATATAAAATTGCAAATAAAATGCCAAATCAATAATCAAGTACACTTCCTATATAGCACTAAGAGGAACACTCAAACCTTTTTTGTTTTATATCGAGAGCCTCAGTCATATAGCCAAAAATTGACTATAGACTACATATAGGCCAAAACTGGAGTTATTTTCTGTGTTTACGCAACTTTACTGCAATTTAATAGGCGGCTCTCTTTTTTTATTTGAATTTTAAAAACGAGCATTCCTTCCAACATCTAAAATTCTATAGAAGCACTTGGCACTACAAAGTATATCACAGGGACTTTGGGACTTAGTAATGCCAACTGCAAGTGTTCTCTGTAGAAAGCAGGATAAGTCCTCACATATTGTATGGGTGACATATACAGCCCTGTATGAGAACAGATTCCTAGCACCTTCTAGAAGCTTTTGGACCAGCCCTGTGTGCAAGCATACCACTTCCTGCTTGCTGCAGGTGCACAGATCAACTCAGTCTTGAGCTTTTAACAATTGCATCGTGAGGTAGGTGGTTTATGAGGACTTATCTTGCTGTCAAAGAAGAACTGCTACATGTGAAAGTCTTCTCTGTGAACAAGCAGGATAATGTCCTCACATATGGAAATTCCTAGCTACAGACTGTCTCAAAAGGGGATAACAGTGACATAAGAATCAAAACACTTGTTTTAGTTAGCAACAAACCTTATATGAATTTTGTCTTTTTTTTTAAACAAAGGAAGCTTGAACAGAACAAAATAAGCCTCAGTGGGATGGAGTTGGATTCTATTTCCTAAACACATTCTGAGGAAGAGATTGATCAAATGCACTGTTGTGTCAGGAGTCCCTTTCCAAAAGGCAGCGAGATGTGAATGTATGGATGGAAAGCCACATCACACTTTATCTCCCCCCCTATGGAGGCTCTCCTCAAGTGGGCTACCAATGCAGCCAAGGCTTTGATATTGTAAGCCATGACATGACCCATGAAGAGTCAAGCCAGCCTGGGTATAAAGCAAAGGAGATGTCATCTACTAGCCATCTGGACAGAACATAAGAACATAAATGCCATAATGGGTCAGACCAAGGTCCATCAAGCCCAGTATCCTGTTCCCAACAATCGCCAATCTAGGTCACAAGTACCTAGCAGTTTCCCCAAAAGACACAGGCTCCACAACGCTTGTACTGGGTGAAGCAGTGAATATTCTGGGTCCCCTTTAATAATGGTTTATGGACCTTTCCTCCAGGAACGTGTCCAAATCTTTTTTTAAACACAGCTACACTAACAGAAGCTTTTACTGCATCCTCCGATATCAAATTCCAGAGTTTGATTACACGTTGAGTGAAAAAATATTTTCTTATTAGTCTTAAATAGGTTCCCCTGTAGCTTCATTGCATGCCCCCTAGTGTCTCTATTTTGATGGCGTAAACAATTGATCTACATTTACCCGTTCCATTCCATTCATTAATTTATAGACCTCTATCATATCTCCCCTCAGCCGTCTTGTTTACAGGTTGAAGAGTCCTAACCTTTTTAGCCTCTCTTCATAGGGGTATCCTTCCATCCCCTTTACCATTTTGGTGGCTCTTCTCTGTACCTTTTCTAATAATGCTATATCCTTTTTAAGAAAGGGCGACCAGAATTGCACACAATATTCAAGATGTGGTCACACCATGGAACGATAGAGGCATTATAATATCCTTTGTTTTATTCTCCATTCCTTTCCTTATGATACCTAGCATTCTATTTGCTCTCTTGGCCGCCGCTGCACAGTGGGCAGATATTTTTAACATGTTATCCACAATGATGCCTAAATCCTTTTCCTGGGTGGTGGTTCCTAATGTGGAACCTTGCTTGTGTAACCATAGTGTGGGTTCTTCTTTCTTAAGTGCATAACTTTGCACTTGTCCGCATTAAATTTCATCTGTCATTTGAACATCCAGCCTTCCAATTTATCAAGATTCTCTTGCAATTTTCCACAATCCTCATGGGTTTTAACAACTTTGAATAGTTTTGTCTCATCTGCAAATCTGATAACCTCAGTCGTTATTCCCATTTCTAGGTCATTTATAAATATGTTAAAAAGCAGAGGACCCAGCACAGATCCCTGGGGTACTCCACTATTCACCTTTCTCCATTGGGAAAATTGGCCATATAGCCCTACCCTCTGCTTTCTATCTTTTAACCAGTTCCTGATCCACAGTAGTACACTGCCTTCTATCCCATGACTTTTTAATTTTGCCAAAAGTCTCTCATGAGGGACCTTGTCAAAGGCTTTCTGAAAATTCAGATACACTACATCAACTGACTTGTCTACCTGTTTATTCACACCTTCAAAAAAACAAAAAAAAAAACCCCAAACATAACAGATTATTAAGACAAGACCTTCCTTGGCTAAAGCCATGTTGGCTGTCTCCCATTAAGCCAGGACACTGTTTATGAAAACTGGCAGGTTCAAAAATAATAGTCTCTCACATCAAAAGCTGTAACAATAGGGACTTGATGTTGGGATGCCACAGAGCCCCCCAAATCTGCTGGGATTAGAGTTGGCAAAGCACCTAACCAAACAGGCTCCCTGATCAATGGCTCCAGGAGCAGTGGAAACCATGGTTGCTGGGGCCAGTACAGTGCTATGACTATCATGATGCCCTTGTCTGAATTTTACAAGAGTTTGCTAGGACAGGATACGCATACAATAGGCTGTGCTTCTCCACCCCCTCCCACCTCCCCCAAATTGAGAAGGCAGGCATTCAAGGCTACCCCAGAGCAGAAACAGACATTCACCTGTTCTGTGGTGTGGCAAAGATCTATCGAGGGGGAGCCATACTCAAAAAAAATTCTTGAAGCCACCCCTGACCAGGGTCCACTTGTGTGGCTCGAGTACACAACTCAGTTTGTCTACCAGAGCATAGTTTTCCTCAGCTAGGTAAGTGGCTCAGTGTTGCCCCCTTTTTCCCAACACAAGAGGTATGAACCTATTCCTTCTCTCTTATTGATGTGGTATCTGGTTATCTAATCAGTGACATTTGAATGGCTTACCAATCTATGAATGTCTTTAGGGTGTTAATCACTCCCTCTTCCAAGAAAATGGTCTGAGAAAGAGGCTGGCCTCTCAAATTGCGCCGATACAAATGGACAGATAGCCAGGTACTACACACTGAAATTCAGATGACAAGGGCACCTTGATACTCATACTGTATTGACCCCAGCAATTGTGGTTTCCACGGCTCCTGGAGCTGTTGATCAGAGAGCCCATAGGCCACAAGTGTGCAACCCATCTACATGGGACTTCAGCCCAATTTGGACCCATCTGTCGTGAGTGCGTTTTGACAGAGGAATTTGGAAAGGTATTCTTTTGGTCAGATTTGGAATGACTGACCAGATCTTGGAGCAATGACTGACCTGTGCCCACTGCATGCTCAAGGTCCACTGAGTTTGTCTATCTTAAGCTGTGCGAAGAATGCTGCGTGCAACCTCAAGGCCATGTTGCCCAAACAATCTCAACATGTCTGTTGCCGATATCTGACGACGAGAGGGGGTTGGCGAGTCTTATGGAAGAAAGACTTTTGCCCAAGTCTTATCTGGCAAAGCCCCTATGAACTCCAATTGACAGTTTTTGGCTGGGGAGTCACCTGGGACTTCTGGGCCCTCTGCTGATAAAGGCAAAAGAGAGGACCTTGTTTCATTTGGGTTGAATGAGAGGTTGGAAAATATCTACACATATGAAAGTAATAGATCCTCCCTTTGACCTCCACCTGAATGCATCCTAGAGCAACAAGTCAGGTCACTTTCCTGCTTGATGAGGTGCAGCCTCCTGCACTTTATAACCAAGAGATTCTCTGCAAGGTACAACAATGAGCTTCTCCTGATCATCATACTGGAGGCTTGAGGCCCAAAGCCACAAGGGTGTCTCCAGGGACCAATACTCATTGATATACTTTTGATATGGCAATGAAATCCATAAGTCACTTGGACTATACATTTTCCATTACCCATGAGGGAACGGAGTTGCTTGGCCTTCTCTTGAGGGAGTGTATTGCCTAATTCCTCCTATATTGTGCATAATGTTCCAGAAGTGCATGCCAGTGAAAAACTGGTAGGATGTTATGCATGAATTAAGCATAAACAATCCAAAACCCTTTTCTCCCAAAAGACTCCGAAGTTTGAGTCTCCCTCCCCAGGGGCACTGAGGAGTACAACTTGGAGCTCTTGGCCCTTTTGAGGACAGATTCAAGTACCATGGAACTGGATCTTCTCCAATCCAGGAGTCTCTTGGATTCTCCACGTCAAGTCAGGCTTCTTGTTTATAGTGTGTACAGACAAGGGGGCCTCCCACATTCTCATCCACACATGTCGCAGAAGTCTGTCAACGGTTATTGTCACAGCCTCCTCAGTGGGGGGGGGGGGGGGAGGGAGGTAAATCAGAGAACGAGATTTTCAAATCTTTGACCTTGGGTTCCTCCATTTCCAACTTAAATGGAATGGACTTAACTATCATTCTCACAAAATCTATAAAAGGCCAACTCCTATGGACATGATCTACATCTCTCACAAAGAGGAGATCTAAGGGCAATTCTGGAAAACTGACTAGAAAAACTCACAATTACACTCCAATTACAGATGTTATTATGATTCAGACTCTGGAAAATGCTCAAGCAATGTCCTACACCCACTCATCTTGGGACATGCCCCAAACATTAGTGCAATGATATCCTTTGATGCTTCAGAGAGCAATCACCCCCTGATGCACTGGAAATGGACACTAGCTGAGCAATCACTGGTATCAAGGTCCTTCAGTGCCTCCAACAGGCATCCAGTAAGCCTCAATAATTGGCTCCATGTCCTGAGGCACTGGCCTTGATGCCATCAAAGCAGCAGCCTCATGCTATGCAGACTAATTCCATTCATTCCTCAAAGTTCTTCAGAACACACTCCTCAAGGGCTGTCAACGATGGAGTGGCTGCAGTAGATCCAGAAAACAGGCGTATGTAGGAGTATTAGCAGGCTGGTCCCAGCACTTTGGAGACTGATATGTGCCCTCCAGTAGACAGGAGACTCAGTGTTCCTCACGTCAAACCTGTTTTGAGGCTACTGGCTTCTCTGATCTTCAGAGCCTATATCAAGAGCATTGAAGTAACTGCGACACCAATGCACCTGAACCTCTACCTGCTGCATGTTGCCTCAAGTCCTCGATATCAATGAAGTCAAGGACAAATCCACTCTCTTCTTTGGGCAGGAATTGGTGGATGTCCGCTCCAAGGACATCCTATTAATGGTAAACTCCAAAAGAGCTAAATGACCCCTCTGTCTATACATCTCCAGCTTTCTATGCTGCTCCCTAGGCCTTGGGCTCAGAAGCCATCAATGATGATTGATCAGACTTATCTGCACAAAACATCCTTTCATGCTGTAACTAGACCTCTGTCATCTGTGAACACAAGAGACAAGATGGTGGTTCATGGTCGGGCCCTAGGCACTGCAGGCACCAATTATGTGTATCTGTCACAAATAGTTCTGTTGCACCAGCGACATCTCAAACACACTAAAGAGTTTTGAGACATTTTGTTCAGAAAAATATCCACAGGAAGGTGACATTTTACTACTTACCAGATAATATACTTTCTTCAAGTCCTGCTAGACAAGTCCAGACAAGTGGATTGTCTCCCCCCTACCAGCCGGTGTGGAGCCAAAAAATATTCCAGAGACTTATGACATCACCATGCCATTATCAGCCAGTGCCTTCAGGGGCATAAACAGTATTCACATCCAAGCAAGGAATCTCTGACCTCACACAACCTCTATGAAAATAGTTTTCCACGGAACAGGAAACAAAAATGCACAGGAGCAGCCGGCAACAGAAAGCTTGCCAGAAAGTTATGAGCCCACAGGGACAACCACAGAGTATTAGCAGGCTAGTACAAGTACCAAGCAGTAATGCTTGACAAATGTGGAAAGTAATGCCCATGTAGCCACCCGACAAATGTCTGAAGGTGATACAAAGCTATGCTACGCCCATGATAAAGCAAAGTTACTCACCTGTAACAAGTGATCTCCAGGAACAGCAGGAATCAGTCTTCACATGTGGGTGACGTCAGCACCGACTGAGCCCAGCGCGGAAACACTCCCCAGCATCCAATAGGAATGCTTTTGGGAGTGTTCCTTCACGCGTGCGTGGCTGCCTTCCTGTCTTCCCCACAGGTCTCCGCAGTTAGGTGAATAGTGGAGAAGAGTACACTGCAGGAAAAGAGATGGACGACAACTTGAGAGGAGGTGGGTGGGTTGTGATGACAGATTCCTGCTGTTCCCAGAGATCACCTGCTACAGGTGAGTAATTATGCTAGCTCCAGGAACAAGCAGGAAGTCAGTCTTCACATACGGGATTCCCAACACATGACTGCCTTAGGAAGGGAAAGGATTCCTGCACCAGAGATTTCAGCAGTAATCCAAAAGACTCAGCTCATTCAGAGCACTCCTCGGAAGGTGGTCAAATGGGCAGTGGGCAAGTTGCTCAAATTTGAAACAAGTTACGTAGTACAGACTGACCAAATTGAGCATCACTCTTGGAGTCCTTGTCGAGGCTGTAGTGAGCTGCAAAGATGTGCAGTGACAACTATGTGGCTGCTTGGCAGATTTCTGAAATAGACAAAGATTGGTGGTTGGCTACTGTAACAGCCATTGCACGGACGTTATGTGCTGCGACAGTCTTGAAGAGTGAACAGCCTGTGAGTAAGCAAAAGACATGCAGTCTGCAATCCAGTTAGAAAGAGATCTTAGAAACTGGCAAACCCAAATGGCTCTGGTCAAAAGAGACAAACAGCTGAGAGGATTGACGATGATCCTTGGTGCAGTCGATATAGAAGGCAAGTGCTCTCTTGCAAGCAAGAGTATGTAGTTTCGCCTCAGCATGGGAAGCTGTGGGGCTTGGGGAAGAAAGTCGGTAGTGAAATGGACTGCTTCAAGTGGAAAGGAGTAACAACCTTTGGTAAAAATTTAAAAGATGTGTTCGTAGAACAACTCTATCCTGGTAAAACCTGGTATATGAAGCATAATCCACCAATGCCTGGAGTTCACTTAATCTTCGGGCTGAAGTCAAGGCTACTAGAAAAAGGACTTTACATGTTAAAAACTTTAAAGTGGTTGAGCCTAAAGGCTCAAAGGGAGATCACATTAGCTGCACCAATACCACATTGAGATCCCATGCCGTGGCCGGTGGGCGAAGTGGTGGTTTAGTTAAGAGAAGACCTCTCATAAATCTTGAGACCAATGGGTGTAAGGACACCTGGCGGTTGTCCAAAGTTTGGTGAGACGCAGATATGGTAGATGGATGTACTCAAACTGAGCTAGTTTTTAGGCTGATGAAGACAAGTGGAAGAGGTACTGTAGAGGTTTCGGAACAGGACCTGTAAAGGGGTCTAGGGCTCTTTGTAAACATCAGAGAGAGAATCTTCACCACTTAAAGGAAGACGACCACCTAGTGGAATCTTTCCTGAAAGATAATAGCACCTGTAATACCTCTTCTTGAAGGCCTAGGTGTGAGAGGACAACGTGTTCAGCTGCTAAGCTGTCAAATGGAGGGAGTGGAGGTTGGGGTGTAAAAGGGTTCCCTGTTCCAGAGTCAAGAGAACAGGAGAATACCCTACCACGGTGAGGAGGAGACCGAGCTAGCTGAAGTAGAAGAGGAAATCATGGTTGTCTGGGCCAGTGAGGCACAAGGAGAATCATTTTGCCCCGGTTGTTCTGCAACTTCAAAAACATCTTTGCAATGAGAGGAAAAGGGGTAAAGGCATAGAGAAAGCCCTGTCCCCAATGTAGGAGAAAAGCATCCAAGGTCTCCCTGTGTGGAGATGGAATTCTGGAGGAATAATGGGGCAATTGAGTGTTGTCTGGAGAAGCAAAGAGGTTGAGTAGTGTGAATCCCCAGTGATGGAATAACCACCGCACTAATACTGGGTTCAACCTCCACTCGTGTGGGTGGAGAAATCAGCTCAGTCTGTCTGCTAGTTTGTTCTGTTCACCTGGCAGATATACTGCATGTAAATGTATGTTGTGTGCTATCGCCCAGGCCCAAAGCACAGAGGCTTCCCTGCATAATCAGTGAGAGCCTAGCCTATCCTCCCGTTTATGTAGAACATGGCCACTTGATTGTCTGTCTGTGTGAGGACTGACTTGTCCAGTAGGTGGTGAGAGAACACCTGAATGTCACTGAATATGGCTTTAAGTTCAAGTTCATTGATATTTATTTATTTACATTCTCTTATATACCGCGCTATTCTGCATCAGTGTGGTTTACATTGAACAAACTGAAATTACATTGAAAAGGGCATTATAACTTGGAGATAACTATTTTACAGGGAACATGGGCTATGGAGGGTTAAGTGGCTTGCCCAAGACCACAAGGAGCACCTGTGGGACTAGAAACCCCAGTCCTTCCGGCCCAAGGTTGCCATCCTCTAGTGGGATTTGAACCCCCGACCTTCCGGCCTGAAGTACCTTGCCCCAACCACTAGGCCACTCCTCCACTCTAATGCAGTTGGGTCTCTGGATGAGACTACAGGCCTTGAGTTGTCAGATCGTTGAGGTGAGCCCCCAAATCTTGCTTTGATACATCTGCTGTCAGAGTACAGTGTTGTATAGATTGTTGAAAAGGTAACCCTACATCGAGGTTCTGTGGCATAGTCCACCAGACAAGAAAGGCCTTCATCCTGGGGGGAGATAGTGATGAGATCAGAGAAGTGATCCCTGCATTGTGTACACTGCTGTTTGAGAGGTTCCATTAGATCTCGCTTGTATAGCTGAGCATGAGGGACTACATGCACTGTTGAGGCCATATAGCCTAATCATCACGGGCATGTCCTGGCTGACACTGTTGACTGCTGCTGAATTTGAGGAACTAGGATAAGCAGTTTGATACATATGTCTTCTGGGAGAAAAGCTTGAGCTTGAACAGTATTCAGTTGAGCTCCTATGAACTCTTAAGATTTGAGAAGGAACTAGTGTGACTGTGGATAGTTGATAACGAATCCCACTTCTTGTAATATATGAATGGTTTGTTGTACAGCAACTATGACTGATTGGGCGGTATCTACCTTTATCAGCCAGTCGTCTATGTAAGGGAAGAGAAATATTAGCTAAGTCCTGAGAAAGGTTGCAACAGCTAGACATTTTGTGAAGACTCGAGGTGCTGGGGAAGAAAAAGAAGATATTCTTCCACAAACGGACAACCGTAGGGGAACAGCGGAAGTATGACCACAGCCTACCAGATAATAGTGGTGCTGGTCAAGTTAATTTCTCTATTCAAGAGTTTGTAATATCTGCTTATTGTTGTCTGCATGTATCAAGCATCTGGTGTATTTGGGTTTCTACAGTTTTTATATATATTTTTTAAGGTTATATTTTTTAATGTTATGCTATATGGTTTTTACCTTATTTTGCTTGTATTTATGTTTGTCATTTTAATACTTTACAGATTGGGAAGAGTGACTACTGTACCACATAGACGTGCTCATCTGTGTGGTTCCCTGGTAACTTGTTAAATTACAATATACTTTAACTTGACCAGCACCATGCTCTTATTCCCTCATTTTTAAATTTGTAATTTTGTTTAACTTTATGTACTTTTGTCTTTTAGACCCCTGACGAAGGCTGCGGCCGAAACTTGTTAAGTTGGGTCCTTAATAAAGTTTATTTACTATTATCTGGTAGGCTGTGGTCATACTTCCGCTGTTCCCCTCCAAGACTCGAGGTGCTGACTAGAGTCCGAAGAGGATGACTCAATATTGATAATGCTGGTTTTGAAAACAAATACGAGGTACCTTCTGTAGTTTGGGTGTATGAGGATGCGAGTATATGCATCCTTTAGATCCAAAGAGCATAGCCAATCTTTTGATTCAAGATAAGGAAGAAGAGTTCCTGGAGAAATCATCTAACTTTTCTTTGATAAGGAATTTGTTGAGATTCCTGAAATCCAATATGGGTCTGTAACCCCGTTTTCTCTGGAATTAAGAAGTAACGGAAACAGAACCCTAGACCTTGCTGGAATGGTGGGAACCCTCTATATTGCTCTACGAGTTAAGAGTAAGTGATCTCCTGCTGAAGTAGGGTGGTGGACTCTTGAAACAAAACTGGAGGCCCTTGTTGACTAGTTGCAGGGTCCAGGGTTCTGATGTGAGGAAGGCCCATCTCTGGGCAAAATGGGCTAGTCTGCCTGGGATTAGTGGAGGGGCAGGAGAGCTTATTGGATAACTGGCTATGCTCTCTTGGAAAGAGTCAAATGTTTTGAGTGACATAGTAAATGACAACAGATAAAGACCAGTATGATCTATGTAGTCTGCTCAGCAAGGTGACAAGAGTAGGTGCACCTGCCACTCCATGCAGGTCACCCCTCCCCATGTCTGTTTAGGGATGAACCCATCGCTCCGTGTAGGGCACACCCCTGTTTGTTGAGAAATTAGATACGTTTATTTTGATTTTACCTTGAGTGGCACAAGATGTAGTGGCAGACTGTGGTTTTGCCACCTTTGGTTTTCTGGACTGTTTGGGAGGCTCTTGCCTCTGCTGCGTTTGAGGAGCAGAAAAGGAGTATGAGTGTGGGGAGGTAAACCTCTTTTTTGGATAGAAGGATTTTTTAGGTGCAGATTTCTTTTTTTGTAGGATCTGTTGTCTTCTTTGAGAGTCACTTCATTGTGAAATCATCCGTCTCTCTCTCCTGCTTTCTCTCTCCAGCAATGTCCAAATAGGTTTTCTCCATTACAAGGAGTGTCGATGAGTTTGTCCCGGAACTTCTATTCCAGGTCAGAAGCCTTGAGCCATGCTGTTCTTCTGGCTCCAAAGCAGGCAGCAGCTACCCTGCTACTGGCTTCAAAAGCATCAAATGTAGCTCTTGTTAGGAATTTGGAAGTGTTTTGTGAATGGGCCACTAGTACTTGATAAGCTGGTTGCTTATCAGAGGGCAATAGGGATGTGAACTCTGCCAGATTTCCAGAGGTCTCTTAGAAACACACCCATATACAGCATGCATGAATCTACTCTGGAGGCCAGCATAATTGCCTGAAATTCTTTCCTGCCAAAGGCATCGAGGGTTCTAGCCTCTCTGCATGAGGGAACAGAGGAATGATTCTTTTGACTCTTAATATGCCTCATTGGCAGACTCCACCACCATGGAATGGTGAGGAAGTGAGGAAGTTGTGGCTTCTGGAATCCAGGAGATGATGTAACCCTAATACAGGGTATCTAGATGTTTGCTAACTGCTGGTGTTGAGATGGGGGCTTCCCACATTTTAGTTAGCAAGTTTTTTAGGATATTGTGCACTGGGAGAGTTGCAGTCTCCTTGGGCACCGAGGGGTACTGAAGGATATAGAGTTCTTCCGCCCATGGTTCTGTCTCGGTGGTTACCAATACATCAAGTGCTGCTGCCATGTCTTTAATGAAATGCTGAAGAGAGACATGTCAGGTGGTGATAGTATACATTGGTATGGAGGCGCTGGATCCAACAGCACATCCTGATGTGTACGGGAATCGGTCGATCCCGGTTCAGAGACCTCAGAATCGGTCAGTATCTGAGTCATATAAAAAAAAAAAAAAGTAAAGTAATCTCTGTTCAGGCCTTGATAACCTTGGTGTGCAGACTGCACCCGCTGCGAGGACTGTGATGGAGCAAATTGCACCGGAGCCAAATGTATCGGTGGTTCAAACGAGTGATGCAAAGCTGCTGGTGTCGAAGGGACCAGAGCTGCATCAAGCTGCATCACAAAGCTCATGGGTGTCACCGATTCGATGCCAGGCTGGGTGAAGTGGTGGCTGCCGACACCACTGCCGCCAATATAGACGTGCTGCTCCGGTCAGTAGCGATGACTCTCACTGAGCATTGGTAGAGGAGAAGTAGCTCCAGACACTATGGAATGTGCTACAACTCCCAATGCTGGTATCAGAGGCACTGAGGATTGAACCTCGGGGGAGGGGGGGGATGACCCCAAACCCCTTTGAGGCTTTGGAGTGTATAGTCTTCCGCCAGGGTTGCTTTACTGGCTGGTCTGCATCGGAGTGGGAAGAATGCCGATGCAGAGGATGCCAATCAGTCTGTTGCCATTTTGGTGTCGTGCTCGGAGGACTCCAGCTGATGCTTTTTAGTCTTCAACGAAGATGATTTGGAAGCACAGAATAACTTGGAAGGAGTAGACGCCCCCGAAGAGTGCACCGAAGGAGCCGAGTCTGCTGGAAACAGCTTAGCCTTCTGTTTCTCATGGTTCTTCCTACCTCTAGCTGTCATGTGACAGCAGGAAGCGCATGACTTGACATCGTGGTCTGGGCCCAAACATTTTAGGCACCAGTCATACTCATCTGCTATGGAGATTTTAAAAAAAAAGCTCTAACTGTTCCAGTACAATCTGCTCTTGGGCTTATCTACTTTGGGGAAAAGTGAGAAAGCAATATTGAATTGGGCAATGATGTCCACTTAGGCCTAAAAAAGCACTAAGAATTTAAAAAAAACTAATGAAGGGAAATTGATAAAATTTATCAAATCAGGAACCGGAATCAACGGGAAGTCGAGTCAGTCGACAAAGCAGGGAGACAAAAAAAAAGGGGGGGTACCGATCACTACCTCAAAAAAATAGAAGTCTCTTAACACGGTGAAATAGAGACGAGGTCTCGACAGCTTCATGGAAAAAAAAAAAAAAACCTATGAGGAGATCTGTGGGGAAGGCAGAAAGGCAGCAACGCATGCATGGAGGAACGCTCCCAAAAGCATGCCTATTGAATGCTGGGGAGTGCTGATACGCTGGGTTCCATAGGTGCCAAGGTCACCCATATGTGAAGACTGACTTCCTGCTTGATCCTGGAGAGTGCTTGCACCGAGAATTTGCATGCAAATCCTATGGAATCTGATGATTCCGCACCAGATACACCCGGAGTCTGGCTTCCTTGATCCAGTGTCCAATGGTAGATTTAGCTACTGCATCACTCTTACACAGACACACAAAACACAAATGTTCTGACTTGCAAAAGGATTAAGGGAGAGCACTGCAGATATTCATCAGGTGGAGGTCCTTGTCCTTCCCATGACACAGCTCCTTAGAAAAAGGAGGGCAGACAAACCATTTGATTCAAATGGAAGGAAGATATCAACTTGGGCAATAAAAAGGAAGGAACAGGCTGAATGCGGTCTCATCTGAAGATAAATAAGGATCCTTACATAATAGCACCTGTAGCTCAGAGATTTGTCCCACCAAGCAAATTGCGACCAAGAGGACCGTCGTAAGAGTGAGATCTTTAACTGTAGCCTGCATTAAAGGCTTAAGCAGGGATGTCAAATACTTTGCCTTTTTTTTTTTTTTTTTTAAAGTGCCATTGAGTCAGTGCTGACTCCTGGTGACCCAGCTGCCTCTGGATTTGCTTGGCAATGTATCACCAGAAGTAGACTGCCAGGTCTTTTCTTCCGAAGCAATAGAGGGTAAAGTGATGTGCTCATGGTCAGGTGTGCCAGTAGGAATTGAACCCTTGATCTTCTGAGTATTAGGCAGTTGCTCTAACCACTAGGCTACTCCTCCACCCTATATATATTAGGCCTAGTTTAATGCCCATGGCACCAATGCTCAGAAAGGCCAGTCACGTACATAGGCCAGGCTGGTAGAACCTTTCCTCGCTTGAGGAGCATGGAATCATGGCAGTAAAATAGCCTTTACACTCTAAATGACACCTCTCAAGAGCAAAGCTGTAAGAATGGAGATGGGTCAACCAGGACTGGCCCTTGGCAGAACAGCTCCTGATCCAGGAGCAGCTGCAGAGAAATTACCTACAGGAGCAGCATCATGGCCTCCGTGACTAATCCGGATCTATTAGGACAACCCAGCCTAGATGCCACTTGTGTGTCCCATGAGCGGTAATGGGGGAGACATACAGCAGGCAGTATTTTAACCAAGCGATAACACCCTAGAATCTGCTTCCCTGCGGCGACTGAAAAATCTGTGCACCTCGTCATTAGATCAGGTTGCCATCAAGTCCCGCTTGGGATCTCAGAAGCACAGAATTTGCTGAAATGCCACCTGACTTAGCTCCCACTCCTGAGGATCGAGAGAGCAGCAACTAAGGAAGTCCACCATCACGCTGTTGTCAACTACAGCAATATCTTGCATCCACAGAGCCAGGAGGTTCTTTTCTGCCCAAAACAGGAGTGTCATTTCCAGGGCCACTCCAGCACTCTGTGCCCTGTTGCCATGGCATTGTCCACCTGGACCTCTCTGCTCTTGACTAGTTAGGAAGTGTAAAGGGCTAGACGAATGGGAAACTGACAGGTACTTGTGACCTGATTGGCCACTGTTGGAAAGAGGATACTGGACTTGATAGACCCTTGGTCTGACCCAGTATGGCATATCTTATGTTCTAATAGCCCTTGCTTCGAGACTGTAGACGGGCCACACTAACTCACATCTGCTCCAAAGGCCCTTAGCTGCTTGATTTTAGCAATGGGCTCTCCAGCCAAACCAGCTAGCATCTGTCAACAGGAGAAGCCACACGTGATTTTCCAGTGGCATACCCTTCCTCAGATGCTGTGGCTGCTGCAGTCACCACAGGCTGGACACCACCTCCAGGCTAGAGGAAAAGCCTAGGTTCAAACTCCTGAGAGGTCAGAGACCACAGAGTCCAGTAAGGATATCTGAAGCAGCCTCATATGGACTCGTGCCCATGGTGTCATCTTGATTACTGCTGGCCTCAGACCAAGTATGTAGTCCCAATCCCTGGAAGCCTGCTGAGATCAGAAGGCTGCCAGCTAGGCCAACTACCTTTTCATTCTCTCCTCTGGTAAGGAAAAACTGCCTGGCCTTTTCCCACCATATGTCAGAACATGCTTCCAGGTATTCCAGTAATTGGGAAGGCTCCAAATTGTTCTTTGATTTATCATCCAGCAGAGACTCTCCAGGAATTGCACTACAAGAGTCAAAACCAGAAATGCTTCAGGGAGTGACCTGCCCCGGATGAGCCAAACAGATATGGATGAACACAGATTCTGTGAGTCCTTAGCCCAGCAGCCGCCACCACCATAACTTGTGTGGAAAGGCCAAAAGGAAGAGCAGCAAACTGAAAATGAGCCACGTATGGCAAACCGAAGAATGTGCTGTTGATCCTCTGACAGGAATGTGGAAATAAGCTTTGGCTAAATCCAGAGAAGCAAGGAACTCCCTGCAGCATACCACCTGAATCACTGACTGTAGGGTCTCCATATGGAAGCATAAGGTGAACAAAGGTTGAGTGGTGACTTGAGGTCAAGAATCAACCAAAGGGAACAGCCTTTCTTTGGCCCCTACAGAGTAGATGGAGGATCGGCCCTTGCCCAGCTCAGCAGGGGGGAGGGGGGGGCTGGCATCATCGCTCATAGATTAAGCAACCTCTCTAGCATAACCTGAATGGCAGTTCTCTTGACCTCTAAGCCACATGGGAAGACGAACACGTCTGGTACAGGCTCTCTGCATTCCAGAACCTAGCCATGTGGAATGGTGTCTAGTACCCAATGATCCTTGGTGACCTGGGCCCATGCCTGGTAGAAAAGATGCAGCCTTCCACCCACTGGAGGCATCCTGGAATAGGCCCCCAATCATTCATAGTGCTGAACTGGAGACTGCACTTCGGGAGGTGGCAGAATCCCAGGGTCAATGAGTCCTGCAAAAAGACTGGGACCGAAAACCTGAAATAAAAGAGGACGGCCTACCAGGTCGGTACCTACAGGAGTCTGAGCAGCAGAAATGAGCAAACCAGCATACCCTGAGAAAAAGAGCAAACCTGCACACTTCCCAGGCCCCTTTGACTTATCTTCCAGGAGATGAGCCATGAACTCACCCATGCACTTAACCAACTTCTCCAAATTAACACCAAACAGAAGCTTTCCTTTAAATGCTACTCCCCTGTCGCCAGACTTGCGGTCACATACTTCTGAAGAGCCTTGTTCAATCTTCAGGGGAGAGCAGGGGAAAGGGGGCACTGAGTTTGTGAAGAATCCTTTGCAAACTCATTTTCCAATTTTCTGCCTGTTCAACAGATCCTTAAAGGAGCTGAACCAATTACCCTTCTCCTTATGGCTTCCAAAAAGAGTACTGGTTTGAAGGGTGTCTAGTGGAGCATCATGATCTATTGAGTCTCATGCAGGCTGTCGTTCATGAGTGAAAAATCTTTCTTCCTTCAAGCTTCTTTTGTTCAGATTTCAGAGTTGAAACACTCACATCCATCATCTGCTGGAGGTAGAGAAATATTGATTATGCCCCTAGTTGCACAGGCTGATAATGGCACAGTAATATCTTACGAAGCCTCGGGAATATTTCTCTCCATCTCCACATCTGCTGGTAGGGAGACACAACCCATTTATTTGAACTGGTCTAGCAGGATGATATGAAAAATCAAATGAATATGGTGAAAAATGTGTCCTGGCCACTATTGCTGGAAGCCCAAACACAGCCTTAGTGGTGACATGGTTAAAATAAGTTAACATAAAACAGAATTAGAGAGAGACACTTAACATACTGATTTGGCAGGAGGATAAATTCTGGACAGCAGCAACGGAGCTGAAAAATTTGCCAAAAAAAAAAAAAAAAATCTGAACCACCTTCATGTGGGATATGAATATCCGTAGGGCTTCATGAAAAAAACAAAGCATGTGTGATACCGCACAGCAGCCTCAAGTGGCATGAATGCACCCAGGGCCAGCTTCAAGTTATCTAGATGCAGCTGGGAAATGGTTCTCATACAGGGCTCAGTCTATGACATTACACAAGGACATTATCCAGACTGACCACAGAGAATGATGTTAAACTGATAAAACGTGTCCAGATACATTAGCTATACTTCTATCATCTAGCTATTAATGTAAAAATCACTACAATCCTGAAAAAAGCCAGACAGTTGTCAACCCTAACCTCTTGAGTTCTGATCATATTTGACAGGAGACCCCCTTATGGTGAAATTTTACTTACCGTTAATTTCCTTTCCTGGAGTTCTGCTAGACCAGTCCAGACAAATGGGTTAACTCCTCCTGCCAGCAGATGATGGAGACAAAGAAAAAGCAAACTATGCCATGACACCTCAGTGCAGGTAGGGGCACCCTTCAGCATTTTTGTAGCAAGCAAATAGAAGACGTACCAGAATCTTCCAAAGGGGCACCCAATCTAATCCAATCCAATTTAATCAAACTATGATCCACGCAGAGCTTGTGTATAATGTCCAAGACAAGGACCAAGGACAAACTATATACAGAGTGTCTGCATGGTCGAAGGCACAAGGCTGAGAAGAGGGCAGGTCCTAGACTGGTTTAACAGGACACCAGGAAAGGAAATTAAATGGTAAGTAAAATTTCACCTTCCAGATCTTCCTGCTAGACCAGTCCAGACAAATGGGAAGTACTAAAGCTACTCTACCACAGGGCAGGAAGAAGTCGCAGCAGTAAGCACACTCAAACCAAACCGTGCCGCTACACATGTGTGAATGGTAGTGCTGTGCAAAGGTAGATAAGAAAGACGATGTCACCATCCTGCAGAGACAACTCCGCCCAGGATGACGCCTGGGTCTGGGTTGAATGAGCCTTTAGGCCCGGAGGAAAAGGCCTACCTCACAGTAAGTAGGCCAAAGCAATGGTCTCTTTAATCCAGTGACCAAGGATCACCTTTGAAGCTGCATACTCTTTATGGAGTCCAGAAAGACGGAAGGGATTTGTCACCTCCAGGTAACCACACTGCACACATTCACAAAACGAAGGCCCTTATCTGATCCGGTACATTGCTCCAAGGAAAAGGCAGGTAAAGAAAGCACCTGATTGACACGAAAGGGAGAAGGTACTTTGGGCAAGGAAGGCAGGCACTGGGTGCCAGGTCATGCCTTCAGACGAAAAGGTAAAAAAAATGGGTCGAGACAGGAAAGTGCTTGCAACTCCAAGATCCACCGCGCTGAGGTGATAGCCGCCAAGAACACCGTTTTTAAAGTCAAGTCCTTAAGTATAGCTCACTTGAATGGCTCGAAGAGGGAACACATAAGCACCCTAAGGACAAGTGCCAAATCCCAAGGTGGAACTACAGAGTACTGGGGGATGCAAGGCCCGAACACCCCTGAGAAAATGCACCACATTGCAGTGCATGGCTAGTGAGTCGCCCGCAACCTGTCCCCTAAAAAATAGGAGAGGGCCGCCACCTGCACCTTCACAGAACTCTAAGCCAAACCCTTCAAGTCCATCCTGGAGGAATGCCAGGACCGAAGGAATCAATGCACACCATGGAGAAATCCGGTGCTGACAGCATCAGCCTTCAAAGAGACATCAAACACTGACATAAGCCAGGAAAGACCACCACCATCCGGCCTTCAGCAAAGTGCCCACTACCGCTGGTGAATACCTTTTGCACATTAGATGCCACCTTCTCAATGGCCAAGCCATAAGCAAGAAGGGAGCGGGATCATCCATGAGAACAGGACCTTGTCACAGCAACCTCCACTGGGCACCGAGATTTAGAGGCTTTGAGATGAGAAGGCAAACGAGGTCCACATACCATGGACGATGTGGCCAATCTGGGGTAACCAGGATCATCGATCACAGATGATCTTCTATCCTCCTAAGGACCTGAGCTATCATGGCCCAAGGAGGAAACATGCAGGAGTGGATCCGAGAGCCAGTGCTGGACTAGCACAACCACTTCCCTGGACCAGCTCTCCTTGTGACTGAAAAAGGAAGGAACCTTGGCGTTGAAAGCAGTCACCATCAAGTCCACCCCCCCCCCCTCCCGGAACTCCCCAATGATCTATTATACAATCGAAGGCCCATGGTGCGAGCTCCCACTCCCTGAGATAGAGGAGATCACTGCTGAGATAATTGGCCTCCAAGTTCTCTTCCCCTGCAATATGCTGATATTGCAATATGCTGATATTGCTTGCAGGTGCTGCTCCGCCCAGGGAACAGAAGGGGCATCTCCCTCACCATCCCTGGGCACTTCATCCCACCCTGGCAACTGGCATACGCCACTGCTGTGGCACTGTCAGACTGTGTGACTGTGGAGTAAGCCACAAAAGTATAGTAAGGCTAGAGGGATGTCCCTTGCCTCGAGGCAATTCATGGTCCATTTGGCTTCCATTGG
Source organism: Ichthyophis bannanicus (assembly GCA_033557465.1). Lineage (NCBI taxonomy): Eukaryota > Metazoa > Chordata > Amphibia > Gymnophiona > Ichthyophiidae > Ichthyophis > Ichthyophis bannanicus. Next base: position 173,469,352 of record CM066034.1, read on the forward strand.
GGACCACTGACCTTAGACTGTCTTGCCGAGACAATGGGTTCCCATCGGATGTAACTAGCACCCAGGCCAGCGTTTGGAGAAGCATCCTTCAAAGCATCTCATCAGGAGAGGGCTACCAAGCAAGGCTATGCCGCACTGTCAGAGGAAAGAGTAGATAAACACTGTAGTCCTATGTACACAGGGACCAATGAGTCAACAGCGCCTGTTGCAAAGGCTGCATATATGTGCTCATACCCAGGGAACGAGTTCCAAAGTCAGAGCCATTGCCCTTAAGAACTGAAGATAATATTATGCAGTGAGCTGGACTCACCATAAATCCCTGAAGCTGGCAGCTGAACTTGAACCATCACTCCGCCGTTAGGAAGACACTAACACCCTATGTGTTGAAATGAGCACTGAGAAACTTCAGGCTCCGGAAAGATGTCAGACAGCTTTTGTTGTGGTTGATCACCTAGTCCAACTGTTTGAGGAGCTGGATCACGAAATGTAGCAACTGGAATGCCTCCGAACCAGGACTTGGCTCAGATGAGCCAGTTGTCCAGATAAGGATGGACGCAGATAACCTTGCACCTCAAAGCCACCATGACTACCACTATCACTTTGGAAAAGGTTTGAGGGGGGACAACAAAGTAGATGGAGTATCTTCTCTGGCCTCTTTTGGCAGGAAGCAGAGGAAAGATAGCCCAAAGGGTCAAGGAGACACTGAAGGGTAGCTCGCACAGCTGCCTTCTTGATGTCAGAACAGCAAGGGGAAACATTGACAAAGTATTTTATGGATCTTGCACGCTCCAATAGATAGCTGGCCTTATGATGTTCAGAACCCAGCGATCCATTATCAAACAGGCTCATTCACATCAACAACAAAAAAAAAAATTTGCAGACTCCTCCTTGTGGGAGCCCGGAATGGGCCTCCAACCCATCAGTGGGAGAGGTGACAAGAACTTAACTTTCCTGAGGCAAAGGTCGGGGAGTAAGACCAGAGTCCTCCCTGAAAGGACAGACTTTGAACCAGAACAGGACACAGCTTGCTTCCCCAGACAATAATGGCAGGCATCTCAGAACTTAGGGCATGAATTAGTGGCCCCCAAGGAAGAAGAGGAACGCTCAACAATCTTGGGTTTAGCCTCTGGCAACCTCTGCTTCACCTCCCCTACGTCTTTAACCAATCTGTTGAGATCCTCACAAAAGAGGAGTCCTCCCTTAAAAGGCAAATTGGCCAAGCAGTTTAGGGGCCACATCTACAAACCAATCTCTGAGACATAACCAATGGCGGGTTACTGTAGCCACCACAACTCCTCGCACAGCAAGGCATAAAGATCACAAAAGGCACCTGAAAAAGCCGCCAGAGACTCAATGTGGGCTAAACTAGAATCACTGGGGAAAAGCCAAATCCATCTGAGAAGGACACGAGCTCCAAGACGGCCACAAACTGCCACCTGCACTGCCAGAGAGGAAACAGAGAGAGAAAGCCCTTTTCTGAAGACCTACCACCTTCTGATCCTGCTGTCCTGAAGGGCAGTCCTGCCCTCCACAGGAATAGTGGTGGATTTGGCGACAGCAGTGACCAGGGTGTCCACCTTGAGGACATGCAGCCACTTTTGCAGGTCCTCTTGTGACCAGGCATAAATGTGCCCCAAGCTCCGAACATTTTTAAGGGCCACATCAGGACAGTACCATTCCGCAGAGACCATCTGCTGCAATTCCAGCAGGAAGGGAAAAGCTCTAGGTGGTCTCCTGACAACCACCAAGATGGGATCCAGAGGTCAATTGAGCCTGAGCACCTCCAGAAGCATCTGGAATCTGTAGCTCACTGGCAATCTGAACAGTCAAGGTGGGGGATCACCTCTTATTGGCAAAGACACACCACCCTTGAGATGCTGTCGTCATCAAACGGGGAGACCTCCCTGTCCTTTATGTCTGATGCGCTGAATGCCAAATCCTCCTGGGAACTCTACCTCACTCCAAGTAATAACCTGGGAAGGCCAAGCACCACTGACAGTCAGGAATCCTGTGGGAGAAACTACTGCTGCCGGAAAAGGGGGGGGGGGGGGGGAGTACTTGCTGATACTGTGGCTGGAACTGCCAAAGAAGATGCCAGCTATGCGGATGTCTCCCCAGAGGTGGCTGCACAAGCAGCACAAAGGCGGTCTACTAAAAATTGCCATCACTTGCCACAGCCAAAACAATGCAGGAGAGAAAAAAATCATGCCAGAGGAAGGCCCAAGATAGCATGTGCACCCACATGGGAAGGAATCCTGGGTAGGAAAACAGGATGGAGCAGAACCCATTACAGCTGCACTCACTGTTCAGAGGTCAGAGTCTTCAGCTGCCGACACTGGATCGACTCAGGCAGCTTCCCGCTGCAACTCTTCCGCTGTGGGTGTGAGGTGGCCCCAATCATCCACATGCTCTCAAACCAATTCTTTGTTATATAAAACTTTTTAATTGAAAAAAATCTTTTATTTAGGAAAATTAAAATAAAGATAAAATAAAAGATCTACTTTGCATCCCTTTAGAGGATCCTCCTGATTCAAGCCCACCACAGAGCTACACTGGCTCTCATAGCCAGGAGCTCATCCCCAAAAATGCAAAGGACCAGCCAAAGGATTCTCTCATATATGCCCTGGGGTCTTCAGACAGCCAAACGCCACTGGCTCGCAATGTCAAAGCCAGCTATGAGCTCCAGGTCTCAGTTGCAGAAGAACAGGAACCACAATCTGATGGAGACAGAAAATACTGGAGGATGCCCTTAGCTACACCAGGGTTTTATACCAATGTCATCATGGCAGAGTGAGTTTCTGTTTCCATCATCTGCTGACAGGGGGAGATAACCTATTTGGTCTGGACTGGTCTAGCAGGGAGATCAAGAAACTACGGATCCAATTATGTGTCTTGTTTGCCATGGCAAAAGATTAGTTGGCAATACACAGTGACCAATAAAAACAAAATTGTATGATTAAAATCACTAGTTTTCACAATAAAATTAGCAAATCACAACTAGAGAATTACCTGTAATCCTTGTGTGGTTGAGTGATGTGAAAATGGATGTGAATGTTGTCTGCATGTGCTGCATTGGGCAAGTTGGGATGTGTGTCAGTTTTGATAGTTGCTGTGGGAAAGGGGACAATTTTTAGGTTGGGAAGACAGTTGCAAGGGTTTCTTTTTTTGGGGGGGCAGGGTGGTAGATGCAGTTTGCTGTGGCAGCTGTAGGTGGACAGGGTGGTGGAGCATTTGCAGCAAGTTGTTTATTTGGGGGGGAAGGAGAATAGCACAAAAACTATCTTTTGGCAATAAATCAAGTTTTAATATTAATGCTGTCAAGCTAATTTTCTCAGGTTGGCTTTTAAAGACATGCCAAATTTTAACCTAAAAATATTGACAGTCAATAGCAATCGCAAGCTTATTACTAGTCACTGGTTTTCAGGTATGTTGATGTGTACGCAACAACTAAATGTCACCTTTTAGTCTTCCAGTTTTACAGGAGATAAATATTCAAACTGGCAATTACTATTTGAGCATACTGTTTAGCATGGTATGGGAAAGATATGAATGGGAAATAAAAATTTGATAATCTGTCCTACCAACCATCCCCTCTTCCTCCAAATCTGATCACCAGAACACATTGTTTAGGAAAAAAAGCTTTTACTGAAGAGTTGGTAGTCTAATCCAGATGTCGTTTAGCAGATACTATCCTTGCTTTGGTATACTGCTACCCACTTAAGTTGCTAGTTCTAATAATTAAAGCCTAGAACAGTAATAGTAAATACCAAAATATAAATGTTCATCTGTGTGCATTCAATTCTTCTTCCTATTTGTTTTGGAATGCTTAAGACCTACTACAACACTCAAACTCAATTTACTTTCAATGTCCTTAGATTAAGATGAGCTTTGTTTAAAATGCAAGTATTTAAGGCTGGCCTGTTTTAAAACCTCACACACAGCTTAAGAGGCTGAGATGTAGTATGGATTTTACTATAAGAAAATTTAAAAGAAAAAAAAAGCCAGGGCATCTCAACTAGAATACAAGCCACAACAGGGGGAGATTTAAACTAGATCAAATTCCATTTGTAAATCTAGGTGTTGACATGCATGGACTACTGCAATAAAAAATTTAATGAAAAAGTTTTACAGTAGTAGCTCATATACCATAAGGATAACTTATTGTGATTCCATTATACTGTGGTTTTTTCCTCCCCTGATAACCAGTGAGATATTGTATGTGTGTATCTAGCAATAAATATATACAGCATCTATACTTGGCATTGTTCTGACCAGTTTAATAACCCATCACAAGTGTGTATTAGTAATGTTTACTCTCAAAAAATGTATTTTAGGTTACATTATTTATTCTCTGAAGACTGTTTGAAATAGAGCCCAAGTAGATGTTTAAAAAAAAACAAAACATACCTACACGATACGAACTGTACCTATCTTTTGCGGAACCCTTTCAGGTGCACTTCTAGATCTGTATTTTTCTGTTCCTAGTTTGATCCAATTGGGTCAAGTCACAAAACAGAATGTGCTTAATGTCCACTACAAGTGTCAAAAAGTCACAGGAGTGGCTGTCTCTTACGTAGAATAAGAACAAGTCATTGCATTGCGATTAGTTACACCTGCAGAAAGGGCTTTTTCAAGATCTGTACCCAGTGACCAATCAGTGCAGGTATGAATTTCTGGACTTTGGAAGTGAATACATAGTCTAGCCTATATCATCTGCTTTGTATTAAGGTAGCCTAGGGTCACTATTGACTTTTACAGTGCCAGATATACTAAGGCCAAATGTACTAAGTATTTTTCCCATAAACACAAAATGGGGAAAAGCATTTCAGCATACCCGGTTCTAGATGTGCAACTAATTGCTATAAAATCTACATAACCAATTACTTATCTAGAATATGTTTTACCTCCGTTTTCTAAAAATACTAAGAAAATAGCAAAAAAAGGATAGCTACAACTTGTTACCTAAACTCTGCCGAGTATCTGAAAAGTTTAGTGATTGACTTGTTTCCTTACTACATTTACAATATAAAGCTTCATGTGTGTATATTTTATGTAGTGCAGGTTAAAGAGGTTAAACCTTTGAACACCTGAGATTATGACAAAACTATTACTTATCCATATGGATATCTTAATGACAGCAGTTTGATACTTGTATGTGAAGAATCTGATTATCTAGTGTAAAAGAAAACTGTGTTTCATTTTTGTATGGGGACTATTTAGAGTGACAATTTATGTTAAGCTAAACTTACTTTTGATAGAGTCATGGAGCATGATTACGGTGCAAGAGGACAGTGCTACATTGGACTGTTCGACAAGAATGCAAAATGGGGAACCATCGTTTTTAACTTCTTGGAGTGCGCGTGTGAGACCCGCCTCGGAGACGAGATATATCATTTCCACCACAAGGCCATGATCCTGCAACCGATGGCCTATGCCTGTAGCATATTCCCTTGAAGAAAACAAAATTCCGGTTATTTACAAAGAATAAGTGTTGGGCAGTACAGATTATGTAGCCAAGCTGTTTGCTGCCCTTTTATTTTTCTTTTTTTTTTTAAGCTAAACAAACGTATTACAAAGTTGTGTTATGTGAGCAAGAAGTCATCATTGAGGTAAGCTATATGAATTGGGACGGCGGGATTGTGCATGTTTTATATTAATAAACTTACCATTAATAACTATATGGAAAGTGTTTTTATAGTTCACCGCCTTGATGTTTTGTTTGAAGGGCATTTAATCAAATTTATTAAACATATATCTTAGCTTTATGAAAGTATCTATACTGGAATGAAGAATTTGCACTGTTTTATCAGAGAGTACTTAATACTGTAGAAAAGAAATATGTACATTAATAGTGGAAATGTATTTGTTTAGTTGTGTTCAGTCTATGACACCTCATTTCCTATCACATCAAAACAAAATGTGGACACTGCATTACGTTACCTTTTCCAATGTTGCAAAGTTAACAATACTTTTATAGATCTCCGTTTCAGGCAGCTTATGGGTAAGCACAACAATCTTAAAGGAGATCAAATTAGGTTAGAATTTTCCAAGGGTCATTATGAATTAAATGTAAATTCAAAATTAACATACTCTTTTCAATATGAAGAGAAATATTGCCGAATTCTTTCATTTTCCAGTTACCCGTGTTAGCCTATTTGCTTCAGGGACTGTAATCCTCATGCCAAATTTTAAAAAATTGACAGCACATTCCATGGAGCACCAGACCTAACTGCAGCTGGTCTGCTTGCTCTCTCTAAATTGGCTAACTGAAATTAGTATAGGTAAGTAGTGAGAAATTCTGTGCGAATGACCACATTTGATAAGAACTTATTTTCTACGTCCCGTAAGGAGTTTTGTATTAGTGCAACATGAAGGAACTAATGCCTGAAAAATTTTATTTTAGTTTGCGTTTTTCATTTTGGGATGAGTGAGAAGCATGTGTTTCAGGGGTATGAAAGAGAAATTTTGCAAGAAAGAAAAACTGGAAACAGCTGGAATGATGTTACTGGATACCAAGAGAACCATTAGATATACTGCTTTGTAGATGAATGATATCCAAAATTGTAAGCCTCCTCTCGCCAATTCTTCTGTACCTCTGCCATAAAAGAGGGAGAACTTTCACTTACCATTAATTTCCTTTCCTGGAATCCTGCTAGATCAGTCCAGACAAATGGGTTTTGTTCCCCTATCAGCAAATGTTGAAGACAGAGAAAAAATACCAGAAGCTTGATTGGCTGAGCCCAGATAGATATATAGCTATACCCCTAAAGGTTGCCTTCAGTATACTCTGACAAAGAAAACCACATTGCCACTGTAGAACCGGCACGATAACACTTTGCAATGTCATGCAATCAAACTATGTACAAGCAGCAGCCGAGCCACTGCCTCGAAACGTGAGCCTTGGTTCCCTCGCAAAAAGGCTACCCGTCAGGACACAAACGGGCGCAGCACTCTTACAGCTCTGAGAAATCTGGCCACATCTGCATGAGGTGCAACTGAACGTCCCTTGATGTGACCACGAAAGCAAGTTAGCACTGAGAAGTGGACTCAAAGCCGAGGGCCAGTCCTTTGTCCATACTCCACTGAAGGCAGGCTAGGATCTTAGGGATTTGTACCTGCCACGGCGAGAGGCACTGTCTGGAGCACCATGACTCAAAGATACGCCACACTCATGCATAGGCCAATGACATTGAGGGGCGTCGTGCCTTTAGCAGAGTAGCCACCATCAAGTACCCTCTGTGAGCCCCAAGAGACAGAGGAGAAGACCGAGCTAACTGCACAAGGTTGGTGACCACAGTCTCCAAAACCAGTTGGGTGCTACCAGGATCACTGCTCCTGGGTGCGCCTCGATGCATCAGAGAACTTTCCCGATCAACACCCGGGGGGGGGGGGGGGGGGGCATACAAAAGAGGTGCTGACGGCCACAGTTGAAACAATGCATCCAGACCATGCGAACCATGCTCCCTCCTCTGACTGAAAAAGTAAGGCGTCTTGGTGTTCGCTGCTGACGCCATGAGGTACACAGTGGGCAGCCCATGTCTGCACTATTCGCTGAAAGGTCCAAGGGGCAAGCTCCCACTCTCCGAGATCTAGAGCGTGACAGCTGAGGAAGTCCGCTTGAATGTTGTCCACCCATGTGATATGCTGGACCAACAGAGCCTGTAAATGACATTCTGCCCAGGGGAAGAGAAACGCCATTTCCCTGGCCACCACCAGACACTTTGTACCGCCCTGGCAGTTTAGATAAGACACGGTTGTCGCATTGTCTGAAAGAATGCAGTCTGCTTGGGCGCAAAGGAGAGGCAGGAAGCACAGCAAGGCCAGGTGAACAGCCCAGGATTCCAGGCGGTTGATGGTCCAGCATGCATCTCGTGGCATCCAGGTGCCCTGAGCAAACCAGGTCACGTAGTGAGCTCCCCAGTCCAAAAGGCTGGCATCGGTGGTCAGCAAAATCCAGCGAGGAGTCTCAAAGGGGATCCCCTGGAGGAGACGGGTTGGCGAGAGCCACCAAAGAAGGCTGTGGCACGTAGATGGAGGCAGCAGAAGCTCCCGATCAAAGTCCTCTGTCACCAGGGACCAGCGTGAGAGTAGATAATGTTGCAGATTCCTCATGTGCGCTCTGGCCCACGGGACTACATCAATGGCAGCAGTCATGGACCCTAAAATCTGAAGATAGTCCCAAACACATGGGCAGCTCTGTAAAAAAATATTCTGAGCCGAGACGAAAGCTTGAGAAAATGCTCCCACGTCAGGAATACTCTGCTTTGACAAGTATCGAAAAGCGTCCTGAGAAACTCCACCCATTGAGACGGCTGCAGACAATTCTTGAAATGGTTGACCACCCAGCAGAGGCTCTCTAGGAAGGAGACCACTTGTGGGCCTCCAAAAGGGAACACATGCAAATGAGCCAGTTGTCCAAGTATGAGTGTACTCTGATGCCTTTTGCATAAGGCTGCTGCAGCCACTACCATGACTTTGGAGAAGGTTCGTCGAGCTGACACCAGGTCAAACGGCAGAGCGCAAAACAAAGTGCTGTCCTACGCTTTGCCATCCTAGAAAATGCTGATCTTCCCAGAAGGAAATGTAGAAAAACGCTTCCACCAGGTTGAGCAAGGCAAGGAATACCTGAATCACTGATTGTTGTGTCTCCATTCAAAAATGTGGTACTCGAAGGGACTGATTGACCTCCTTGAGGAAGAGAATAGGATGAAAGGACCCATCCTTCTTGGGTACCACGAAGTAAATTGAGTAACAGGAACCTCTGAGAGAGAGAACTGGCAGGATGGCCCACAGAGAAGTAGGCGTTGGATGGTGGACTGAATGGCCTCCCTTTTCAGGGATGCACCGAAGGGCGAAACAAGGAAAACTTCGCAAATGGGCCATAGAGACTCAAGAGTATAGCCCCAGGAGACGATGTCGAGGACCCACTGATCGGAAGTTATGAGTGTCCACTGATTGGCACTATTTTCCTATCTCCTTCCTACAGGTCGTCAGTGGGGGGAGGGGAAAAATTTTAAAAAAAAACGGACCGCACCAGAGTACTTGGCTGGGGCCAAGTAGGAATTTTTCCCTTTCCGGACACCCCAAAAAGTGTAGTTACTCATCTATAACAGGTGTTCTCCAGGGACAGCAGGAATCAGGTCATCACATATGGGTGACGTCAGTGCCAATGGAGCTGTGCAGAACATTTCCCCAGCTGTCAAAGAAAACCTTTGGGAATGCCACCTTGCATGCGTGCTCCCCTTCCTACCCAAGGGTGTCATCTTACTCAGTCAGGTGTCATAGCTAGAGCCCCTCCAAGAAGATGGCAAAAATGAAGAGCAACTCCAAGGGGAGGAGAGAAGGCTGCGAGGACCGATTCCTGCTGTTCCTGGCGAACACCTACTACAGTTGAATAGCTATGCTTTCTCCAGGAACAAGCAGGAAGTCAGTCCTCACATACGGGACTCCCAAGCTACAGGTTATCGAGGACCTGTAGGAAAGGAAAATACCACTGCAGAGCCGTGAGCAGTTGCCAGTGAATCTGAAGGCAGCCCGAGGACCCCGAGTCCATGGATGGTCACACTCCCGGTACCAGAACAAGAAGGGTCAAGGGCAGGAGTTGCTTAAACCCCAAACAAATTACAGAGTACAGCCTGGTCGAAGGCACTGTCCCAGCAGGACTCCCAATCCAGGCAGTACTGCATCACAAAGGTGTGAGCTGAGGACCACGTGGCGGTCCAGCAGATGTCCGCCAGTGACACCAAGTGCAGGTTAGCAACCGACGTCACCATTGCTCAGACATTGTGCGCCGTGACTCAGTGGTCCAGTGGAAACCTGGCTTGGGCATGGGCAAAAGCAGTCTGCCACCCAGATGGACAGGGTCCACTTGGTGACCGCCAGCCCCAGGTGGCTGGGGTCATAGGAGACGAAGAGCTGCCCAGATCTGCGGTGGTCGCCGATGCCCGGTCGGTGTGGGGCTTCGGGAAGAAGGGGGCAGCACTATCTCCTGGTTGAGATGGAAGTCAAGAGACGACTTTCGGGAGGAATTTGGTGTGAGTACGCAGAACTACCCTGTTCTCGTAGAACCTCATGTACGGTGCGCCTTGGCCAAAGCCTGGAGCTCACCGACTCTCTGGGCAGAGGTGAGGGCCACCAGGAAGGCCACCTTCCATGACAGGTGCCGCAGTGAGTGGGCAGCCATGGGCTCAAAAGGCAGCCTGGTCAGTTGCGTGAGGACCACATTGAGGTCCCATTCCGCCAGAAGGGGGTGGGTGAGGGGCTTGGAGAGAAGCAGGCCCCGCATGAAGCAGGAGACAAGCGGTTGCCCTGAGAGTGGTTTACCCTCGATGGGATGGTGGTTCGCTGAGATGGCACTCAGGTGAACCCTAACCAAGTTAGACTTCAGTCCAGCATGCGAGACGTGGAGTAGATACTTCAGGACCAAGCGCATAGGGCAGGAAAATGGGTCCGCTCGAAACTGAGCACCACACAGAAATCCGGAGCCACTTGAAGGCATACGTCTGCCTAGTTGAGTCCTTTCGTGAAGCCAAAAGAATGTCCTTGATCTCCATGGGGAGATGGAGGGGCGCTAGGGCGACCCGCTCAGCCGCCAGGCCGTGAGGAATAGAGACCTCAAATTGGAGTAAAGTAGCTGATCCCCCCTTCCTGTGTCAGCAGCCCTGGCGAGTTCCCAAGAGGAACTGGGGGCTCCATGGAGACGGAGTAGCAGAGGGAGCCATGGTTGCCTGGGCCACCTCGGGGCCATGAAGGAGCCATGGTTACCTAGGCCACCTCAGGGCCATGAGGATCACCGAGGCCCTGTCTCGCTGGACCTTGAGGAGGGTCCAAGCTATGAGCAGTGCTTGGGGTGGGGGGGGGGAGGGGAGGAGGCATACAGCAGGCCGGTTGCCCATGAAAGGAAGCCACCCTACCCAGGTGTGGGCTGGGGCCGCAGAACCTGGGGAGCTGTGTGTTCGCAGGGCTGGCAAAGATGTCCAGGTCTGGAGTCCCAACGCTGGAAGAGCTGCTGTGCCATCCGGGAACACAGGTGCCACTTCTACAGCTGGAGGAGTCTGCTTAGCCTGTCCAAAGCATTGTCAAGGCCTGGGAGATAGGTGGCTCGGAGGGTCATGCCCTGGCTCACTGCAAAGGAGCACAGGGCCACCACCTCCAGGAAGAGGCTGTAAGAGCCAGTACCCCCCTGTTTGTTCACATAGAACATTGTGACCTGGTTGTCCGTCTGGACAAGCACCACTCGGTGCTGCAGGTGGTGCCTGAAAGCCCTAAGCACGAGGAAGACAGCTTGGAGCTCCAGCAGATTGATCTGCTGCCGGGTCTCCTTGAGAGACCTAGTCCCCTGGCATGTGAAGTTCCTTACAGTAGGCTCCCCAGCCCACCAGGGAGATGTCCATTGACAAGACCACCTGGTATGTTGGGGCCTGGAAAGGCATGCCTCGAAGCAGGTTTCGTACATCCCTCCAACAGCCCAGGGATTCCACCAAGCAGGGTGTGACCGAGATGTGATCTCCGAGTCGGCCGATTGCTTGGGTCCACTGTGTGCAGAAGCACCACTGTGTCACCCACATGAATCGTGGAGGCCATGTGGCCAAAAAAGGTGAAGAATCAACCATGCCGAGACTGTGCTGTGGCGTTGCACATCAGAGGCCAGGGACACGAGACAATCTGCTCTGTCCTGGGGCAGGAAGGCCATGGCCCGCAGAGTGTCCAAGCGAGCCCCGATGAATTCTAGGGATTGTACCACAGTGAGGTGGGATTTGGGGTAATTGACCACAAATCTCAGGTGCTCCAGGAGGCAAATGGTGCGGTCCATGGCCTGTCGAGCCTCAGATACTGTGCCCCCTGTGATAAGCCAGTCATCTAGATATAGGTAGACGAAAGTGCCCTGCAGCCGGAGGTGGGCTGCTGCCATGGCCAGGCATTTAGTGAAGACTCATGGGGCAGATGCAAGGCCGAAGGGAAGCATTCTGTACTGGTAGAGATTCCCCTGTACCATGAAGTAAAGGTACTTTCTGTGCTGAGAATGGAGGAGGATGTGAATGTAAGCATCCCTTAGGTCCAAGGAGCATAGCCAGTTGCCCTGCTGGAGGTAGGGCAGCAGTGTGCCAAGGGATAGCATCTTGAACTTCTCCTGCACCAAGAACCTGTTGAGGTTCCTTAGGTAGAGGATGGGCAGAAGGCCTCCTGCTCTTTTTGGGACAAGTACTGGGAGTAAAAATCCCATCCCTTGAGGTGCGGTGGGTCTGGTTCCACTGCCCCGAACTCGATAAGGCCTGCAAGCTCCTGAATCAAGAGGGCCTGGTGCAGAGAGCTGCCTTGGCTCGTCAGGGCAGTACGGATGGGGGAGCTGGCCCAGATAGAGGAGATAGCCCCCTCGCACAACCTGGGGAACCCAGGTTTTGGTGATGATGGAGTCCCACTGGAGAGCAAAGTGGACCAGACGTCCCCCGACCAGCAGCTGGCCCGCCAGCAGACAAGAGGCTCTGCCGGTGGCATCAAAACCCCGAGGCCGATTGTGCCAGTGCCAGGGATTGGGTCTTAGGACCCTTTGGGCTTACAAGGGCCTTGGGCCCTGCCTTTCCCCTGGCCGCGCTGAGCTGAGGTTGACGCCGGTGGGTAGGGCGGGTAGTCTATACCTGTGGAAGAAAGGTTTCTTGCCCTGTTTCTTCTTGGGGAGGGAGGGAGGAGGTTTTTCGGGAAAGGCGAGTACGGGTCACATACTCCGTCTCAATCTCCGCTGCCTTATCCTCCCATGGGCTTGCCGAATAGCTGCTCCCGAGGCAAGGGACATTCAGCAGTTTCTCCTGGAATTGCTGCTCTAGGACAGACTTCAAGAGGGCCTGGAAACGCCGAAGGTGGTCTCCATCAAGGCCCACCACGAGTCACCAAAGCTCCTTAGCGAGGTCGAGGAGGAACATTCTAATATACAATTGGTAGACCTGAATGCAGCATGCCAGCATGGATCCCTGATGAGCTTTGCACCCGAGGGTGTCGAGGGTACAAGACACTCTGCCCGGTGGGACCGAAGAATGAGTCTTCGGGCTCTTTTGCCTCCACGTGGCCAATTTGACCTCCATAGAGGTGTGGGGGGCTGGGCTTTCCGAAACCCCGGTCCCTGCTGGACCCTATATATGGCGTCCAGGTGTTTGCCGACAATAGGGATGGAGGCCAGGGTCTCCCACATGCAGAGGTGGAGCCAGTTCAGGATGGAGGGAACCAGGACTGAGGGTTTCCTTCAGAGGAGCTTCATGTTGAAGAATATCAAGCTCCTCCACACGGGGCTCTTCCTCCGACTTGGGTGGCGAGCGCCAGGGCCTGCACCATATCCCAGACGAACTCCAAGAAGGAGGTGTCATTGGGAGGGTACTGCTGCCTCTGGGTTGGCGGGGAGGGGTCCAAGGGGAGGTCCCGGTGGACCTGTGTTTCGGGAAAGGTTTCCCAGTCCGAAAAGTCTGTGGAGGACTCTAGGTTTGGTGGTTCGAGAAGGGTTGGTGACCCACGCCGGGCCCCCAAGGCCGAAGCCTGCCCAGAGCTGGAGGCGCTCGTCCGAGAGGATCTCGCGCCCGAAGACCAGAACGGAGATCGAGACCCTTGCCAAGGACACTCACGAAGCCTCTGGCACTCGGGGGGGGGGGGGTTCACTGTGGCAGCCCAGGGAACGCAGAAACGCTGCATTCCAAGGCCAGCATTCGGGCCTACACTCAGGAGTGGGGCCCTGTGACAATGATGCCGGGGTGACCAGGTTGGGTGTCGAGGAAGAGAGGAGGTCCTCACTGGGATGACCCTCGGGAGACTGGGCACCATCGGCGGAGGCCTCTGTATCAGTTCAAGGTACCTTTCTGTGCCGCTCCCTCTCAGACTCTCGAGTCTGCTGCAGGGGTCTGGGAGTCCAGGCACATGACCTCTCACACTTGTCTGGCACCCCGACAGAGTCCTCGTAGCCTTCTTCTTTTGCTCATGTTCAGGCGACCCCTTGTCGGAGTGCCACCAGGCCCGTGGAGGAGCCCTGGGAGACTCCAGGGGTTGCAGGGTTGTAGAGCGGGAGGGTACTGGGGAAACCGGGGCTGCTTCGCTGAAGGGATCATCCAGCTTCTGCTTACGACTCTGGATGGCCTTGGAAGACATCTTGCAGAGGGAGTATAGTTCTGTCATGGTCAGCTCCCAGGCACTTAAAACAGTCATGGGTGTCTGTAAGCAACATGTTTTTAGAGCATCTATCACATTTTTTGAAACCGGAGGCCAACAGGGCAAAAAGGAACCCTGCAAGGTTAAAGATCCTTGACACCGCCAGCTGTTAAAAAGGGCCCAAAGCGTGGGTAGAAAAAAAAAGGAGGGGGGGAAGAATCCTGAGATAGAGAGCCAAAGCAGTGGTGCTCAAGATGGCAGGAAGAGGACCAGCAAAGGCTGGAAAGAACAGAGTAAGAATTGAAAAAAACTTTTTTCAAGGACAAGACCCATGTCTGAAGGGCTCCACGGAAAAAGGGAGACCGAGTAAGATGGCACCTTTGCATGGGAAGGGGACCATGCATGCATGGTGGCATTCCCAAAGGCTTTCTTTGAAAGCTGGAGAAATGCTCCGCATGGTCTCCATTGGTGCCAATGTCACCCATATGTGAGGGCTGACTTCCTGCTTGTTCCTAGAGAAAAGCTTGATTTCTGACCGAAATGGACGGATGAAGCTGATATAAACGACTTGCTAGTAGGCTAGTAGCGCGAAATCTGGCATGTTGTGGGGACGGAAAATAGTTTCGCTGTAAGGAGCGGTGCATGGATGACCTCAGCTTGTCTTCCATCAGCTGCTGGGGTTTGACTTCTCCCAGGTCGTTGACCAACTTGTCAAGATCTTCGCCAAAGAGAAGCTTACTCTTAAAGGGAAGCTTGGTGGTGTGTGCCTTAGAGGTGGCATCCACCGACCACTGACAAAGTGTCATCAACGAGCCACTGTGCAGAGAAGCAAAGCAGATCATAAAAGGAATCTGCCAAGGCGGCTGTCAACAATTCCAAGCGTGCCAACGCCAGATCTCTGGTAAGCGCTGAATTCATCACAAAAGAGCACGGGCTGCCAGACCTCCACAAATTGAAACTTGGAGCGCCAGTGTAGATGAACATAAGAATATAAGATATGCCATACTGGGTCAGACCAAGGTCCATCAAGCCCAGTATCTTCTTTCCAACAGTGGCCAATCTAGGTTATACATACCTAGCAGTTTCCCCAAAAGACAGGTTCCACAATGCTTGTACTGGGTCAAGCAATGATATCCTGGGTCCCTTTTTAATAATGGTTTATGGACCTTTCCTCCAGGAACTTGTCCAAACGTTTTTTAAACCCAGCTACACTAACAGCCTTTACTACATCCTCCGGTAACAAATTCCAGAGTTTGATTACATGTTGAGTGAAAAAATATTTTATTTTATTAGTTTTAAATAGTTTACCCTGTAGCTTTATTGCATGTCCCCTAGTCTTTCTATATTCTGATAAACAATCGATCTACGTTTACCCGTTCCACTCCGTTCATTAATTTATAGACTTCTATCATATCTCCCCTCAGCAGTCTCTTTTCCAGGTTAAAGAGCCCTAACCTTTTTAGCCTTTCTTCATAGGAGTATCCTTCCATCCCCTTTACCATTTTGGTGGATCTTCTCTGAGCCTTTTCTAACACCACTATATCCTTTTTAAGATACGGCGACCAGAACTGCACACAATATTCAAGGTGCGGTCTCACCATGGAATGATATAGAGGCATTATAATATCTTTTGTTTTATTTTCCATTCCTTTCCTTATGATACCTAGAATTCTATTTGCTCTCTTGGCAGCCATTGCACACTGGGCCGAGGGTTTTAACATGGTATCCACAATGACGCCTAAATCTTTTTCCTGGGTGGTGGTTCCTAATGTGGAACCTTGCATCGTGTAACCATAGTTTGGGTTGTTCTTCCCTAGGTGCTTAACTTTGCACTTGTCCACATTAAATTTCATCTGCCATTTTGATGCCCAGTCTTCCAATTTATCAAGATCCTCTTGCAATTTTCCACAATCCTCTTGGGTTTTAACAACTTTAAATAGTTTTGTGTCATCTGCAAATTTGATCACCTCACTCGTTATTCCACTTTCCAGGTCATTTATGAATATGTCAAAAAGCAGCAGACCCAGCACAGATCCCTGGGGTACACCACTATTCACCTTTCTCCATTGGGAAAATTGGCAATTTAGCCCTACCCTCTGCTTTCTATCTTTTAACCAGTTCCTGATCCACAGTAGTACACTGCCTCCTATCCCATGACTCTTTAGTTTTGCCAAAAGTCTCTGATGAGGGACCTTATCAAAGGCTTTCTGAAAGTCCAGATACACTATATCAACCGACTCACCTTTGTTCACCTGTTTATTCACACCTTCAAAAAACATAACAGATTAGTAAGACAATGATGAAAAGGCCGTTTTGAGGAGACCCTAGACTTTCCATTACCGCAAAACAGACTGATATTGTGTACCGTCCTGGTCATCAGCAGAGGCTTCAGAGGGGGACCACTTGCCATCCTTGCGGTCGGAGGCCTCTCCAAGCTATCCTCAGCTGAAAAATCCCCATCTAGGACAAGAGGTGTCCAGGCACCTGAGGCCCAAGACATCTCCTTGGGAGGATGGCTGCCATCCTTTGGAGAAACCTCCTCTCGAGGGTGCTTCCGGGACCTTGATGCAGAGTTTAGTGCTGTTCTGTGGGTGGAGACAGACTCCGAGCCAGCAATGGTAGGGTCTGAGTACCACAGGGTCCAAGCCTGCCTGAAGAGGGCTAGGAATTGTGAATCATTTCCCTGAGATTTCTGTGGCAGCAATTTCTAGACAGAAGGAACTGCAGGCTGGGGCAGGAGAGGCGGGTCCAGAGTACCCTCTGCTGGTGCACTGATCCTGGAGTCCGCGGGGCTGGCAGTGCAAAGAGGTCATCTATGATAGAGCCGGACGTGGGAACTGTATTGGAGGACTCCCCCGGGTGAGCAGGGCAAGCTGTGCACACCCTGTCCTTTACATTCTTGTGTTTTCGGCTGCACACAATGCATCTCTGGATGGAGGAAGGCATCCTGTAAAAAGTGCATTGCCAGCAGTAAAAAGGAGCTCTGCAGCTCAAGAACGTAAGTAGTAAATGTCAGGGAAGAGTCGGTACAGTAGCAGACCGCACGTCTTGATTTCCCTCCCAAAAACAGCCTTCACAGCAGCGCCCGAGTGGCTGAGATGAGGGGAAAAATGGCAGCTGCACCTTCTGCAGCTGAGGAAACACACCAGCTGACAGAACTAGAGGCAGAAGCGGAGTTACCAGACAGCCACGGCTCTGACCACAGAAGCCCTGGTGTCTCCGTGTCCCCGGAAGTGTGACCGATGAACGGCAGGCCCATGGGGGGGGGGGGGGTAAACTCTGTGTCTGGATCGCAAGAGAAGAGGAGCAGGGGAGCCAAAGCAGATGCAATATGAAGGTTTACCGAAGCTGCTTAGGTAAATGAGCTCTGTAAGAGAACTGAAGGCTCCCACTGCTGCCAGCCTGCCAAGTCCTCATGACCAGGAGCCGGGCCCACCTCACTTAAGGGAAGCTCAACTGGCCCTCCTGACCAGGAGCTCAACCTGTGCACCAAAGAATTGGGCTGGGAATTCCAGATGGGCACCTCCTGTGCACTCTGGAAACATCCAGCTGAAAACTATCAAACTAAAAAACTTTGAAGAGAAACAGGAACACATACCATCATCTGCTGGAGACAGAGAAAATACTGAAGACGACCTCTAGGGGTGCAGCTATATATCTATCAGGGCTCAGCCAATCAAGCTTCTGGTATTCTTTTCTCTGTCTCCAACATCTGCTGGTAGGAGAACTAAACCCACTTGTCTGGACTGGTCTAGCAGGATGAGTTGGAAGTCACTTTTCATACACATGATTTTTGTAGCCAGTATAAGCATACCAAAAAATACCTACAATTATGATATAAAAAAAATTCTTACCTTAAACAATTTAAGACAATAGAGCAAGACAAAAAAATAAGGGGCTGATATACTAAAACACAACTTGTGCTATCATTAACACATATTAGCATGCATGTTAAACTACCAGTGGTCCCATTAAATTCAATAGGGAACAGCTGCAAAGGTTTCAATGCTTTAGTGAATCAAAGTGATTTAAAGGAAAAGGTCTCACAATGCTTGTTTTGTTTTCCCTGCTGCCCAAAATTCCTCTTCCAATTCACCCGCAGAAAGGGCTTTAGCAATATCTGCACCCAGTGACCAATCTGTGCAAGCAAGAATTTCTGGACTTTGGAAGTGAATACATATTCTAACCTAACCTGCTTTGTATTAAGGGAGCCTGGTGTCACTATTGAATTTTACAGTCCACATTCTTCTGTCATTCGTTATCAGCATCTGTTAAGCTCACATCACACAGGGAGCACAGTCTAGAAGGGGAGCTTAATTCACATTTTAAACTAGAAGCTTTTTTAAAAAATCGATGAACCAAAGGAAGAGGTCTTTGTGCACATTGAGAACGTAGTTCTCTGTAATATATTTTATGATTTTCTCTGGCTGAGCAGTTTTCTCTTGCACCACCGAGATTGCAGTTTAAGAGCCAACCCTATTAAGGTTGCAGCACAATCAGCCATCACCCTATCTGGCATCAAGGTGTCCAATTTTTCATACATCAAGAATCAAGAAACTTGAAGCACACCAGCAAAATTCTTGATGAGAGAGAGTCAGCATGGGGACAAACCAGTATGTGTGGCAAGAGAACTCAGGCTCACTCTTCTCCATTCAACCCCCAACTCTGCCCAGTCTCACCTCCTCTCTTCCTTCTGGCAGTTTAACCCTCCCCCACATAGAATTTCTTATCCTGCCACTCTCTAACAATCTGTGGTTGAGCTCCACCAGCTGCTCTGGACCACCTCCATTTTTTCAGCAGCTTGCAAGCAAGCTATGCCAGCTATACAGGGCACCACCTCGTCTTTAGAGGCTGGTTGGTGAGCTCCACTAGACAACTGAGATAAACACAAAATACACAAAAATAAACGTACTGAAGGAGAAGCCTAGCTCTTACAGCAGCAGGCAAAGAACCAGAGAAGTCGGGGCTGAAATTCTGCTTCTTCCACCGATGCCAACTGTAGCTGTGGGCAAATCCCTTCACCTTCCATTCCCACAGGTACAATTTACAATGTAGGCCCCACTTGGACAGAGAAGTAACTGGCATATCTGCTTGTAATTTGCCTTCAACTCAGAATTGGAAAGACAATTAAATCTAAAAATACAAACCTAAAAAAAATAAATTTGTTACAGGGTATTCTTGGGCACAGGGCTAGCTGATCAGCTTGTGAATTATGAAGCAAGCTATCCCAGGGTTTTTCTTTTGTTTGAAGCTTCTGGCGGGGGGAAAAACCCAGAAACATCACAAAAGGTAGTGGGAACAAGACCATTGGTAAGTGTCCCTTTGCAACAAGGAAGACACAGCAGGAGTAAAAGCAGATGGGGAGGTTCCACAAAGCAAGGCGCCTTCAGCAAAGCTGGAAATATCATCATGGTAATGGCATTGCTGTGGACAAGAGTAGCTAGAAAAGGTGGTGGAAAGCAGGGGTGGAGGTCACTTTTAATGACTCCTTTTGCTGTCAGTGAGGTCAAGGGAAAACACACTTAAGGCAGCAGCAAATCAGAGAACTCCAAACCACCTTGGGTCTTCTACACCCCAGGCAAGTGTGAAGAGCTGCATATGTTCATCCTTAGAGAGGCACAATGTGGCTTAGCAAACACCAGTTGGTCACCAACACAACCACTACAGTGACAAAATAACCAGAGGTCAGACTGTGGCTCTCTTTGGAATCACGTATTACATATCCACACTATCAGGTACTACCAACTGCACAATGGATGAAAGTACTCCCATGTGCCCCCTTCT
Source organism: Ichthyophis bannanicus (assembly GCA_033557465.1). NCBI lineage: Eukaryota > Metazoa > Chordata > Amphibia > Gymnophiona > Ichthyophiidae > Ichthyophis > Ichthyophis bannanicus. Next base: position 173,489,260 of record CM066034.1, read on the forward strand.
CTTGTTAATGCCATAACCATAACATCCTTCTGATTACAGCCAAGCTGGAATCTAATCCAGACTTCCCACACACAGCCCTGCCACTGAATCAGTAGCACACTTCTAACCCAGGTCGCAGAAAAGTAAGCCACACAGGTAATGAGCGGAGAAGAACATAGCCACACCAGAGGAATCTTCACTCAACACACTTTAGTGGACCTTTATTGGGTTTTCAATAAAGTGTGCTGATTGAAGATTACTCTGGTGTGATTGTGGTCTTCCACTCCTCCTCTGTGTTGTCTGTTCCTTCCTTTTGGTTCCCCAGAAAAATAGGGCCAAAAATGATTTCATGCTATAGACCTATAGGTTTAAGCTGAACTTGCTCAACTGTGAGATCTATAACAACTGCAGAAGCAAGATCTGCAAACTAAAAATCTAAGTAAATGCTATTTAACATCCTTAACACTTGCTATTTCCTATGCCTCTTTTCATATCTATTCAGTCTGATCATTTTTATTAAAAAAAAAAAAAACGCCCACTAATTTGCATCTCTTGCAAAGCCTCTCTTACACCATAATACAACTTTCTGAAACCCACAAAATTGTTCTACTGATATTAACATGTTTCTGCTACATTCAAAACTAATTTTATACCATTATGAGTGGCTTATCGCTTTTTGAGATGGCATAGAAAGACTGGCTAAACTTCCCAAATATTAATAAGGTTTCCAGCAAATGTTTAACAGATATAGGAGCATGTTTACTAAAGGTTTTAACTCGTGTTTATAAAATTAACCTGTGTTAAGTGTCCACAGCCCTTTGATTTTTATGAGCAGTGTCATTTAATGCATGCTAACCTTTCGTAAACATGCCCCATTCTCATCTATTTCTGTATTTTTACATACTTGTTCCCTGATCACTAAACTCAAAAAACAAAGATTGTGGGAGCTTTCCTCTAAAGGAGAAAACATTTTAATTTTGACCTAAAGTTCATCTACATCCTATTCATATAGAAAGAAAATTAAAGATTTTGTCCTATGCCCTGGTATTGCTCATTATAGAAGAATTTAAAATATTGTATAACCAAGCTCAAAGTATTTGTACTAATGAAATTTTAAAATATTTACAACTACCAAGGCCACCTCAGTCAGGTTGAAGTTTTTACAATGTCAACAAGAAATTTTCTAATATTCTTTACAAAAAAAAAATAGAACAGAAATCACGCTAGTCTATACAGAATGTTAATTCATATCTTGTACTGTTTAGGGAACAAAACAAATGCCAGAATTGAAATAAGTCTTCTGCTATTTTGCTAATTATAGAAAAATGATACTTTTTTCCCCACCTAAGGTCATGTTTGCTAAACATTAGCGAGAGCTATCTGCCAGCATGCCCAAAGAAATATGGATACTGCAGCAAATAGCATGCGCTAACATTTAGTAAACATGGTCCTTAATGCAGGGCTGCCAAAAGTATCCTGGGCCCCCCTCCCACAGCCAGACAAGTTTTCAGGATATCTACAATGGATATGTATGAGAAGTTTGCATACACTGGAAGCTCAGGCTTTGCAAACTGAATTCATGCTTATCTACTGTGGATATTCTGAAAACCTAACTGACCGTGGAGCACCCAGTACATCATCTAAATCACAGACTTGTACTTATTACAACACTTTTGCTTTCATATATGAAAATAAAAGAACCATCTGTGCTTGCTATGCATGTAACTAAAGCAAAAAATCTCTTAAGTAATGAATCCCTGGGGCTTGCATGAAATAGGTGGCATCATCCTAAAAGCTATGGCCTCAAATTACTGTGGCTACATTATGCTATTGTAGGTCTAAGTCTTCAACTGATAACCTTAGGTCAACAAATACCATCCCAGTTTTAAAGGACAGCAAATCTCATCTAGCACAAAAAAAATTAAACCTACGATTGTTCCTTGCTTATGGCCACAACAACACAATCAGAAGGTCTCTCCTTATCATATTCTTCTTGGATCTGTTTGTAGAACTGCAAATATAATTTCTCTCTGCGATCATCTCTGTTATATTTGTCTTCTGAAATGAAAGAAAATGGTTAATAACCTAATGCCTTCAGACTCTTCAAATATTTTTGAAGGAAAAGGAGTAAACTATACGCACATGCATGTACACAAAAGCAACACTAGAGAAAAAGGAACACATTTCAGGAGATGAACAGCCACCATATCTAGATTCCTACCTGTCTGTGAATACTGGTATCGCTCATAATTATCTTCAGTTCCAGATGGATAGTCATAGCGTTGTCCAAGCAATTCTTCAAAACTAGGAAATAATCATTCTAGTAGGTAAAAGGTATCTGACAAACAAATCTGTCACAACAAAACAGACAATTCTAAAAGGTTGGTTAAGTTGGTTAAGAAAAAAAAAAAAACCAGAAACCCAGACATAATTGATGCCAATACTACAGCCGAGTAACAGAAGTCATATAAGGAGAACTTGTGACTTAAGTCAATATAAACACTTCTTTTAGGACACAGCACATGGCAGCAAGTCATTGTAAAGGATATTCAAACTGCATTAGTTCATAATGCCTGAAAAGGAGGGAAATGCACCAGCCACAGCAGTTTAAAGTGGCCTCAATCTACACACTGAAGCTCGTCTAAGCACCAAAAGCTGGAGTATTACTGCAAAACTAAGAAAAATGAAGCTGTATTTTTGGGTAGGGAGGAAGAAAAGCTGGAACTAAAGCCCACTTTAAAAAGGCATTTTCATTTTGGAGAAAAAGGAACAAATTTGAGGAGTTTATAGAAAAATCTAGCCAACAAGAGCTTGGGCTGAGTGGCTGGAAATAATTTTAAACTTGTCATTTTTCAGGGCATGCACACAGATGTCAGACATTCTTTGTGGACTGGACTTTAGAATAATACAAAGTTTCACATAACTGTACTTTTATTATTTTTTAAAATTAATGATATTGTAATGTCTTGACATAATAACCTAAGGTGAGGAAAGCGTAGTTATTCACCTTTAACAGATGTTCTCCAGGGACAGGAGGAATCAGTCATTGCATAAGGGTGACATCAGCACTGACTGAGCCCACACAGAAGCAACTCCTCAGCTTTCAAAGAAAGCCTTTGGAAAATGCTACCACGCATACGTGTCTCCTTCCCGCCCAAGGGTGCCATCTTGCTCAGATGAGACAGCTAATACGGTAGTAAAAAATAAAATAAGCTATGGAGGGCAACTACTAGGGGAAGAGAAAGGGTTGTGAGGACAGATTCCTGCTGTCCCTGGAGTTTGTTCAATGTAAACCGCCTTGATATCATGAAAGGCGGTATATAAGAAATGTTAAATAAATAAAAAAATAAAGCAGAGGTGGTACTGACTGTGCAGGGGGTGGATGAGGACGTGCGCATAGGCGTCCGAGATCCAAGAAGCATAGCCTATCTCCCATTGAAGGGAAGGCAGCAATGTTCCAAGGGATACCATCTTGAACTTTTCCTTCACTAGGAAGCAAATGAGACTGCAGAGATCCAGAATGGGTCAGAATCCTCCTGTTTTCTTGGGGACCAAGAGGTAGCGGGAGTAAAAACCCTGTCCCATTTGGGAGGGTGGAACAGGTTCCACTGCCTGATCTGCCAGCAGGGCCTGGACTTCCTATTGAAGTAGTTTGCATTGGTGACACTCAAAAGGGTACTCCCCAGAAAAGAAGGTGGGGGGGGGGGAGGAATCTGATCGAAGTGGAGCCTTTGCAAACCACCTGCAATGCCCAAGCATTGGTTGTTATGCTGGGCCATCTGTGGGCAAAGTATCAGCCGTCCCCCCACCTGTGGTGCAACGAAGGCTGAGAGGAACAGACGAGCCATGCTCCAAAGCCAGCAGTCAAAAAACCCCACCTGACTGTGGCTGCAGCTGCAGCGCTGGTTGAGGCTTTGGGGCTTTCAGTTGTGCTCTGCTGCCTCTGTTCTGGTTCTGACTCTTAGGCTGTTGCCCCTGTTGGGGCAGCTGGAATGAATAATATGAGGTATAAGTACCATAGGGTTAGGGTAAGACGACTCCTTCCCTAAAGTTTTTCTCCTGGAAGGGTCAGTTGTTTCTCTCGAAAATCTCGTCATGGCAAGTTGCTCCGTTTCCAACCCTGCGGCCTTCTCCACCATGGGTTTGCCGAAGAGGTTCTCTCCCCAGCATGGGACATCAGCCAACTTGTCCTGAAACCACGGGTCTAAGTCCGAGGACTATAGCCATGGCAGGCAGCAGGCAGAGATGCCCACTGCAGCTACCCCGGCCATGGACTCGAACCAGTCGCAGGCCACCTGGGTGATTTTTACTTAGAGCACTCCATTTTGCTCACCAAGCTCCAGAAGCACTCAAGGTGCTCACCAGACAAACCAACCGAGAACCCGGCAGGTCACATAGTTACATACTCATGTACAACTGGTAGGCTTGGAACAGAGTCACCAGCATCAACCAATGGTAGCACTTCCTCCCAAAGCTGTCCATGGTGCAAGTCTCTCTACCCGGGGGCACTGAGGTGTGTGTCTTGGAACTTTTAATCCAATACCTGGCTGATTCCACCACCATGGAGTTGTGCCTTTTCAAACCCAGGACTCTTGCACACTTGAGGTGGTGGCTCACTGTGGGCATCATGAGTGGTGTTTCCCATGTTTTAAACGAGAAGGTGATCCAGGATCGGGTGAATCAACACCATAATAGCTTCCGGGGAGAGGGGGGGGGGGGGGTCGGGTACTTGAGGATTTCCAACTCCTCTGCACAAAGTTTCTCCTTTGCCTCAATAGTGAAGGGCAAAGCTTTCCCCATGTCTCGCATGAATTTGAGCAAAATAATCCTCGGGAGGGGACCTCCTCCATTCGTACTGGGGTGAGGGATCAGAGGGGGCATTGTGGTGATGGGTGGTCTCTGGCAATTCCTCCTCTATCTCCCAATCAGAGTCCGAGAGGAACTCAAAGTACCACCTCGAATGGTGACCACACCAGTGGCGCATGGAGTCAAGGGAGTCATCGGCTCCCGTTTGTCTGAACCCAAAGCATGTTTTGGGAGGGGGGGGGGGAGGAAGACACCTGCTGCACTGAGGGGGACCTCAAACACTCGCAGAAACTGCCCAAGAGATCATGGACCTCCATGATGGGCTGCATCTCTGCAGGTGAGGCACCCACTGGTGCCGAGGAAACTGGGGGGTCACCGGGTCCCTGACAGCCTGCTGAGTCATGAACGCCACGAGGCTACGCTAGAGGACCTGCATCCTCTCTGTAAGGACAGAGGTCTCTGCCACCATCAGAGTTGGCGCTGCAGCCTGCTCTCTCAGCAGAACTCCTCAATGGTTACAGCCTTAGAAGTCCCATGCTGGCCCTTCAGGGCCTCAGGAGGCAACTCCTCCCGCCAGGGCAGCTTGGAGGGCTGTTCCTGGCCCTCGCATTCAGAGCGCCGAGGGCTCCGATGTCAATGCCCATGGCCTTTCGTCCAATTCTGAAAACCACAATTTCAAAAGGATATACGCAGGTTGGAGTCTGTGCAGAGGGTGGCTACTAGAAAGGTTTGTGGTCTTTGTTATGTAGCATATGAGGGCAGATAAAGATCTTAATATCGCTCCCCAACCACTATCTAGCCAGTGCAGTTTAAGTAAGCCTTACCACACAAAACAACCACGACTATGTCCAGTGAGGTAATACCTCTCTTGTTGCATAGATGTAAATAGTTACCCCAAGTTATCCAAGTTTTAATACCTGTTCATTGTAAACACGGATCAGCCAATGAAACGTGTAAGTTTCTATGTTCAAACCGCACTGATGTTGAATAGCGGGGTATAAAAGAGACTGTAAATAAAATAAATAAATATGAATACTTTAGAGGAAAGGCAGGATAGGGGCAATATGACAGACATTTAAATACGTCTGTGGCATAAATGCACAGGAAGGTCTCTCTCAATTGAAGGTGAACTCTGCTATAAGGAGACATAGGATATGAGTGAAAGGAGATAGACTAAGGAGTAATATGTGGAAATATTTCTTTACGAAAAAGAGTGGTAGATGCATGGAATAGACTCCCAGTGGAGGTGAAGGACACGAGGAGAGTATTTGAATTAAAAAAAAAGAGCATGGGACAAATACAGAGGATCTCTGAAAGGTAAAAAAAGGGGACTATTGTAGTTGATGTGGAAGGGCAGACTAGATAGAAACATGACGGCAGAAAAAACCCATATGGCCTAACGAGGTCAAAGTCTGGTCCTTCTGGGGCTTCTCCTTATCAAATGAGAGCTAATCTTACAGTGCCCTGTGACCTCTCGGCTGAGAGTGAACTCAGACCTCGCACAAAGCCAAAGCCTTGGTGGAAGCCTTTGAGGGCACCGATGTTGACACCTGAGAACCAAACAGCAATTCCTGCTGTCGTTCCCAGTTCTTAAGCCCCTTGCTAGTCATCTGCAAGCAGAGAGCAGTCTGAGGGCTCGTGGTCAGGTCCGAGGCATTGAAGGCACCAACTGTGGGGGTCCATGATGGAGCTGGTCGAGCCACACTGAGTTCAATTCTTGAAGCCACTGGCCAGCTTTGATATGGCAGGGAAGACAGCTTCCACCAAGTCAAAAGACTTCAACGTCCTCACTAACCAGAGGGGCACAAGAGAAATCCGGCACGCCAAGAGGAAATGGAAAAAGCCCTGAGAAAAACACAGCGCTGAGGCACTGATATTTCCAGAGATGACAGAAGATGCTGTACAACACGATACTGGAAAAAAAAAAAAAAGCAAAGAATTAGTAAGAGACGGTAATCTTTTTTCCAGAACACAGACAACTGGATGACTCCTCGGAAAAAATAAGATTGAGGTAAAATGGCTCCTTCGGGCAGGAAGACTAGCATACATGTGTGGAACATCTTCCAAAAGCTTCCTTTGGAAGCAGGGAAGCATTACCATACAGGCTCCATCAGTGACGTCCCCCATATGTGAGGAATGACTTCCTGCTTCATCCAGGAGAATTCATGCTACAAATCTAGGCTCCTGTGGATTCCTCTTGACCAGAGTCAGTCTGACTGGAAAGCCTGAGGCTCAGGAATTGAGAAAGGAATGGGCTTAGAGGACTGAACCAGACTGTGGTGTCAGGGGACACCTAACTATAGGGTGGAATACACACTGCCATGGTGAAGCAGTTGAGAGCAACTGGAAAATGGATGCAATTGGTCGGCTGAATATCCAGGCTGGCAATAAAAGATTTGAGACTGAGCTACTGGAAGCCTTTCTGAGCATGTGCCAGCCATAACCTACATCAACATGGAAAGGCATGGCAATGACTCATGAGACTCACTGTTTGTCAAAAAGGAGTTCTTGGAAAGGCCCACTGTGGACTTCCTGGGGAGAGTGTCTGGATAAGAGGTTCCCAACTCCAGTCCTTGGGGAACCCTAGGCCATTAGGGTTTTCAGGATTCCCACAATGAATATGCACAAGATAGATTTGCATACAATGAAGGCAGAACATGCAAATCTATCTTATGCATATTCATTGTGGGAATCCTGAAAACCTGACTGGCCTAGGGTTTCCTGAGGACTGGGTTGAAAACCCCTGGTCTGGATCCCAGGTAGTGACAGCTGGGAAATTGCTGAATCATGCACATGTAGATCTATAACATACCCATGCAAACAGTTTTAGGGGCAAAAATACTCATCTCCTAGGGATCTTAAGGGCAGGGCCCCATTTGAATAGTGATCACTGACACTGGACACCAAGTGACCTATTGTGCCAAAAACCAGGGCCAGAAACGGTTGGCCATATACGGAGGTTTTAAGCGTTCAATTGTTTATTAAGCATGATATACCTCCGTTCGTACATCAGAGCGATTTACATTGAAATGTGACAGAGAGTCACAAGATTGAAATGAACTCCAGTAGCCAGATAGGAAAGCAACATTCATACTCGGGGGCAGGTCAGAAATCTTAATGGAGAGGAAGGAGGAAGGGGAGAGGAAAGGGATTATGGAGGAAATGAGGGAGTGCATTACACAGCATTTAAGTTAGGAAAAGGTGGCTGGGCCAAATTAACTGGTAGGATAATCAAAGTGGCAAGGAACAAACGAGTTTTTACTGCAGATCTAAATTTCTTGGCAGAGGATTCCAGATAAAATTCAGAAAGTAGACTATCCCATAACTAAGGGGGGGGGAGCAAGAAATAAAAGGCCAAATGCCTTGTGGACTAGTACCTAGTTTGAGATTTGGTGGGGGGAGGGGGGGGAGACAATGCAAAGACACAATTATTGTGTATAGAACACAGCACATGGATGATTAAGGATGAAAGATAGGTAGGGGTACCAGTATAAAAGGTGTGGGTTAGAGTGAGAATCTTAAATTGAACATGGAACTGAATGGGAAGCCAATGGAAACTGTATAAAAGTGGGGTGACATGGTCAAACCTAGTAGTATGGATATTTTGAAATCTTTTGATCTGATAATTAGGCAGGCTAGCAAGGATGGGATTGCAGTAGTCAAGGCATGATAAGACCAATGTAATAATCAAAGGAATGAGTCTGCAAGGGAAAGGAAGGAGCAAATAGACCATATCCGTCATAGTCAGGAAGAAGCTCTTAACTACTGCTCTTAATGTGATAATGGAAAGAAAGTTGAGAGTCCAGGGTAACCAAGATATTTGAAGCTTGGCAACAAGAGAAATTACAGTTCCGTTTAATAGAGGAGCAGAGGCAGGTGTGTCTAAGATTCCGGTTAAATCAAACACAAAAGGCACCAAGCCAATTCCTGAGAGCCAAAACCACGCCCACTCGGCTCAAATCGAATCAATACATCAACATCAAGAACAAAATACACTCCCGTATAGAAAGAATTTGTCGGACCATATAATACCCTGTCTGTCCAGGGCTATAAGAACCAGACCCCTGGACCCTGGTAAATCTTAGTCCTTTTTAATCAAACCAGCAGCAAAAGTTAATTATAAACCAAAACTTAACGTGTATTTTGCTCCCCCTCACTCTTGATGTTGATGTAAGATTCCGGTTAGCCATACAGCAAATGTTTTGGAGATAGAGTTTGAGCATACGATTAGGGAAAGACACTAAGTGATCGGGGACAGATCCAGCAAGACAGTCAAGTGTGGGAAAAGAAGAATATCATAAGTAGAGATGTCACAATAGTAGCAAGTGTTGCAATGAAGACATTAAAAAGAGCAGAGGCACCAAAACAGAGCCCTGAGGGACACTACAGGTGAGGGGACGGGGGAAGAAGAGTCAGAGCCTGATGATACTGAGGAGAAAAGATCAGAGAGAAATGAATGAAACCATTGTAGCACTATTCCACACAAGCCCACAGTGGTCAGGTGAAAGAAGAAGAGAGTGATTAAGGTTAAAAGCTGATGGAAAGATCCAACAAGACTATTAAGGAAATATTCCCTCAGTACAAAGAGTTGTTTTTCACTAAGAAGGGATGTCAGAATATTTTCTGTGGAAAGAGAACAGAAACTGGATTGTCAAGGATGAAGGACATTGGTGTGATATAGGTGGTCACCAAGATGGGAAAACCACCCCTAGCTTTTCAAGTATTTTAGAAAAGAAGAGAAGGTGTGAGATCAGTCAAATTCTGTGTGAGTCGGCTTTTTAAGAAGTGAATGGACAAGGGCCGACTTCCATTATAAAGGAAAAACACCTGATGCTGTGATGAAAATGCAGTTACTCACCTGTAACAGGTGTTCTCTGGGAACAGCAGAAATCAGTCCTCACATATGGGTGACGTTGGTGCCGACTGAGCCTACGCAGAGCGTTTCCCCAGTTTTCAAAGAAAGTCTTTGGGAATGCCATTCCCCTTCCCCCCAATGGTGCCATCTTGCTCAGTCAGTGATATCTAAGATGGCAGTAAAAAATTAAGCAAGGTAGGGAAGGCAACCGGTGGTACCTCGACTGGCTGCGAGGATTTTTTATTTATTGCCAGGGTCTGGGGTCTTGACGGAAGAGCCACCACTGCGGGACTCCCAAGATACCTGGGGCCTAATGAGAGTGCTCAGCTTGGGGCAGTATTAAGCCGGGGCGGAGCCGGACCGTGGGAATATCTTCTCCTGCAACTCCGACCTTTTCTTATTGGTTCTTTGAGTCATGGCCTGACACAGGTCGCAGGTGGCACTATCATGGTCCGGACCAAGGCAGTGCAAGCAGCAGTCGTGGGTGTCTGTAACAGATATGATTTGACTGCAGTGATCACATTTTTTGAACCCACAGGGAGACAAAATGGGAGACACCCAGCCAGGGTCAATGACCCCGAGGAAAAAAGGGCGCGAATGCCGGTCGAGGCAAGCCTCGAAGAAAAAAGAAGGGAAAGCAGAGGACAGCGTCGGGTATGGCACCGGCTCGAGACAGGAAGAGGAACAGTACGCAAACCAGAAAAAAAAATTTAGGATTCATTTTTAGAGGATTTTTCCAAGGAAACAGGACAAGCATCCATTGGGCTTCATGGAAAAAAGGAGACTGAGCAAAATGGAACCCTTGGGTGGGAAGGGGACCACGCATGCATGGTAGCATTCCCAAAGGCTTTCTTTGAAAGCTGGGGAAATGCTCCGCATAGGCTCCGTCAGCGCCGACGTCACCCATATGGAGAATAACAGACTTACAACAGCGAGAAAGGCCAATAAAGGCTCAGTTAGACAAGCACACACCTAGACATAATCCATGTGCTATATACATCTCTAATTATATCTGTTTGCCCTACAGGCCATTAACCTTCCTACTCTAATTTGACTCCTATAATGCATTAAAATGCAAAGCTTTAGTAAACATGTCCCTTGGTGTTGAATCAAACTTTTAGATTAAAAAAAATAGAATGGCATAAAGTATTTCCAGGTTGGCTACAGAAAAGTACAAATTCAAAAATGTGACATCTAAACAGTATTAAAAATATGCAGCTATATTAAAATATGAAATATGCTTGTAAGATAAGGAAAAGATTTTACCTTCAAAACTTATTCCCAAACAGTACATTTGCCAGCTTTATTTTAATTATTACACGTACTTTAAAAATACCATTTAACTAGATCACTTAACACAAACATGAAAAGCACCATATATCATAATGGTTTACCTGGCTACATCTTCAAAGTCCTTTGTGTATCCATCATGAGCAGAATAAGGAACCTTGGGGTAATGTTTGTGTGGATTTATGCTACGAAAAAGATTAATTTTGGACCAATTAGAGGCGTTACATTACACAGAGACATTTTCTGTTGAAAATTTAGTGAAGATAATGACCATTGGAATCATCAAAACGAGTTTACACCAAAGGTCCAATGAACCAGCATACTGTCCAATGCTAGCAGGTGCGTAGAGGAAATGTATAAAGATGCTATTAAAAAAAAAAAAGCCAGATAAACAAGGTATACCCCTGTCTGCTCTAACTTGTATTCTTTTGTTAATATATTTTTACAGGAATTTCATGAACATTTTAAAAAATGTTTCTGCAGCAAAGTGAAATTAGACCTTACCTGCTAATTGTCTTTCCTTGAGTTCCTCCAGTCCAGATGTGTGGGTTATCTCCCCCTACCAGCAGCTAGACTAAGCATGTCAACTCTTGGTAATGTCACTGATACAGGGCTGCCCACTCTGCCCCCAAGACCAGTATCCTATTGACAAAGCAGACTCCAAAGAGGACAGACAAGCACACAATACTTTTTTCTTTTTTTTTTTTTTAAATACTTGCCAAACTCTGAATCCCACTGTGAACAATAGCCAAAAAGACTATATAAAAACCAGAAAGAGGAAAATCTGCAGCGCTGCCCCTTCCTGTTCCACAAAAGGTTCACCTCCGGAAGATAAATACCCAGGCTCGCTAGGCTACAAAGGAATAGAGCAGAAAAGGGCAGGTCCTGAACTGGAGGGATTCAAGGACAGACAACTAACAGGTAAGGCCTAATTTCACCTTCCTTATTGCCCCTCCAGTCCAATCCAAATGTGGGCTATACCAGAGCAGTACTCAATGGGCAGGATTCGCGAGCCCAGTCTTAACACTCCAGCCTAAAAACATGCATCGCCGCATGCCGAGACATCCAGCTGGTAATATTTCACAAAAGGTATGTGGCATCGACCAAACCGTCGCTCTGCAGATGTCCCAAGAAGTAGCCTGGGCACGATGTGCCCACAACCCCAGTGGCTTTTGCTTCAGCAGATATGCCGTGGCAATAGCCTCCTTGATCCAAAGAGTAATGGAAACTTTGGAAGCCACCTCTCCTTTCCACAGCGCCCCAAACAGGGGAAATAAGTGGTCCATCTTCCAAAGTCCATTTTCTTCAGATAACTGCGCAACACCCTGCGCAGATCCAGCAAATACAATTGACAGACTTCCAACATCTGCTCACCAGGAGGGAAAACTAGAAGCAAAATTGCCTGGTCCAGTATAACACTGTCATCGTGTTATCTGAACAGTCTCACCACCCAGTTGTACAGACGAGGTCGAAAGAACTGGAGCGCCAGGAAAGCCACTCATTTCCAGAGAGTTGATAGATCAGGAGTTCTCAGTCATGTTCCACTGGCCCTGTGTGACTTGGTCCTCCCAGTCGCCCCCCAACCAATGTCCCTGCTAAACTGCTCCGAGTCCTTCGCCAGCATTACTGACAGCGGAGGGAGGTGCAAAACAACTGCAAAAGCGATCATTCTTATGTTCGCACAGCATAGGCAAGACCTCCTGCCGATGCGATCTTAAGAGTGATCGCTTTGCACCCCTCCCCACTGGCAGGAATGTCGGGTGGAGGACTCAGCGCAGCTTAGTGGGAACATTGCCCCCAACCCATCCAACTGGCATCGGTCGTCATCAGCACCCAGTCAGGAAGCTCCAGAGACATTCCCGCCAGGATCTTCTCCGACTGTAACCACCAACGGAGACTGACCAGTGTCAACAGGTAAGGAAGATGTTTCAAGAGGGGATGCTTCTGCAGCGACCAACGAGATGATAGGGTCCGCAGTAACAGAAGCATATGGTTTAGGCACTTGATATACCTTTACTATGCGCATCAGAGCGGGGTGTATATATATGTGTGTATTTTATATATACACATATATACACACACACACACATATATATGTGTGTATGTATATGCATACATACACACACACGAACAGGTACTTTATTACCTTGTCCCTGAAGGGCTCACGATCTAAGTGTACCTGAGGCAATGGAGGGTTAGGTGGCTTTCCCAAGGCCACAAGGTGTGGCCATGGGACTAGATGCCCCAGTTCCTCCGGCCTGAAGTAACCTATCCCAACCACTGAGCCACTCCTTCCTCCCTGATTCTCGTCACCAGGTCCAAAGTTGCCGCCATGGAGCCCAGAAGCTACAGATAATGCCAAAGCAGAGCAAATAGACAATTTCTTTTGCTATATCAAAAAAAGCTCCAAGGTATATGAGATCCTGCATCGGCCTTGGCTGACTTTTGGCCACATCGACCACCAGCCCAAATCACAGATAAATTTCACAAAATGCTGAGTGACTCTCGAGCTCTCGAAGGCAGACTTTGCTCCGATTAACCAGTTGTCCAGCAGGACATCCACCTTGCACAGCACAGGGCAGTCATCCCTGAGCTCACACTGCCAAGCTCAGAGCCCCTGCTTTCCAGCAGAAATGCACTGCCTCACTCAGACAGCCGACCGCCCACTTCATGAGACCAAACTCAAGGCGAGAAAGAAGGTGAGAAAGGGGAGAGGGAAACTGACCCAGATCACTGGGTAATATCCCCCGCAGGTAAAGCCCAGCTGACTGAACGACTCAGGCTGCACCAGAATTATTCAAGTCTTCTGTACAGATCAATCCATTTGGCTGTGTTTCTAGCAATAAATGGAAATTACACTGGTAATTGTTGTTCCTTGAGGAACTCCAGTTCAGTCCTCCGCCTCTGGGTTGTGTACCTCCTCCTGCAGCTTGGAGACTGGGCATGTCAAAATCGTGACATCACTGGATGTAGCCTGCTGGTCTCTCTCATCAGCCCCAGTGAACTATTGACAAAGCACACTCAAAAGAGCAACAAATAAGTAGCTATCATATTAATTTTAACCTTATACTCAAATTGAACGTATAACAATTGGTAACTAACTCCCCCTCTAGTAAGAAGACTGCTTCTTGTACCTTTTCCTTCCGCCTTATTCAGAACCATAGACAAGCAAGAGGAAGAATAGACAGAAACAAATAGAAAGGATCAGAGCGATCAGGATCTCATTAATAACTATACCTACTGATAGTCTTGCACTTCTCCCAACTGACCATCCACTACCAACGACACCACCCCCGAGCAGGAATGAGGACGGAACTGGAGTTCCTCAAGGAACAATTACCAGGTAAGTGTAATGTCCATTTCCTTATCGTTCCTCCAGTTCAGTCCTCCACCTCTGGGATGTAACAGAGCAGTAATCATTGGGAGGGACGTTTCCAGCCAGCTCATAACACCGCTGACCCGAAACAGGCATCGTTCGCCGCCAGAACATCCAAGTGGTAGTGCTTACTGAAAGTATGAAGAGACGACCATGTGGCCGCTTTACAGATTTCTCCTTGAGGAACCAAACTGTGTTCCGCCCAGGAAGTCGCGCTCTGGTAGAATGAGCCTGTAAGCCCGTTGGAACTGAACGACCTTGCAAAAGATATGCTGATGCAATCGCCTCTCTAATCCATCTAGAAATGGACGTCTTCACCGCCGCTTCCCCTTTGCGGGGACCTCCGAACACCACGAATAGACGGTCTGATTTGCAAAACGTTTCTGAAACTTTTAAATACTGCCGCAGCACTCTTATGTCCAAATGGCATAAACTACGGTCCGATACGTTCCCCTCCACCGAAACTAGAACTGGAAGAGAAACCGTTTGATTTAGGTGAAATGGAGAAACCACCTTTGGCAAAAAGGACGGAACTGGTGGCAACACCTTCTCTCTGGAAAAAGACAAAAACGGTTCTCTACATGACAACGCCTGTAACTCCGAAATTTATCTTGCTGAACAGATGGCTACCAAACACACTGTCTTTAAGGTTAAATCCTTAATTGACGCCTGGTGTAAAGACTCAAATGGTTCCTTAGCTAACGCCCCTAAAACCAAATTGAGATCCCACGGCGGAACCATGATTCTAGGAGAGGGTTGCAGCCTGGTTACTGCTTTAAGAAAACGCAACACATCTGCATGCAAACCTAGAGCCACTCCCTGGACTTTGCCTCTATAGCAAGAAAGGGCTGCTAACTGAACTCTCAAGGAACTGGCTGCCAGACCCTTATCAAACCCGTCTTGCAGGAAACTTAAGCCCAAGGGAACGGATACTGTAGCCGCGCGAACTTGCCTCCGTGAGCACCCGTCCTCAAAAATACGCCATATGCAGACACATGCAAGAGACGTGGACTTTTTCCTTGCTCGTAGTAAGGTCGCGATAACTGCTCCAGAGTAACCTTTTGTCTTTAACCTTGCCCTTTCAATAGCCAAACCATAAGCGAGAACTGATCTACCTAAGGCATTCGAAGCAGTCCCTGTAGCAACAGATTCTCAGACGTCGGTAGCCTCCAAGGATCCCTGTCGAGCAGCAGAATGAGATCTGCGTACCACGGGCGCCTTGGCCAGTCCGGAGCCACCAACAGCACTCTCCCCTGATGAGCTTCGATACGCTGAACCACTCGGCCTATGAGCGCCTGCGGAGGGAAGACAGAGGAGATCTGACGGCCAATGTTGCATCAGGGCATCGATCCCTTCCGACATCCTCTCTCGCCACCTGCTGAAGAAACGACTCGTTTTTGCTGAAAGGTCACCCATAAGATCCATGATCAGTGGTCCCCATCTGCGAACTATTTGCACAAACACGTCCAGATGCAATTCCCATTCCCCGGCATCCACTCGGACCCTGCTGAGAAAAACCGCAACCACATTGTCCTTCCCTGCAATGTGCGCTGCCGAGATCGCTGGTAGTCAAGGTTCTACCCAAGAGAACAGTGACTCTGCTTCTTCTTCCATGGCCACACTTCCAGTACCGCCCTGTCGATTGATGTAGGCCACTGTCGTGGAGTTGTCTGACAGCACTCGCACCACTGGACCTGTCACCGTAGCTTTGAACGTTTGAAGCACTAGATTGACCATTTGCTCTCTTGAACGGTCCAAGTGCCTTGCGTGAAGAGATCTCCGCAATGTGCTCCCATCCCACGAGAATCGCGTCCGACAACAATGGGAGCCACTCCGGCTGCTCCAGAGGCATTCCTTTGTCAGAGATCCTGGAAGCAGCCACCACTGAAGGGGCTGCCTGACCCGGAGAGGGCAGGGAAGCCGTTTGTTCAACGAGTCGGACTGATGCGACCAACAGCGAAGCAGCGCTCTCTGTAACGGTCGCATATGAAATCTGGCCCATGGCACTGCTTCCAAGGTTGCCGCCATTGTTCCCAGCACGCGAAGGTAACTCCACGCTGAGGGCGCCGGAGCGAACCTGAACTTGCGCACCAGCTGTCGAAGGACTTGAACTCGACAATTCGGCAGGAACACCGCTCCTCTCCGAACACTGAACCACACCCCCAGATATTTGAGATCCTGGGACGGCACTAAGCGGCTTTTGGTCGAATTGACCACCCAGCCTAGACTGCAAAAACTTCACCACCTTGGCTGTAACCTGAACGCTCTTGGCTTTGGACTTTGCCCGAATTAACCAATTGTCGAGATAAGGATGAACCATTTATTTATCTATTTTATTTATTTAGTATACATTTGTATACCGCTACTTCCAGCGATCAGCAGTGGTTTGATTACAGATTGGAAATTGTCAAATCATGACAGGAAATTTTTGAGGTATAGACAGGAAAGCACAGCACACAGAGAACTATTTTACAGGGAACATGGGCTATGGAGGGTTAAGTGGCTTGCCCAAGACCACAAGGAGCACCTGTGGGACTAGAAACCCCAGTCCTTCCGGCCCAAGGTTGCTGTCCTCTAGTGGGATTTGAACCCCCGACCTTCCGGCCCGAAGTACCTTGCTCCAACCACTAGGCCACTCCTCCACTCCTTCCTTTCACAATGCCGCCGCCACCGCCACCCCCATGATCTTGGTGAAGGTCTGCGGGGCCGTCGCTAGACCGAAAGGCAATGCTTGGATTTGATAATGTCCCCAAGGAAGAGCAAACCGTAGAAACCTTTGATGAGTCGTTCTGATTGGGATGTGTAAATATGCCTCCGTAAGATCGAGGGAACTCAAGTACTCGCCTTGGCGCACCGCTACAATGACCGACCTCGTTTCCATCCTGAAATGCGGTACTCGAAGACAGCGATTCACCCCTTTTAGGTTCAAGATAGGACGTAGAGATCCGTCTTTCTTTGGTACCACAAAATAAATGGAGTATCAACCCACGCCATAATCTGCTAGCGGGACCGGCGCGACTGCTCCCATCTGTAAAAGTCAATCTAGGGACGTGATGAGGTGGAAAAACACTTTATTCAAACAAACCTACAGCCAACCCGACACAGGCCGTGTTTCGTAAACCTTCGTCAGGGGTTGATCAGATAGAATACTAAGACATAAAAATGAAATAAAAACAGTGATAAAACATTGTATAAGAACAGATAACTCAGACGTAAGAGTTAACGATCGTTGCCTTGCCTGTCCTTTGTATTTCATAGTAACAATAACTATACAATATGTTTGTCCATGATTACCTTTTTATGTTTTAAGTATGTTTAATTTTATGTATTTAATTAATATGTTCTGATTTTTTATGCTATAATGTTTATTATTTATGGATTGGTTATGTTTTATCTTATTTATTTATGGATTGGTTATGTTTTATCTTATTTAATTGTTTATTAGGTTCCAAATGCACTTTTTATCCTTTTTATTAGTTTGAGTGTGTTTTCTCTGTTTATTTATGATATTTATAAGAACATAAGATATGCCATACTGGGTCAGACCAAGGTCCATTAAGCCCAGTATTCTGTTTCCAACAGTGGCCAATCTAGGTCATATGTACCTAGCAGTTTCCCCAAGAGACACAAGTTCCACAATGCTTGTACTGGGTCAAGCATTGATATCTTCGATCACTTCTTAATAATGGTTTATGGACCTTTCCCTCCAGGAAATTGTCCAAACCTTTTTTAAACCCAGCTACACTAACAGCCTTTACTACATCCTCCGGTAACAAATTCCAGAGTTTGATTACACGTTAAGTGAAAAAATATTTTCTTTTATTAGTCTTAAATAGTTTACCCTGTAGCTTCATTGCATGTCCCCTAGTCTTTCTATACTCTGATAACGTAAACAATCGGTCTACGTTTACCCGTTCCACTCCGTTCATTCATTTATAGACTTCTATCATATCTCCCCTCAGCCGTCTCTTTTCCAGGTTAAAGAGCCCTAACCTTTTTAGCCTTTCTTCATAGGAGTATCCTTCCATCCCCTTTACCATTTTGGTGGCTCTTCTCTGAACCTTTTCTAAAATCGCTATATCCCTTTTAAGATACGGCGACCAGAATTGCACACAATATTCAAGGTGCGGTCTCACCATGGAACGATATAGAGGCATTATAATATCTTTTGTTTTATTTTCCATTCCTTTCCTTATCATACCTAGCATTCTATTTGCTCTCTTGGCCGCCGCTGCACACTGGGCCGAGGGTTTTAACATGGTATCCCACAATGACGCCTAAATCGTTTTCCTGGGTGGTGGTTCCTAATGTGGAACCTTGCATCGTGTAACCATAGTTTGGGTTGTTCTTCCCTAGGTGCATAACCTTGCACTTGTCCACATTAAATTTCATCTGCCATTTTGATGCCCAGTCTTCCAATTTATCAAGATCCTCTTGCAATTTTTCACAATCCTCTTGGGTTTTAACAACTTTAAATAGTTTTGTGTCATCTGCAAATTTGATCACCTCACTCGTTATTCCACTTTCCAGGTCATTTATGAATATGTCAAAAAGCAGCGGACCCGTTCCGGTGACGGCATCGGGGCAAATGGCGGTATAAGACTCGGCTCTGCCGCCTAAGCCTGATAAAAAGGGGAGTTTGTACCCCTAATGGCATGGAGTAAGACGGCGAACGTGGGAGAGCAGTAGGAGAGGAGCCCCAGGCCGCGTTACAATTGCGGCAAAGTAGCGAGCCCTTGTCGGAGCATTGGAGAGCGCGGAATAGGAGACCGCGTGGCAGGCCGGTGCGACGGCTGCCGGAACAGCGAGGCAGAGGCCTACCTTGAGCCGTGGGGGCGGAAGGAGTTTGCTGCGCTGGAGGACCGGTGCTCTGGTGAGCAGTGACGTCCCCTGTGAGACCGCGTGTAGCTGGCTGAGGAGAGCCGGCAGATCTGAGAGGCGGCAGATCGGGAGGCTGAAACCAGAGAGGCAGAGCAGGAGGCAGCCGGCGGTGGACGAAGAGCCAGGGAGAGGCCTGAGGACAAGGAAGTCGGTGAGGAGGCGGGAAGGCACTGAGGCTGGGATCAGAGCACCATGCAGGGGAGAAAGTGTCAGTGGCGCCCCCCCGGGTGGATCTGACAACATCCAGCTCAACTTAGAGAGCTGAGAAGCACCGGTAAGGGGGGGAGTGAGTAGAGCAAAGTGCAGCCCTACAGCAGACAGTGGGGCCCCCACCAGCAGCTTTGACAAACGGCTGAGAAGTAGAGGGTGAGGCCCTCAGGGTACGCAGCTCACTAAGCTTGGGGACCCAGCATTGCATAATAAAAGAATGGAAAAAAATAAAGGCTCCCTGGCGGCACGCAAGAAATTGGCTGACTTTCGCTCCCCTTATGCGGCAGTCAAAGGCGGAAGAGAGGGGGAGAAGGAGTGCCGAACGCAGGAGGGAGAGCCCACAGACCGGGGAGAGGGGCTGGATCATGGAGCTAGCCCAGGGGATATCTCTCACCTGAAAACCTGGCTTATTGAAATGAAGGAAGAGATTAAAACAGAAATTAGTGGGGTGAAGCATGAACTCAAAGAGTCCATACAGTCACTGAGGCAAGACATTGTGGACATTGGAAATAGAGTTGAGGAGATGGAGACTCAGCTGGAGCAACAAGGGGAGGAAATGGTGGATTTACAAAAGCGCTGGGGGGCATTCCAGCAGGCCCAAGAGGAACAGCAGATGAAACTGGAGGCTCTGGAAGACCGGTCCAGGAGATGTAACCTACGGATTCGGGGACTCCTAGAGGAACCTCAGTACCGCAACTGCGAAGAAGTTCTGCTAAAAATTTTCAAATCCCTGTTAGCTGCAGACCTGCAGGGGGAGATGCTGATCGACTCATCGCACATTGAGCGAGCGCACCGGGGCCTGGGCCCGATACGCGATAATAAACCCAGAGATATCGTTGTGTGCTTTAGCTCTTTCAAGATTAAGGAAGGACTGCTTCGAGCGGCAAGGAAAGCGCGCCAGATAATTTGGGAGGAACACCATCTGGAGCTCTTCCAAGATCTCTCTGCAGGAACCTTACAATGCCGACGGCACCTCAAGGAGGTGACCGCATATTTGCGAAAAGAGGATGTACGATATACAAGTGGCTGTTTCCATTTGGGCTGTTGATCACCTGCAAGGGGAAGTCAAGGCGGGTGCAGAACAGAGAGGAGGCATGGACTGTACTTAGAGACTTTGGCCTACCTAACATACCGGAAGGGGGAAGTTCTCAGACAAGAGCACCGGTGGACACTGCGAAGTCCTCCAGTCCACAGAGGAAGGCACAGAGATGGCACCGAGTTCCAATGTCGGGGAGCAGAGCGGCGTGCTTGAATAGAGAGAGCCCAGGAATACCAGCAGAGGAGAAAGGCGATGACTGAATGGATGGACTCTGAGTTACCAAAGATGTATTAGTATGTTCTTCTTGGAAATAGTAGAACTGGGTTGCAGAGGGGGGGGAGATGAAGTTATTAACTGATGGAGGGGGGACGGAGGGGTTCGACTATAGGGGAGGGGGAGGGAAGGAGGGCGGTGGGGAGGACGGAGGTAGAGGTTCGGAAGGGGAGATGAGGGGGCTTTGAGTGTTGAGTTGGTATAGGGGGGAGGGGGAGGGGGAAGGGAAGATAGAGTCAGGCAAGGCCCGATAACTGGTCACCTTTATGGAAGACGATTCCCTCCTAAGGAGAGGGGAGAGGGTTGGGGGGGAGGGAGTGGGGAGGGGGGGCTGGGGGTTTCAGGATAGAGGGAGGGAAGGGGGGGGAGTGGGAGAACGGGTGAGCTTAAACTAGTCACATTAAATGTGAAGGGGCTTAACTCACCACTTAAGCGACGCAAATTGTACACACGAGTTAGCCTGCCAGAAGGCGGCAATAGTTATGCTTCAGGAAACGCACTTGACACGGGCAACAGAATATCTGGTCAAGCCCAAAGGCTATGGGGTGTGTATTCATGCTTCAAATACCGTGGAAAAGAAGAAGGGAGGGGTTGCTATACTCTTTGCATCTCGATTAAAGATGCAGGTGCAGTCGGTGGTAAGGGATACGGAGGGGAGGTATGTGTTGGTGCGAGTGAAGGTGGGGAGTGTATGGTACTGTGTAGTGAATGTGTATGCACCGACTGGGGCACAGCGTGAATTCTGGACAAAACTGAACGAGGAGGTGGGGAAACAGGGGGATGGTATCCTTATATGTGGGGGGGATTTTAACCTAACATGGAACCCAACCCGGGATGCTACAGGGAAACGGGAGGGAAAGAGGGGGGATAGAAAGAGATATCTGGAATAGAAAGAGAAGCCTGGAATAACAGCCTCAAAACCATTGCTATGCTACCACACAAAAACACATCAAGGAAAAGACCCTCAGCTCCATGGTTCTCGCCCGATCTGCGATCATCTCTTATGCACCTCAGAAGACTCGAAAAACGCTGGCGCCGATCACTGGCCATTGATGATCGTACAGCCTACAATCTCTATTTAGCAACTCACCGTGAAGCAATCACAAACAAAAAGAAGCAGTATCACACAGATATGCTCAAAAGATCACTAAACAAACCTCGTGATCTGTTCAACCTAGTAAAATCTTTATCCAATGAACCATCTTCAGAACAAAAATGTGATATTCACCCACAAGAATTTGCCGATTACTTGCTATCTAAACTCCTACAGACAGATGAGCTACAGAATACAGTTATTCAAGAATCAACTTGCCAAAATACCTTATCTTCACTGTCTGCTCCCTCAGCTAAACAAATTGAAGACACAATCTCCTCACTCAATACCTCCACCGCTCAAACCGATCCTTGCCCAGCCTTCTGGATAAAGGACCTTAGAAGTGTATTCAGCCCATTCATTGCAAGAATCATGAACCTTTCTTTCTCAACTGGATCATTCCCATCTGCTCTAAAGCTCACATCCATCAGACCATTACTAAAAAATCCCAAATTAGACCCTAAAAGGGCTGACTCATACAGACCTATCGCTAGCATTCCCCTCCTAGCAAAAATTTTTGAAAAAGAGGTGCAACGCCAAATCCAAGACCACATAGACTCTACAGCTCCTCTCGACCACTTTCAACATGGCTTCAGAGAACACCATGGAGTTGAAACACTCCTCACCACCCTCCTCAATAACATACTCACCAATATAGACAACATCCGCCAAGGCGTCGTGCTAATCTTCTTAGATATTGCAGCAGCGTTTGATTCGGTAAATCACGAGATACTCATTACACGATTGAAGGAAAAAGGCATCGGTAGTTCAGCGCTGGAATGGTGCAAATCTTACCTGGACACCAGAATGCAATATGTAAAATCTACAACAGGAGAATCAAACCTTTTCCACCAAAAACAAGGAGTACCACAAGGGTCATCTCTTTCATCTCTCATGTTTAACATCTACATGCAGCCCATCTGCAATATCATCAGATCTTTCAACGTGGAAGGTATGATATATGCAGACGACATCCTACTTTATATGCCATTTTCTACAATGCAATTGGATCTACTTCCCATAATAAATTGCTTCAATGTCGTATCAGAGTGGCTCCTCTCACAGAACCTCCGCATCCAACATAAGAAAACTGAAGTTCTCTTTGTTACAAGAGACCCTAACTTCATACCACCAGCACAAATAAGCGTCAAAGGAGCTGATCTATCCACCAAGGAAGCAATAAGATACCTTGGAGTCATACTGGACCACCGTCTCAATATGAAATCACACGTTAACAATATAACAAAGGCTGTATACTTCAAGATACGCACACTCAGGCATCTACGCTCATTACTGGACCCAGACGATTTTAGAACCATCTTCCAAGCACTCATCCTACCACATTTCGATTTCGCAAATTCAATTCTACAAGGTCTCCCACAATCCACCCTAAGTTCTCTTCAACTTGCCATGAACACTGCTGCAAGGGTTCTACAAGGAGCATCCAGGAGTAGTCACGTGACACCAATTCTCAAACATCTTCACTGGCTCCCGATACAAGGCAGAATCATATTCAAAACCCTAATTCTCACATACAAGGCCATACATGGTTTATCTGCAAACTCTCTAACTGATCTCACACAAGTTTTACCTCCAACTAGAACCAGAAGAAAAATAGTGACAAACACCCTAATAATGCCGAAGGCCATAACAACCTGTAGCCAAGCAACAGCAAACAGAGCCTTCATGTTTTGCGCACCAAAACATTGGAATTCCCTACCACCCGAAATTCGTGCCATAACCGGTATAGTCCAATTCAGAAAGGCCCTCAAACATAACTTATTCATCAAATACTACCCCACATAATGTACATAATATTGCACCACAAACTTAACAGAATCCCCTCCTTTTCCAAACATTATTGATATTACTTAAATACTTCTCTCATGTGATCGAATTAGCAGATCAATATTCTATGTATATAGTTCAATGTACATAGTTTTACCCCCATATTATCCATGTTTATCTTATCCAAATTTATTTTCCTGTTTTATGTAATACCGAACAGCCTGTTCTGGTCTTTGGTTCTCTGTAAACCGCGCTGATTGTAAATAGCGCGGTATATAAAAAATTGAAATAAAATAAATAAATAAAATAATAAATATCGTAACTTCGTGATGCAGCACTGCCTAGTGGACGCGTGGCGATTGCAGCACCCTGGGAGGAGACAGTTTTCTTACTATTCGCCAGTACATGGGTCCTACTCACGTATCGATGCCATTTGGGTTTCGAAGGAGGTGGGGGGAACGATTACAGGGGCGGAAATGGAGTCCATTACCTGGTCAGACCACGCCCCGGTAGTGGTGAGCTTGCAAGTGGTAGAGGAAGGGATGGGGACAAGGTTTTGGAGACTCAACGAGTCACTGTTGGAGGATGTGAGGGTCCAAGAGGATGTGGAGAGGGGGACCCGGGAATATTTTAGGTTTAACGATAATGGAGAGGTTGCATGGGGAGGTATATGGGATGGGTATAAGGCGGTGATACGGAGCGTATTGCTCAAATGGGGGGCGCGGAAAAAGGGAGCGGGAAGATAGAGAGCGGTTCTTGAGGGAACGACTGCTGGAACTGGAAGAATTGGATGGGCAAGGGAGGGGAGACACTTATAGGGGATGGGTGCTGCTAGCGAGAGCACAACTCAATGAATTGCAGGCGGAAAAGATACGTTATCAGATGCAGCTTCTGAGGCAGGAGGTATTTGAAGGGGGGAATAAGGCTGGGAGGTATCTAGCGCAGAAGCTGAAGCAGCAGAAGCTTCGCTCTCATATAATAGGGGTTCGAAGGAAGGGCGGGGAATTGGTTACTAAAGATGGGGAGATTAGGGATGCCTTTAAGGAATACTATCAGGAGCTGTACAAAGCAAGAGACCTGCCACAGGCGGGGAGGGTGGAAAACTACCTCGACTCCCTAGACTTGCCTAAGTTGGGAGAGTGCGAACAGGAGGAAATTAATAAACCCATTCGAGCAGACGAAGTAGGGAGGGCAATTAAACAGTTAAAATTAGAGAAAGCCCCAGGGTTGGATGGTCTGTCTGCCAGATTTTATAGGAAGTTCGGAGATCTGTTAATTGGGCCTCTAGTGAACTTATTTAACCAACCACGGGCGGGTGGGAAATTAGCGGACACAATGGGGTGGGCGGGTATAACAGTAATTCATAAGGAGGGGAAGGATCCGAAAGAGTGTGCCTCTTATAGGCCTATCTCCCTACTTAACCTGGATGCCAAGCTTTTAGCTAAGATTCTCACCACGTGCCTCAATAAAGTAATTGGAACACTGATACACCAAGATCAGGCGGGCTTTATTCCTGGTAGACAGGTTGCGGATAATATCCGAAAGATCTTAAACATTATCTGGGCTAGCGAGCGGAGAAAGGACGAGGCGCTCCTACTCTTGTTGGATGCGGAGAAGGCCTTCGATCAGGTGTCTTGGCCTTTTCTTTTCCAGGTGCTGGAGAAGGTGGGGCTGGGGAGAGAGTTTCTCGCTTGGGTGAAGGCGCTATATGCGCATCCAAAAGCATGTGTGAGGGTGAATGGGGCCCATTCGCAGTTTTTTGACCAAGGGAGGGGAACAAGGCAGGGATGCCCATTATCCCGCTACTGTTTGCGATAGCAATAGAGCCCTTGGCGCAGCGGATAAGAGAACGGGCGGATATATCTGGAATAAGAGTGGGGCGGAGTGACTATAAAATTTCCCTGTTCGCGGACGATATAATTCTAAGTATGGCGAGACCCCGGGTCGGCCTCCCCATAGCTATGTGGGAACTGGAAGAATATGGTAAAGTGTCGGGGTTTACCATCAACTGGAACAAATCGGAAATCCTGAATTTAGCGGTCTCCAGCGAGGTAGTTAATGTACTGGCAAAGAAATATCCCTTCAAATGGGCGCGAGAAAGTATCCGGTATCTTGGCATATGGATTAGCAATAAAATTGACGAGTTATATAACTTGAACTATCGGAGGGTTCTGGGGAAGATAGAGGGCTGGTTGGACGGGTGGGGAAGGGGATACCTATCATGGTTTGGGCGCATTGCGACGGTTAAAATGATGCTTGTGCCCAGACTGTTTTTGTTCCAGACGCTCCCGATATGGGTTCCGCCGACTAGTTTGAAAAGGATACAACGGTTAGTTAATAGGTTTATATGGGTGCAGAAGCGCCCGAGGGTAGCACTGCGAGTATTGCAACGGACAAAAGGAGAGGGGGGGCTGGGGTACCTAATATATGCAAATATTATGAGGCAGCGCAATTAAAAACGATTTATGAGTGGCACAGAGGAACATTGAAATCTTGGGTTCAAATGGAGCACGAGTTGGTGGGGGGGGTGGAACTTGAACGGGTGATCTGGAGGGGGACTAAGGGTCTCAACATACAGGCACTTAACCCCATGGTGGCGAATAGTTTGAAAATCTGGAAACGCAACAAGCCTCAGCTTGTTCCAGATAAAGACTACATGCAAGGGATGCCTATCGCGGCCTGTTTCGAGCGGGGACAGGGCCCCGGTGAGCAACTTTTACGTAGATGGGCACAAAACGTACTGGAGTACATTCACCAAGTTATACACTCTCAGGGAATGCATCCGTTTGAAGGCATTAAGGATCTCTATAAGCTGAAAGAGAGTGATCATTTTGCCTATATACAATTAAGCTACTTTGTAAGGCAACCGAAGATATGGAAAGACCTCTGGGAAAATAGAGGCTGGTTTGAGGCTCTATGCTCTGGCCAGATGGGTCAAAAGGGGGTTTTGTCCAGAATTTACCGAGGCCTAATGGGGACTGGTGTATGCAAGTTACGCTATATGTTGCAATGGGAGGAGGATTTGGGTGTGTGTTGGAAAGTAGAGGCTTGGGAGAAGTTACTCCAGACGATTGCTACTGTGTCCATAGCCACGCAAATTAAAGAAAATGCATATAAAGTATTATACAGATGGTATTGGACGCCAGTACGTCGGTATCGAGCGGGGAGGGGAAGGGATGATTTATGCTGGCGGGGGTGTGCTGAAAGAGGGGACTGGATGCACATGTGGTGGAAGTGCGATAAGTTACAGGGGTACTGGGAGCAGGTAATTACGGTGATTTATGGCATGACCAGGAATAGTTTGCATGGGAGACCGGAGGCATGCCTGTTGCATCAACTGGATGATGATCTTTCGAGACGGGAGGAGGGGGTACTGCATCATTGTATTGCTGTAGCTCGTTGCGAGATCGCACAGCACTGGGGGGGACAGAGTATACCACAATTGGCGGGATTTGTGCGAAGAGTGGCTGAGGTGAGCCTGATGTATAAATTAACAGAGTTGAGACGGGGGAAAGGAGGGCAAAGTGCGATATATTGGCAGGGGGTTTGGAGATGGTTGGAGGCATGGAGAGAGGGGGTGGGGGAGGGGGGTTGGAAGGCGGAGGAGGACAACGCGTGTAGAGTTATGGCTGAGATGCTCGGTGAGTGTACAGTGGCATGCAGACTATAGGAGGTGCAGAAGGGGAGCTGGGGGGGGGGGGGAGTACAGAGGGGGAGGGATAGGTTATAATACGGAGGGGGGAAGTGGGGGATTGCAGGGGGGAGGGGGGGGAGTTTTAGTATAGTTATCTGCATTGTACTGAGTTATTCAGGCATAATACCCAGGTTGAGGTTTGCTTTTTGATTCTGTGCGAACGCTGTTTTTCAAACGGTTTGTATTTCTATTGTATAATCTCAATAAAAAAAAACTTTAAAAAAAAAAAAAAAGCAGCGAACCCAGCACAGATCCCTGGGGTACACCACTATTCACCTTTCTCCATTGGGAAAATTGGCCATTTAGCCCTACCCTCTGCTTTCTATCTTTTAACCAGTTCCTGATCCACAATAGTACACTGCCTCCTATCCCATGACTCTTTAGTTTTGCCAAAAGTCTCTCATGAGGGACCTTGTCAAAGGCTTTCTGAAAGTCCAGATACACAATATCAACCGACTCACCTTTGTCCACCTGTTTATTCACTCCTTCAAAAAAACATAACAGATTAGTAAGACAAGATCTTCCTTGTCTAAAGCCATGTTGGCTGCCTCCCATTAGGTTGTGACTATCTACATGCTGAGTAATTTTATTCTTTATGATGGTTTCTACCATTTTTTCTGGTACTGACGTCAGGCTCACCGGTCTGTAGTTTCCCAGATCACCCCTGGAACCCTTTTTAAAAATTGGTGTTACATTGGCGATCCTCCAATCCTCAGATATTAGAGATGATTTTAATGATAGTTCACAGATTACTGATAGGTCTGCAATCTCATATTTCAGTTCTTTCAACACCCTTGGATGTATACCATCCGGCCCAGGTGATTTGCTACTCTTCAGTTTATCTAATAGTTGTAATACATCTTCCCGATGTATCGATATTTCCTTCAATTCTTCCGCACCTTTAAATACCACTTCAGTCATGGGTAACATCCCTACATCTTCCTCAGTAAAGACCAAAGCAAAGAATTCATTCAGTCTCTCCGCTATTGCCTTGTCGCCTCATAATGCTCCTTTAACCCCTTTATCATCTAATGGACCAACTGACTCTCTCAGGTTTTTTGCTACGAATGTACTTGAAAAGGTCTTTATTTCGCGTTTTTGCTTCCGCAGCAAAGCTTCTTCTCAAATTCTCTCTTTGCCTGCCTTATCAATGCCTTGCATTTGACTTGCCAGTGCTTGTGCTGTTTCCAGGTTTCGTCATTTGGCTCTTTTTTCCATTTCCTGAAAGATGCTTTTTTGGCAACAGCCGCCTCTCTGACCTCACCTTTAAACCATGCTGGCAGTTTTTTGGACTTCCTTCCACTTTTCTTAAAGCGTGGAATACAGCTGGTCTGGGCTTCCAAGATAGTATTTTTCAACACCCAAGCTTGATGTACGTCTTTAACCTTTGCAACTGCTCCTTTTAGTTTTTTCTTAACTGTTTTCCTCATTTTATCATAGTCTCCCTTTCGAAAGTTAAAAGGTAGTACTGTGGATTTCCTTACTATCCCTCCTCCACTAATTAAATCAAAGGCGATCATGCTATGATCACTATTGCCAAGTGGCCCCAACACCCTTATCTCTTGCACTAGATCTAGTGTTCCACTAAGGACTAGGTCTAATATGGCTTCCCCTCTGGTTGGTTCATGAACCAGCTGCTCCAAGAAGCAGTCATTTATTTCATCTAGGAACTTTATCTCCCTAGCATGTCCTGACGTGACACTGACCCAGTCGATACCGGGGTAATTGAAATCACCCATTATTACTGCGCTGTAACTTTTTTGTTAGCTTCCTTGATTTCTTTGAGCATTTCATCATCCATTTGGTCATTCTGGCCAGGTGCTCGATAGTACACCCCCACTGCCATTGCCTTCCCCCTTTTATATGGAATTTCAATCCATATAGATTCTACAGCAGATTTTGTTTCCTTTTAACATATTTATGTATGACTTTACGACTAAGGTTGAGTTATCTGTTCTTATACAATGTTTTATCACTATGTTTTTATTTCATTTTTATGTTTTTATGTTTTAGTATTCTATCTGATCAACCCCTGACGAAGGTTTACGAAACACGGCCTGTGTCGGGTTGGCTGTAGGTTTGTTTGAATAAAGTGTTTTTCCACCTCATCACGTCCTTGGACTGTGTTATCTACAGATACGTGAGTTCTTGCCTTCCTTGTGGTACACAAAGTCAATCTAGGGTACAGCGGACCGTAAGGGTTTTTCATTGACCTTTGCAGGGAGACATCACAAACAAATCCCGAACTGGTCTTTCCAATTCCAGCACATAACCATCGCGAATTCTCTCTAACACCAACTGGTCGGACGTTATTTGGGTCCAGGCAGGAAGAAATCCCCGAAGTCGCCCGCCTATCGGTTGGCTTCCTACCGGGACCCACCTCCTTTCATCGTGGCTTTTGAGTTGCTGCTGTGGAAGCCGCTGTGAAACCTCTACTTGGCTCCACGAAACCCACAGGCCCTAGAAGCAAATCTTCCTCTCTGGAAACCACCCAAGCGAGAAGTACGAAATCTCCTGAAATCTCTAAACTGACCCCGAAAGGCCAGTTAAGGACTTCCCTAAATCCTTAACCAACTTGTCAAAATCTTCTCCAAACAACTTCCCTTTAAACGGAAGCTTACTGAGGTGCGACTTAAATGAACCGTCGACCACCCAATTCCTCAACCAGAGGGATCTCCAGGCAGCAACCAACGCAGCCATACTATTAGCTAGAGCTCTGGTCAAGTCGTAATGCACATCCCAAATATGCCGACCCAGCTCTTACACTTTCCTGCTCCAGTTGAGTAGACTGCCGTAAGCGTTGAGACCATCTGAGGCATGCTCTCGCCACCCAAGTGCCACAAATGGAAGCCTGCAAGGATAGAGCGTTAGCCTCAAATGATTGTTTCAACAAGCCATCCACATTCCTATCCTGCGCATCTTTTAAGGCCACGCTACCTTCCACCGGGATAGTGGTCTTCTTTGTGACCGCTGACACTGCCACACTAATTCACGGAAAGCGGAACTTTTCTTTGTCCTTATCCTCTAAGGGATATAGTCTTTTCATAGTCCTGACCCCTCTTAGTCCTGCTTCCAGTTGATCCCACTCCTCCTGGATCATCCGGTCTACCACTCAGTGAACGGGAAACACTACCTGCGCTTGTCTCACCGCTTGAATGATAGGGTCTTCCACATCATCTTCTTGTGCCGTAGCGTCTGGAGGGATTCTGTAATAAGTGCCGCCAGTTCGTCCTTCCGGAATACCTGAATGATTTTCACCTGATCCTCAGGCTCAGGTATTTCTCTTTCTTCCAATTCCTCCATCCCTGCTTCGAGCTCTACCTCGGCTTCATCTGTCTCTTGCCACTCCAAATCTGTGGGAAAAAGCTCACGAGGTCTTGACCTCTTTGGGGGCCTCAGGGAAAATACTACCAGCTTCAGCTATCCCGGGCTTTTGCATAGGACTATTCAGCGGCAAGGGCTCCGGCAATTTCCCCCAACGCCTCAAACAGAACGCCTGATGCATTATTACAACAAAGTCTGGACAGAAATCCCCGAGCTGCGGTCCTGATCCCAAGGCCGGTAGCGCACTTGACGGGCCCGCTGGTACTTCCTGGCAAGACCCTGGCGGAGTGGTCAGCAGGGCCTCTCCTTCAGCTCCAGCCCATGAACCCTGGGGGTCCTGTACTACTTTAACCTCCATCTGCTGCTCTACGCTGGTATAAACTGTAGCGTAGCCCCAGCAGATCCCGGAGTCAGCGACTGTACCTCTGCGGGTGCCACAGACAACGCACTGAGGGCGCGATGCCATAAGCCATACACCAACCACTATTAGGCAGCTAATGAAAAAAATGCAAAATTTTTATTTCTTTTTTTTTTTAAATAAGAAAGGAAACAAACTAAAAACTACCCAAAGCAAAAAATCCCCTGTTGAAATGAACAAGGGATCCCCCAAATCAATCCGATAAGGCAGCTGATGCCAAAAATCCAATAAGGTAAATTAAAATAACTTAAATGACTTAAAATAAATCAAAACAAAGAAATTTGAACTTTAAAACAGCAGGGCTAAAGCCTCCTAAAAGTATTGTGATCCGATACACGAGCGCCACGCAGCAAACACACACTCAAAATGGCTGCCGCTTGCTGATAACGTGAAATGGTGCCAAAATTATACTGCCTCAAAGAGCCACTACTTCGGCCCGCTACCACGCTTGCCGGCACGATCCCCTGAACAAAATGCAATGCTTGCTTACCAATCCAATGGGGAGTGCTGTATCGCACTGCTTCTCCTGCGGAGCTCAGGAGCGCCGCCGGACAAGTTTACCTTCCTCCTGCCGCTTGTCTCAGGAGGATAGTGGCAGTCCGGGATCGGCGGGGAATCGAGGCTGCCTGCTGCAGAGCTCTCCTCCGTACAGGCAAGGAGGAGAGATCTGACAGCGAAATTGGCCCGAAAGATGCACAGAAATAGGAAAAAGCAGGCAGGAAACGGCTCAAATATTACAGTTTTGTTTTGTTTTTAAAGACACAGCACCCAAATGAATCAATTTAAAGAATAGGGACCAAATCAAACTGCAAATCTCTCTCTAAAGCTACTCTAACAGCTCCTTATCTGTTCCTCAAGTGAGCCCAGCACCTAGGCTCACTACGTCCTCCTGCTGCATGTAGACTGGACACACTGGGGCTGATGGGAGAGACCAGCAGGCTACATCCAGTGATGTCACGATTTTGACATGCCCTGTCTCCAAGCTGCAGGAGGTGGTACACAACCCAGAGGTGGAAGGATAAGGAACTCCCCTCTTTGCTAAAAAGTGACAGGCACTAAAACAGCAACCTGTCATAAAGCCAAGCCAATTGGAATAGCTCCTTAATCTGTCCCTTTGGTGGAGTCCAGAGCTACACAGGAGCTCCTCACGAGCTACTGGAGACTGAGATACTGTTCCTGGGGATGGAGTCTGCAGCCCTATATCAGCGACATCACAGACTTGGCATGCAGTCTCCGGGGGAGTGGGGGGTAGATAACCCACACGTCTGGACTGGAGGGATAAGGAATGTTGAATTTGACTACATTATGGTCACTAGATTTCTCAAGCTGCAATCTTCGTTCTTGCCAAAATATAGTTATATAACAAATTACAATATCGTCACTTCCCAGAGCTTTTATGCTGTATAGCTGCAAATATTAATTAAGCTCCACTATTTATCCTAAATTATTGTGACCACCTTATCATAAAATTTCCCTACATTTATTGTTGTTAACTAATGGTAATTTAATTAAATTAGCGATCAGGTCTCAGATTTAACATCGGCTACTCACTGGATCTGCTTGTATGATGCAGTGAAACGCGCCGTTCATACATCAATGACCTGTGAACATCGCTATTTCACAGGTCATTGATGTATGAACGGCACGTTTCACTGCATCATACAAGCAGATCCAGTGAGTAGCCGAGGTTAAATCTGAGACCTGATCGCTAATTTAATTAAATTACCATTAGTTAACAATAAATGTAGGGAAATTTTATGATAAGGTGGTCACAATAATTTAGGATAAATAGTGGAGCTTAATTAATATTTGCAGCTATACAAAATATAGTTATAGCCAGTTACCAGTTTCATTTGAAGGCTTCAAGGTAGAAAATTCTGCAATTATTGCCACATTTCCCCAAGTTTGTAAATTAAATTATAGCTATTAACTGAAAAATAAAAGTGACAATTGTGTAACCACTTTTTTTTTTGTTCTTTTTGCAGAAAGGTGCTGGGCAGGAAAGAGACAGAACACAGGTAAGGAAAATAGCAATTCTGGATCATGGAGAGAAAGGCGACTTTTACTTACCAGATATTGTCCTTTTCCTGAGACCTACTAGGCCAGTGCAGACAAGTGGGTTGTGTTCCCCCTACCAGCATATGTGGAGATAGAGAAACATTCCAGAGGCTTCTTATGATATCGTGCCATTAACAGTCTGTGTCCCTAGGGACATAATACAGTATTTGTACACAAGCATATGGTTAGGAATCTTTAACCTCCCACAATTTCAGTGAGGATAAAAAGGTTCAACAGAACAGGAACCATAACTATTTATAGGATCAAATTCAACTGAAGGCTTTCAGAAGGCTATGAGCCTGCATCGCCAACCATAGAGTAGAATATACCAAAACAGGTCCCAGAGCTGGTCTGGAGTGGGTCTAGGACTCAAGGACAGGACTATCTGGGTAAGTAAAAATATCCCCCTTCCATATCATCCCGCTAGACCAGTCCAGACGTGGAATGTACCAAAGCTCTGACTCCACTGATGGGAAGATAAGGCAGTTTTTAAGAACTGTGAGCCAAAGACCATGTCCGCCTGAGCATGGACATCCAAGTGGTAGTGCTTGACAAAAATGGAATCGAATGCCCATGCTGCCGCCCAACAAATGCCTGAGGGGGCTACCTAGCTATACTTCACCCATGAAGATGCTTGTGCCCAAGTGGAATGTACACACAAACCCTCCGGAACCAGCTGGTTCCGCAACTGATATGCCAAGGCAAGAGCCTCTGTGTTCCAGCATGCCAGAGTAGATTTGGCAGCTGCATCACCTTTATGCAGTCCCACAATCAGCACAAAGTCTGACCTGCAAAAGGAGTTAATAACATTCAAGTACCGGAAAAGCGCTCTCCGGACATGCACCAGGCAAAGGTCCTTGTCCTTCCCTTGGCACTGCTCCTTGGAAAATGTAGGCAGACAAACCACCTGATTCACATGGAAGAAGA
Source organism: Ichthyophis bannanicus (assembly GCA_033557465.1). Classification (NCBI taxonomy): domain Eukaryota; kingdom Metazoa; phylum Chordata; class Amphibia; order Gymnophiona; family Ichthyophiidae; genus Ichthyophis; species Ichthyophis bannanicus. Next base: position 173,523,271 of record CM066034.1, read on the forward strand.
TACCACTTTGGGTAAGAAAAAAAGTATGGGTCAATGCGCACTGCCTCCTCTGAGAATGATTTTAAAAAAGTGCCATCAAGTCAATGCTGACTCTTGGTAACCCTCTTGTTAAGGTATGACAAAGTAGATTGTCAGGCCTTTTCTTCCAAAGCATGAGAGAGTAAAGTGACTTGCCTTGGGCCACAAGGAGTACTAATGGGAATCAAATCCAGATTTCATGGGTTGTAGGCTGTTACTTTAACCACTAGGCTACTCCTCCACTCAATAAGTTAGGGGTTCTTATATGATAATTCCGCAGCTCAAAAGATACAGCTCACTGAAAAGGTTCAGACCAGGAAGACAGTCTTAAAGGTCATATCTTTACGCAACGCCCACTTTAAGAGCTCAGCCATCAGAGCCCAAAGCACCAGGCAGAGATACCATGATGGAACAGCCGAAAACAAGGGCAGATGCAGGTAATGCACCACCTGAAGGAAACTGAACACATATGGGTGTAAGGCAATGGACCGCCCACACCACTGGTCCTCTAAAAGCAGGATAAGGGACAGAACTTTATCTAGGCTATCCTGAAGAAAGGCAAGCAAGAACAGCAAGTCTGCTGTGTTAGGTCTAACCTGACACTTACTGCACCAATGTCTGAAAAGACGCGAGGTATGCATGTAGACCAGGCTGTTAGCCCTTACATGCTAAACGACACTTCTAGAGTCAAGTTGTGAGCAAGAAGGGAGCACTGCTTTGGCAAGGACTGAACTAGGGTGTAGACACCCTCGGAGCTGGCCTCCCTGTGGCAAATGAAGAATCTGCACACTTTGGCACTGGACTGAGTTACTACCAGATCCATCTCAGGACAACCTCAGAGGCACAGAATCTGCTGAAATACTGCCCAACTCAGTTCCCACTCCCCGGGATCGAGAGTAGCATCTGAGGAAATTCAGCTTCATGCTGTCTATGCCAGTGATGTGCTGTGCCAAAAGAACTAGGAAGTTGCTTTCTGCCCAGGAAAACAGGAGGATCATCCCCAGGGCCACTCCGGTACTCTGTCTCCCCTTGCCGACTGACATACACCATAGCCGTGGCCTTGCCTAAGTACACCCGGACTGTTCTGCCCTTAACTAGGGTCCAGAAGTGCAAAAGAGACAGACAAATGTCCCTTGCCTTGAGATTGTTGATGGGCCATGCAGACTGGTGGCTGCTCCAACAGCCCTGAGCTGTTTGGTTCTCGCAATGGGCTCTCTAGCCAAAAGACTGGCATCCATCAACATGATAAACCACAAGTGATTATCCAGGGAAAGCCTAGCCTTGAATTTCTGACAGCTTAGAGACCAACAAGTCAGTAGGACCTCTCTGTAGCAGCCTCGTATGAGTTCACATCCAATACACCATTTTGATTACTACCACCATCAAGCTGAGAAGCTGAAGATAATCCCAAACCTTGGGAGCCTGCTAAGATCAAAAGGCTGCCAAGATGGACCAACAACTTTTTCACCCTTTCCTTGGGTAAGACCACCATGCCTATACAACTGTCAAAATTCACTTCCATACATCCCAGTATTTGGGAAGGCTTCGAGTGGCTCTTTCCTTGATTGTTCACCCTGCTGAGACTCTCCAAGATCTGAAACACACAGGTTGAAACCTAAGACTCTTCTGATTGTGACCTTCCCGAATGAGCCAAATCATCCAGATATGGGTGAATACAAATTCTGTGGTCTCTCAGCACAGCAGCAGCTACCACCACGACTTTCGAAAACATCCTTGGGGTGGTGGAGAGATCAAAAAATGTGGCAAAATGAAGATTTATTTGTAACTCATGATATTTATTTGCATACAATTTGTATCCCACTGCTTCCAGTGATCAGCAGCGGTTACTATACAAGGGGGGTTTGGTTGTAGTGGCCAGAAATTAGGGGTATGTACACTGCGATTAGGGCGGGGTGGTATCACACAGCAAATAGGATTATAGATTTACAGTTGATTGCTGTTAGACTTCACACAAAGTACAAAATATACATATTTACACATGCATGACAGTTATGACTTCACATAGGGTTGTTATATACATATAAGACTTCACATAGGATTGATTATATACATATATGCATAAGCTACATATATCTATTTGCTCATATATGCCTGGGTGCATCTCATGGGGTTAAATTGAAATGTGCTTGGAAGAGGTGCGTTTTAAGTTTTTTCCTGAAGTCTTTTAGATCACAGGTTGCACGCAGTTCGCTTGGTAACCGGTTCCAGAGTGTTGGTGCTGTAAGTGAGAAGGCCCTATTACTGGTGTAAGCATTAACCTTTCTGAAGCATTTCGGGAGACAGAGGGTGTTGAGGTTTGCTGTTCTTCTGCATCTGTTGTTGGGCATGTTGGATACTAGGCTATTGAGATGCGAGTGTGCTACATTCTGGATGAGTTTGAAGGTGGTGACTAATATTTTGTATTGAATGCGGGCCGTGATGGGGAGCCAATGTAGTTCTATTAGGACAGGTGTAATGTGGTCGGATAGCCTTTTTTGCATAATGATTCTGGCGGCAACGTTTTGAGCCATTTGAAGTATATTTATAGTTTTTCTTGGTAGGCCTTGCAGTATGGCATTGCAGTAGTCCAGGTGTGGAATGATGAGGGCTTGGGCGACAGATGAGCATTATGCACAAAGAAATGGAGAAGTCACCATTGATCTTCGAATAGGAATGTGCAAATATGCTTCAACTAGATCGCAGAGCCTCCATATGGAAGTGTATGATTAGTGCCAGCTCCCTTGAGGTCAAGGATTGGCTAAAAGGAATTGTCTGTCTGTCTTTCTTTGGCACTACAAAATAGATGGGAGTAGGGAACCAGGACCACTACCCGCAGAGCAGATTTTCCAGTGTGATCTGAATAGTGGTTCTCTTGGTCGCAAAATCACATGGAGGAGGAAAGGACTAAAGGCGCCCAGGATAGGCTCTTTACATTCCAAAAGATAGCCACCCAGCGATCTCTGATGACCCAGGCCCACTCCTGGTAGAAAAAGGCAGTGTCTGCTGCCCACTGGAGGCATCCCAGAATGAGCCCCCAGTTCATCACTGAACCGGATGGGAGGCGGTGCTTCTACAAATGGTAGAATCCCAGGGCTCACAAGTCCCATGAAAGGACCAAGTCCGGGACTGAAAACCAGAAGAGGAAGAGAAGGTGGGCTTGCCACAATCATACCTACGGAAGTCCTGGGAACCCCAGGAATCCTGCTGTATGAATGAGGAAAATGGATGTACCCATATGCTTCCCGAGCCTCTTTGGCCTATCTTCCAGGAGGCGATGAGGTTTAGACCCTTCCAAATCCTTAACCAAAGCTGCATTAACTGGGACTTGAAGGATGTATCCACTGCCCAATGGCAAAGCCATAAGAAACGTTGCCATCACAGCTGAGAAAAAATGTTCTTAGCTGCCAAGTGGATGAGATCATACACAGCATCCGACAGAAAGATTGTTGCCGACTCCAAGAGAGGAGTAACAACCTCTGGGGCGAGACATTGAATCCACTTGAGAAGGACTCAAGTTATCAGGCCGGCACATACCGCCAACTGGAGGATAACAGCAGAAGTCGCAAATTGATTCCTCAGGAAAAAGTCCATCTTACAATCCAGAGAGTCTTCCAGGGCTGTACCACCCTCCACCAGGATAGTGGTCTGCATTGTGACCAATGCAACATGCTTAACCATGCAGTGGTGTCCTCTTGTGGCAGGGAGTAAAGCCTCCTACAAACCTTCAGCCCCTTTACTGGGGAGTCAGCCAAGTCCCACTCCGAGCGGATCATACTTTCACAATAAGCTCCGGAAAAAGAAAGGCTGTCAAAGATTCCGAAGCCCTTGCAGGGGGGATGTATCTGCAGCTCTTGCCCTGCTGTTGGAGGGTCAGTCAAATACAGAGCAGTTGACGCTTGAGCAAGCACAGCTGCTAGTTTGTCCTTCCTGAACAAGCAGATAATACCGGATTTATTGTGATCTGCTGAAGAAGACATGTCGTCCTCCAGGTTGGATTCATCACCCTAGGTGTCAGGGATGGACTCCAGACCTTGGCCAAAGGACAGCTGATCTGAATCTCCAGACTCCACTCTTCACCGAGATCACTTAGAAGACAGCGCCCCAAGCCAAGCTTTGACTTGCTACCTGCACCTCTTTTGAGCAAACAGACAGGGGACTTGGAAGCTTTAGAGGGAGTTATCACACCAGAAAGACCAAGGTTGCTGCAGAAATGAGAAGAATTCTGGGAAGACAACCCAGAAATTGGATTTCCCTGCCAGAAATATGGTCTCATCCTCGATGGAAATACCTGCTCCTGGATCCTTATAAGAAAGGGAGTAGCCAGAGGAGCCACCGCTCGAACTCAAGGCCTGCTGATCATCCTTTGACATGGCATCAGCCATTGCTTTCAGTAGTGAAGATGACAAGGACAGGGTCGGTGTCTCCTCGCTGTGAGAGGAGAGACAGGCCCTCAAAGAGTGCACCAGAAGCTTCCATATAGGAATTGCAGCCTCCAGATCCGATGAGCCGGCTCTCCACTTTCACAGACCATGTAGTGCTTCTTAGAAGTAGGAATATGGATCTCCAATATCACTGACAGCCGAGAAATACACCACGTGCACATGCTAGGGCTGTGCAGGCAACACACCCCACACGCAATTTAAGGCTGCATGGGCAACACACCATGTACTACAGACACAAACAGGGAGAAAGCATGCAAAAAACATGGAAAGCACAACCAATGCATGCAGGCAGCTGAACAAGGTGGGAAAACACTGGCACCAAGCCAACAGACATCTTGAGTGACTCAACTTGACTTGTGCTCCACACAGCAGATGAGGTTGGGAGTCCCCACAAGTCAGAGACAGAGACCGTTTTGATATTCACTCCCTGGGGAGTCCAAGTCAGATAAAGCATAGTTACTCACCTGTAACAGGTGATCTCCGGGAACAGAAGGAATTTAGTCTTCAAATATGGGTATCGTCGGTACCGACAGAGCCTGCGCAGGAATGCTCCCCAGTGTCCAATCGGAAAGCTTTTGGGAGCATCCCACAGCACCTGCGTGCTGCCTTTCAGACTTTCCCCAACTGTCCCTCTCCAGTTGAGTTTAAAGCTGAGACAGAGAGAGAGATAGAGAGATACAACGCCTAGAGGAGGTGGGTGGGTTGTGAAGACTAAATTCATGCTGTTCCCGGAGATCAGCTGTTACAGGTGAGCAACTATGCTATCTCCAGCAAAAAGCAGGAATGTAGTCTTCACATATGGGGACTCCCTAGCTGCAGATGCCAGGGAGAAGGCCCCAGAAATTGTGTGCCCTTGTGAAAGGGCTCCACTTCCCCCCATGGATCTCTGGCATCCTACCAGGGATGGCGGGTAGGAGTTGATTAAGTATGGAACAGATGTTGAAGAACAGCCTGACCAAACAAGGCATCCCGGCGGGAGTCCTTGTCTAAGCAGCAATGGGCTGTGAAGGTATAAACCAAGGCCCAAGTAGCTACTTGACGGATGTTGTCAATAGACAGAGTGAAGATGAGCCATAGAGGCTGCCATGGATCTCACATTGTGAGCTGTGACATGGCCTTCAAGAGGAAGGTTTTTACTCTCATAGGCAAAAGATATACACTGTGCAATCCAGCTGGACAGTGTTCTTTTGAAGATTGGAAGTCCCAAATGACTAGGATGAAAAGCAACAAAGAATTGAAAAGACTTTCTATGTTGCTGTGTCCTTTGCAAGTAAAAGGCCAAAGCTCTTTTACAGTCCAAAGTATGAAGATTCCTTTCTGCATTTGAGGCGTGAGGCCTTGGAAAGAACACAGGAAGGTAAACCGCTTGGTTTAAATGAAATGGTGACACCACCTTTGGCATAAAGTGTGGATGAGTCCCAAGGACTACCTTATCATGATGGAATCTTGTATAATGAGGATCAGCCACCAACGCTTGCAATACACTGATGCAACGTGCTGATGTGATTGCAATAAGAAAGATGACCTTCCAGGAAAGGAATTTCAAAGAGGTAATGGCTAATGGTTCAAAGGGCAATTTTATGAGCTGCCCAAGAACCAGATTTAAGTCCCATGCCACCGGTGGGGGCTTAATGGGAGGCTTAGTTAAAACAAGGCCTCTCAAATCTCGCTATGAGAGGATGAGAGGAAATAGGTTGTCCATTTAGAGGCTTGAAAGAAGCTGCAATAGCACTCAAATGGACTCTTACTGAATTGGTCTTAAGCCCTGCATTTGATACATGAAGGAGATACTCCAGTAATGATTCCAGAGGTATCGCAAGAGTGTTAAAGACCCTTCTGCGAGCACCATATGGTAAACCTTTTCCACTTAAATACATAAGAGCGTCTTGTGGAAGGCTTCCTGGAAGCATAAAGGATATCCTTTACCTGCTGGAAAAGGTTAAGACCGTGAAGTTCTAGGCTTTCAGCAACCAGGCCCCGAGATGCAGAGACTGGGGATTAGGATGCCACAGCATCCCGTCCTCTTGAGAAAGGAGATTTGGAGCAGATCCTAACTCCAGAGGTGGAGCTTGAGGGAGATGTAGGAGAAGAGGGTACCACATTTGCCGTGGCCAACGTGGAGCTATGAGAATGATATGACCTCTGTCTCTCTGAAGCTTGAACAGGGTTTTGGGAATTAGGGGAATGGGTGGAAAGGCATACAGGAAGTCCTGACCCCAATGGAGGAAAGCATGCCCTGTCTGACAACCCTGAGCCGGAATTCTGAACAGAACCAGGGAAGATTGGCATTCAGCGGACTTGCAAAGAAGTCTATGTCCGGGGTTCCCCAAATTTGAAAAATTTTGGTAAACCTGGTCTGCATGGAAAGACCATTCGTGTGGAAGCAGAACTCGATTGAGTCTGACTGCCCAAGAGTTTTGAATGCCTGGAAGATACACCACAAGGAGATGAATCTGATGCTCTCTGGCGAGGGCCCATAGTCGCAAAGCTTTGTTGCAGAGCAAGAGAGCCTGGTTCGCCCTGCTTGTTCACATAGAACATGGCTACTTGATTGTCCGTTTGAACTAGGACTGTCTTGTAGCTGAGCTGGGTGTGGAATACTCGAAGAGCAAGGAAGACTGCTCTGAGTTCTAGGAGACTGATGTGTAGATAGGCCTCCTGTGGAGTCCAGGTACCCTGGGTAGAGAGGCCTTGCAGGTGGACTCCCCAACCCACCTGTGAAGCATCTGTTGTTAGAGTGGCTTGGGGTGGGGGTTGCTGAAAAGGAGACCCCACCAAAAGGTTTTGGGGTGACTGCCACCATTGGAGGGACAAAATAAGGCAATCTGAGTTTGCTATTTTGTCTAACGGCAACCTGACGCCTGAGTCCACTGAGTGGATAAAGTCCACTTGGCTGACCTCATATAGAGGCGAGCATAAGGAAACACATGCACGGTGGATGCCACGTTGCCTAGCAACTGTACCATTTCCCGAGCAGTGAGGTCAGATTTTAGCACTGCTTGGAAAGTTAACTGCACAATGCGAAGGCAGCGGGGCTGTGGAAGGAAAGCCATTGTCTGTCTGGTATCCAGCAGAGCTCCTATAAACTCTAGGGATCGAGTGGGAGCAAGGTTGGACTTTGGGAAGTTTATGACAAGTCCCAAATACTGAAGGATGCGCATTGTGCGAGAGCGCGCAACCCTGGCCTCTGTCTCTGAAGGGGTTCGAAAGAGCCAGTCGTCTAAGTAAGGGAAGACGAATATTCCCAGGGTGCGGAGAAATGCTGCCACCACAGCCATGCATTTTGTGAACACCCTTGGTGCAGAAGCCAGGCCAAAAGGAAGAACCCTGTATTGGTAGTGCTTCCCTTGAAACAGAAAGCGAAGGAACGTTCGGTGAGTTGGATGGATGAGAACATGTGTACGAATCCTTGAGATATAGAGAACAAAGCCAATCCTAACTCTGAAGGTATGGCAGCAGAGTTCCTAGAGAAATCATTTTGAACTTCTCTTTGAACAGGAATTTGTTCAATTCTCTGAGGTCTAAAATGGGTCTGTGTCCTCCTGTTTTCTTTGAAATAAGGAAATAGGGGGAGTAAAACCCTGTACCCCATTGGGGAATAGGTACCTATATTGCCCCTTGAGCAAGGCGCACAGTAACCTCTTGAACTAACTGGTCGTTGAGAGAGGTATGAGAATTGAACTCTTACCATTGTAGGAGGGGGCATGCTGAGGAAATGAAGCTTGTATCTCTCTCTTACAATAGACAGAGTCCAATTTTCTGCTGTTATTTGACCCCATCTGGGGGCAAAATGACAATCTTCTTGGGATGGTGGAGGGTTCTGGGCCTTCAGGGCCAGGAAGGCAAAGTTCTCTAGATAGAAGTAAAAGCCCTTGTGGAGGCTGAGTTTGCTGAGCTGGTGAGGCTTAGCTGCCTTTGTCTTTCTTTGCCTAGGTTGTTGCTGCTGTCCCTTTAGGGCAGACTGACCTAAATGATGCCCCTGCTTGGTATAGGAGGGATAAAACTTCTTACTGAAGAATGGTTTCTTAGAGGATTTTTTCCTCGCAGGATCAGCTGTAGATTTACACAACCTATCCAAAGTGATATTGTCAGCATCTATCTCATTAGCTTTTTCCTGCCAATTCTTGCCAAAGAGATTCTCTCCTGTTCAAGGAATATTCCCTAGTTTATCCTGTACCCAAATTTCCAAGTCAGATGCCTGGAGCCAGGCAATCCTACGTGCACCTATGGCAATAGCAGAGGTTCTGCTTATGCATTTAAAGCAGTCAAAGGCTGCACGATTCACAAACTTGGAAACATCCTGAGCATGTTTGACAAGGGCGAGGTAATCTTGCCTCTTATCTTCAGGAAGGAGAAGGCTCATAAGTTCTAAATCTCCTGTGACCTCCTTAAGGAACATTCCCATATACAAGATATAGGAACTGATCCTAGCAGAAAGAATGGAAGCCTGAAAGGTTCAACATCCAAAGGAGTCAAAAGTCCTACACTCATGTCCTGGAGGATTAGATGCATACCTTTTTGCACTCTTTATCCTTCTCGTAGCTGACTCCACCACCATGGAAATGTTATGGTAATTGAGTCTTCTGAAACCCAGGACAAGGAGGAACTCAATACATGGTGTCGAGTCATCGAGAGTGAGGAGATGTGGTTAGAGGCGTTTCCCACATCCTTAACATGAGATTATGCAAGATCTCATGAATAGGTAAGGTAGCTGCCTCCTTTCGGAGCTTTAGGGTATTACAGGATTTCTAATTCCTTTGCCCTAGGCTCTTTTTCAGAAGCCACTGTGATGGAAAGAACTCGGGCCACATCTCGGATAAAATCCTGAAAGGACATATAGCATCTGGTTCTGCCGGCCCTTTTCGACATCATTCCACAGGCAACACACTCTGAAATAGAGTGGTCAGGACCTAAACATTTGAGGCACCACTCATGGGTGTCGGTGACGGAGATAGTACCGCCACACTTAGTTCCGAAGCGGGTTTTTCCATTTTGAAGGAAAGGTTGGGCCTAGTGCCCAAAATGGCGCGTGGCACCTGAAGAGAGAATCACTGGAAAGACTCCAGAAGAAAACAGTTACTCACCTGTAACAGGTGATCTCCGGGAACAGCAGGAATTTAGTCCTCACATATGGATATCGTCGGTACCGACGGAGCCTGTGCGGGAACGCTCCCCAGCGTCCAATTAGAAAGCTTTTGGGAGCATCCCACAGCGCCTGCGTGTTACCTTCCCGCCTTTCCCAACTGCCTCTCTCCAGTTGAGTTTTAAAGCTGAGACAAAGCGAGAGAGGGAAGGGAGGTGGGTGGGTTGTGAGGACTAAATTCCTGCTGTTCCCAGAGATCACCTGTTACAGGTGAGTAACTATGCTATCTCCAGGAACAAGCAGGAATGTAGTCATCACATATGGCGACTCCCTAGCTTTAGGTGCCAGGGAGAGACCCCAGAAGTTGTATGTCCCTGAACAGGGCTCCACTTCCCCCCATGGATCTCTGGCATCCTACCAGGGATGGTGGGTAGGAGTTGATTAGGTATGGAACAGGTGTTGGAGAACAGCCTGACCAAACTGGGCATCCCGGCGGGAGTCCTTGTCCAAGCAGTAATGGGCTCTGAAAGTATGAACCGAGGCCCAGGTGACTGCTCAACAGATGTCGTCGATAGACACAGAGTGCAGATGAGCCATTGAGGCTGCCATGGCTCTCACATTGTGAGCTGCGACATGGCCCTCCAGAGAAAGGTTCTTACTCTGATAGGCAAAAGAAATACACTGAGCAATCCAGTTAGACAATGTTCTCTTGGAGACTGGAAGTCCCAAATGAGAAGGATCAAAAGCAACGAAGAGTTGAGAGGACTTTCTATGTTGCTGTGTTCTTTGTAAGTAAAAGGCTAAAGCTCTTTTACAGTCCAAGCTATGAAGATTCCTCTCTGCATTTGATGCATGAGGCCTTGGAAAAAAACAGTTAGGTAGACTGCTTGGTTCAGATGAAAAGGCGAGACCACCTTTGGCATAAAGTGTGGATGAGTCCTAAGGACTACCTTGTCATGATGGAACCTTGTATAAGGTGAATCAGCTACTAGCGCTTGCAACTCACTAATGCGGCGTGCTGATGTGATTGCAATGAGAAAGATGACCTTCCAAGAAAGGAATTTCAAGGAGGCAGTAGCTAAAGATTCAAAAGGTGGCTTCATGAGCTGCCCAAGAACCAGATTTAAATCCCATGCCACCAGTGGTGGCCTAATGGGAGGCTTGCTTAGAAGAAAGCCTCTCATAAATCTTGCTATAAAAGAGGATGAGGGGAGGAGTGGCCTAGTGGTTGGGGCAAGGTACTACAGGCCGGAAGGTCGGTGGTTCAAATCCCACTAGAGGACAGCAACCTTGGGCCGGAAGGACTGGGGTTTCTAGTCCTGCAGGTGCTCCTTGTGGTCTTGGGCAAGCCACTTAACCCTCCATTGCCCATGTTCCCTGTAAGTATTAGTGTATGTGTCTCATATCCCCTCGTGTTAAATGTATCCCCCAACCGCTTTGACCCGGTGAAAAGCGGGATATAAATGCAGCTAAATAAATAAAATAAATAAATAAATAGGTTGTCCATTTAGAGGCTTAAAGGAAGCTGCAATAGCACTCAAATGGACTCTTACTGAGTTAGTCTTACGTCCTGCATTGGATAAATGGAGATACTCCAGCAATGATTCCAGAGGTATTGCAAGGGGGTTAAGACCCTTCTGCGAACACCATATGGTAAACCTTTTCCACTTGAAAGCATAAGAGCGTCTTGTGGAAGGCTTCCTGGAAGCAAAAATAATATTACTGATTGCCAATGTGAGCGGTGTGCCGCCTTTAATATTGAAGGATTTCCTGCAAAGGAGTTGCATCGGAGGAGAGAGAGGATCTCCTCAAGTGTGATACCATCACTGTTCTCTTGGATTGTATGCTCCTTGAGTCTACAGAAATAAGTATTTTGCCTAATCAACCCCTGACGAAGGTTACGAAACACGGCCTGTGTCAGGTTGCCATAGGTTCTGAGAGTTTCAATAAACTGTCTTCCACATCTCACGTCTTGGACTGTGTTTGTGCTACTCACGTGAGTACTGCCTACCTGTTGGACAGTTCAAGAGTTTTGTATGCCTGGAAGATACACTGCCAGGAGATGAATCTGATGCTCTCTGGCGAGGGCCCACAGTCGCAAAGCTTCGTTGCAAAGCGACAGAGAGCCTGTTCCGCCCTGATTGTTCACATAGAACATGGCTACTTGATTGTCCGTATGAATGAGGACTGTCTTGTAGAGGAGCAGGGTGTGGAACACTCGAAGAGCAAGAAAGATTGCTCTGAGCTCCAAGAGATTGATATGTAGATGAGTCTCCTGTGGCGACCAGGTGCCTTGGGTGGAGAGGTCTTGCAGATGAGCTCCCCAACCCTTCGGAGAAGCATCTGTTGTAAGAGTTGCTTGGGGTAAGGGTTGCTGAAAAGGGGACCCCAGCAACAGGTTTTGAGTGGACTTCCACCACTGGAGGAACAAAATAAGGTGACTTGTGTTTGCTATTTTGTCTGACCGGCATCCTGATGCCTGGGTCCACTGAGTGGATAAAGTCCACTGGGCTGCCCTCATATGGAGGCGAGCATAGGGAACCACATGCACAGTAGATGCCACGTGGCCTAGTAGTTGTAACATTTCTCGAGCAGTGAGATGAGGTTTTAGCACTGCTTGAGAAGCTAACTGCACCATGCGAAGGCAACGGGCCTGGGGGAGATAGGCCCTTGCCTTTCTGGTATCCAGCAAAGCTCCTATGAACTCTAAAGAGTGAGTGGGCGTCAGACTGGATTTTGGGATGTTTATTACCAGCCCCAAATACTGAAGGATACGCAATGTGCAGGATAGAGAGAAGTCCTGGCCTCTGACTCTGTTGGGGCTCGAATGAGCCAGTCGTCTAGGGAAGACTAATATCCCTAGAGTGCGGAGAAATGCTGCTACTACAGCCATGCATTTCGTGAACACCCTTGGTGCTGAGGCCAGGCCAAAAGGAAGCACCCTGTATTGGTAGTGCTTTCCTTGAAAAAGGAACCGAAGGAACCTTCTGTGGGTTGGATGGATGAGGACATGGGTGTACGCATCCTTGAGATCTAGATAACAAAGCCAATCCTGACTCTGAAGGTATGGCAGCAGAGATCCGAGAGAAAATCATTCTGAATTTCTCCTTTACAAGGAATTTGTTCAATTCTCCGAGGTCTAAGATAGGTCTGTAACCCCCTGTTTTCTTTGGGATAAGGAAATAAGGGGAGTAGAACCCTGTACCCTGCTGATGAATGGGTACTTCTTCTATTGCCCCTTGGGCAAGAAGGATAGCGACCTCCTGACCCAACAGGTTGATGAGAGAGGTCGGAGAATTGAACTGCCTTACTATTGGTGTGAGGGGGCATGCTTGAAAAATGAAGCTTGTACCCCTCCTTTATGATGGAGTGTCCAATGCTCTGCTGTTATCTGCCCACATCTGGGGGCAAAATGACATAACCTTCCTGGAATGGTGGCAGGCTCTGGTCCCCCGAGAGCCAGGAAGGCTAAGTTCTCTAGCTGAAAGTCAAAGGCATTGTGGAGGCTGAGACTGCTGGGCCGGCTGACGCTTAGCAGTCTTTGCTTTCTTCTGTTTGCTGACCTTTCCTGGCAAGCTGACCAGCAGAACATCCCTGCTGAATATAAGCAAGATAATATATTTTCTTTTTAGAAAAGAATGGTTTCTTGAACAATTTCTTTCTAGCAGGATCAGCTGTGGACTTGGATAACCTATCCAAGGTGGAGTTGTCAGCATCCATTTCATTGGCCTTTTCTTGCCAATCTCTACCAAACAGGTTCTCACCAGTACAAGGGATATTTCCCAATTTGTCTTGTACCCAGAGTCTAGATCAGATGCCTGGAGCCAAGCAATTCTACGTGCACCTATGGCAATAGCCGAGGTTCTGCTTATGCACTCAAAGCAGTCAAAGGCTGCACGGTTGGCAAATTTAGAAACATCTTGGGCATGTTTGATCAAAGTGAGAAAATCCTGTCTTCTATCCTCAGGAAGAATAGGATTTAAAGCTTCTAAATCATCTGTGACCTCCTTCAGGAACATTCCCATGTACAGATTATAGGAACGGATCCTGGCAGAAAGCATCCAGGGTTCTGCACTCACGTCCTGGAGGATTAGAGGCATGCCTCTTTGCACTCTTGATCCTTCTCATAGCTGATTCCACTACAATAGAGTGGTGAGGAAGCTGAGTCTTTTGGAAACCAGGACAAGGAGGGACTCGATACATAGTATCCAGTCTGCGAGAATGAGGAGAGGTGGTAAGAGGTGTCTCCCACATTCTTAACATGAGATCATATATAATCTCATGAATGGGCAAGGTGGCTGCCTCTTTAGGAGTTTTGGGATATTATAAAATTTCCAACTTGGCTCTTGGCTCTGTTTCAGGGGCCACAGTAATGGACAGACCCCGAGCCACCTCCCTGATAAAATCCTGGAAGGAAATATCTTCTGGAGGAGACGTCCTGCGCTTAGGGGAGGAGGGCTCCTCTGGGAGAAGCATTCCTGCATAGACAGAACTGTCAGAATCCTCAGAAGAATCTGAGGACTCGAAGTACCATCTGTCCGGATGCTCTTGAAGAGCCCGATACCCATACCGACCGAAGTCAGTACCAGGGTATCGGTACCGGAGGGCATCGGATGACTGGGTACCGGCAAAGCAGACACCGATGCTGATGCTATCGGTACAGATACTGATGCCAGGGTCGGTACCGGCCAAATTGTCTGTCGCGGTTCCGAGGGCGTCGATGTCACAAGGAGCGCCGCCAGATTGCGCTCAATAGCCAGGAATCTCTGGTCTATCGATGCTGCCGATGCCTGGATGTCGGGTACCAGAGAAGACCGCTGGTACCCCAGAGCATGGCACCAGTAGTTCTGCCGAGGTCGAGGCCTCGAGAACATCCTGGAGCCCCGATAATGCTTTGGAAGCCGAAGCCTCCCGCCGGGGCAATTTTGCCGGTGCAGAAACCTCAAGGGCAACGCCAGAGGCATTTCGATGCTTAGGAGATCTACCCTTTGAGGTCTGGCTGGACTTATGTTTAGTTAAATGAGATCCACGGGAGGAAGAGGAAGCCCTGGAAGACGTCGATGCCACCGAAGCTGCATCAGAGGAGAACAGGGTACTGAGCTTAGCAGCTCGGTTCTGCCGACCTCTTTTAGACATCATGGCACAGGACATACAATCCGTGATGGAGTGGTCAGGACCTAAACATTTCAGACACCATTCATGTGTGTCGGTGACGGAAATGGTACCGCCACACTTGGTGCACTTCTTGAAACCTGAGGCAGGTTTTTCCATTGTAAGAAAAGGTTTTTGGGCCTAAGGCCCAAAAAGGCGCGTGCACCTGAAGAAAAATCGTAGTATATATTTCTCTCTTTTCTTTTTTTTTTTTTTTTTAAGAACAGAAAAGAAGAAAAAACCGGCGGTAACGGTAAAGCGTCAAGGAAGGCAGACGCGACCACAAAAAAGAAATAAAGAAGAATTCTTCTGCGGTGACAGGAACAACGACCTGCTGGCTCTGCGGAAAAAGAAGAACTGGAGAGAGGAAGTTGGGAAAGGCGGGAAGGCAGCACGCAGGCACTGTGGGATGCTCCCAAAAGCTTTCTAATTGGACGCTGGGGAGCGTTCCCGCGCAGGCTCCGTCGGTACCCATATGCAATGACTACATTCCTGCTTGTTCCTGGAGATAGGGTTTTTGTTTTGTTTTGTTTTTTAAAAAGAAAGAATCACCAGCAGTACCGGTGTAGCATCGAGGGAGGCAGACGCGACCACAAAAAAGAAGAATAGAAGGGATTTTTTTCTACAGTGACAGGATGTGCAACCTGTCGGCTCCGCGAAAAACGAAGAACTGGAGAGGGACAGTTGGGAAGGCAGCACTCAGGCGCTGTGGGATACTCCCAAAAGCTTTCCTACTGGACACTGGGGAGCGTTCCCGCGCAGGCTCCGTCGGTACCGACGTACCCATATGTGAAGACTACATTCCTGCTTGTTCCTGGAGATAAACCATGCCAGGCTCAGCGCTATTCCTTTTCAGACCTGCAGTTATATACCTCTGAAAAGCCTTCTTCAGATCTTCTAGGGAGAGCAAGGGGAAGGAGGAGGGAAGGGGCACAGAGATTGTAAAGTTTGCTTTAAAGCCTCACACAAACTCCTCTTCCAATATTCTGGCTGATCAACAAATCTTTAACAGGATAAGGATGCGGAGCTGAACCAATTCCCCTCCTCCTTATGGCATCCAAAAAGAACACTGGATTTAAGGGTGACCCTAGTGAAGCCTCCCACATTGTACTTCAGAGAGAAAGTCACCGATTAGATGATTGCTCACAGGCAAAACAAATCTTTCCTTCTTCAAACTGTTTTCCCAGATTTTCTCAGAGCTGAAAAACTTGCATCCACCATCTGCTGTAAACAGAAATACTAGATTATGCCCCTAAGGGTATAGGCTGTTGATTGTACGATAACGTCATAAGAAGCCTCTGGAATGTTTCTCTGTCTCTACATCTGCTGGTAGGAGAACACAACCCAACTTGTCTAGACTGGACTTAGCAGGACAATATGACAAAGAAGAGGGAGAAGGGATTCACACCCCCATCCATGATCCTATGCTAGAACTTTTTGGGGTACATTTAACTAAGCCGGTCCCATTAAATAAAATGGGATCTAGTTACAAATAGTGCACCTTAACCATTAGCCCAGCTTAGTGAACATACTCCTTTGTCTTTCATTCAGACTCTCTGCCCCCATCCCCTCAAAGTCAATCGCCACGGCCCTTCTGATCCTCACACACTAAAATTGCGGCGTCTAATATAAGAGGCTAAACTTTCCCAAAGCTTGGGCTGGGAAACAGATGCCGGAGCTGGATAATGCAGTACTTAAATTTAGGCTGAACAGAGAAGACACTAGGACACCAACAGAAGCAGAAAAGTGGAACTCCTTGCTGTAGTTCCTAGTTTTCCACTACTGGCTGCTTATTGTGCTGTTTAGGACCAATTAGCAACCAGAAGTGGGGAAATGCTTTCTCCAGCTACTGCAATGACCAAGAAGGAATATTGTTTGGAGGGCATTTCCTGAACACCAAATATCAAGACAGTCTTGGTTAGAAGAAAATGAGGCTGTTTGGACTACAGCTGATGAGACGAGGAGGGGAGGGGAGAACAGAAGAGGGTAGCAAGTTCTTAGCCTCTACTAGTGCTGGCTTTTTCTAGTCACAGCAGCAGAGGCTATCCTCTTTTCCCCTTCCCTACTAACTTGCAGCATACACACCCTGAGACCTGGGAGGAAGGAGGTTAGGTTAAAAAAAAATAGGAATAAAGTTTAACATTCTAGGGAAGGTCATTGACAATGGTGGGTAAGAGAACTGCCTCTGCTGCTACAGCAATACCCAAGAAAAGACATAATGGACCAGACCAATACCTGTTGAGCAAATCATCTAATCTCAGAGTTTGGGTCACAGGTACCTGGCAGATCACAAAAAATAAATCTAATTTTTCATAGTTCATTCCCAATTAGAATAGCCCTAACCTGATTAGCCTTTCTTCACAAGAGATATTCTATCCCCTTTATCATTTTTGTCACCTTCTCTGAACCTTTTCTAGTCGTGCAAGATCCTTTTTGATATTGGGGCAACAAGAACTGCACACAGTATACAAGATTCAGTCATTTCAAGGACTATACAGAGGCATAATGAATGATACTCAGTTTTGTTTCCACCCCTTTTTAAATAAGCCCCAAACATTCTATTTGCTATTTATTTAGTATCACATTTGTCTAAAGCTTTCAGTGTATTATCTACAATGACTCAAAGATCTTTTTCTTGGATGGTGATTCCCAAAATACAGCATTTTGTACCTGTAATTGGGATTATTTCTCCCTTAGGTGCACCACTTTTATGTGTCCACATTCAAATGTCATCTGCTATTTAAATGCTCAATTTCCTGGTCCCACAAGATCTTTCTGCAGATTCTCGCTATTCTTTGCTGGTTTAATGGCCAATTAATTGGGTCATCGGCAAATATGAATGCCTCTCATATTTTCAGATCAATTATGAATATGTTGAACAGCACAGGTTTCAGTACAGACTCCTGGGGTACTTCACTAACTAACCTTTTCCTATGTGGATAAAAGACAATGTAGTCTTACTCTTCTCATTTCTTTTAGCCAGTTTGTAATCCACACAACGGCATGACATTCTCTCTCATGAAATATGTCTTAAGGAGAACTCATGAGTGATTATCAAATGCCTACTGAAAAATCCAACTACACTAGATCAACTGGCTTACTTGTATCCACTTATTTACAGCTTCAAAAAAAAATGTGAACAAGACTTGCCTTTGCTGAACCCATGCTGACTTACCACCATTAAGCTGCGTCTATACAGTAATTTTATTTATTTATTTTTACCGTATTGCTTCAACCATGTCGACCAGCACAGACAAAAGGCTCACCAGTCTCCAGTTTCCTGGATCATCCTGATCGTCCTTTTCGACAAACATTGCATGGGTAATACTATTAGTCATAAATAAGTGAGCACTTCCATGAAGTGAGCTGTGGTAATCCTGGCAAATAGTGCTATATATGTGTCTACTGGACTTGCATATTATTTTATACCAAGCAGAATAGAGTCTACATTTTGTCTATGAGGATTGTAGGCTCATAGCCTACCGATATAGATGGTGGCTGGCATGGAGAGATGGGGGTGCAAGGCTGTGAGCTTTGTTTTTCGGGGAACAGGGTGGGAGCGATGTCATTAATAGTTGTGATATTGCTCATTTATATTGAGTGCTGAAGGTATAGCGTAGTTACTCACCTATAACAGGTGTTCTCCAGGAGCAGCAGGAATCAGTCCTCACATATGGGTGACGTCGGTGCCGACGGAGCCCTCGTACAGAGCATTTCCCCAGCTTTTAAAGAAAGCCTTTGGGAATGCAGTGCGCATGTGCGGTCCCCTTCCCGCCCAAGGGTGCCATCTTGCTCAGTCAGATGACATAGCTAAAAGACAGCAAAAAACCCCAAAATGAAGTATATGACTGCAACTCCCAAGAGGAGGAGGGAGGGTCGTGAGGACTGATTCCTGCTGCTCCTGGAGAACACCTGTTACAGGTGAGTAAATACGCTTTCTCCAGGACCAAGCAAGAAGTCAGTCCTCACATATGGGACTCATCAGCTCAAGACTACCGTGGACAGCCTCCTAGAGGCCAAGACCACCTCCTCCATCTCCTTAGGTAGAGGTAAGGGAGCTAGTACTATCCTTTCAGCAGCCAGGCCATCAGATTGAGGGACCTGAGATTGGGGTGCAGAAGGGAACCCTGCTCTTGAGACAGGAGATCGTGTTGCAGCCCCAGAGGGAACGGATCTTCCACCGCCAACTGCAGAAGAAGTGGAAACCATGGCTGCCTCGGCCATCTGGGGGCTACCAGAATCACTGAGGCCTTGTCCAGATCTTGAACAAAGTTCGGGCCACCAGGGGCGTGGGAGGAAATGCATACAGGAGGCCCGTAGACCAAGTGATTAGAACAGCATCTGCTGCCATCCTCAGGGGATGCGGCTGTCTGGAGCAAAACCTGGGCAGCTGACAGTTTAGTGGACTTGCAAAGAGATCGATGGATGGAAGTCCCCATCGGAGGAAGATCTGCTGGACCACCAATGGATTCAACTGCCATTCGTGGGGCTGGAGAATCCGGCTTAGCTTGTCTGCTAGGAAGTTTTCCTGCCCAGGTAGATAAACTGCTTTGAGAAACATGTCTTGTTTGACCGCAAAGGAGCAAAGGGCCAGTGCCTCCTGAAATAGAAGACGGGACCCTGTGCCCCCTTGTTTGTTTACTTAGAACATTGCCACCTGATTATCCATCTGAACTAGGACAGACTGCTGAGAGAGCATGACAGAAGGTTTGCAGAGCTAAGCGGATTGCACGCAGCTCTAAAAGGTTGATCTGCTGTGTGGCCTCTTGGGGGACCACAGGCCTTGAGTGCACGAGCTCTGGCAATGTGCACCCCAGCCTCTTCAGGAAGCATCTGTCGCCAGTATCCTTGTGGGTGCTGGAGGCTGAAAAGGTACACACCCGAGAAGATTTGGCAGCTGCAGCCACCACTGTAAAGAGTTCAGAAGTCGTCTGGACACCTTTACTCTGTCTCGGAGGTCACCGGTGGCTTGTGTCCACTGCTCTCTGAGGCACCATTGAGCAGCCCGCATGTGCAGATGGGCATTCGGGGTCACATGTACAGTGGATGCCATGTGGCCCAGAAGCCGCAGATAGTGCCTGACCTGGCAGATACCTGAGAATTGCTTTGGAACTGTTTGCCAACTCCATCAATCTGTGGGCCCTGTCCGCGGGCAAGTAACCCCTTGCCTGAAGGGTGTCCAGTCTCACCCCTATAAACTCTAGGTTCTGAGAAGGGAGCAAAGTGGACTTTTACGACAAAGCCCAAATGTTGGAGAAGAGAAAGAGTGCGAAGAGTGGCCTGTCAGGCCTCCTGGAATGACTGGCCCCTGATTAGCCAGTCGTCCAGGTATGGGAAGACAAAAATCCCCTGATTCCTGAGGAAAGCCGCTACCACCGCCAGGCATTTGGTGAAAACCCTGGGGGCAGAGGTCAGGCCAAAGGGAAGTACCCTGTACTGAAAATGGTTCCCTTCCACCACAAAATCTGAGATATTGCCTGTGGTCTGGATGGATGAGGATGTGAGTATAAGCATCCTTTAGGTCTAAGGAGCATAGCCAGTCTCCCTGCTGGAGGTAGGGCAGCAGTATCCCAAGGGTAAGCATCTTGAACTTCTCCCTCTCCAGAAACTTGTTTAGATTTCGCAAGTCTAGGATAGATCTGACGCCTCCTGTTTTCTTTGGTACTAGGAAGTACCTGGAGTAGAAGCCTTGCCCTTCCAGGTGGTGTGGCACTGGTTCCACCGCCTGTTTCTTTAAAAGACTTGTCAACTCCTGAAGGAGGAAGTTCCTGTGCAGAGGGAGGCTCCCCTGGATAGTAGAATGGGGGGAGTTGGTGGAAATGGAGCATATAGCCCTTCTGGACTATGCCGAGTACCCAGGTATTCCCGTGACGGCTGGCCACCTGTAGGCGTACAGGGTCAGCTGACCCCCAGTGCTGAGTGGAGCCACCGGCAGAGGAGAGGTTATGCTGAGGGAGTCAAAACCCTGCTCCCTGCTGTGCAGGAGCCAGCGGCTTGGGGGTCTTCTGCCTACGGGGCCCATGTCCCTGCCCCTTGGCCTGCTGGCCCTGTTGGGGAGCTGGAGAGGCCTGATACTGAGGGTAGGTTTTGTAGGCAGCACCCTTCCTCGGGAAAAAGGGCTTCTTTCCCGAGCCCTTTTTTATGAGAAGGGGCAGAAGTCTTTCTGGACAGTCTTGTTCTGGCGAGAGTCTCAGTCTCGATTTCCACAACCTTCTCAGTCATGGGTTTGACGAATAGGTTGTCACCTCGGCAGGGGACATCGACCAACTTGTCTTGTACCCCCTGACTCCAGGTCCGACGACTGTAGCCAGGCCTGACGGTGTGCACCGATGCTGGCTGTGGCTACCCGGGCCGAAGCCTCGAAGCCGCCATAGGCTGCTCGAGATATAAGCTTCGAGCACTCCCGGATCCCTGAAGACAAGGCTTTGAACCTCTGCAAAGTTTCCTCAGAGAGGGCAGCCGAGAACTCGACAATCTCCTTTGCCGGGTCCCGTAAGTACATGCCCATGTACAGCTGGGTAAGTCTGGACACGGCAAGAGAGCATAGAGCCCTGGAAGCACTTTCTACCGAAGGCATCCAGGTTCCGGGCCTCCCGGCGTGCATCTTCTGACCTTTGTCTGTGCATGGCCGATTCCACAACCATGGAGTTGTGCGGTAGCTGCGCC
Source organism: Ichthyophis bannanicus (assembly GCA_033557465.1). Classification (NCBI taxonomy): domain Eukaryota; kingdom Metazoa; phylum Chordata; class Amphibia; order Gymnophiona; family Ichthyophiidae; genus Ichthyophis; species Ichthyophis bannanicus. The sequence goes on from CM066034.1 coordinate 173,544,631, forward strand.
TTTTGGAACCCAGGGCTCTTACAGACTCGATAAATGGAATCGACCCGCTTGCTCAGAACCGGCGCCGAGGCCGGTGCTTCCCACATACGGAAGAGCAGCTGTTCCAGCACCGGAGGAATCAGAACAGTAAAGGCTTGCTTCGGAGGAAAGTCGTACTGGAGGGCATCGAGCTCCTCGGCTCGAGGCTCCTCCTCGGCGTCCGCCAGGAATGCCAAAGCCTTGGCCATGTCCCTGACGAAATCCAAGAACTGGGTATCCTCCGGGGGAGGACCTTTTCTGAGGCTCGGACTCCGGAGAGTCCGACGGGATGCACCAGGTCCGGAAGGTGTCAGGAGACTCCTCATCCTCCATCTTCCACGCAGACTCCAAGGAGTCGTCGAGCGGCTCCGGCTGTGCGGGCCTCAATGCCACCTGTCCCAATGCCAGGAGCACTGGCGTCGACGCCCTCGGCCCCAAACAGGAGGTCGAGGGAGATCGTGGCTGAGGATCGACTTGAGACTTGATTGACTCGAGGATCGACTCGGCCTCCGGGGTCGACTTAGACGTTGAGGTCCCGGTGGTCGGGGCAGATGCACCGATCAGACCGGCAATCAGTACCCGCTGCTGCTCCATGAAGGCAGCCAGGCTGCTCTCCAGGGCCGTCAGCCTGAGTCCGAGCTCAGGAGACTCCGCAGTCCCCGAGGGCATCGGGCCCCGACATCAGTTCTCCCGAGGGAGAGTCCACGAGGACAACAGAAGTTACCTGACTCGGTGATGTCACCGGTACATAAGCTCCAAAACCGCCTTATCTCACCAGTAATCTATTGACAAAACACTCACCGGAGCAACAATTAATAACTGTACCAATCAACTTGTATGAACTAACTGAACTGTGCTACACACCTCAAACTATGTACATACCGATGAAGCATTATAGAAGTGCCTCGGCCCCCGTCCCCTGCTATGGAGCCGATGACCCCTCAACACTTCCAAAACCTTGCACCATGTCACAACTAATCAGGCCACCACGCACTCACGCACTTTGCTTACCTGTCATACCGTTCTCCTTCAGGCTCTAACCCACAGAATCTCCCCGGGCGGGATGCGGGACTAGAATGGAGTTCCTCAAGGAACGACAATTAGCAGGTAAGTCTAATTTCACCTTCCTTATCGCCCCTCCAGTCTAGTCCCGAACCTTTGGGGATGTAACAGAGCAGTCAACCATCTAATGGGCGGGACCCTGTAGACCAGCCTGAAGCACCGCTGACCCAAAACAGGTATCCCTTTCCGCCTGAATGTCCAGACGATAATGCTTGACAAAGGAATGCAGAGAAGACCAAGTCGCTGCCTTGCAAATCTCAACTGGCGGTACTAAACTGCACTCCACCCAGGACGCCACCCGCGCCTTAGTAGAATGAGCTCGTAGCCCCTCTGGCACCGGCTTACCCTTCAGAATATACCCTGACGCAATAGCTTCCTTTACCCATCGGGCAATGGAAGCTTTAGATGCCGTCTGGCCTTTCTTTGGTCCATTAAACAGAACAAACAGCCTATCCGACTTCCGGAAGCTGGCTGTCCTGCAAAGATACCTCTTTAGTGCCCAAACATCCAAACACCTCAACTTTCCTGAAGGGGGGGGGGCCTGTCACGCCTTCTCCAAATACTGGTAAGGAAACCATCTGATTCACATGAAATACCGATACAACCTTAGACAAAAAGGACAGCACCGGCCTCAGAACCACCTTCGTGTCCAAAAACAAAAGGAAGGGCTTCTTACAGGAAAGTGCTTGCCACTCCGAAATCCTTCGCACGGAAGAAATAGCTACCAAGAACACAACCTTCAGGGTAAGATCCTTCAAAGATGACCTCGACAGAGGTTCAAAGGGCTCTCGTACCAACGCCTCCAGAACCAGAGGCAGATCCCACGACGGTACGACTTGCCTACGCAGAGGCCTCAACAAAGCAACTGCGTGTAAAAATCGCTTAACATCTGGATGAACTCCGAGTGACATGCCTTGAATTTTCCCCCTATAACAGGACAGCGCCACCACCTGTACTCTGAGAAGAAGCTGCTAAGTCTTTCTGGAACCCATCTTGCAAGAAGGACAGAAGCTGCAGAAGCAACATTTTTAGCGCAACCGTCTGTCCCCACACCACGATTCAAACACTCATATATTTGCTAACGAGGTCAACCTACGACAGGCCCTCAGCAAGGTGGAAATAACTCCCGCCAAATATCCCTTCGCTCTCAGCCTTGCCCTTTCAATAGCCAAGCCGTATGCGAGAATCGATCCACTTGGGGCATGAACAGAGGACCCTGAGAAAGAAGATCCCTCCGAAGAGGGAGCCGCCACGGTCTGTCCACTAGCAGTCTCATCTCGGCGTACCAAGGCCTCCTTGGCCAATCCGGCATGATCAAAACCACCTGACTTTTGTGCCACTCTATGCATTGCAACACTCGACCTATCAACACCCAAGGGGGGAACACGTATAGGAGTTGATCTTCCGGCCAGGCCTGAATCAGAGCATCCAGGCCTTCCGACATTCTCTCTCTTCTTCTGCTGAACGTACGTTTGACCTGTGCCAACTGAAAGGATGCCATGAGATCCATCACTGGAGAACCCCAGCGCTGCACTAGCAGTGCGAACACCTCCAGGTGAAGCACCCACTCCCACTTGACTCAAGAAATCGGCCTCTACGTTGTCTACTCCCGCTACATGCGCTGCCGACAGGGCCAACAGATTCTCCTCGGCCCACTCGAGCAGACCCCAAGCCTCTGCCTCGAGGGCCACACTGCTTGTACCCCCTTGGCGATTGATGTACGCCACTGCAGTCGCGTTGTCGGAGAATACGCGAATGGCCTTTCCATGGAGATAAGATTGAAATCCCTGAAGCACCCGCGTCACCACTCTCAACTCCAACCTGTTGATGGCCCAACTGCTTTCCTTTACGGTCCACAGCCCCTGCAAGAACCGCCCCTGGCAATGAGCTCCCCAGCCCATCAGACTGGCATCTGTCGTAAGCGATATCCACTCCAGGCTCTCCAAGGGCATTCCCTTTTCGAGATTTCCTGGACATAACCACCACTGCAGAGCTGTGCGTGTCCCCGGAGGGCAGAATAGCCGCTGTGATAGCTGATCAGTCTGGTGCGACCACCTCCTCAACAACGCCCTTTGTAGCGGTCTCATGTGGGCTCTTGCCGCGGAACTAACTCGAGAGTCGCCGCCATGGTCCCGAGCACCTGCAGATAAGTCCGTGCCGTGGGAGCCGGTGTCCTGAGAAACTTGTGAATCAACCGCCGCAGTCCTAACGCTCGCTGTTGAGGAAGACAGACTCTCCCAAGCTCTGTATCGAAGCGAGCGCCCAGATAGTCCAGCCGCTGAGAAGGGCGTAACGTGTTCTTGGAGAAGTTGATCACCCAGCCAAGGCTTTGCAGGAATGCCACCACCTTGGCCGTAGCCGACTCGCTTTCTGCCGTGGACTTCGCTCTTATCAACCAATCATCTAGATAAGCGTGAACCAACACGCCTTCCATCTGCAACGCCGCTGCAACCACTACCACGACCTTGGTGGACGCTTGTGGTGCTGTAGCTAGACCAAATGGAAGCGCCTGGAACTGGAAATGTCCCATCGGCACCGCAAATCTGAGAAACCTCTGATGCTCCTGCCGTATTGGAATGTGCAGATATGCTTCTGTCAGGTCCAAGGACGTAAGAAATTCTCCCTTTCTTACTGCTATAATGACCGATCGGAGTCTCTCCATCCGAAAGTGAGACATCCGGAGACACCGATTCACTCTTGAGATCTAAAATTGGCCGAAACATTCAGTCATTTTTTGGAACCACAAAATATATATGGAGTATCGACCGACGCTGTACTGATCGAGAGGAACCGGTAACAATGGCTTGGAGAAACAGCCACCGCCGTACTGTGTCCTGCACCGCCCTGTGCTTGATAGGTGCCTTGCACGGAGACCTGATGAAAGAATCGGACACCGGCCTCTGTAACTCCAAGGCATAGCCCTCTCTGATCACCTCCAACACCCACTGACCTGAAGTGATTTGGACCCAGGCTGGGTAAAGCTCCCGTAACCGACCCCCTATGGGAACCCGTTCCACCTGGGTCCCCCTGGCATCATTGCGGTCTTAAGGTTTGAGGTAGAGGGTGAGGCAGCTGCAAACCCCCTGCCTGCTCCTCGAAACCCGACTTCTATAGGGAAAACGGCCCCTCTGATTTTGCCCAAACCTAGGGGACCGGAAGCATCTAAATTCCCGCTGTTGGCTCTTAGGTAACGGGGTCGCATGTCCCTGTTTCTGCTCGTCTTCTGGCAGCCTACCACCTTTGGATTCACCCAAGTCCTTAACCAACTTGTCTAACTCCTCTCTAAAGAGAAGCTTATCCCAAAAGGGAAGTTTACTTAACCTCGCCTTGGACAACCCATCTGCAGCCCAATTCCGCAGCCAAAGGTGCCTCCTCGCCACCACCGCCGAAGCCATACTCTTCGAGAGACCTCTAATAAGGTCATAATGAATATCCGCCAGATAGGCTGCGGCCGACTCCAACCTGGACGCCTCTGCCGTTGCTCTTTCCGCTTGCTCACCTTGGAGGCGCTGCACCCAGCGAAGACAGGCCCTCGCTACCCACGCTGCACAAACAGACGCTTGCAACAAGAGTGCATTCACCTCAAAAACCTGTTTCAACAGACTCCAGTCTGAGATCCTGGACGTCCTTCAGGGCAGCACTGCCCTCTACGGGAATGGTAGTCTTTTTGGTAACCGCCGAGACTGCAGCATCCACTTTGGGAGACAAACAATTCCCTATCCTCGTTTATTAAGGGATAGAGAAGAGCCATGACTCGAGACCCCTTCAGGACCGATTCAGGCAAATCCCATTCTTCTTGAATCATTTCCCGAAATACCCTATGTACCGAGGAAAGCTCTGTGTCTTCCGGAATGCTTGCAACAAAGGATCTTCCAGAGTAGCCTCTTCTGTCAGACCTCCTGATGGCATATATTCAGCGCCTCTGAGATAACTCCTCTCTCCGAAACACATGCACCACACTGGCTTGATCTTCCTGCTCCGCAATCTCGCCCTCTTCCAGCTCTTCGTCCAAATCCAGGTCAGGATCCGGCTCTTCCGAACCAAACCCTTCCAAAAGCACCGAGTGCTCTGACTGGTCCCTCTTGTGCCGGAACCTCTTCGCTGGTACCCCTGTGACTGCCGTAACCAAAGGAGTTGCTGGCCTCTTCAATCCCAGGTCTGGGTCTGGTACCCCAGAGGCTGGCCGTCCCTTAGGCGCTGCAAAGGCTTGTTGTATGACGGCAACAAACCCTGGTGAAAAGATGGCTGCTAGGCCTTCTGGCAAGGCCGTTTGTGAGCACGGGAGATCTGAGGCCGCAGAAGTGCCCGGCGTACGGCAGTATGGTAGCAGCGGGGTCTGGGACTGCTTCCGGAGCTCCCTTAAGGTCAGCCTCTCCCACCTCAGAGAGCTGGTCCATATCTGCTGCTTCGGGAGCGCAGTCCCTACACACTCCAGCCTCTGACACAGTGCTCCTCTTTGCCCCACAGAGCAAGCAACGAGGCTTTGCAGGCATCCCCCTCTGCATTGCCTGGAAGGTGTCCCGATGGCCTGCCAGCCACAGAGCTCTGCCACCAAAGAGAACTTGCACCGAATCGCTTACACAGCCGTTCGCGGGTTTATTTTTTGTTTTTTTATTCCAATACACATGCGGGGCTCCTAACCATCTGCCAAGGCGAAAACTGAAGAAACCGCCGCAAAACAAACTTCCCGGCCGGTTTACTGCCGTTGAAAAACTGATCAACAAAACCACCCGACCCTGCTTCCCACGCTTCTGACACGCAGCTGGGCCTGCAGTGCCACCAGCCACGTCTCAACGAGCCGGCGTTAACGGGAAGGTTTGTCAACGCCCCGCTCTACCGCCGAAGAAAAGTACCCCGCTTACCCCCAAGCTGGGAAGGAGTGCTCCTCGTCTTCTGTTCCCTGGCTCAACCGCCAAGCAGGAGCCACTGTCACGGGAGCTGAAAGCTGTGGAGGATCCAGCAGAAGGAAGACTGCAGCCCTGCACTGGCTCCCGCCCGCTAGTGTTTGCAGGCACACTTTCTGCGGGTGCTGCGGGCTGCACTAATGCACTCCCCACTCGTGCAGAAGGTGCTTGGACCAGAGGGCTGACCTTCCTCTTGGCACCGCTCATCAACGCAATGGAAGGTTTTCTGGAAGGGATGCTGGGGGGGGGGGAGGCCTCAGCACCCTGGTCACTCTGGCTCCACTACAGACAAAAAACACTAACCCCCTTCTTTTTTTTCCCCAAGGAAACCAAATCAAACAGATTAACTATACTACACTACTCTCCTTAATTGCTCCTCTAGTGAGCCTGACAGTCCTCCAGCTGCTTGGAGACTAAGGGGCTTGTTTACAAAGCCGCGGTAGCGGTTCGCGGTCGTTATCGGAGCCGCAAAACAAGCCCCTAAGATAACTGGTGAGAGAAGGCGGTTCCGGAGTTTATGTACCTGTGACATCACAAGAATGACGTTTCTCAGTCTCCAAGCTGCTGGAGGAGGAGCAAAACTCCAAAGGTTCGGGACTAGACTGGAGGGACGATAAGGAACTACAATAGCTATAGGACAGTACTACAAAAGATAGACTAAATAGTGATATAGTATGGTATTCAAGCAATGTATGCATATGTCCACTGGTATCCCTGGGCTACTAATATTACTACTATAGAATCTACTGGGCATTCACCACTAAGGAGTGTCCTCAGCAAAAGGGCTTATCACAGTGGTTCTCAAACTTGTAGTCGGGACTCCAAATGGGGGTCACATCAGTGGATGGGGGTCACAGAAACATAGCCATTTCCCCTTCTCTCTGGGCTTTCACTGTGACCTATGCCAAGCAGTGGCAGTCACCAGTCAGTACGCAAACATTCATAGTCCCTTGCCCCCTCCTAAATAAGCTTACTGTTAAGCTGGAAGCCCATGCTGAGTACTAGGGTCTGTAAACTCAGTGCACACATTTGACACAAAGAATCCTGTGCCGACTGCTACTGCTGTTACTACTACTGTTGCAGTTTTCTTCTTTAGATGAGTGGAAGAAGGGGGAAAGAAGCCAGAGACCTGCTATTTTGATTCCATCATCATCTGAGATCATGTGAATTTTCAGTTCTTAAAATGGGGTCATACGGAATTAAAGTTTGAAAAGCTTGCCATCTTTAGGGTGATATTTACTTTATTTTCTTCAATTCCAGCATGGAGTACTATTGGCTCTACATATGCCCAGAAAAACGTGGCTCAAAAATCAAAATGAGTATGAAACAAGGGTATATAAAACACACACAGCAGTAAAAACAATTTACATAATGATCTAAAGAAATCTTGATTACTTACTCCAGGAGACGAGGAATCCATCCAGGTTTGTGTCTAATGGGAAAATGGGAAACAAATCTAACATGAAAATCTTAAAACATGACTGTCATCATATGAAGAGAATCATACTTTACAATAAAAAAATAATTAACCACAAAAATCCCTTTGATGATCACACAGAACATTATGTAATATGATGCAATGGAGTATTTTGTACTGCTTTAAAAAGGGATGGAGAAGCAGAGAATAACCTCAGCCACACCAGTGAAGTTTTCATAAAACCATTTTTATTAAAAGGATCCGACTTCGCCAAGTTTCAGCATTAAAGCTTGCATCAGGGATCTAAAGTATAAGGACATATAAATACATCAAAAGAAGAAAAACACATCCCAAAAAGGTATGAATCAAACATTCTCTCATAACACAAACTATAAAAATACCAAAACATGTAAAAGAATAAGACAGCAAAATCAACAGTGATAAAGGTGAAATTAAACTTACCTGTTAACTGTTGTTCCTTGAGGAACTCGTGTCTAGTCCCGAACCACTGGATTGAGCTCCTCCTCCAGCAGCATGGAGACTGAGAAACGTCATCCTTTTGATGACACTGGTATAAAGACACAGGAACCGACTCCTCACTCCAGTAACCTATTGACAAAGCAGACTCACCGGAGCAACAATTAAGTAGTCACACTATCAACAAACAGTAAACTAACTTAACCTATAACCTTTAAGGGAGAAATATCTCCTTCTACGCCTTATTAGCCTTTGTTAGAACTGCTTAGGCCTGCTCTCCCCCCTTATGGAGAATAGCAACCCCCTTATAATCCCCTATCCAGAACTTCCCCGTATGAACTAGAACCCACACAGTTCTATTCTTCTCTTACCTGTGATACCTCATTTGCTTCAGGCTCTAGTCCAAAGGAAAAAACAGGAAGGGGATACGGGACTAGACTGGAGTTCCTCAAGGAACAACAATTAGCAGGTAAGTCTAATTTCACCTTCCTTATTGTCCCTCCAGTCTAGTCCCGAACCTCTGGGGATGTAACCAAACAGTGAAATAAATCAACGGGAGGGACCTGCTAGACTAGCCTGAAGCACCGCTGTCCCAAAACAGGTATCCCTTCCCACCTGGGCATCCAGACAGTAACGCTTGACAAAGGAATTTAAAGATGACCAGGTCGCTCCTTTACAAATCTCTGCCGCTGGTACTAACCTGTACTCAGCCCATGAAGCCGCTTGAGCCCTAGTCGAATGAACTTTAAGCCCTTACGGTGCCAGCTTACCCTTTGAAATATACGCCGACGCTATCGCCTCCTTAATCCATCTGGCAATGGATGCCTTTGATGCTGCTTCTCCCCTCCTTGTACCACCAAACAGGACAAATAGTCTATCAGACTTCCAGAAATCTGCCATCCGTCAGATATATTTCTTTAATGCCCAGCGAATATCCAGCAGATGTAACTGCCCTGCGGAAGAAGCCTCTGAACCTTTACCGAAAACTGGCAAAGAAACCAGCTGATTCACGTGAAACGCTGACACCACTTTTAGCAAAAATGATGGCACCGGCCTCAATATCACCTCTGACGACAGAAAGGGTTTCCTACAGGATAAAGCCTGCAATTCCGAGATTCTCCGGCCGAACAAATCACTACCAGAAAGACCACCTTGAGAGTAAGATCCTTCAAAGATGACCTAGACAATGGCTCAAAAGGCTCTCGCACCAACGCTTCCAAAACGAACCGAAGATCCCACGTCGGAACTACCTGCCGACAAGGTGGCCTCAAAAGCAACACCGCTCTTAAAAAAAAACACTTAACATCCGGGTGAGCCCCCAGCGCTTCCCCCTTGATCTTCCCTCTATAACAGGACAGCGCTGCTAACTGCACCCTTAAAGATGAGGCCGCTAAATCTTTCTGAAATCCATCCTGCAAGAATGCCAGAATCGGTGGCATTGACGCTCTTAATGCTTCCAGTCTACACACCAAGCTTCAAAAATACACCAAACGTGAATATACGCCAATGAAGTAGATCTCCTTCGTGCCTTCAACAAGGTAGTAATTACTGCGGCGGAGTATCCCTTTGCTCTCAACCTTGCCCTCTCAAGAGCCAAGCCGTAAGCGAGAATCGATCCACCTGGAGCATATACAGCGGATCCTGTGACAACAGTTCTCTCCTGACTGGCAGACGCCAAGGCTGCTCCACTAAGAGTCTCCTCAGATCCGCATACCAAGGTTTTCTTGGTCAAGCCAGAGCGATCAATATCACCAATCCTCTGTGCAGTGTGATGAGTTACACAACGCGGCCTATTAACACCCACGGGGGAAACGTACAAGAGCTGCTCTACTGGCCAGTCCTGTACGAGAGCATCTAGGCCCTCCGACATTCTCGCCCGCCTTCTGCTGAAGAAACGACTGACCTTTGCCGACTGGAAAGTCGCCATGAGATCCATTACTGGTGACCCCCAGCGACGCACCACCATTTCGTAAACTTCTGGATGAAGCATCCACTCTCCTGGATCCACCTTCACTCGACTCAAGAAGTCGGCCTCTACATTGTCCACTCCTGCCACATACGCTGCCGACAGAGCCCCTAGGTTTTGTCTGACCCAATCGAACTGCTCGAACTCTGCTTCCAGTGGCACACTGCCGGTGCCTCCCTGCCTATTGATGTAGGCCACTACGGTCGCATTGTCGGAAAACACTCTGATCGCTTTTCCGTGTAGATAAGGCTGAAAAACTCGCAGCGCCAGCACTACTGCTCTCAGCTCCAACCTGATCGACCATAGCCTTTCCAGATCGGTCCACTGTCCTTGTACGAATCATCCTTGGAAGTAAGCTCCCCAGCCTACTAGACTGGCATCTGTTAGGGGGTATCCAACAAGGCATTTCCAAGGGCATCCCCTTCTCCACACACCCTGGATGCAACCACCACTGCAGCGCCTGCCACGTCTCCACCAGACAGGGTAGCTTCCAGGACAGAGGATCGTCCTGGTGAGACCACCACCCGAGGAATGCTTTCTGTAAGCGCCTCATATGGGCCCTCTCCCATGGCACCACCTCGAGAGTTGCCGCCATGGTACCGAGCAACTGTAGATAATGCCATGCCGTGAGAATTGACCTGCTCAGAAATTCTCGGATCAACTTCCTCAAGCCTTGCGCCCAATGCTGTGGGAGGAATACCCTGCCGGCCTCTGTATCGAACCGCGCCCCCAGGTATTCCAGACTCTGCAACGGAACCAACCTGCTTTTTGTCATATTGACTACACAACCTAGACTTTGCAGGAATGCAACTACTCAGGACGAAGCCGCATCGCTCTCGGCTTCGCTCGAATTACCCAGTCGTCCAGATACAGATGTACTAGAACTCTGTCCTTTCGCAGTGACGCAGCTACTACCACCATCACCTTGGTGAACGTTCGTGGTGCCGTAGTGAGCCCGAATGGTAATGCTCGGAACTGAAAATGTCCCATAGGAACTGCAAATCCGAGAAACGTTTGGTGTTCCTGTAGAATTGGAATGTGCAGGTACGCTTCTGACAAATCTAGGGACGTAAGAAACTCCTTTTCTTACTGCAACGATGACCGACCTTAGGGTCTCCATATGAAAATGAGACACTCTGAGACACCGATTCACTCTTGAGTTCCAGAATTGGCCGATGAGTCCCTTCCTTTTTCGGAACTACGAAATAAATGGAGTACCGACCGGAACTGCATTGGTCTTGAGGAACCGGCACTACGGCTTTGAGAGCTATCAGTCTCTCTACCATCTGTTTGATTGCTTTGAACTTGAGATGTGCTCTGCACGGGGACTGTAGGAAAAAGAGTCGGTCACCGGCTGTTGAAACTCCAAAACATAACCTTTTCGAATGACCTCCAGTACCCACTGGTCTGAGGTAATTTGGACACAGGCAGGGTAAAAATCCTGTAGCCAACCTCCTACAGGCACCAAGTATACCTGGGTCCCCCTTACTTCATTACGATTTTCTAAGATTTGAAGAGGAGGAAGCAAAACCTCTGCCTGCTCCTCGAAACCCCCGAAACCCCTGGTTTCTATTGGGGAAATGTCCTCTTTGACTTTGAGTGAACCTTGGCGAACGAAGACGAAAAACTCTCTCTGCAAAATCTTGGAAGTTGACGGCAATCTTCCCTGCTTCTACTTGTCCTCCAGAAGCCTTCCACCCTTGGACTCTCCTAGATCCTTTACTATCTTATCTAAATCCTCTCCAAAAAGTAGTTTTCCCCTAAAAGGAAGCTTACTTAGCCTTGCCTTGGAAGAAGCATCTGCTGCCCAATTGTGCAGCCAAAGATACCGTCACGCCGCTATTACAGAAGCCATACTGTTCGATAACCCTCAAATAAGATCATAATGAATGTTGGCCAGACATGCCGCTCCCGACTCCAGTCTAACCGCTTCTCCTGTCACCTCTTCCACCTGCCTCGCCGGATTCGTTGCGACCAGCGAAGACAGGCTCTTGCCACCCATGCACCACAAATGGACACTTGTATGGACAGCACATTTACATCAAAAACCTGTTTCAACAAGGCATCTAGTTTTCTGTCCTGGGTATCTTTGAGAGCTGCACTACCTTCTACTGGAATGGTAGTCTTCTTGGTGACTGCCGATACGGCTGCATCCACTCTCGGCGACTTAAACAATTCTCTATCCTGGTCTACCAGCGGGTAAAGACGGGACATAACCCTAGACCCTTTAAGCCCTGCCTCGGGAATGTCCCATTTTTCCCGAATCATTTCCTTCACCACTCTGTGTATGGGAAATGCTCTGAGTCTTCCAAAAAGCTTGTAACAATGGATTTACTAAAGTAGAATCCTCCACCGGTCCCGCCGTCAGCATATTAAGCGCTTTGAGTGTCTCTAAAGTAAGCGCCGGTAATTCATCTCTCCGAAAAACACGAACTACTCTAGCCTGGTCCTCTTGTAGTTCCAGGTCCGGCTCGCCATCTTCGGAGTGCAGCACCTCTGAGGTCACCAAATGATCCGGCCGCTCTTTTTCTATCCTGGATTTCTTCGTTAGTATCCCTGACGTCCATGGCCTTTTCTCCCCCAGTTCCACGCCTGGGGAACCGGTTGTAGGTCCTCTCAGAGTGCCTCTGAACGCTTGCTGAATAAGTGCAACAAAATCTGGGGAAAAGATTGCCGCCAGTCCTCCTGGCAAAGGCGGCTGAGAGGTTGGAAGATCCAAAGTGACAGAAGTTCCTGCCACGGGCTCTAGCAGAGGTAACATGGGAGAAATCGGCTCCTGCACGACTACAGGCTGACTCTCATTGCCGCTTTCCAATTCTTGCTCCATTGAAGCCTGAATGCAGCCCCCACACACACCTGTTTCTGAGACCGCACCCCTTCTAACATCGCAAAGCAAACACTGCAGTTTAAAAGGCATCCCGGCCACGCGGTAATGTTCCGATGCCAACCAGAATCAGCAGCTGACCAAGCACTGTGTCCCCACAGGAGTAATTGTCCTAAAACCCTGTTGGATTGTGCCTGAGAGAACCCTCACGGTTTTGTTTTTGTTTTGTTTTTTTAAAACGTGGATTCATCCCTGAACCCTTCTGAACCCAATTCCTGAAGAAACAACTCAAAAACGAAGCTTTGCAGCCATTCGATGAGCCTCTGCAGCCCCACAGCTCCTAACGGCGTTTCCCGCACGTGGGACGGGCTTGCCGCGGCCGCTGGTGCGTCTAACAGATCTACACCCTCTGCTGATCTGGCGCCCTTACCGTTCACTCTGGTGAAGTTCTCTTCGGAGTCCCCCAGCCGATTCTGCATTTATCACATTGTTTCCTATCCGGCTGAGCTCCGCTTGACTGTCTCACCCGCGGAAGGACACAGAGCCGGAGAAACAGCTGCCGCGATCTGACTGCTCTCCCCCTACGTTGGCAATCCTCCTGCAATGCGCCCGGTATGCCTATGCTACCGGTTCCTCACCCAAGATTGTGGGATCGGACACCGGAGCTCGTCTTCCCCACTTGCCTGCACTCCTGATGATCAAAAACTGCACCCCCGGGACAAAGGAGGAGGGGGGGAGCCCTCCAGCAGACCAAATTTAAAGGTATAACATCAATCTTGTATTTAATTAAAAATACTTACTCATCATCTATCCCTAACCATTCTACCTAACTTTCCTTAATTGTTCCTCTAATGAGCCCGGACCTCCAGGCTCACAACCCTCCAGCTGCTTGGAGACAGATAATTGGAGTGAGGAGGCGGTTCCTGTGTCTTTATACCAGTGTCATCAAAAGGATGATGTTTCTCAGTCTCCAAGCTGCTGGAGGAGCAGCACAACCCAGAGGTTCGGGACTAGACTGGAGGGACGATAAGGAACACTTCACCATAAAAGAAAGAAAAAAGAAGGGTTACCAGTAGAATAAGTAATCAATTTCAACTCGATACACATACACAACAGGTGATAACATGCACAGACCTAAAAGACAACCATATTAATCAGAACTCAATACACAATAAAGCTGTGTCCAAAGTTTGTAAATCATGATAAAAGTCAATTAAAAAAAAACAAAAAGCAAAAAGTAGCACTCATGGTCATAGTACATAATAAAAGAGCACAAAACATAATAAAAGAGCATGATCACAGAATAATGAAGAAAGATTAAATTAGACTTACCTGCTAATTGTAGTTCCTGGAGGAACTCCAGTCTGGTCCCGGAATCTCTGGGGGTTGTCAACCTCCTCTAGCAGCTTTGGAGACTAAGAAACTTCACTCCTGTGATGTCATCGGTATATAAGACCTGGCACCTTCTCCTTATACCAGTTTACCTATTGACAAAGCAAACTCACCGGAGCAACAAGTAAGTAGTGAAATGCAGCACCAAAATAACGGCCGCAGCGAACTGCAAAGGCCTGTCGGCTCAACTATTAACAATAAAGTGAACAAGAAAGTTACCCGCTAACTACTCTCCGTATGCCGTGAGCTCCCCCCTTCACCCCCGTGCCAATTATGCACAGACAACCACTCCAGACCAGGGAAGAACCCACACTATCATGACTCCCGCCCCCCCTAAGAAACTGAAAGTATTGCTTACCCGTAAAAAACAGCTCCCGCTTCAGGCCACAGCGCAGTAATGAACTCGGGCGGGATACGGGACCAGACTGGAGTTCCTCCAGGAACTACAATTAGCAGGTAAGTCTAATTTAATCTTCCTGATCGTCCCTCCAGTCTGGTCCCGGAATCTCTGGGGATGTACCAGAGCAGTGAACACAATCAACGGGAGGGTCCTGCTAGCCCGGCCTGAAGCACCGCCGAGCCAAAACAGGTGTTTCTGTTCGCCAGAACATCCAGACGGTAATGCTTCACAAAGGTATGCAGAGACTACCACGTTGCCGCTTTACAGATTTCCACCGCCGGCACCAAACTACATTCCGCCCAAGACGCCGCTTGCGCCCTCGCGGAATGAGCCCGCAGACCGTCCGGAATCTGGCGACCTCGCAAGATGTACGCCAAAGCGATGGCTTCTTTCACCCATCGCGCAATCGAACCCTTGGAAGCCGCCTCCCCTTTCCTTGCCCCTGCAAACAGCACAAACAGCCTGTCTGACTTACAGAACGACGCTGTCCGAGAAACATACTTTAACGCCCTGCGAATATCCAAGCGATGAAGTCGCTCCGCCACCTGACCCTTACCTTTCTCGCGAAAAACCGGCAAGGACACCACTTGGTTCAAATGGAAAGCAGACACCACTTTGGCAGGAACAACGAAACGGGCCGCAAAACTACTTTAGAATCGCTGAAAGACAGAAAAGGCTCTCTACAAGACAGCGTCTGTAACTCGGAAACTCGTCTGGCCGAAGCCACTGCTACCAAGACCACCACTTTCAGCGCAAGGTCCTTCAACAAAGCATCTGCTAAGGGCTCAAACGGCGCCTTCCCCAAGGCGTCCAAGACCAAAGGCAAATCCCATGCCGGGACCAATCTCTGACGTGGCGGCCGAAGAAGCGTGACCGCTCTCAAAAAAACGCTTCACATCCGCATGAGCCCCCAGAGCGACTCCTTGCACCTTGCCTCTATAGCAGGATAACGCTGCCAACTGCACTTTCAAGGAGGCCGCAGCCAGGCCCTTCTGAAACCCATCCTGCAAAAAGGCCAGCACCTGCGGAACCGAGGCCCGTAGGGGGACGCAGTTCTTGTCCGTGCACCAAGCCTCGAAAACACACCACACTCTGATGTATGCCAATGAAGTAGACTTCCTCCACGATTTCAGCAAAGTAGCTATCACTGCCGCCGAATAGCCTTTCGCCTTCAACCTAGCCCACTCAAGAGCCAGGCCGTAAGCGAGATCGATCCACCTGGAGCATGCAGAGAGGATCCTGAGTGAGAAGATCCCTGCGACTGGGAAGCTTCCAAGGCTGCCCCACCAAAAGCCTGATCAAGTCCGCGTACCACGGCTGTCTCGGCCAATCCGGTGCAATTAAAATCACTCGTCCTTTGTGCCGTTCTATGCGCTGTATCACCCAACCGATCAACACCCACGGCGGAAAGACGTACAGGAGCTGCTCCTCCGGCCACTTTTGAACGAGGGCGTCCAGTCCTTCTGCCATCCACTCCCTTTGCCTGCTGAAGAACCGATCCACCTTTGACGATTGAAAAGTCGCCATGAGGTCCATCACTGGGAGACCCCAGCGCCGCACTAACAGCGCAAACACCTCGGGATGGAGGACCCACTCCCCCGGGTCTACTTTTACTCGACTCAGAAAATCGGCCTCCACATTGTCCACTCCTGCGACATGCGCTGCCGACAAGGCCACTAGATGCTTTTCCGCCCACTCGAACAAACTCTCCGCTTCGTCCTCTAACGCCACGCTGCTGGTGCCGCCTTGACGATTCACATAAGCCACCGCCGTGGCGTTGTCTGAAAACACCCAAATGGCCTCTCCCTGAACCAAAGGTGTCAAGTCCCGCAGCGCCAGCGCTACCGCCCGCAATTCTAATCGGTTGATCGACCACATCTTCTCCAGGTCGGACCACTGGCCCTGAACCAGGTGACCTTGACAATGGGCACCTCAGCCGTAGAGACTGGCATCAGTCGTCAGGGAAATCCAAGCCGGAGCTTCCAATGACATCCCTTTCTCTAGACTCCCTGGCCTCAGCCACCAACCTAAAGCCAGACAAACCTGTGGTGGGCAGGGCAACTTTTGACTCAGCGAATCTCTTTGATGCGACCACCGTTGCAAAGGGCTCTGTTGAGAAGGTCGCATGTGAGCATGCGCCCACAGCACCAGCTCCAAGGTCGCCGCCATTGTCCCCAACATCTGCATATACTCCCAGGCCGTGGGGCATTGTAGCCCGAAAAAAAGTCGTACCAACTGTCGTAGGCCGAGTACCCATTGTCGAGGGAGAAAAACGCGCCCTACGCCTGTATCGAAACGCACTCCGAGGTACTCCAGGTTCTGAGACGGGACCAATTTGCTCTTTGCCACGTTGACCACCCAACCGAGACTCTGCAACAGAGCTATCACTTTGGCTGTAGCCGAAACACTCTCCCTCTCTGGACTTCGCTCGGATTAACCAATCGTCCAGGTACAGGTGCACCAAGATCCCGTCTTTCTTTTATCTTTATTAAAACTTATTATACCGCCTGAACCTAGAGGCATACAGCGGTGTACAATAAAAAAATAAAGGAGACTACTGTCAGAAATAGAGAGGAACGCCAATTCATTTACAGGAAAGGATAGCAAGGAAGAGAGAAATAAAAGAAAAGTTAAAAGAAAAGTACAAACGGGTTGGGGAGGAACAGTCAGCTGCCAACAGCAGAGGAAAGGGGGAAAGGAAGGTCAAAAGCCGTGCAAAAAAGGTGAGTCTTAAGTGAAGCTTTAAAGGAGCGGAAGGAGGAATCTAGACGTAAGGCTGAAGGAAGGGAGTTCCAAAGACGGGGGCCAAGAAAAAAGAAAGCGGAAAGAACGGGTAGATTCAAGGCGAGCCCTAGAAGGGGGTGGGAGAAAAAGACGATTAGCGTGAATTGACCAAAGAACTCTAGAGGGACAGTGAAAATGAACCAGATCCGAGAGATAAAGAGGGACACCGGTGTGCAAAGCCTTGTGAACAAAGATCAGAATCTTATATTGAATACGAAAAGGGATAGGCAACCAGTGTAATTGAATAAGAAGAGGAGTGATATGAGCCAAGCAGGAAGAATTAGTGAGAAGACGAGCGGGGGTGTGATGAACTAATTGAAGACGGTGAAGCTGAGAAAGAGGGAGACCGGCCAAGGAAGCATTGCAATAGTCTAGGCGAGAAACAACGAGGGAAAGAAGGAGCATGGTCATAGAAGGGAGGGAAAGAAAAGGCCGAATAGCACGAAGTTGCCGAAGTGTGTGGAAAGAGCGCTGAACAATGGAAGAGACATGATCCTTGAAAGTTAAAGCCGAATCCAGGGTGACACCAAGATAGCGCATAGATGTGACAAGAGGGATAGGCCCAGCAGAAAGAGATGGGGTCAGGGTGGGAATGGGAGCACCAGCGGTAAACCAAATAGATTGACATGCAAAAAGTTCTCAGAAAACCAGGAAGAAACAGCGGAAAGACAGACATTAAGGGGGCCGATATCAGGCGTGAGGGGACAGGTATGATAAAGGAGGAGGATATCATCTGCGTAATAGTACGCAGAGATACCGTGCTGCTGGATAAGTAAAGCAAGAGGGACTAAGAAAATATTAAACAAGGGGGCTAGTACAGAACCCTGAGGGACACCACAGGGAAGGGGTGATGAAGCAGATGAATCAGAACCCGATGAAACTGAGAAAGACCGGTTAAAAAGAAAACGAGTGAAACCAATGAAGAACCAGACCAGAGAGACCAATGGAACGAAGCCTTAGGAGAAGAGTGCGGTGATCAACGATATCGAAAGCGGCAGAAAGATCAAGGGAAACAGCTACAGAAATAGAACCGTGATCGTGAGCAACATGCAAGTCATTAAGAAAGGAGATGAGAATAGATTTGGTGCTATGCCCAGGGCGGAAACCAGATTGACGGGGGTGAAGAACCAAAGAATCCTCTAGATGTGAAGACAGCTGAGAGAAAACCAACCTTTCAAGAAGCTTAGAAAGAAACGGGAGATTAGAGATAGGACGCCAATTAGAAGGTGAGGAGGGATCCAAAGAAGGTTTTTTCAAAAGAGGTCGTATAATAGCGTGTTTCCAGTGGGAAGGAAAGATACCGGAGGAAAGACTGGTGTTAAAGATAGAAAGAATCCGAGGAAGCAGAGCAAGAGATGATTCAGTGAGCCACTGAGAGGGAATAGGGTCAGATGGGCAAGTCGTTTTCCTGGTCGAGGAAAGGATACTGGACAACTGAGGGAGTGTGATAGGTTGGAAAACAGACCAGCAATGTGAAAGCGGAGGAACACAGGAGGAGGACACTGATGAGGAAGGGACTGGGGAAAGAGGGGGGGGAGGTGAAAGAGGAGGGGGACAAGAGGGGAAAAGCTGTCGGATGGAAAG
Organism: Ichthyophis bannanicus; assembly: GCA_033557465.1. NCBI lineage: Eukaryota > Metazoa > Chordata > Amphibia > Gymnophiona > Ichthyophiidae > Ichthyophis > Ichthyophis bannanicus. The sequence continues at coordinate 173,563,459 of CM066034.1, forward strand.
GACCTTACTGACAAAATGAGAAGCCAGAGCATCAGAGGTGGGGTTATTAGTAGAAGAAGAGACAGAAGGTACCACATTCGGAGACGAGGAGGAAGCAGAGAGGGAATGGAGGACACGACAGAGTTGGCGGGTGAAATTTGTTGAGGAAGAAATAAGGTTTGAGAAGTAATCCCGCTTAGCGGAGTTTAGAAGGGTACGATAGGAAGAATGACAATAACGAAACTGTGAAAGCGTGACCGGGGAAGGGGACTTATGCCAACGGCGGAAAGCCCGACGAAGGTAGGAGCGGTGAAGGCGGAGGCCAGGGTGATACCAAGGGGAGTGAGGGTGACGATGGGCAACAGAAGGGGGACGCAGAGGAGCAAACCACATCTAGAGCAGCAGTAAGAGTGGAATCCCAGCACTGGGCTTGAAGATCCACAGAAAGCAGATGAAAGTCGGAGGGAAACAGTTTGTCTGATGACGGGAACTGTTGAAGCGACGTGGGGGTAAAGCGACGAACCAAGCGAGCTGGAGGTGGAAGAGAAGAGGGAGGGGAGGAAGTAGAGGGACAAGGGATAGCAAAAAGTAAACAATGGTGATCAGACCAGGGAAGGGGCTGAGCAGAAAAGGAGGAAGGAGCAAAAAGAGAAGAGGAGCGGGTGATTACCAGGTCCAAAGTATGGCCAGCTACATGAGTAGAGAGCTGGACATGCTGAGAGGGGGAAAGATCAGAGAGCAAGGAAAGGTCACGGTGAGTGGAAGGAGAGTCAACATGAACATTAAAATCACCGAGGAGCAGGAAGTGATTGTACCCGAGAGAAACTTCTGAGAGAGTGAGAAGAACAGAGTCCCAGAGAGAGGAGGATAAGGCAGGAGGGACATAAAGGAGAAAAATATGCAAGGGAGGAGAGGTCTCTAGATGGAGGAGGAGAGCTTCTGGATAGGGAAAAGGAGTGCGGGACGCCGCACTTAGTGCGTTTAAGTAAAAGGGAGCCAACTTCCGGGACGCCGAACAGCACCCAATGGGAGGATACCTGGGTGGAGCAAAAGACAGCGTCAGGCCGCAAGGCCGCTGCCACTACCACCATTACCTTGGTGAAGGTTCGGGGCGCCGTCGCCAGGCAAGAGGGGAGCGCCTGAAACTGGAAATGCCCCATAGGCACTGCAAACCTGAGGAATTTCTGATGTTCCTGCCGAATCGGAATGTGCAGATACGCCTCCGACAGGTCCAGGGATGTCAGAAACTCCCCCTTCCGTACCGCAACAATGACGGACCTGAGGGTCTCCATCCGAAAATGAGATACGCGCAGACAGCGGTTCACCCTTTTTAAATCCAGAATGAGTCGCCATGTCCCTTCCTTTTTCAGTACCACGAAGTAGATGGAGTATCAACCGCAACCTAACTGGTCGGCCGGAACCGGGACAATTGCTCTGAGACGCAGAAGTCTCTGTACCGTGTCCTGTACCGCCTCGCACTTTGCTACCACGTTGCATGGCGACCGAACGAAAGAATCGGACACCGGACGCTGCAGCTCCAACGCATAACCTTCGCGCACCACTTCCAAGACCCACTGATCGGACGTGAGTCGGGTCCAGGCAGGATAAAACTCCCGCAGCCGACCTCCTACGGGAACCAACTCCCCCTGAACCCTCCTGACTTCATTGTGACTTTTTGAAAGTGGAGGACGAGGATGCAGGGGCAAACCCCCTGTTCGCTCCTCGAAACCCCCGAAAGCTGTGGGACCGACCAGAGAAACGCCCCCTTAGCGTTTGACACGCCCTCGAAGGATTGAATCAACGAAAATCACACTGCTGCCCCCGAGGCCCGGGAGCCGAACGGCCCTGCTTCTGCTTGTCCTCGGGCAACCTACCACTTTTAGATTCTCCTAAATCCTTCACCAACTTGTCTAAATCTTCTCCAAAGAGCAGCTTACCTCGAAAGGGAAGCCTACTCAACCGCGCTTTGGAAGACCCATCAGCCGCCCAATTGCGCAGCCAAAGGCATCTTCGCCCCGCGACTACAGAAGCCATACTCTTTGATAAACCCCGGATCAAATCATAATGGACGTCGGCGAGATACGCCACCCAGGACTCCAATCTGGATGCCTCCTCGGACACCTCTACCGCATTGTCACTCTGGACCCGCTGCGCCCAGCGCAAACAGGCTCATGCAACCCAGGCTCCACAAATAGCCGCCTGTAAGGATAAGGCATTAGCCTCAAAGACCTGCTTCAACAAGGTCTCCAATTTACGGTCTTGAACATCTTTCAGTGCCACAGACCCTTCTACGGGGATAGTAGTTTTCTTAGTCACCGCTGACACGGCCGCATCCACTCTCGGGGCATTAAATAACTCCCGATCTTGATCCAGCAGAGGGTACAGCCTGGCCATAACCCTAGCCCCCTTAAGGGCGGCCTCTGGCATATCCCTGTGTACCCTGTGTCGGGAAAGCCCTCCGAGTCCTCCGAACCGCCTGGAGCAGAGGATCCTCCAGGGTAGCATCCTCAGCTGGCGCAGACTCTGGCATGTTAAGCGCCTTGAGCGACTCCGCTATAAGCACCGGCAGTTCTTCCCTCCGGAACACACGAACTACGCGTGCCTGATCTTCCTGCTCCCTAATCTCACCTTCCTCTAGATCCCTTTCCATATCTGCCTCTTCTGACCGCACGTCTTCTGACACCACTGACTGATCCAGGAGATCCTTATCTAACCTAGGCGCCTTAGCACACACGCCCGACGCTTCCGCCCCTAAAGTGGAACTTGGTCTCTTCTGACCCAGGCCAGCCCCTGAGGTACTTGCTGTCGGCGTCCCCTGAGAGCCAGCCAAAGTCTTCTGGAGCAGAGCCATGAAATCAGTCGAGAAAACTGACGCCAAACTTCCCACTACCGGCTGCTGAGCAACCTGGAGCTCTGGCCCTGAAGCTGCGCTGAGCCCCGGCTCCACAGCCGCCAGGGAGGGGAGAATGGCCTTTACCACTTCCTCCAACCTGTCCTGCTCTCCCCCTTCTGGTGCGGGGACTAACTCCCTGGCTTCCAATTCTGGAGCACAGCCCCTACAGACTCCGTCCTGTGAGACTGAACTCCTCTTAGCCCCACATAAGAGGCCGAGCTGTTTGGAAGGCATGCTGTGATGAGAACCATGCAGCAAGTGCCCCCCCCCCCCCCCAAAGAGCAAATATATTTTTTTTAACTTTTTAATTGTAATCCCTTCAGAATCGCTCCCCCAGCTGATTCCCGAAGAAAGTAATGCAAAACGAGGCTCTGAACTAAAGATACGGGCCATCAAAGCCCGGGAGTTCAAATCGTCGATTTTCCCACCTCTGACACACGCGATCCGGCCTGCACCCGTAGAGCTGCCGATTCCTGCCGAAAAGGACTGCTTACCTCAGGATGCCGTTGAGGCAGAAAGGAAGGTATTACTGCCGCTCTTGCCAGCACCTCCGCAGTCTCTGCAAGTCCGAACTCGGCCCCAAGGCCCAAAACAGTGAAATCACTACCGATTGCAGACAGCAGCTCTAAGCGCCGGCAGGCAATCCATCTGCACGCGCTGAGCACAGCTGTCCTCCGGATCCTGTCCCTTCTTAGCGGGAAGGTAAACCGGGTGCCGGTCCTCTTTCCTCCAGCCTCTTAAAACAAAAAACCCTGGCTGCTGACTGCCCCTAAAGGAAGGAAAGGAGGAGAGCAGAGGACCTCAGGGCAACGGAAAGCAGCTCATCCCCCACCCTGCAGGCAGAGAAATGCCCAATTAGCTTTCCTTTGTTCCCCTTTCTTTTTTTTTAAATATTCCTAGCACTCTACTCAATCGTTTCTCAAGTGAGCCCTGAAATCCCTGGGCTCACCACCCTTCTAGCTGCTTTGGAGACTGATAAACTGGTGTAAGGAGGAGGTGCCAGGTCTTATATACCGATGACATCACAGGAGTGAAGTTTCTCAGTCTCCAAAGCTGCTAGAGGAGGTTGACAACCCCCAGAGATTCCGGGATCAGACTGGAGGGACGATCAGGAACATGAACACAGAATATAATAAGATAACAGATAAAGCAGATGCCCTATCAGAACAAAGACTAGTCACAAACCTGTAATGCCTACAATGGGAGATTTAAAAAAAAAACTGGTTCAATAAATAAGGTACACAAAAGAACATAAAAGTATATGATCTACTGAAAAAAAACCACACATAAAAAGCATATAGATAACATACGAAAACATGTGAGTGAATTATTTAAACAAGGATATCCAGGAAGCTAAAAACCATGGAGTTATAAAAGTATGAGAAGAACATATTAAAATTATAACAAACTGTAAAAATATTTGTAACATTTCTGATTTCTCTCATTTTAGGATGTTTTTAGTGTCTCTTATTTTGATGTATTTAAACCCCTGATGCAAGCTTTTATGCCACAACTTGGCTGAGTCGAGTTCTTTTAATAAAATTGGTTTTATGACGACTTCTATTGCGGCTGTGGTTATTTTTCATTCCTCTGCTGGACTGTTGCTGCTTGTTGCAGAGGATTTCCTCTTTTCTGTCTCCTTAAAAAGGGATGAAGGCAGAATGTACCACCATAATTCCTTCATGAATGAGCTACTGGGTACACACTACTAGCAGAAAAGCCAGTCAAACACAGTAGTGTAGAAATCCAATTTCTCCCAGTCATTGCTCAACACTGACATCAAACTAACTCTTTGCTAGCTAGCCCACCCACTACTTCACAAATATTTGATTCCATCCCCCAACCAAAATTTCCACCAACCCATTCTGTGTGTCCTCTGGCCACTTCTGCAGCCACCTTACCCACAGCAATCTGAGATTAAGAGGGACAGAAACAAGACCCAAACACCCTTGCCCTGCTGGCCACAGTACTCAATATAGTTGAGGACCTCCTAGCCACAGCACCTACAGTGCATTGCAAAAGTATTAATCTCCTCTGTCCTGTTTTGTCGCATTACAACCTGGAATTAAAATGAAGTTTTGGGGGTTAGCACCACGTGATATACATAACATGCCTATGACTTTGAAGGTGTAAAATATCCTTTATTGTGACACAAACAATAATTAAGACAAAAAAATAAAATGAAAGCAGGAGCGTGCCTATGTATTCACCCCCAAGTCAATATGTTGCAGAGCCACCTTTTGCTGCAATTACAGATGCAAGTCGCTTGGGGTATGTCTCTATTAGCTTAGCACATCTAGCCACTTGGATTTTCACCCATTCCTTAAGGCAAAACTCCAACTCCTTCAAGTTAGATAGGTTGTGTTGGTGTAAAGCAATCTTCAAGCCATGCCACAGATTCTCAACTGGATTGAGGTCTAGGTTTTGACTAGGCCATTCCAAGACATTTAAATGCTTCCCTTTAAAGGTTAAATTAGACTTACCTGCTAATTGTAGTTCCTGTAGTCACTACAGTCTAGTCCCGGAATCTTTGGGTTGTCAACCTACTCCAGCAGCTTTGGAGACTGAGAAACTTCACTCCTGTGATGTCACCAGTATATAAGGACTGGAACCGACTCCTCTCACCAGTTAACCTACTGACAAAGCAGACTCACCGGAGCAACAAGTAAGCAGAAATATAGTAAACAAACTCTAGCCCAACTGGGCTCTAAAAGGACCCTAAGCCCCAACTATATACAAGCCCCCCGTTACCGGGGCTATGCCTGGAGGTCCCCCTTGTTCTTCACTGACGAAGGAGCCCCATCTAAAGAACCCTGTCAGGTAGCACCCGCCTCACCGTGAACTACGCCCCAAATCCCCACGGAAAGAAAGGGGTACTTACCAGTAACGCACCATATGCTTCAGGCGAAAGTCCCACAGCGAGACAGGGCGGGATATGGGACTAGACTGTAGTGACTACAGGAACTACAATTAGCAGGTAAGTCTAATTTAACCTTCCTGGGCGTCCCTCCAGTCTAGTCCCGGAATCTTTGGGTATGTACCAGAGCAGTGCAAATACTCAACGGGAGGGACTCGCTAGCCCAGCCTGAAGCACCGCCGCACCAAAACAGGTGTCCCTGCCCGCCTGAACATCAAGACGGTAATGTTTCACAAAGGAATGCAACGAGGACCAGGTCACTGCTTTACAGATTTCCACCGGCAGCACCAAACTCCATTCCGCCCACAACGCCGCTTGCGCCCTGGTGGGATGAGCCCGTAGTCCATCAGGCACTCTGCAGCCTTTCAGCAAATATGCCGATGCAATCGCTTCCTTCAACCATCGAGCAATCGAACCCTTGGAAGCCGCCTCTCCTTTTCGTGAACCGGCAAACACAAACAAGTGATCAGACTTCCGGAAACTAGCCGTGCAAGCCACATACTGCCTCAAAGCCCGGCTCACATCCAAGCGATGGAGGCGATCCGCTACCCGGCCCTTCTTCTTGGAAACAAACGCCAGTAAAGCCACTACCTGGTTCACATGAAAAGCCGAGACCACCTTAGGTAAGAATGAAGGCACCGGCCGCAATACCACTTTAGAATCGGAAAAGGACAAAAACGGCTTCCGACACGAGAACGCCTGCAGCTCCGAAACTCTCCTCGCTGAGGCAATGGCCACTAAAAATACCACCTTAAGAGTAAGATCCTTCAAAGACGCTTCTGCTAACGGCTCAAACGGTGCTGAACCCAACGCCTCTAAGATCAACGGCAGATCCCACGCCGGGACCACCTTTTTATGTGGCAGGCGCAGGAGCGTCACCGCCTTCAGGAACCTTTTCACATCCGGGTGGCTACCCAGCGAACTGCCCCGCACCTTCCCCCTTTAGCAGGACAGCGCTGCCAACTGCACCTTCAACGAAGCCGCCACTAAACCCTTCTGAAACCCGTCCTTTAAGAACGCTAGCACTTGCGGCACGGACGCCCTTAAAGGAGCAAACGCCCGCTCCGCACACCAGGCCTCGAAAATACGCCACACTCTAACATAAGCCAATGAAGTAGAGCGACGTCTCGACTTCAGCAAGGTAGAAATCACAGCCGTCGAATAACCCTTCGCTCTCAACCGAGCCCGCTCAAGAGCCAGGCCGTAAGCGAGAACCGATCCACTTAGGGCATGCACAGGGGCCCCTGCGTGCCGGAAGTCTCCAGGGCTCCTCCACCAGGAGCCAGACCAGGTCAGCGTACCACGGCCTTCGCGGCCAATCTGGAGCGATTAGAAGCACTTGGCCCCGATGACACTCTATGCGCTGCAGAACCCGACAGATCAACACCCACGGAGGAAACACATACAGAAGCTGTCCTTCCGGCCAAACCTGAATCAGGGCATCCAGGCCTTCCGACATCCTTTCCCTTCTTCTGCTGAAGAACCGACCGACTTGCGCGGACTGGAAGGTCGCCATCAGATCCATCACTGGCGTTCCCCAGCGCTGCACCAACATAGCGAATACCTCCGGATGCAGAACCCACTCCCCTGGGTCTACCCGCACCCGACTAAAGAAATCCGCTGACAAGGCCAACAGATTCTCCTCGGCCCACTCGAATAGACGCTCTGCTTCGGTCTCCAGCACCACACTGCTGGTACCGCCTTGCCGATTCACGTAAGCTACCGCCGTCGCATTGTCGGAGAACACCCGAACGGCCTTCTCCCGCAGATAAGGCCCCAATTCCTGCAAGGCCCGTGCTATCGCTCGTAACTCCAACCTGTTGATGGACCACGTCCTTTCCACTGCGGACCACTGACCCTGCACTAGTCGACCTTGACAGTGGGCCCTCCAGCCCAGCAGACTTGCATCGGTTGTCAGGGAAATCTATGGCGGAGCTTCCAAGGACATTCCGCTCTCCAAGCACCCTGGTCGTAACCACCACTGCAGAGCCTGAGCCGTCTGCAGCGGACAAGCCAATTTCCGAGACAGCGGATCTCTTTGGTGGGACCACCTCCTCAACAACGCTCTCTGCAGTGGTCACATGTGTGCGCGCGCGCCCACGGCACCAATTCCAGGGTCGCCGCCATCGTTCAACACCCTCAAGTAATCCCAAGCCATGGGAAACTGCTTGCTGAGAAACTGCCTCACCAGCCGCCTGAGGCCCAGCACCCGCTGCCGGGGCAGAAAGACTCGCCCTACGCTGGTGTCGAAGCAAGCTCCCAGGTACTCCAGGACCTGAGACGGCTCCACGTGGCTCTTGGCCATGTTCACCACCCAACCGAGGCTCTGCAGAAGCTCGACCACCCTGGCTGTCGCTGACATACTTGCCTCCCGGGACTTTGCCCTGATCAACCAATCGTCCAGATACGGATGAACCAACACTCCCTCCTTTCGCAAGGCTGCCGCCACCATCACCTTCGTGAAAATGCATGGTGCGGTTGCCAAAGGGGAGAGCCTGAAACTGAAAATGGCCCATGGGAACCGCAAAACGGAGAAATCGCTGATGCTCGTCGCGTATGGGAATATGCAGATACGCCTCGGACAGGTCTAGGGACATCAGAAACTCTCCTTTCCGCACTGCCACGATAACGGACCGGAGGGTCTCCATGCCAAAGTGAGAAACTCGAAAACAGCGGTTTACCCTCCTGAGGTCCAGGATGGGCCGCCAGGTGCCTTCCTTCTTTGGCACTATGAAATAAATGGAGTATCGACCGCAACCTAACTGGTCTGCAGGAACCGGGACAATGGCCTTGAGATCTAGAAGCCTCTGCACCGTTGACTGTAATGCTTCGCGCTTTGCGCTGGCCCTGCACGGGGAGAGAACGAACGAGTCGGTCACTGGTCGCTGCAACTCCAACGCATAACCTTCCCGAATAACCTCTAACACCCACTGATCTGACGTGAGCCGGGTCCAGGCCGGATAAAATTCCCGCAGCCGACCTCCTACGGGAACCAGATCCCCCCGGACCCGCCTGGCATCATTGAGACTTCCGGAAGGTGGAGGACGAGGAAGCAGCTGCGAAACCTCTGTTCGCCCCTCGAAACCCCCGAAATGCCTGGGATCTTCCCGGAAACTGTCCTCGTGGACTCTGACGAAACCCGGGGGAACGGAACCGGCGAAATTCCCGCTGCTGACTTCTAGGGCTGGTAGTGGGACGCCCCGGCTTTGGCTTATCTTCCGGCAACCGACCGCCCTTCGACTCCCCTAGGTCTTTCACCAACTTATCCAAATCCTCACCAAACAGCAACTTGCCGCAGAAGGGAAGCTTACTCAAGCATGCTTTCGAAGAACCATCCGCTGCCCAGTTACGGAGCCAAAGACATCTCCGTCCCGCGACTGCCGAAGCCATGCTCTTCGCTAGACCCCGGATAAGATCATACTGAAGATCGGCTAGATAGGCTGCCCTAGACTCCAACCGGGCCGCCTCCTCGGACTCCTCCCCCGAGGGGGCCCCCTGAAGTCGCTGCGCCCAGCGTAAGCAGGCCCTCGCCACCCAGGCCCCGCAAATCGACGCCTGCAAGGCTAGCGTATTGGTCTCAAATACCTGCTTCAGAACCGTCTCCAACCTCCGATCCTGGGCATCCTTGAGGGCCGCTGCACCCTCGACCGGGATCGTAGTTCTCTTGGCCACCGCCGACACGGCAGCATCAACTCTGGGCGCTTTAAACAACTTCCGATCCTGATCCAAGAGCGGATAAAGCCTTGCTATAATCCTAGATCCCTTAAGGGCGGCCTCAGGCATATCCCATTCTTCCTGAATCATTTCTTTAAACACTCTATGCACCGGGAACGCCCTCTGCGTTTTTCGCACAGCCTGCAGCAGAGGATCCTCCAAGGCAGAATCCTCTGCAGACGGGGCAACCGGAATATTGAGGGCCTTAAGGGATTCCAGAATGAGTGCCGGGAGCTCTTCCCTGCAGAAGACTCGTACCACCCGAGCTTGCTCCTCCTGCATCTCGCCTTCCTCGAGCTCCTCTTCCTCCAGAGCCCCCAAATCTGCCTGATTGGACTGGACATCCTCCGAAACTACCGACTGCTCCTGGGGTTCCAGCCCCCTAGAACGCTTCGCACTGACCGCAAGCTCCAGCGCTTGCACAGGCGAAACTGGCCGCTTGCGCCCCGGCTCAGACCCTGAGGGCCCTGCTGTCTGCCCCCCCTGGGCACCGCCCAATGCCTTTTGCAGAAGGGCCATGAAATCAGGAGAAAAAATCGCCGCCAAACCCTCCGACACAGGGAGCGGCGGGGGTACTGTATCAGAAGCCGTACTGGGTCCTGGTTCTGAACCAGAAGTAGAAGCGGAGGTGGGCTCGGGACCCTCCTCCGAGGCCTCTAAAACCTCCATAGCTGTGTCTGCCAACAGCTCTTTGGTCTCTTGGCTACAGCCGCGGCAGACCCCGTCCTGCGATACCGAGCTCCGCTTGGCCCCACATAACAAACAGAGCTGCCTGGAAGGCATGTCCCACTCCCTCAAAGAAATCGCAGAGGGGACCTCAACGTCGAATCCAACAACGGAGCCTTATTTTCTCTTCTTAAAAAAAAAAAAAATTTTATATGGAGGGGACCGCAAACACGCTGCCCCAGCCAACCCCAAAGAGTGCGGCTGAAAACGAGGCTCCCCCAAGCCAAAAACAGCCACAGAAGCCCCTGGCCTGCTAACGGCGTTTCTGCCGCGCTGCACACACAGTCAAAGCAGGGCCTACAAAAACTGACGTTCCCGCGCAAATACGCCGGCTTACCTCAGTGCCGCTGCGCAATGTCTCCAGACGTCTGCCCCGTGCTCTCCTACTCCCCAGAAGCCGCTAGGCAGATAAAGTGCTTGCCGGTATTGGGAGACAGTGTCAGCAATCTGCGCAGTCGTAGCTCCCGGCTCAAAACACTAGCAGGCAAGACATCTGCACGCGTTGAACCTCACACAGCTGCAGTTCCTGCTCCCTCTCTTTACCGGAGCGGTAACCAGCTGGCAGTTCTTCCGTCCCTTGTCTACCCGGCCCAGCCCGTTCCAGGAAGGGAGGGGGGGGGGGGGACTACCGCAGGAAGAACAGAGGACCTCAGGGCAATAAACCCGGGAGCCCTCACAGGTAGCCAAGGAAATTAGCACCCCAGCTTCAATGACTCCTTGATCCTAAAAACCAAACAAAGGTAAAGTTCTTCTTAATCGTTCCTCTAGTGAGCCCTGCAATCCCTGGGCTCACACCTCCTCCAGCTGCTTTGGAGACTGATTAACTGGTGAGAGGAGGCAGTTCCAGTCCTTATATACTGGTGACATCACAGGAGTGAAGTTTCTCAGTCTCCAAAGCTGCTGGAGTAGGTTGACAACCCAAAGATTCCGGGACTAGACTGGAGGGACGCCCAGGAACCAGGTTTAGCAGTATGTTAGGGTCATTGTCCTGCTGGAAAGTGAACCTTCGTCCCGGTCTCAAATCTCTGGCAGGCTGAAATGGGTTTTCCTCAAGAATTGCCCTGTATTAGTGCCATCCATCATTCCTTCAATCCTGTCCAGTTTTCCTGTCCCTGCCAATGAAAAACATCCTCACAGCATGATGCTACCATCACCATGTTTCACTGTGGAAATAGTGTTCTTGGGGTGATGGGAAGTGTTGGGTTTGTGCCATACATGGCGTTTCCCATGATGGCCAAAAAGTTAAATTTTCATCTCACCTTACCAGAGAACCTTCTTCCATGTCTTTGGGGAGTCTGCCACATGCTCTTGTGCAAACTCCAAATGTGGGTTTTTTTTAAAATTTATTTATTTAAGCAATGGCTTTTTTCTGGCCACTCTTCCATAAAGCCACTCTCTGTGTAATGTATGGTTTAAAGTAGTCATATGGACAGATACTCCCATTTCTGCTGTGGATCTCTGCAGCTCCTTCAGCGTTATCCTTGATGTCTTTGTAGCATCTATGATTAATGTCCTCCTTGCCCGGTCTGAGTTTTGGTGGGCTGCCTTCTCCTGTCAGGTTTGTAGTGATGCCATATTCTTTCTATTTTGTTATAATGGATTTAATGGTGCTTCGTGGGAAATTCAGAATTTGGGATTTTTATATTTTATTTTATTTTTTAAAACATGCAACCGTAATCTATACTTCTCTACAACTTTGTCTCTGACCTGTTTGGAGTGCTCCTTGGTCTTCTTGTTGCTTGCTTAGTGGTGTTGCAGTCAGAGGCCTTTCAGAACAGGTATATTTATACAGGCATCATGTGACAGATCATGTGACACTGATTACACACAGGTGGACCCTAATCATCTAATTATGTGACTTCTGAGGTTAATTGGTTAGACCAGATCTTATTTAGGGGTTTCATAGTAAAACAGATGAATACATATGCGCTTACAACTTTTCAGTTTCTACTCGTTTTTTTATATATGTACAAGGTATTTTACTTTCATTTCACTTCACCAATTTGGACTATATTTATAGATCAATTATCTAACATCCAAATGAACCTCCATTTTCATTCCAGGTTGTACGTAATGCAACTAAACAGAACAAAAACCAAGGGGATGAATACTTTTGCAAGGCCCTGTATTTACTGCCAGGCACCCTGCGAGTTGCAAGTGGCTAATAATCTAATCGCAAATAAGGTATGCGTTTGTCAGCTTGATACACAGCTCTTGTGCTAGAACCCAGTGGCAGAGCTCTAGCACCTAGTTTCCTAACTTAAGGCTGACTAGGTGGGGTAAGTGTCATATAAAAAGGTAAAAATAACTTATATGGCAGACTGATTCCCAACCCTGTAGTGCATCCTGGGACAGACAGCACAGCAGACTGATTGACCCCATTCCATGAGTTCCCAGGATGCACATTGGGGAAGTGTGGGGGGGGGGGGGGGGTTCAGGCTGCTATATAATGCATTTTTTTTACCTTTATATACAACAGACCCTTTGTCTGCTGCATCCCCGGATGTACCCCAAGGGCAGGAGAGCATGGTGAAGTTAGGCCTCACTAGCTAATTTTCTTTCTTGGAGTCCCTCTAGTACAGACGTGAAGGTAATGCTCATCCACCAGCAGATGGAGACTGAGAACAATCTCAAATCTCTCTTAAGTAGTCTGCGCTTCCCTGAAGAGCAGGTATGAACCTCACAAAAGCAGCAGAACGGAGTCCCAGAACCCATCTCCACCAGCCCTGCAACAACTAATGCATCAGAACAAACGTGCAGTGTGTCTCGTCATTTACTTCAGTATTGTTTTTTTGCAATAGTGCCAAAGGCAGGCACCCCCCATCCCCCAAGAACCAAGGTCCGCAATGGGAAGGGCAAGCAGTGCTGGACTGGAGGGACTCTAGGGGGCCTGCACATCCACCACCAGCAGCTCTCCCCTTCCCGGGGATCGAGCCACCGGCAGCAGCAGGGGCCTGCTGACTCCCGACGCCCAATCCGGGCCCAGCAAGGGACTTTTAAATTTCGCGCCTTCAGGCGCCGACATCCAGGAGCCCCCTCCACCACCAGCAGCTCTCCCCTTCCCGGGGATCGAGCCACCGGCAGCAGCAGGGGCCTGCTGACTCCCGACGCCCAATCCGGGCCCAGCAAGGGACTTTTAAATTTCGCGCCTTCAGGCGCCGACATCCAGGAGCCCCCACCACCACCAGCAGCTCTCCCCTTCCCGGGGATCGAGCCACCGGCAGCAGCAGGGGCCTGCTGACTCCCGACGCCCAATCCGGGCCCAGCAAGGGACTTTTAAATTTCGCGCCTTCAGGCGCCGACATCCAGGAGCCCCCTCCACCACCAGCAGCTCTCCCCTTCCCGGGGATCGAGCCACCGGCAGCAGCAGGGGCCTGCTGACTCCCGACGCCCAATCCGGGCCCAGCAAGGGACTTTTAAATTTCGCGCCTTCAGGCGCCGACATCCAGGAGCCCCCTCCACCACCAGCAGCTCTCCCCTTCCCGGGGATCGAGCCACCGGCAGCAGCAGGGGCCTGCTGACTCCCGACGCCCAATCCGGGCCCAGCAAGGGACTTTTAAATTTCGCGCCTTCAGGCGCGCCCGCGACTGGCGGGCCCGCGCCTGAGGGCCTCGCCAGAGGGCCCTTTGGCGTGGCCCTTAGGCGGTGGCACATCGAAAAAACCCCAAGAAGCAACAAGATCTACTTCTAGTTGGGACACATTTCCAGCTGTCTCTGTTCCCTTTCCTGAACCGCAAGTATTACGAAATGCCATAAGATGTGTAATATTTACCCAGTAACTCCGTTGCCTGTTACATGTGTCAATGTATTTTACATTGCTAGATTTTACATCTACATGTTTCAGTGCTGATTCCATACTATTGCTAGTATCACCCAACTGCTAGACCTGATTTTGTTACCAATAATACATTCGCATGTATCACTGCTAATCTTACTGTTGTAGCCAGTAGCACTTTACTGCCAGATTTTACATTATATGTATCAATGCTAATTTCATACTATTGCTAGTATCACTCAACTGCTATTTTGTTGCCAAAAACCCATTTCCATGCATCAGTGCTAATCCTACTACTGACAACTGTGCCATACCTCATTACTGTCGCCAGTAATTCATCCTTACCCAAAAGTGTGAACTTATTATTACTGTTGGCAGTATATTACTCTGTTTTGTTCTCTGCTGAGTGTCACATTGTCTCATTATCCGCTGACGGACACAGTGCTTCATTGCTTGCTCGATGCTGTACTATTCCTGTCTTATACGCTGCCACATTGTTCCAAATACCTACTCATCGCCAGACAGTAAGTTTATACTCTGCGGATAGCTAGCACAATAGTCAATACCGGTCCCACTAATTACCCAGCAACAAACATCTCACATACTAGTTCACAAAAACATCACAAAATGCACCCATTTCTAGCCTTGGCATGTCTACACCTAGCCTCCTGGATCCCCCTTACAGCCCAAGCTTTTCACACATACACTAACCACATCCCGATACTCCACAGTGACGGGAAAAGATGGACGGAGAATCACCAACACCTCCCAAGAGAACCCAACGACACGCCTTACTCACATTTATTACACATCCCACTTCAACATCTCAAGAAGTCACATTTGGACCGTCAGCAACACCATCAAGCCCTGAAGTGTGCACTCATCAACGCAAGGTCAATACGTACAAAATGGCCAATAATTACCGATCTGGTCACAACCCATAATCTTGATATCATCATGATCACAGAAACTTGGCTATCAGAATCTGACAACGCAATCATCAACCAGATGTTACCCACAGGTTTTTCAGTCCACACATGCCATAGAACCAATCAGAGAGGAGGAGGAACACTCATTCTTGTCAAAACCTGCCTAGGCTTCCAGATGTGCAACTCAACCAGCACAGCCCACCTGGACTCCCTCACCATAACAAATAACACCTGCACGATCAACCTACTGTACCGAGCACCAACACCATCCTCAGAGGATCTTGCAACGATAATGGGCCTCGCCTGCAACTCAAACAGACCACGATCCCAGAACTGGATCCTAGGTGATTTCAACCTGCCTACGCTACATGAATCTCAAGCCTCTGCTTTCCTAGAAGCGTTACAAGATCTAGGATATGAGCAACTAGTCATTAATCCCACCCACGTCAAGGGAAACAAACTTGACCTGATCTTTGCCCCGCAGACGGATAAGGATACCACCCCACTAATACCACCTACCATAACTCCTGTGCCATGGTCCGACCACAGCCTGATCCAATTCCAGATACCTATTAACACACACAATAAAACTCCAACAAAACCAACACTGCCCACGAACCCTCCTTGAAGCGCTTCCGTCCCTTTAATAAAGAAGAGCTTAGAGAGAAGATCCTCCCACTCCTCAACAACATACCACACGACCTAGATGCATTGGTGTCCACCTGGGACGAGAGCCTCAAGACCATTGCATGCATACCAGCCACAAATAAAACAACAACAAAGAAACGAGAGCATGCACCATGGTATACCAAAGACCTCCGAGACTCACTCAAGTGCCTGCGCAGGCTAGAGAGAAGATGGCGTCGGTCTCACTCTACGGTTGCACAAGATACTTACATCGCTCATCTAAGAGTACACCGTGATGAATTAACAAAAAAGCGGAAACAATATCATTCCGACATCTTGAAGCGGTCACTAAACAAGCCCCACGACCTCTTCAATATAGTGAAATCTCTCATAAGAGAACCTCCTGCAGACCAGTCACAGATGCCACACCCCCAGGCATACTCCAACTATTTACAGTCAAAAATGGTCCAGACTACTACATCTGCAACCAACTACCTTCAACCTGAAGTGACCCAGGCTGGTACAACCTCGAACTCCGCGGAAAACAGCTCTCAGCATACCTTGCCCCAACCATCACCACTATACAAATTTGAAAAAATATCACGCAGAGAGATTGAAGACACTATCGCTGCAATCAACCCTACTACCGCACCCAATGACCCATGCCCTGCATTATGGATAAAGGAGTTAAGATGTGACTTAAGCCAATATCTGAGTGAATTAATAAACCAATCTCTTACAACCGGATCGTTTCCACCAAGTCTGAAACAAACATCCATCAGACCACTACTAAAAAATAACAAGCTGGACCCATCGAAAGTGGAATCATACAGACCAATTTCAAGTATCCCCATGCTTGCCAAAATAATCGAAAAGTTAGTACAGCGCCAAATCCAACAGCATATTGATACTGAAGCCCCACTGGATCCCTCCCAGCATGGGTTCAGAGAAGCACATGGGGTTGAAACCCTCCTCACCAACCTATTTGACCATCTAGTCTCTGGAACCGACAAAATTCATCAAGGATTCGCCCTCATATTCCTAGACATTGCGGCGGCTTTCGACTCGGTGAGTCACAAGATACTCATACAACGCCTCAGCGAGAAAGGAATTCAGGGAACAGCCCTAAAGTGGTGCAAGTCATACCTGACTAATAGATGGCAACATGTAAGGTCAGGCTCCACAACCTCCGAACCATTTTTACAAAACCAAGGCGTGCCACAGGGCTCGTCACTATCTGCATTGATGTTTAACATCTACATGCAGCCCATATGTGCCCTAGCACGTTCATTCAAGGTCAACTGTTTAGCCTACGCAGATGACATCCTCCTATACATCCCATTCAGGACTAACCAACCGGACCTCTCCCCTCTAACAAGATGTTTTGAGGCAGTAGCAGAATGGTTCAGCACACAAAACATGAGAATCAACTACAGTAAAACAGATGTCCTTTTCATCTCAAGGAACCAGGACTTCACCCCTCCACTCTCTTTAAAAATCGGCAACACAGAACTGAAAACCAAACCCACAATCCGCTACCTTGGCGTTACACTGGATCAACACCTGGATCTGAAAACTCACATAAAAAACACAGTAAAAACAGTATACATGAAAATAAAGACCTTAAAACATCTCCGACCGCTACTCGACTTCAGCGACTACCGATCGATCTATCAGGCATTAATATTACCTCATTTCGACTATGCCAACGTAATTCTACACGGTCTCCCTCAAGCAACGTTAGCTCCTATCCAGCTTGCAATGAACACTGCTGCAAGAGTACTAACAGGGGCTTCACGGAGAGAGCACATAACGCCAGTACTGATGAACCTCCATTGGTTACCGGTTCAAGCAAGAACCCTCCACAAAGTTCTAACCTTAACTTTCAAAGCCTCAAACACTCTGACCCCCACAGCCCTCAGCAAGATGATACATAAAGTACCACAGAACAGAAACAGAAGAACCATGATGCAAAACACCCTAGAGGTCCCAAAAGTAATGACAAAATGCACAAGAACAACAACAAATAGGGCCTTTACGATTTACGCTCCCAGAGCATGGAATGCTCTCCCTACCTATATTCGAAATATCACTTACCTAACCCACTTCAGGAAGGCAATAAAGCAGCACCTGTTCACTACATACTACCCTGAATCTAGCCTTAGTAACCATACATATGGCCCCCCAGACAATCTCTCATTACAAGTAAACAATCAGACTCAGCATGAAAAAGGATAATCAACTGATCGCTCAGAATGTACCCCAGTGTAAATAAGATGTAGATATGTTCTGCCTGAAATCAGGTACCAGTGTGATACAATGTATAGAGTTAAGAATTGTACATAGTTTCCCCCAGTTACTTCCAAGTTGATCTCCCTGTTTATTGTAAATACAACTCAAAGTTCCTTGTGTTGTATAGTTGATGTTAAATGTAAACCGCTCTGATCTAAAATAGAGCGGTATAGAAGAACTGTTAAATAAATAAAAATAAATAAATAAATAATGACACAAAAAGAAATGAAGTGACCACTGCGTCCCTGCCTTGCAAATAGCACCCCGAATCCAATGGGAAAAGGACACCTTAGCACCACTGTCACTTGGAAGGCCGTCTCAGACAGGGACCACTCCCCTGGTCCAACACATGTGCAGTCTTCAGGTACAATCCATCATCTTATAATCCTTCCCATTCGGAATACCTATCCCACGCCTTTACAAAGCCCTGCAGCCTATAATACTTCATGGCTTCAACTTATACATTAAGTACATATAAAAAAACGTATCCATCCCTCCACTTTAAGCCCTGAGGTTCCAATTGCCTCCAATTTTGAGTGACACTCAATCAGGCCACAGTGCAAACCGCCCTAATAAAAGGGTGCTGCATCTCCTGCAACTTGGACTGAACTAGATTTAACAAAGCCGCCACCGGGGTCATACATTAACTGAACCGCCAATACTTCCCCAGCCATGTAAACACTTTCCCCCAGAATTCCTTCATGTTATCATACTCCCACCAAACGTTCCTGATTGCCCACAATGTTGCCAACACTGATTGAAACCTCTCCCATAAAGTAGTATTAATTTTGTGGGGAGTTAACTATAAAATGCTTTATAGATGGTATCTATGTTCAAGCACATTCAAGGCCATAACCTCCCTATAAAGAACTGAATAGAGATGTCCCCAATAATCAATATCCCATTCTTTCCCGAGATCCTAAGAACATAAGAAATGCCATACTGAGTCAGACCAAGGTCCATCAAGCCCAATATCCTGTTTCCAACAATTGCCAATTCAGGTCACAAGTAGCTAGCAGTTTCCCCAAAAGACATGCAGGTTCCATAATGCTTATATTGACACAAGCAGTGGATTACCTGGGTCCTCTTTAATAATGGTTAATGGACCTTTCCTCCGGGAACTTATCCAAATCTTTTTTTTAAACCCAGCGACACTAACAGTTTTTACTACCTCCTCCGGTAACGAAATCCAGAGTTTGATTACACATTGAGTGAAAAAATACACTCTTACTTATATGGGTTACACTGTAGCTTCATTTCATGTCCCCATGTCTTTCTACTTTTTGATGGCAAACAATCTACATTTACCCATTCCACTTCATTCATTAATTTATAGACCTCTATCATATCTCCCGCAGCCGTCTTTTCTCCAGGTTGTAAACCCTAACCTTTTAAGCCTCTTCTCATAAGGGTATCCTTCCATCCCGGTGGCTCTTCTCTGTATCATTTCCTAATTCATTCATCCTTCATTTTCATATCCACCCAAGTTAGCCTACTCCCAACACTGTACTTATGATCGCAAATAACTATTATAGTCTCTTGCTAACCATGTAAATAATCTACTTTTTGGTTCCTTGTAACATAGTTTTATGTTTCCTTTTATATTAATAACCCACACATTGTTTTCCATGTAACCTAGTTCTTAAGTAATCTAGTTTATGTTCACTTAATGTTTAATGTAATGCAATATTGCACTGTTTTGCTATATTGTTGTTTAAGTTCCTTGTAAACCGCTCCTGATCTCTGGAAGGGGCGGTATAGAAAAGCACACAAATAAATAAATAAATAAATTCCACTATATCCTTTTTAAGATATGGTGACCAGTATTGCACACAATTTTCAAGGTGCGGTCGCACCATGGAACGATACAGAGGCATTATATCATCCTTTGTCTTATTCTCCATTGCTTTCTTTATGATTCCTAACCTTTTATTTGCGTTCTTGGCCGCCACTGCACTTTGGAAGGAGGGTTTCAACGTGTTAACCACGATGACGCCTAAATCTTTTTCCTGGGTGGTGGTTCCTAATGTGGAACCTTGCATCGTGTAACCATATAACTTGTCTTGTTCTTTCCTAGGTGCATAACTTTGCACTTGTCCACATGAAATTTCATCTGCCATTTGAACGTCAAGTCTTCCAATTTATCGAGGTCCTCTTGTAATTTTTCACAATCCTCTTGGGTTTTAACAACTTTTGAATAATTGTGTCAACTGCAAATTTGACTGCCTCACTCGTTATTCCCATTTCCAGGTCATTTACGAATATGTTAAAAAGCAGCGGATCCAGCACAGATCCATGGGGTACTCCACTATTCGCCTTTCTCCATAGGGAAAATTGGCCATTCAGCCCTACCCTCTGCTTTCTATCTTTTAACCAGTTCCTGATACACAATAATCCACTGCCTCCTATCCCATGACTTTTTAACTTCACCATGAATCCACCGGTACTCCCCCAGCGCACACCTTACCTCTATCGGAGGGGTGCTGCTGTGCAGTCGCCGCCGGAGCTTTGCCCAGAATATCCCTGGGGCAGAGATCATTAAATTAAGGAGGACAGAGCAAGAAAAAAGCAGCCGCTTAGGCAGAACAGAGGAGAGACCTCCCTCAGGTCCCCCCCCCCCCCCACGGAGAGCCGATGAAATCAGCAAATTTAAAGCAACAAGCACCCCTTAAGCTAAGAAAGCAATAGAAGCTCTAATAGAGCCCAAAAAATAAACCACAAAAAGGTTAGCTACAGACTAAAGACCTAACTGACTAACTAGTGAGCCCAGCCAGGCTCACTCACGTCTTCCTGCTGCATGAAGACTGGACACACTGGGATGGATGAGATGGCAGAGATGCTGTATCCAGTGATGCTGAAATTTGATTGGCCCAGTCTTCATGCTGCAGGAGGAGGTGCACAACCCATACGTAGAGGACTAAGCTGGAGGAACGATAAGGAACTGTTAATCATCCAATAAGGTCCCAGTCAAAGACAGCTACCAAATTGTTTGTCGGAGCTTCAAACAAAAGAGGGCAGAGTACACCATCTACCCCCTCGCTATAGCAGCTCCCTTTTAATTGTGTTTTTAAAGTGAAAAACACATGTAGAAACTAAAAAAAATAAAAATAAAAATAAAGAAAGGATAAGTTTACTGTGAACATTTTTTTGTGCTGTATTTTGCTTCACGTTTTGTGTTCATAAGTAATTGGTATTAGCACCATCTGGCTCTTTTGAACCTATTAGGTGTGGAGGCCCCCCTCTTCGATAGGGGATTTTCCCTTTCTATTGGTTGCTTGCTTTTGAAGGTAATGCATTCATTGTCCGGCATTGACGTCAGACGCCCTTTTTTTTTTGCGTACTGGATCGACAGCACTAAGGATCTTAAGCTTGTGCTTGTAAGACTGTCGGAATTAATCTTCCCTTCAACCTGAATTGGGGTCAAGATTATTGGCCCGAAATGTGGCAGATTGTTGCTGTTGGGTGGCGGAAAAACACATCTTTGGAGATTAAAAAAAAAAAAAAAAACACAAATAGTTTCTACATGTTTTTTCACTTTAAAAACACAATTAAAAGGGAGCTGCTACAGCTAAATGGTGTTCTCTGCCTTCTTTTGTTTGAAGGTACAACAATTTGGTAGCTGTCTTTGACTAGGACCTTACTGGTACTGATGTCAGGCACACTGGTCTGTAGTTTCCTAGATCATCCCTGGAACCTTTAAAAAAAAAAAATCAGCATTACAATGGCCATTCACCAATATGTAGGTACTACAGATGATTTTAATAATAGTTCACAGATTACTAATAGTAGATCTGCAATCTCATATTTAGTTCTTTCAATACCCTTGAGTGTATACCATTCAGTCCAGATGATTTGCTACTGTTTAGTTTATCAAATAGCTGTAATATCTCTTTCCGGTTTATCGATATTTCTTTCAATTCTTCCGATGCATCATCTTTAAATACCATTTCAGTCATGGGTAACTTCCCTACATCATCTTCAGTAAAGACCGAAGCAAAGAATTCAGTCAGTCTCTCTGCTATGGCCCTTTCCCCTCTTATTGCCCCCTCTATCATCCAATGGCCCAAATGACTATCACAGGTTTTTTGCTACGAATGTACTTGGAAAAAGTCTTTATTTCGCGTTTTTGTTTCCACAGCAAGCTTCTTAAATTCTCTTTGCCTGCCTTTGCATCTATTTGCCAGTGCTTATGTTTCCAGTTTTCATCATTCCGCTCCTTTTTCCGTTTCCTGAAAGATGCTTTATTGACTACAACAGCCTCTCTGACCTCACCTTTAAACCATGCTGGAAGTTTTTTAGACTTCCTTCCACCTTTCTTAAAGCATGGAATACAGCTGGTCTGGGCTTCCAAGATAGTATTTTTAAAACTATGCCCATGCTCAATGTAAAGCTTTAATCTTTGCAGGTGCTCCTTTTAGTTTTTTTCATAATTTTCCTCATTTTGTCAGTCTCCCTTTTGAAAGTTAAAAGGCAGTACTATGGATTTCCTTGCCGTTCCTCCTCCATTTACAAAATCAAATGCGAACCTGCTATGATCACTATTGCCAAGTGGCCCCAACACCCTTATCTCTTGCAGCAGATCTTGTGTTCCACCAAGGAATAGATCCAAAATGGCTTCCCCTCTTATTGGTTCATGAACCAGCTGCTCCAAGCAGTAGTAATTTATTTCATCTAGCATCTCCCTAGCATGTCTTGCTATGACACTTACCCACTCAATACCAGGGTAATTGAAATCACCCATTACTGTATTGTAACTTTTGTTAGTTTCCCCTTATTTCTTTGAGCATTTCATCATCCATTTGTTCATTCTGGCCAGTACACCCCCATTACCATCTCCTTCCCCTTTTTACATGGAATTCCAATCCATAGAAATTCTACATTGTATTTTGTTTCTTGGAAAACTTTAATCCTGTGTGACTCAATGCCCTAACAGAGCACAACCCTTCTACCAATTTGATCTACTCTATCATTGCGCTATAATTTGTACCCAGGTATCAGTGTGTCCCACTGGTTGATATCTCAGAGACCTGGTGGAAGGACAATCATATCTAACCTCTCATTTAGTGCTATATATTCTAACTTTCCCATCTTATTTTTTTAGACTTCTAGCATTTGCATACAAGCATATTAATACGGTTATCGGTAGGCAGAGATAATTTGGGATCTTTTAAGCTTTGCTTGCTCTGTACCTAAGGGCATTTGGATTGCTTTTGGCTTTATTGGAACCTCTGTCAGTAAGCACACAATAAAAGCTGAATTAGACTAAACTCCATAGAGTCTAGCATCCTTTTTCCCCCAACAGTGGCCAGTTTAGGTCGGAGGATCCCAGCAGATCCCAAAAAGTAGATATTTAAACTCCATAGTCAGCATTTAAGTTCCAGCTGTGATATTTAAAAATTAAATAGGATATTCAGCACCAGGATTTGGATAGTGGCAAATATCTTAAAAGCTGGCTTGCTACACAGTGCCCTAACCTGTGCTTCTAAGGTAATTTACTCTATTTTTCTTTCTATGCTAAAGTCATACTCTGATTTGATTTAAACGAAAAGCTCTCTGTTGGTACTAAGATCTGACTGACTCAGCAAACACACTGAATTCTAAAGCACATAGATGTATCTGCTTTAACCCAAAGATTACCCTTTCCACAAAGATTTAGAATATATTCCATAATATAAATACCTACAAATGCAGATCTATTTCCAGTTGTAGCAGACCCTCAGGGTAGTCCTTCAAGATGCCTCCCAAAGGAACTGGAACTTACTTTTCCCTTCTCCTTCTCCCTCCATCATATGATACAGTTTCGACACTGCCCCTTTGAGTCCCCCCCCCCCCCCCGCATAAATAACACCTCTTCCTCAATAGGCGAAGCTGACAAGTGTTGCCAAGCTCTTGTGCATACATAATAGGCTACCTGGAGATAGGGAAAATAATCAGCCTCCGCCAACCCATATTCCTCCCGCAATGACACAAAGCTGACAAGAACAATCTTTTCCCAAAACTGATCCAGCCACTTTAAGCCCATTGCCTCCCACCTCTTAAAGGGACCCCCCGCCCACGACAGGAGCGAACTCCCTCTCAAAGAGATGAGCTGTGAGTAACTATGGTCCCCCAGCCATTCTTCCTTCCGTTTTTGCCAAATCCACATAGTAAGAGCAACAAATGGATTCTGTTCCCCCTTACCTTTCCCTTCCATCCCAGGGTCCCACAGCTCATTTCCAAGGGCACTCACTCCAATCCCCTCTTCTGCCAAAGCTACCCATTCTCCCAGGCCTCTTTTCTCCTTCCTACACCATAAAACTTTCAGGACCACTCTTGGCTTCTTGTGCACCTATATAAATTGCATCGCCTGCCTCTGGACTTTCGGGCAAGGCCATAAAGAGATACAGCAAGCAGGGAGCACTACCATCTTTACTGTTACCATATGCCCCAACCAGGAGTTACCCATTTTATGCCTTTGCTTAAAATATGAATCTGATCTGGTAAAAGGTCATGGCCAGATATATTAATTACTGGATTGTCCAATTTCTGGGTGCAATGAGTTAAGTCCGATGTCGTCCCGTCCCTCGATAATGTGACTTCCCTTTTACTTTTTTTCTTCTGTCCGTTGCCTTTGTCGGGAAAATCCTCCTTGGAGCATTTACTTGAATCTGAGGAATTTGTGTCTTCTGAAGCGTTGTCAAAGTCAACCTGTTGTCATATTTTAAGCAAAGGCTTATCATACGTACCAGAAATTTCATTTGACATATTTCAATTCCGGGTGGACTTAACTAATCAGAAAGTTAAACCTAAAAGGTTTTTTTGCTCTAAAATCTTCTGAAACACCACAAACAATACAAACTCCAGTTTTGAATCGTACGCAATTACCCTTTAAATCATCATGGACTGCCCTGGGCCCACTACCCCCGTCTTTAGTGGTATATAGAGAGAGTTGGTTATACGAGATGTCTCTCTGTTGGACACTAAAAAGAAACACACTTTTAACCCTTTATCTTTGAAAGAAAAACTAATGTTAAAAGACCTGCAATCTCGTTCTGAACTAGTAATTAGACGTGCAGACAAGGGAGGAAGCATTGTGGTCTTAGACAGCAATACCTACAAGAAGCTTATAGACAATTGTCCGATGGATCCGTCTCCAAAACTACATATGTGGCTTCAACAAAGCATTTACAGAGATCCATACAACAGATTACATCACAAGCTTTGAAAGATAAGCTAATTTCAAAAAAAGAATGGATCTTTCTTAATGAGAACAGCCCTACAATGGCAAAATTATATCTAGTACCTAAGATTCGCAAGAGTTTGATTCAACCCCCGGGTAGACCGATTGTATCCACAAAGGGCTCCGTACTGAAACCTTTATCTATATACATTGATTTGTATCTGCGACCTTTGATGTCTAAAATACCATCTTAGAGACACCGCGCATTTTCTGCAGATTTTGACACAACATTCACAATTGGCGGGGGTGGAAGGCATTTTGTTAGTAACGTTAGATGTAACATCCTTATACACCAGTATACCGCAGTTGAAGGCACAAGATATAGTGGTAGCAGCTTTAAGGAATAGGGGAGACCTTTCTGATTCTCAACTGACATTTTTGACAGAACTCACTAATTTGGTATTGTTTCAGAACCATTTTACATTCGAGGACAAAATTTATCATCAAATATCAGGAGTGGCAATGGGCGCCACTTGCGCCCCTTCTATGGCCAATCTATATATGGAATCTTTTGACTACAAATGGATAGAGCCGGCTTTCCGTCACAATCATATAAAATTGTGGTGTCGATATATTGATGATGTCTTCATGCTTTGGGAGGGTCAGAGTGAACTGGAAGGTTTCATTAACTGGCTGAATTGTCGTGATAACATTAAGTTTACGTATGTCAGTAACGCCTAGAGCCTAACGTATTTGGATGTGAGGATTCAGAAGGAGAATCACACCTTACTACATTATCACAGTGCTCATCCAAGAAGATTGAAGGACAGCCTTCCGTTTTCTCAATTCCTCAGATATCGGAGGAATTGTACTGAAGTGTCAGGGTTTAAAATGCAAGCCACTCAACTGAAAAATAAATTTTTAGCCAGAGCATATCCCAAACAAGTAATAAAGTAGTAATTAGTCCTTACCTGCTAATTAGTATTCCTGAAGGAACTCCAGTCCAGTCCCTTGTCTTCTGGGTTGTGCAACCCTTCCAGCAGCTTGGAGGCTGAGCCCACATCGCTTTGATGATGCTGGGGTATAAATACCACTGGCACCACCCACAGGCACCAGTAATCTATTGAAAAAGCAGACTGATCGGATGAAACCAACGTAACCATAACTTCATAAACATATAACCAATCAAACCAAAGTTCCCTTTTTTTTTTCCTTTGGATCTATCGCAGGGAAGATGGGAGCGAGGAGAGGGAGGAAAGGGAGGAGGAAGGAAGAGGAGGCGGCAGAAAGGAGGCGGCTTACCTAACCCCGCGCTCGCCCCCCCCCCCCACCCCTAAGAACTCCACCGGCTTCTGGCTTAATTGGAAGTGGTGTTCGAGAGACCTCGCAGAGACTCCTTGAACTCCTCTTTGCTTCCTGTCTTCGGTCCGGATTTCTCCCTTCATGAAATAATTCTACCACTGAAGAAAAAACTGGGAGGGATAAGGGACTGGATTGGAGTTACTTCAGGAATACTAATTAGCAGTTAAGGACTAATTACTTCTTCCTTATCGTCTCTCCAGTCCAGTCCCTTGTCTTCTGGGATGTACCAGAGCAGTTCAAATCTGGGGGGGTCCGCCATCCCGGACCAAAGTACAGCCTCTCCGAAATTAGCATCCGCCGCTGCCTGAACATCTAGCCTGTAGTGCCTGACAAAAAGGTATGCAGTGACGACCAAGTCGCCGCTCTGCAAATGTCCTGTGGAGGAACCAAGCTATGTTCTGCCCAAGACGTTGCCTGGGCCCTAGTTGAATGCGCTCTAAGGCCCGCCGGGACCTGTTTCCCCTTGAGAATATAGGCAGAAGCAATAGCCTCCCTGACCCACCTAGAGATGGAAGACTTGGCTGCAGCTTCCCCTTTGTGCGGGCCCCCGAACTGGATGAATAAGCGTTCGGACTTCCGAAAAGAGGCCGTACGAGCCAGATAACGTTTCAGCGCTCTACGCACGTCCAGGCTCCGAAGACCCTCTTCTCCCCCAGTCTTTCCTTTCCCGGACAAAGGAGGAAGTACAACCTGGTTCACGTGAAAGGGCGAAATAACCTTAGGCAAAAAGGAAGGGACTATCCGCAAGACTACCCTGTCCTTAAAGAAGGAAAGAAAGGGTGGGCGAGCCGAAAGAGCTTGTAGTTCAGAGACACGCCTGGCCGAACAAATAGCCACTAGAAATACTGTTTTCAGGGTTAAATCCTTCAGGGAAGCCTTTCCCCCTGGTTCGAAGGGCTCCCCGGTTAACGCCTTCAACACGAGGTTAAGGTCCCATGGAGGAATTACTGACCTCTGTTGGGGCCATAGCCGCCTAACCGCTCACAGGAACCTGCTAATGTCTGCGTGTTCTCCTAAGGCTTTCCCCTTGACCTTACCCCGGTAACACGAGATGGCTGCTAGCTGTACCCGAAGAGAACTCGCCGCTAAGCCCTTCTCGAATCCAGCTTGTAAAAACTCCAGGATTTTCGGAACGGAAGTTGAGAAGGGTCTCCTATGTTGTTCCTCGCACCATGCTTCAAATATCCGCCAAATCCTCACGTAGGAGAGGCAGGTTGAACGCTTCCGCGCGCTCAAAGTCGAAATCACTGATCCTGAATAACCTCGCTTCCTGAGCCGAGCCCTTTCAATAGCCAAGCCGTAAGCGAGAATCGATCCGCGTGAGGCATCCGCACTGGCCCCTGCTGCAACAGGTCGTTCCTGCAGGGTAACCTCCACGGTCGGTCGACCATTAGTCTCACCAAATCCGCGTACCATGGGCGCCGTGGCCAGTCCGGGGCTATGAGGACTACCAGCCCTTGGTGGGCTTCCACCCTCTGGATGACTCTCCCTATGAGAGCCCAGGGCGGAAAAACATATAGAAGGCCCTCCGAAGGCCACTCCTGAACCAGAGCGTCCAGGCCTTCCGACATCCTTTCTTTCCTGCGACTGAAAAATCGACTCACCTTGGCTGATTGCAACGAGCCATGAGATCCATGACTGGAGGCCCCCAGCGGGCTACCACTTGCTCGAAGACCTCCTGAGCCAGTTCCCACTCTCCATGGTCTATCTTGTATCTGCTCAGGTAATTGGCCGTGATATTGTCTATCCCGGCCACGTGAAGTGCCGATAGCGCCGACAAATGGAGTTCTGCCCACTGTAACAGGCTGTCGGCCTCTTCCTCTAAGGCCGGGCTGCTTGTTCCCCCTTGACGGTTTATGTAGGCCACTGTCGTAACGTTGTCGGAGAGAACCCGAACAGCTCTTTGATGAACAAAAGACTCGAGTGCTCTGAGAGCCAAGCTCACTGCCCGCAATTCTAGTCTGTTGATGGACCACTGGGACTCCCTCGGAGACCAACTGCCCTGAGCGAACTGTCCCTCGCAATGCGCCCCCCAGTCGGTTAGACTTGCATCCGTGGTCAGCTGTACCCACAGGAGTCTCTAGAGGCATTCTGCGATCCAGGTTCCCTGGGCAGAGTCACCACTGAAGAGCCTTCCTGGTCTGGAGGGGACAGGGGAGCTGCTTTGACAAAGAATGATGTTGATGGGACCAGCGCCGTAACAATGCCCGTTGGAGCGGCCGCATATGTGCTCTGGCCCACGGTACCACCTCTAACATTGCTGCCATGGTTCCCAGCACCTGGAGGTAATGCCAGGCCGAAGGGTTCCGCCTGGCAAGGAATTGCGCCAAGAGGACTCTTAGGGCGACCGACCTCTGTTTTGGGAGAAACACCTTGCCCCTGCTTGCCCCTAGGTACTCGATCTCCTGCGTGGGTATTAATCTGCTTTTTGCTAGATTGATGACCCACCCCAGATCCTCGAGGACTGCTATTACTCTGGCCGTTGACTTGCGACTTTCTGCTTCTGTCTTTGCCAGAATCAGCCAGTCGTCCAGGTAGGGATGCACTAGAATTCCTTCTTTTCGCAGCGCTGCCGCCACCACCACCACCATAACCTTGGTGAACGTACGAGGAGCTGTTGCTAACCCAAAGGGTAGAGCCTGGAACTGAAAGTGCCCTCTTGGGACCACGAATCTCAGAAATTGCTGATGAGCCTTCCGGACAGGGATATGCAAATAAGCTTCTGTCAGATCTAAGGAAGTAAGGAACTCCCCCCGCCGAACGGCCACAATCACCTATTTCAGGGTTTCCATTTGGAAGTGGGGTACCCTGAGACAGCGATTGATGTGTTTCAGGTCCAGGATCGGCCGAAAGGTTCCTTCTTTCTTCGGTACCACGAAATAAATGGAGTATCGACCCGAGCCGCGTTGGTCTTCGGGAACGGGAACCACCGCCCCGAGCGCTATAAGTCTTGTAAGAGTGTCTATCGCTGCTTTCTTCACTGGCGATCCGCAAGGGGACTGCACAAAGGATGGTTTCACTTGTTCTGCGAATTCGAGAGCATAGCCCTCTCGGATCACTTCCAGAACCCACTGATTGGATGTGACTCGGGTCCAGGCGGAGAGAAAAAACTTTAACCAACCCCCCACCGGACGGAATTCTTCCCGGACCCCGTTGCTTCATTGAGGTTTTCTGGCACCCGTAGAGGAGGAAGAGGCCCCAAATCCTCTACCCGCTCCGCGAAACCCCTGAAACCTTGTCCTCTAGAAGAAAAACAGCCCCGAGAGAAGAGGTTAGACCTGGATTGTTGAAATCTGCAGAAGTCCCTTGTCTGACTCCTGGGGGGAGCTGGCGGACAGCTTTGCTTAGGTCTGTCCTCCGGAAGCCTACCTCCCTTAGACTCCCCTAGATCCTTCACTAGCTTTTCCAAATCTTCGCCAAAAAGTAGCTTCCCCTTGAAGGGGAGTCAGCTCAGGCACGCTTTGGAGGAGGCGTCCGCCGCCCAATTGGGCAACCACAAATATCGTCGAGCTGCCACCACCGAGGCCATATTCTTCGCTAAGCTCCTGATAAGGTTGTACTGACTATCTGCCAAGAAGGCTGCTCCGGATTCCATTCGGGCCGCATCCTCCTGCGCGCTGCCTGCCAGGCTATCCGCCAGCTGCAGTTGTTGGGCCCATCTCAGACAGGCCCTCGATACCCAGGCTCCTGACACCGAAGCCTGCAAGGCGAGGGCACTAACATCAAAGGCTTGCTTCAGCAACGTGTCCAACTTCCTATCTTGGGCATCCTTCAAGGCCGTACTGCCCTCAACTGGAATAGTAGTCTTTTTTGTGACCGCTGAGACCGCGGCATCTACTTTAGGAGACTTCAGCAGTTCCTTGTCTGAGTTCGATAATGGGTATAGGCGAGACATAGACCACACCCCTCTCAGACTGGATTCCGGTTGATCCCATTCCTCTTGGATCATCTGTCGCACCAACCTGTGCACTGGGAAGACCCTTTGCGAGTTCCTGACGGCTTGGACCAGGGGATCCTCCAAGGGGTCCTCCTCTGCCGTCTTGTCCCCCGCTATATTAAGAACCTTCAGCAACTCGGATCAATGCAGGGAGTTCCTCCCGACAAAATACCCGCACTATTCGGGCATTATCCTCTTCCAGGATCTACCTCTGAGCTCTTCTTCCTCTTCTCCTACCTCCTTGTCTGAGGCCTCCTCTCCCCAGAGGTCCAGAACTGGAGGCGCAGGACGTTCCTCGCCCAGTCTGGTGCGCTTAGAAGAGAGGTCCGAATCTTGCATCTCGACCCTCGCTCTTTTGGGGGGTGCATTTGTCTGAGCCACCCCAGCACCTACCATCCCCTGCTGGCGCATGCAATATGCTTTGTGAAGCAGGAGGACGAATTCCGGCGAGAAGAGTTCCCCTGCCCTTCCCTCCCCAGAGACAGTGGGGGGAGGAGAGGGCAGAGAGATTCCGGGTACATCCCCAGGAGGAAGTGGAGAGGAGGGGGATTCCCCCCCAATCTCCCCAGGATCCGCTGCCCCCTGGGATTCCTGGGACATAGCCAACTGGATCTCTTGCTCCACAGAGACAGCCTCTGCAGTGCAACCCATGCAGAACCCTGGATCCGATGCTGTGCCCCTCCTAGTACCACAGGCTGGGCACCGTGCCTTGCTGGGCATGTTTGGGCCAACTTAGTTTAGGCAGGAGAAACACTTGGAATGAAGAAATAAAGAAAATAAAGCAATAAAATTCCCAATCCCCTACAATTGGTGCAAAGGCAAACTATAACTTGGAAGAGAAAATTTAACTTAAACTAAACTAAAATTAAATTAAGCTATGCTAAATTAAATTAAAAGATCGTTGTGATAAGTAGTACAGACAAATACTTGCTGTTTGCCTGCTCCTCTCCCCCTCCGAACACCGTTGTAAGAAAGCCAGCTGGTTTTCCACGTGTGTGTAGGCCGCGGCCACGTGGAAACTGCCTGGAAGCAAAGAAAACCTTACCGGAGTCATCGGCCTGCACTCAGACCCCTCCGTGCTGAAAAACTGTGTTTTTAACACCCGTTTTCGGCTCCGGGACTGCCTCAAGCGCTCCGCCAATCCGCGGACCTCGGCGCGAGGCTTTAAAAGTGTTTTCGGGCCCGGGACAGTCTCCAGCGCTCAGCCCCTCCGCGGGCTTCTGCGCGAGACAGAAGACAGTCTGGGAGGCCGCGGCACCGCCTCAAGCGCTCAGCCTTTCTGCGGGCTTCGGCGCGAGGCGGCAGAGATCCTGCGCGAGGGAAGAAGCTTTCCTTTTTTTTTTCCCCCCGCGGTCTTTTTAAAGCTTCCTCCGTTCTGCTAGAGCAAGGCCAGAAGAGGGAGAGGGAGAGGAGGGGGGGGGGGGAAGGGGGAAGGATTCAGGACTTCTTAAAGGCACAGAGCCCTAACATAAAGAAAATAAAGTAAAATAAATTAGGGAAAGGTAGAATCTCCAGTAAGCCCTTGGCTTACTGGGACCCTCCAGCTGCTTGGAGGCTGAGATTACTGGTGCCTGTGGGTGGTGCCAGTGGTATTTATACCCCAGCATCAAAGCGATGTGGGCTCAGCCTCCAAGCTGCTGGAAGGGTTGCACAACCCAGAAGACAAGGGACTGGACTGGAGAGACGATAAAAGGAACAATGCTTACAAGAGAGCACTATTTAACAATCAAGAATTACTATTACTTCTAACTCAGAGTAATCGGATGGATGGTAGCCAAATAAATCTGGTGACTAAATATTCACCATACAGTAATCAAATTCAGCGTATTTTGAAAAAACATAGCAACGTTTTCAGAAGTACTTCAGGATTGGAGGACAAGTCGGTACGTTGTGTCTGGAAAAGACACAAGAACCTCAAAGAAATTTAAGTCCAACAGTGTTGAGGCCATCACCAGTCCACTCCATTATAGCGAATAGAGGCCATTTAAAATGTGGAGAATGTAAAGTGTGTGAAATCACATTAGAAACGACATTTAACCATCAAGGCAAAATATACCCATTGAGACATAGAACGTCATTTACTTCCATGCATGTAGTCTATTGTATTCTATGCCCTTGTCATCTGTTATATGTGGGTAAGACTATCCGCCCTTTCCATGTCCATATGAAAGAACATCGCAGTAGATTGAAATGTAGGAAAACAGAAGCCCCTATTGTGGATCATTGTCTTAAGCTGAAACATAGGTTTGAGGACCTTCGATGTTTTTGCATAGATCACGTTCTTACTGGATTTGGTGGTAAATCTAGAGATCAGGTGGTGTTATCCCATGAACAAAGATGGATCTTTACCTTACAGTCTGTGACCCCGAAGGGTCTAAACGCACAAATAGATTGGAGTGTGTGCGTGTAATTCAGATCTGAGAAACAGAAGTTGGGTGCTTCTTTTATAATGGCATCGTATAGACCGGCTCATTTATTTATTTATTTACATTCTCTTATATACTGCGCTATTCTGCATCAGGGCGGTTTACATTGAACAAACTGAAATTACATTGAACAGGGCATTATAACTTGGAGATAACCATTTTACAGGGAACAAGGGCTATGGAGGGTTAAGTGGCTTGCCTAAGACCACAAGGAGCACCTGTGGGACTAGAAACCCCAGTCCTTCCGGCCCAAGTTTGCTGTCCTCTAGTGGGATTTGAACCCCCGACCTTCCGGCCTGAAGTACCTTGCCCCAACCACTAGGCCACTCCTCCACTCCATCAAGTATCCATTTAAAGATACGGCTTTAACAACTACATTTTAAGAGGAAAACGTAGCGTCAAATTTGCAGGTGCAGACGTACACATCATTAACCTTCTTTAAATTCAACTAGATGAATAGTTCGCATGCGCGGTGTTGAAGCAACTGAATGAAAGAGTATTACCCAGTCTAATGAAATGGTGAGCGATATCTTGCTATCATTAACACTAACAAAGGTGGTCAACAATTTAATTAGATGTGAGATTACTATATAAATGGGAACTAAATGTTTGTGTTTCAATGATAATACCCATAGGTTTGGTTTGTAAGAAGACGCACATACCTGATATCCCCTGAAGAAACGCTTAACAAGTGAAACGCGACGGCGCTGAAGTTTGGCGTTGGGATGAGTGGGAAGTCAAAGCAGGATAAGCATTGCTTTTGATTCCCTTACTCATAGTCGAAAGGTTCACCGTAGGAATAACTCAAAAAAAAAGTTTTAAAGCAACACTAAGGTCATTGATGCAAAGAACAGCATGGAGTCTAAAACTAGTAAAAGTTTGGACGACTGCTTCATCTCAGTCTGAGACCTTGTTGCTTAAAAAGTTACTGATATCACAAGTTTAGTTTCATAAGGAATAACAAAAATACAATCTCAAAGTTAGATAGTAGGGCTAGAGGGTTCGGCAGGGGGTACTTTTAACGCCCAGCAGAACTCAGCTAAGAAGCCTCAATGATGGGCAGCCGGTCCAGACGGAGATTCTGGTAGGGGGACGTTTAAAGGAGTTTGTCTGTTTGGGCCTACATAACTACGGACAAGTGGGTGCTGGAAATCATCCACAAGGGGTACGCGTTAGAGTTCGATCAGCCGCTTACGGAGGCCTTCGTGAGGTCCCCATGTGGGTCTCCATCAATGAGACAGGCGGTAGGCGACACGCTGCAGCAGTTGTGCCTCCAAGCAGTGGTACCGGTGCCCCTAAACCAGTACAAATTAGGTCGGTACTCGATCTATTTCGTGGTTCCCAAAAAAGAGGGGTCTTTTCGGCCAATTCTGGATCTCAATCATGTGAACAGGTGTTTGCGCGTCCCACATTTTCGAATGAAAACCCTGCGTTCGGTAATTCCCTCAGTGCAGCCTGGAGATCTTTTGTCCTCCATAGATCTCACGGAGGCATATCTGCACATTCCCATCAGAGCAGAGCAAACGTTTTTGCGTTTTGCCGTCCCCATGGGGCACTTCCAGTTCAGGGCGTTGCCCTTCGGACTGGCTACGGCACCGCGCACCTTTACAAAGGTGATGGTAGTGGCAGCAGCCTGCAGCCTGCTCCAGCAACTGGGCCCTCCCCGGAGAGGGCTTTTTCGCCTTCACCTTCTTCCCCCCCCCCCCCTTAGTCTGAGGCGCGGGAGAAACGGCAGTCCCTAACAAAATGGCCACCGTTCCTGCCTCGATCTCCATACTGAGAGGCCTAATTGAGGACTCCCCGGCCTGTACACCTGACTCCATGAGGCCCTCAAACCGGCGTTTCACAGCACTGCTGCCCCTCACACAAGAGCGGCAAAAACCCGGCCTCGACAGCCCCCGGCATTTCCACACTGCACGCATGGGGCTGCCGCCGGTAACATGCGCTCCCGCAAGAAAGCAAAATATCAGCTTCCCAGCCAGAACACCCCGCCAACGGTCTAACCCGCGACATCGAAGCCAAAACCAAAACTGCCAAATCGCAAGTGATGAGTCTCCCAACCTACCTCAGAGAAGCTGTGTGACTCACCCAATCAGCCTATGACATGGAGATTGCACACCGGAGGAAGAGGGGTGGATTCTGGTGCTCCCAGTCCTCTCTTAACTGACAGATCTTTCAACCTGTTTTGTCGACTAGAGCAGGCTCTGCCCCCATCTGCCTCCTTGTAGCTCCGGAGGCCGGCAAAGACCGTCCTTTTTTTTTTTTTAAAATTTAATATCAAAGTCCTCGGGTTTATTACCCCGCTAGGGCAAAAACTGGGATCAGCTTCCCCTGCTGCTGAATCTCTATTACCTAAGTACACTTCCGTACAGTCTGTCAAGCACTGATAACCCCAATACTGGACTTCTGCAATCCGATATACCTCGGACTACCAAAACAAGCTCTCAAACCACTACAGCTGGCACAAAACACTGCAGCTCGAATCATATCCGGAGCCGCAAGGCAGGAGCACATCACACCTACACTAAAGGACTTACACTGGCTCCCAATCATTGCTCGCATCAGATACAAGACTATCATAAACCTATTTAAGATAAAAGAACACACATCAGCCAACAGCCTCCACCTGCTCATACAACCGGAAACCAGCGCACGTCCCAGAAGAAGTCAAACACGCAACCGAGTCAGCACCCCAAATGAGTACAAGCACACACGCAAGGACACAACAGACAGAGCTCTCTCCATGGCTGCTCCAACAATATGGAACAATCTACCGGACGATCTAAGGGCAACTCCAGACCTCAAAGACTTCAGAAAACAACTGAAAACCATGCTGTTCATAGAGCACTATGGTCACATCACATAACCTAAGAGAATGGATAACAGCACTCCAATCCTCCCAAACAACTGAATATATATAAAATATGATTCTAGCACCACTGTAAATAGCCCACCCTGTATATAGCTCAAACAAATCAAGCACCCAACACATCCCTCACACAACTAAGTTTTATCCTCACTGCATGTACAACACACACACTTTACCTGATTGCTTGCTGTGATACCACCTTGATTATTAAGATAAGGCGGTTTAGAAATACTGTTAAATAAATAAATAAATAAATCCTACTCAGCTGCTGAGGACTGAAAGACCGAGTCTCTAACTCCAGGGGGAGCTGGATAGCCTGTCAGAGAAACTTTCAGAATTCAGTCCTCAGCTGCTGGAGGAGGTTGACTACCCCTGCATTCCTGGACTGGCCCGGAGAGACGAAATGGAATAGTTTGCTACTTTCCTCACTATCCAAACAGGAGAGTGCCACCCTTTCCAGATAACAATCAATCTGTCCCAAAGAAGCTTCCACTTCTGGTGTATATAAATCCTGAAAGAACTCCACTAATCTATATGCAATCGCCTTATCCCCCCCCCCCCCCCACCTCCTCCCTTTTTTTTTCTTTTTTAAATTACGGATCATAGCGTTATGATTTTGCAGTTGCCACTTGCGCAACTTATGTGCCAGTAATAGTCTTGCCTTACCAAGCTCGAAATGTGCTGCTTGTAGCTGTTTCAAATTGCATTTAATCTCCCCCAATTGTAAGTCAGACATTTCCCACTCGCATCACGTCTCCTCCCCCCCCCCAGCTTTATCCAATCTGCTCTGCTTCTGATGACCTTCTAAGCTCCACATTAATACTCTGCAATCTAACTCCTGTTCTCTAAGCTTCTTTTTGTGGGTCCCTATGGCTATAAACTTACCCCGCAGAACTGGCTTCAGGCCTTCCCCAGACAAGACCAGGCGCACATGTGCCATTATCATTAAATTCTGTGCCATTATCATTAAATTCTAAATACTCTGCATTCCTCGAGAGTTTTGTACTTTATTTATTTATTTTATTTATTTAGCAAGCATTTGTAGCCCGCTCCTTCCAGCGATCAGAAGCGGGTAGGATTACTATTGTGAAACTGCCGAATCAAGGCAGGTACAAATTTTGTTTACATACAGATTGTCTGAAAAGCACATCATACAGAGTTAACACTTCTTAGCTATGGGGGAGTTCATTTACATATATACATAAATACATATATACAGGATAATCTTCTTGGACACAGTGGTCAGGGGCTGCTCCATCTGTGGGTTTAGTTCAGGTTGAAATGTGATTGGAAAATGTGCGTTTTGAGTTTCTTTCTGAAGTCTAGAAGGTCATTGCTAGGTCGTAGTTCTGGTGGGAGTTGGTTCCACAGTGTTGGCGCCGCATATGAGAAAGCCCTGTGGCTGGTGTTAGCTTTGGCAGATCTTATATCTGTTGGAGTGTGAAGGATGTTGGAATTGTGGGTTCTTCTGTTTCGGGTAGGAGGTTGCAATCTTACTAGGTTGTTGAGGAAGGAAGGTGCTAAGTTGTGGATGAGTTTGAAGGTGGTTGTTAGTATTTTGTATTTTGTGCGAGCTGTTATGGGTAGCCAGTGTAATTGAATTAATACTGGTGTGATGTGGTCACTTAGATTTTTCTTCATTATGACCCTGGCAGCTACATTTTGTGCCATTTGTAATATGTTTAGGGTTTTTTTAGGTAAACCTTGTAGGATGGCGTTGCAGTAGTCAAAATGTGGCATGATGAGTGCTTGGGCCACTGTTCTGAAGTCTTGGGGATCAATAATATTCCGAATGGGTTGGAGCACTCTAAGCTTGTGGAAAACTGCTCTGTTGGTCTTTCGGAGGTGTTTTTCCATCTTTAGGTCACAGTCAAATGTGACTCCTAGATACTTTATTTCTTTTTTTGTTTGGTAAGTGTTGTTACATAGTGTTATTGATGTGGGAGGGTCAAAATTCGGCTCTTTGGAGATATACATTACTTCGTTTTTTTTGTGATTAATTGACATACTACTTTGTTGTAACCAGTCTTGCATCTCTCCGATACATGTCTCCAGTGGGTTGTAGTCTGGGTTTTTAGTGTCTACTTATTTCCGCTCATGCCACACTGATTGTCTTTTTGTTCCCTTGTGGATCGGAATATACTACGTTTGTTTTTTCAGAACCCACCTCCCCTTACAAACCTCTTGCGGTCAGAAATTAAAATTTTCCCCGATGTTTCTAAAGTTACACAATTGAAGAGGTCTTTCCTTCTGCTGAAACCATTGGTCTTGGCACTGGGGGCTACCTTCTATCTCAAATTTCCCTGTAAATGTATTGCAGTGTATCAGAATGTACAATATGTAGTTCTTGAACCCATCAATTGGAGACCTTCCTTCAGGGCAAGTGATGTAATGGTCTGCTTTT
This sequence comes from Ichthyophis bannanicus, assembly GCA_033557465.1. NCBI lineage: Eukaryota > Metazoa > Chordata > Amphibia > Gymnophiona > Ichthyophiidae > Ichthyophis > Ichthyophis bannanicus. The sequence continues at coordinate 173,601,468 of CM066034.1, forward strand.
TCTTATGGTTTGTTTAGGGTCATTCCATGTCAAGTGGTCTAGTATATAAAAAGTGCCCCACTCGACCATCTTGGATTTCGCTGAAATTTTGTATGTACACTACCATGTGCCTCAAACTAACTTTGGTAAAGTTTTAGATTCTCTCGTGGAATACTTTGAGATATAGTCGTTTGTCTGATCACATACCTTGACTTTGTACAGTACAAGTCTGAGATTTCAGCAACTTTGAGACCCTATATTTTCTTTGCTATGTTATAAAAAATGAAACTTGACTATCATATACAACTTTTTGCGCTCTATTTAATGATACTAATAATATTTTTTTAATGTCAGAAGTAGATATATTGCAGCAAAGTCAGCCAAATAAATTGACGTTCTAAAAACAATTAGACATTATGCAGCTTCCTAAATAATCAAAAGTATGAAATTTTGCACATAATACCTCTATGTACTGAAGTTCTTGAATTTATAATTTCATGCTCTTAGCATTCTCCGTTAGTTTACAAATTAAGTGTAAAGTTGATGATTTTTGCAAAAATGTAAAAATAGGGTATTTTTAACCTCCTTTTACACAAAAGTATCTTCTAAAATCGTTTTGAAACCAATTTCATTAGAAAGAGCATGTTTTAAGCTTTCTAGAAAAGCGGATTTAATTTACTAACCCTGGCGTACAATACCCTGAAAAGAGGGCTACACATAGCGGACATTACCATGCTTGACAAAGGCATGTAATTCAACCTGCAGTTCTAACGTTATCCAAATGTTATATTTAAAACTCATTTCCATAGGAGTTGCTCAATAACTTAAGTGCATATATGCCGTGAGCTTAACGTATAGATTTTCAGATTAGCATTAGTTGGTACACATTTACTAATTAATTTACTTCAAAATGGACATCGACGAATCACTTGATAAACAATCCTATGCCTGAATGTACCGTTGGACAAAAATTGTCATCAAAATGTCACCATGGCTCATTTTATTCCAATAAAACTGGGCTCGATTCTGTGAGCTGCTTGTCAGCAAGCGAGAAATTGCTTATTACTCGATCAGAAGTTGACCTTACAGACAATGACAGTATCTGCTTGCATCACGAAGCACAGTATCTCAGCAAATATGAAATGAACCAAAAGTCGTGTTGCAATCCGTTTGAAAAGCAGAATCACGTCACTAAAAGTGGATCATCAAAAGTAACTTTAGCCATGTCTGAGGGCTTGAAAAAAGTGAACAAAATGAATGTAAAGCCAGGCCAGAAAATTTGCATCAGGTGCAAAGCAAAAGAAGTAATTAGGTCTTACCTGCTAATTATTGTTCCTGAAGGAACGACAGTCCAGTCCCTTTACTTCTGGGTTACGCAACCCTTCCAGCAGCTTGGAGGCTGAGCCCAACATTTTTGGAGGTGGGGCGGTATAAATACCACAGGAACCACCCCCTAACTCCAGTATTCGAATGACAAAGCAAACTATACCAATTTCTATGAATAACAACCACTCAAGAACCTAACTTTTTTTTTTTTTTTTTTTGTATAGAGATGTGAAACAGGAACAAGAAGGAGAAGGAGCAACGGAGGGAGGAGGGATGCCTGATACTGCCGCAGGCGTCTTTCTTCTGCCCTCCCTCCCCCAGATCTGGTTCCCTGCTCGGTTGTCCGTCGTCTGGAAAGCCTTCAGGTCCGGTCGAGTCGGGTGGGATCAGGGACTGGACTGTCGTTCCTTCAGGAACAATAATTAGCAGGTAAGACCTAATTACTTCTTCCTTATCGTCACTCCAGTCCAGTCCCTTTACTTCTGGGATGTATCAGAGCAGTTCAACTCAGGGAGGGATCCGGCAAGCCGGACCGAAGAACCGCCAGACCAAACCGAGCGTCCGCCGCACTCTGTACGTCCAGCCTGTAGTGTTTTGTGAAGGTATGTAGCGAGGACCAAGTCGCTGCTCTACAAATATCTAGCGGGGGAACTAGACTGAACTCTGCCCACGAGGTGGCCTGGGCCCGAGTGGAGTGCGCCCATAGTCCCACTGGGACCTGCTTCCCTTTTAGGATGTAGGCCGAGGCAATTGCCTCTCTGATCCACCTGGAGATGGAGGCCTTGGCCGCCGCCTTTCCTTTATGCGGTCCTCCGAACTGGACGAACAGCCGTTCTGATTTCCGGAAAGGAGCTGTGCGGGAGAGGTATCGCTTCAAGATCCTCTGGATGTCTAGCCGTCGTAGCTTACTATCCCTACCTTCCAGGTCTTCGGCCGGGAAGGCTGGAAGGGTAACTGTTTGGTTCAGATGAAAGGGGGAGATGACCTTGGGTAGGAAGGAAGGTACCATTCGTAGGACCACTTTGTCCCTGAGAAGGGATAGGAAAGGAGGTTGGGAGGACAGCGCTTGCAGTTCGGAGACTCGCCTGGCCGAGCAGATAGCGACCAGAAACACTGTCTTGAGAGTTAAGTCCTTCAGGGAAGCTTTCTTTGCCGGTTCAAAGGGTTCCCCGGCTATTGCATTCAGTACCAGATTGAGATCCCAGGGGGGGGATCACCGACCTCCGTTGTGGGCGCAGACGTCTGACTGCCCTTAGGAACCTGGCGACGTCCGCGTGGGCCCCTAAGGACTTGCCGCGGACCTTACCCCTATAGCAAGCGATGGCGGCTAGCTGGACTCGTAAGGAGCTGTGCGCCAGGCCCTTGTCAAAACCGGCTTGTAGGAATTCTAGAATCTCAGGGACTGAGGCTGAGAGGGGTTTCCTTCGGTGATCCGTGCACCACGCTTCGAAGATGCGCCAGACCCTTACATAGGAGAGACAGGTCGAGCGTTTCTTCGCCTTCAATAGCGTTGAGATTACCGCTCCCGAATAGCCTCGCTTCAAGAGGCGCGCCCTTTCAATAGCCAGGCCGTAAGCGAGAATCGATCCGCATGAGGCATCAGTACCAGACCTTGCCTGAGAAGGTCCCTTTGGCAAGGGAGCCGCCAAGGGCGGTCGGCTAGCAACCTCACCAGATCCGCATACCAAGGACGACGCAGGCAATCCGGTGCAATGAGGATCACAGGTCCGCGGTGCGACTCTACTCGCTGGAGGACCTTCCCGATGAGGGCCCAAGGGGGGAACACGTAGAGAAGAACCTCCGCCGGCCACCTTTGAGACAGAGCATCCAGACCTTCGGACATTCGCTCCTTCCGCCGACTGAAGAACCGGTTCACCTTGGCTGAGGAGAAACTTGCCATGAGGTCCATGACTGGAAGACCCCAGCGGGCCTCTATCTGGTCGAAGATCTCCTTCTTTAGTTCCCACTCTCCATGGTCTATCCTGTGCCTGCTGAGGTAATCTGCCATGAGATTGTCCGTGCCTGCCACGTGTTGAGCAGAGAGCGCTTCCAGGCGGGGTTCCACCCATTGAAAGAGGACATCCGCCTCCTTTTCCAAGGCGGGACTGCTGGTGCCGACCTGGTGGTTGATGTAAGCTACCGTGGTGACGTTGTCGGAAAGCACACGAATTGCTCTTCCCAGCACTAGGGGCTCGAGTGCTCTGAGCGCTAGGGTAACGGCCCGCAATTCCAATCTGTTGATGGGCCATTGAGATTCCAACTGAGACCAGAGGCCCTGGACAAACTGGTCTTCGCAGTGAGCCCCCCAGCCTGAGAGGCTGGCATCCGTTGTCAACAGTACCCAGAGATGAGGTTCGAGGGGCATCCCCCGTTCCAGATTCCTTGTGCGCTGCCACCAGCGAAGAGCTCGTTTGGTCCGTGGAGCACCCGGGAGCTGAGTTGAAAGGGGATGGAGTTGTGGAGACCACCGACGCAATAGGGCGCGCTGTAGTGGGCGCATGTGGGCCCTGGCCCAAGGCACTACCTCTACCGCTGCCGCCATTGTGCCCAGCACCTGAAGATAATGCCATGCCGAGGGGTTTCGTCTGCTCTGAAACTGCGCGACTAGCAGTCTTAAGTCCCTTGATCGCGTTCGAGACAGGAAAACTCTGCCCCTTTCTGTGTCGAATCTTGCTCCGAGGTATTCGAGGTCCTGGGCGGGGGCCATCCTGCTCTTTGCTCGGTTGATGACCCACCCCAGCTCCTCTAGTACCTGAATCACTCTGCTCGTCGCCGCGCAACTTTCTTTTTCCGACTTTGCTCGGATCAGCCAGTCGTCCAGGTACGGGTGCACTAGTATTCCTTCCTTCCGGAGGAAGGCCGCTACTACCACCATCACCTTGGTGAAAGTCCGTGGGGCCGTGGCTAGACCGAAGGGAAGGGCCTGGAATTGAAAGTGGCCCCCCGGCACCGCGAATCTTAGGAACTGTTGGTGGGACTCCCTGACTGGGATATGTAGGTAGGCTTCTGTCAAGTCGAGGGACGTCAGGAACTCTCCGCCCCTTACTGCTGCGATGACCTATCGTAGGATCTCCATGCGGAAATATGGTACCCTGAGGCAGCGGTTGACCTGTTTTAAATCCAGGATTGGTCGAAAGGACCCTTCTTTCTTCGGTACTACAAAGTAAATTGAGTATCGACCCGATCCGCACTGGTCTGGTGGTACCGGTACCACTGCCCCGAGTGCAATTAACCGTGCAAGGGTTGTCTCTATCGCCGACCTCTTTGCCGGAGATCCGCTGGGGGATTGGATGAATGCGGGAGGGATTTGGAATTCGAGAGCGTAGCCTTCTCTGATCACCTCTAGTACCCATTGATCCGAAGTGACTCGGGACCAGGCGGGAAGGAACTGCTTTAAACGGCCTCCCACTGGCCGTTCTTCCCCCTGGCCCCCCGTTGCTTCATTGGTGTTTTCTAGGGGCCGGGGAGAAGGAGGAGGCCCCAAAACCGCGACCTGCTCCCCGAAACCCCCGGAAACCTTGACTCCTGGAGGGGAATCGCCCCCTGGAAGGGGGGTTGGATCTGGCAGGACGGAACCTCCGAGAGTCCCTAGGCTGTGAGCGAATCGGTGGTAGAGGTCGACTTTGCTTCGTTCTGTCTTCTGGAAGCCTGCCTCCCTTGGACTCGCCAAGGTCTTTTACCAGCTTCTCTAACTCTTCACCAAACAGTAGTTTCCCCTTAAAGGGGAGCCGGCTCAGGCGTGCCTTTGAGGAGGCATCCGCTGCCCAATTACGCAACCACAAATAACGCCTGGCTGCAACCACCGAGGCCATGTTCTTGGGCCAGGCTCCTGATGAGGTCATACTGACTATCCGCCAAGTATGCTGCTCCGGATTCCAATCTCGCCGCGTTGGGTCGAGCGTCATCCGCGGAGGACTCCGCCCCCTGAAGTTGCTGTGACCACCTTAAACAGGCTCGAGCTACCCAAGCTCCCGAGATAGAGGCCTGTAAGGCAAGGGCGCTTACGTCAAAGGCTTGTTTCAGAAGTGTATCCAATTTTCTGTCCTGAGAATCCCTTAAAGCCGCGCTGCCCTCAACTGGGATAGTTGTCTTCTTTGTGAGTGCTGATACCGCTGCATCCACTCTGGGGGACTTCAACAGCTCCTTGTCTGTCTCTGGAAGAGGATATAGGCGCAGCATGGACCGGGTCCCCCTTAGGCTAGATTCAGGCTGGTCCCATTCCTCCTGGATCATCTGGCACACCACCCTGTGGACCGGAAAGACCTTCTGGGATCTCCTAATGGCCTGGATCAATGGGTCCTCCAACGCCTCTTCTTCAGTTGGTGTCTCTGAGGCCACATTGAGCGCCTTTAGGGAATCATTAATTAATGCCGGGAGCTCTTCCCGGCGAAAGACGCGGATGATCCTGGATTGGTCATCCTCGGGGATCTCTCCTTCTTCCAGTTCCTCCTCCTCTTCGTCCACGTCCTTGTCCGAGTAAGGGTCCTCCGGGGTACCCTGGGAGAGGGACACCAGGGGATCCTCCTCGCTCCTTCGGGGGCGCTTCGTTGGTATGGCGGATTCTGTGTTGCCCGCCACCAAGAGCCTGGCTGGTTTGTCTTCCCTCGACGGACCAGCCACACCTGCTCCTATGCCCTGCTTCCGTAAGCAATAGGCTTTATGAAGTAAGAGAATGAAATCCGGGGAGAAAAAATCCCCAGACCCTCCTTCCCCCGCCGGGAGGAGGGAGGGGGGAAGAGGAGAAGAAGGCATGTCCGAGGGCGTAGAGGGAGGAACCTGGGACCCTCCCTCTCCTCCTGAAAGGTCACCTGACCCCTGAGGGGGGAGATCCGCAGCCAAATTAAGCTCCTGCTCGACTGAGGCCGCCACTGCGGCGCAGCTCCTGCAGATTCCTGCTTCTGCGGAGGTGCCCCTGCGTGTGCCGCAGGAAAGACAGCGGGGCTTGGACGCCATTGAAATAGTTTTCCCGGAAGAGGAAACCAACCAGCCCCTTCACTTGGACCCCAAGAAAACAACAACTCCAAACAGTGCAGGCCCAAAACCACTTTGACTGACTGAATAAGGATTAACTTAAAATTAACTTAAGGCAATTAAGCAATTAAAATTAACGTTTAAAATTTATTTTAAAAAATTTACTTTAAGTAAAATTTAAAGTACAAAAAGTTAAAGTAAAAATTTAGCTTCTTTTCTCCCACGGAGGTACTTGCGATTGAAAGTTGCACCTCCTGTGTCCTGCTCGGCGATCCTAGCCCGCAGGCTCTACACGTGGTAGGCCTCACCACGTGGAGCCAGATCGGGGGACCGCGGAGCTAGCCGGTGAACTTGCTGAACTGTAGATTTGCCGACCTGCGCTGTAGTTCTGCAGCTCCGTGCTCTAGCCGCTCCTCCGCGAGGCCTGTGAGAGAAAACAGGCAAGTCTGTTCTTCGCCGCCGCGTCCAGTCGCTCCGGGACGGGACGGGATTGGCGGGAGACCCGGTAATGCGGCCTTGCCTCCAGCGCTCAGCCACCCGACGGGCTTCGGCGCGAGGCAGAGAATGGCTGCGTGCTCCCCGATGCTGCTTTTCTTAAGCCCGAGTGTACCTGGTAGGGGCAGAAGTTCCCCTTGACGCTGTAGGCTGTTGCTCATCTCCACCGCCCGGCCCGAGCAGGAGGGGAAGGGGGGGAGGGGGGAGAGAGGAGCAGGGAGCAGGCAGGATTTAAAGGCGCAGAAGCGCAAAAAGCCACTAACTTCAGAAAGAAAGGAAATGAAAGAAATGCAATAATCAAAATTAAATTAAAATTACTAACTAAGGTATTCAATAAATAAAGTAGGACTCCAGTAAGCCCTAGGCTTACGGAATCCTCCAGCTGCTTGGAGGCTGAGCATACTGGAGTTAGGGGGTGGTTCCTGTGGTATTTATACCGCCCCACCTCCAAAAATGTTGGGCTCAGCCTCCAAGCTGCTGGAAGGGTTGCGTAACCCAGAAGTAAAGGGACTGGACTGGAGTGACGATAAGGAATATGCTTCTATGGTTGAAGCCACAGCATCTTCATCTTCGGATGATTTTGATCCAGATGCCTTGGACACCCTTGATCAAAGCTTGACTGCTTTAGGCACTTCTCCATTAAAAATACGAAGAATAAGCAGTAGAGACAAAGTTGGCTATTTGAAACAAAAGATTGAGCGCACACAGAACGTGGTCACAAAAAAAATGTCTGCTGCTGGAGTGGCTGACAACGTTGAACAATCTAGTCTATCTGCAGAATGCAGTCTATGTAGCGATTACACTGAGCTTATTAAAGAAATGAAAGCAAAGATTGATATATCCAATAGGTCAACAAAAGTTCAATTGTTGACTTTGGCCCCAAAAAGTTGGTCAATAAAGGAAACAGCAATGAAGTTTGGCGTTTCTGAACGTATGGTCAAAATGGCCCGAAAAGTCAAGAAAGACAAAGGCATTTGTGCTTTACCTGATGCAAAAATTGGCAAACCATTATCAGAGGTAGTCGCTAAAAGAGTCAAGGATTTCTATGAAGATGATGAATTTAGCAGAATGTGTCCTGGCAAAAAAGACTGCATTTCAGTGCGACTCGATGGTGTCAAAGTTCAAAAACAAAAACGGTTGCTGTTGTGTAATCTTAAAGAGTTGTATGTAGCATATCATAATAAATTTGGAGCAGAAATCGGTTTTTCAAAATTCTGTGATCTCAGGCCAAAGTGGTGTGTGACTGTTGGTGCTTCAGGCATGCATTCTGTTTGCATCTGCAGTATACATCAGAATGTAAAGCTCATGCTGCAAGGTGCAAATATTAAAGAGGACTACAAGCTGCTAATGGAAAAGACAGTGTGTGACCTGAATTCCAAGGAATGTATGCTACAAAGATGCCAAAGCTGCCCTGGCGAAGAATCACTTGTAGCGTATTTGGATGAAATATTCCAGGATTATGATGCAGAGAAATCAAATGAATTCAAACAATGGATTCACACTGACCGAGAAACATTGGAAACAAGCATATTAACAGTGGACAACTTTGTTGAAAAACTTTCAAGCAAAATTTGGAAGCTGACAGGCCATCATTTTGTTTCAAAACACCAAAGTGAATATCTGAAGTCACCGAAAGCTGACTTAAGAAACAAAGTTAATTGTTTTGATGGACTTTGCCGAAAATTACTAATTTGTTGTCCAAGATGCTGCCCAGGGCTTTCACTGGGAAAATTCACAGGCCACAGTACATCCATTTGTTTCTTATTATGCAGACAAAGTGGGCACCTTGCAAATTGTTAATTGTTGCATAATTTCCGGTCATTTCCAACATGATACCGTGTCAGTACACGTGTTTATTCAGAAGTTTATCGAATTTTTGTTGACCCAAGCAGATGTTACGAAAATATACTACTTCAGTGGTGGCTCAGCAGCGCAATATAAAAACTACAAAAACTTTGTCAATTTATGCAACCACAAAAATTATTTCAATATCGAGGCTGAATGGAACTTTTTCGGCACAAGCCATGGAAAATCACCTTGTGATGGGGTTGGTGGCACAACTAAACGTTTGGCAGCCCGATCAAGTCTACAAAGACCTTCGTCTGACCAAATATTGACACCAAAAGATCTGTATAACGTTTGTGACCAAAATATACATGGAATTAAATATATTTATGTCGCAAAAGATGAAATTGAAAACAGCAGGAAGTTTCAAGAAGAAAGGTGGAAAGAAAGCAGCACAATAGCTGGCACTAGAGAGCATCACCAATTTGTACCAGTTGACTCAAACTTGGTTTGTGTCAGCAGAGTTTCAAATGATACAATAAGTTTTTTAGCCAAAATTTCCAATACTGCTATTTTGTATTTGAAATTATCTGAGTTGTCCCTTGGTTGCTACGTAGCTTGCATCTATGACAACAAATGGTGGATTGGCAATGTTGTTGAAGTTTCAGCTGAGGAAAATGATGCATTGATAACATTTATGCATCCTCAAGGTCCTGCTCATTTGTTTTATTGGCCAGAAAGGCAAGATGTTTGCTGGATTCCAGAGCAGCACCTCATTAGCATGCTCCCTGCACCTTCAGTTACATCACCTGGCCGACAGTATCAATTCCCAGAATCCATTTTGAAGGAAGTGGCTTGCAAACATAACAATGTAAAAAAATTGCTAGCATTAAAATTGAGGAGAGTACTTCGGCTTGGGAACCATATAAGATACACAATTTAGGCTTGGGAAATTAGGATAAGATGCCCAATCATTGGCTTGGGAACCAGCTAGACACCCACTGAAGGCTTTGGAACTTCAAATAAGAAACCAAATTAAAGGCTTGGGAACCTAGATTAAGAAACCCACCCGTGGCTGGTACTGCACAGCTATTGGGCATGACCTCTATGGCGATGGGGTTGCCAGTTCATGTTCCTGAACTGGTAGTGACAATGTCACCATGGACCAACGCAATACAATATTGATAATTTTTCAATATAAAAATGTTAAAACAAGCATGATCCAAAAAATTAACAATAATATGATGAAATATACGCTGTTGCCATGGCAATGTCCGCTGACTTTGGTCCTCTTTTTAGAGCACTGTATGCCAGCGTTAGTCAATCAAATTAACTTTAGGGAGTTTAAAACATGCTCTAATGGTAGTAGTTTGAAAATGTTTCTAGAAGATACTTTTATGTAAAAGGGAATTAAAAATACCCTATTTTTAGCCTTTTTGCAAAAAATCATCAACTTTACACTTAATTTGCAAATTAATGAAAAGGGCTAGGAGCTTGAAATTATAAACACAAAAACAGTACCACGAGATACTATGCCTCAAATTTCATGTTCGTTGTTTACTTATTTCAGGAGCTATGCAATGTTAAACTTTTAATTTTTTTAGGCCGCCAATTTTTTTGCCCGACTTTGGTGCAATGTGTATTTCTGACACAATCAAAAAAGATTATTATTAGTCTCATTAAAAAGAGCGCAAAAAGATGCGCAGGGTAGTTTGTAAGTTTAATTTCTTACACGTAAGAACAATATTAGGTCTCAAAGTTGCTGAAATTTTGAATTGTACTGTACATGTTCAGGCTATGGGGTCAAACAAACAGCTATATCTCAACAGGTTTAACACCAGAGAACCTAAAACTCTACCAAAGTTCATTTGAAACATGGGGGGCTCTAAATATAAAATTTAGTCAAAATCCGTGATGGTCATGCGGGGAGCCCTAGACCACGTGACATGGAATGACCCCCTTGCAAGCTGTGTATCCAAGCGAGCACCTATAAACTCGAGGGTCCGAGATGGGGCGAGCTGAGACTTTGGAAGATTTATGACCAATCCCAAATACTGAAGTATTTGTTTTGCTCGTAACAGGGCCTGATGAGCTTCTTGAGATGACTGTGCTCGGATGAGCCAATCGTCCAAGTAAGGGAAGACAAAAATCCCCAGGGTCCTCATGAATGCTGCTATTACTGTCATGCATTTTGTGAAGACCCTTGGAGCCGAGGCCAGCCCAAAGGGAAGGACTCTGTACTGGAAATGTCTTCCCTGGACCAGGAACCAAAGGAATTTCCTGTGATCTACATGAATAAGGATATGCATGTAGGCATCTTTTAAATCTAGAGAACACAGCCAATCTTGCCTGTGAAGGTATGGCAGAAGAGAGCCGAGGGAAAGCATTTTGAACTTCTCTCGGACTAGAAATTTGTTCAGCTCTCTGAGATCTAGGATTGGTCTTAAACCCCCTGTTTTTTTGGAATGAGAAAATAGGGGGAATAAAACCCTGTACCTTGTTGGCATAAAGGAACCTCTTGCTACAAGAAGTCTCTACTCTTCTAGCTCAAGGAGCTATAGAAGAGGTCTATGCCTAGAGGTTGAGAGTTGAACTGTTTTACCAGTGTGGGTGGTGGTAAGCTGAGGAAACGAAGCTTGTACCCCAGGACTCACTATGGACAAAATCCAGGCCTCTGATGTGATTTGTTGCAATCTGTTGGCAAAGTGGCAAATACGGCCCAGAATGTTTAGAGGTTCTGGGCCTAACACAGGAGAGCGAGTATGTTCTCTGGACAAAAGTAAAAAACCCTGAGGAGGCTGAGTCTGCTGAGCCGGTTGGGGTTTGGGTTTTCTTTGTCTTGTCTGTTGTTGCCCTTTTTGGGGAACATATGCCTGTTGGGTGGAAGATGGATAGAACATTTTCTTCTTAGAGAAAAAGGTTTTCTTAAAGGTCTTTCTTAGCTGGGTTAGTAGAAATCTTTGACAATCTATTCAAAGTGGCATTATCAATGTCCAACTGATCAGCCTCAGATTGCCAATCCTTGCCAAAAAGATTTTCTCCAGTGCAAGGAGTATTTCCCAGCTTTTCCTGCACCCATTCCTCCAAGTCAGAAGCTTGGAGCCAAGCAATTCGTTGTGCTGCTATAGCAGAAGTCCTGCTAATGCATTCAAAACAGTCAAAGGTAGCACGATTCATGAATTTAGAGACATTCTGAGCATGTTTGACTAGTGATAAATGGTCTGCTCTTTTATCATCTTGAAGGAAGGGGTTCAAAAGCTCTAAGTTTTTTGCAAACTCCTCAAGAAACATTCCCATGTATAAAATATAGGAACTAATCCTTGCTGAAAGCATGGAGGCCTGAAAACATCTACGCCCAAAAGCATCCAGTGTTCTAGATTCACGACCTGGTGGATTAGAAGTGTGTCGCTTTGTACTCTTAATGCGTCTCATGGCAGACTCCACCACCATAGAGTGGGGTGTGGTAGTTGAGTCTTTTGAAAACCTGGACAAGGTGGCACTCTATACATATTGTCAAGGCGTTTAGAATGTGGGGTTACTGTTAAAGGAGTTTCCCACATCCTTAACATTAGATCATGCAAGATCTGATGTATAGGTAACATAGCTGCTTCCTTTGGAGCCAAGGGGTATTGTAGAATTCTTAATTCTTCTGCCCTAGGCGCCTTTTCAGGAACCACTGTAATGGCAAGAGCCCTTGCCATATCACGCACAAAATTGTGAAAAGAAATGTCCTCAAGAGGAGACATCCTACGTTGAGGAGAAAGAGTTGAATCTTGTAAAAGTTCAGCGCTGGTACCGGTGGAGTCATCTGAGTCATCGGAATCCTCAAAGGGAGGAAGCACCAGGTTCTCCTTCACAAGTTGTCTTCGGTACCGCTCGAGGTCGGTACTTGATCCCCCATGCTTGAGTGTGATTCCAAACTCAGCATCGGTGGAAGTAAGCCTGCCGAAGCAGGTACCGAGGGTACCGGCACCGGTACCGACAGCGATACCGGTGCCTGTGGAACGGTCTGCAGCAACTTTAGCGGTACCGAAGTAACCAAAAGATTCGCTAGACTACGTTCAATGGCAAGGAGTCTTTTATCCATTACCATTTCCGATGCCGGGGTGTCGGTACCGACAGAAGCGGCCACAACCCCCCCCGAGCATGGAACAGGAACGTCCATCGAGGCCAAAGTCTTGAGAGCATCCTGGAGCCCCGATAGTGCTTTGGAGCCCGAAGACTCCCGCCGGGACTGTTTTTCCGGTGCAGGATCCTCAAGGGCAACGCCAGAGGCATCTCGATACTTAGAGGGAGATCTACCTCTCGAGGAACAGCTTGATTTAGACCTATGTTTAGTTACCTGAGATCCCTGGGAAGAAGTAGAGGCCCTGGAAGACACTGATGCTACTGACATTGTATCCGATGCAAACAGAGCACAGAGTTGATTTGCACGATTCTGAAGACTTCTTTTAGTCAGCTTCCTGCAGGAGAGACACTCCGCTGGGCAATGGTCAGGACCTAAACATTTAAGACACCAGTCGTGGGTGTCCGTGACAGAAATTGTGCTGGCACACTTCGAACATTTTTTGAAACCAGTAGTTGGTTTCTCCATGCTGAAAGAAGAGGCCTAGTGGCCAAAATGGTGCCAAGCAGTAAGCAGGGGAAAATCCCTGTCTGAAAAAGCACAAGTTCTGTGGGGGGGGTTTTTAAAGAAAAAAAAAAAAAAAGAAAAAGCACCGGTGGGCGTCGAACAAAGGCAGGCGCGACCACAAAAAATAAGAAATAAAAGTAGAATTTTCTGCGGTGACAGGGTTCACGTCCTGTCGGCTCCGCGGCAAACAAAGAACTGAAGAGAGGGAATTAGATAAGCAGGAAGGCAGCGCGCATGCATGGATGCACACTCCCAAAAGCGTTCCTATTGGACGCTGGGGAGCGTTCCCACACGGGCTCCGTCGGTACCGACGATACCCATATGTGAAGACTCATTCCTGCTTGTTTCTGGAGATACGATGCACCATAAGGTGGCCACCTCCTTGGGCGAGGGAGGGTATTGAAGTATCTCCAATTCTTCCACAACTGGTTCTTTCTCTGAAGCTACCGTGATGGAGTCTCCAGTTGTCCTATCACGTATGAAGTCCTGAAAGGACATATCTTCTGGTGGGGACCGATGCCATTCCTGAGGCAAAGGGTCAGAAAGGATGTCGGGATGTTCTCAGGAATCGAATGAACCCCTGTCAATTAAAAAGAACTTGAATCAGAGTCTGGCAAGAAAGCGTAGTTACTCACCTGTAACAGGTGATCTCCGGGAACAGCAGGAATTTAGTCCTCACATATGGGTATCGTCGGTACTGACGGAGCCTGCGCGGGAATGCTCCCCAGCGTCCAATAAGAACGCTTTTGGGAGCATCCCTCAGCACATGCATGCTGCCTTCCCGCCTTTCCAACTGTCCCTCTTCAGTTAGGTTTGTAGCTGAAAGGATAGAGGCAGAGAGAAAAGAGACAAAGAGAGACAACTCCTAGGGGAGGTGGGTGGGTTGTGAGAACTAAATTCCTGCTGTTCCAGGAGATCACCTGTTACAGGTGAGTAACTATGATATCTCCAGGAACAAGCAGGAATGTAGTCCTCACATATGGGGACTCCGTAGCTGAAAATGCCAGGGAGGTGCCACCGAAGGTGAGAATCTTCCTCCCATGGATCTCTGGCATTCCACCAGGGTTGGTGGGTAGGAGTTGGTTTAGGTTTGAAAGAGATTTTGAAGAACAGCTTGGCCAAAAGAAGGCATCCCGACGGGAGTCTTTATCTAGGCAGTAGTGGGCTGTGAAGGTGTGTACCGAAGCCCAGGTGGCTGCTCGACAAATGTCATCGATAGACACAGAGTGGAGATTAGCCATAGAAGCTGCCATGGCTCTCACATTATGAGCTGTGACATGGTCCTGAAGAGGAAGACCCTTACTCTCATAAGCAAAGGATATGCATTGGGCAATCCATTTAAAGTTCTTTTGGAGTCTGGAAGTCCCAAATGACTAGGGTCAAAAGCTATAAAAAGTTGTGAGGACTTTCTATGTTGCTGTGTTCTTTGTATGTAAAAGGCCAAGGCCCTTTTACAATCCAGAGTATGAAGGTTTCTTTCTGCATTAGAGGCGTGAGGCCTCAGAAAAATACAGGAAGGTAAATTGATTGATTTAAATGAAAAGGCGAAACCACCTTTGGCATAAAATGTGGGTGAGTTCGAAGAACAACCTTATCATGATGAAACCTAGTATAAGGAGGATCAGCCACTAAAGCTTGCAATTCACTAATGCAACAGGCAGAGGTGATTGCAATTAGGAAGATAACCTTCCAGGTCAAAAACTTAAGGACTGCAGTGGCTAAAGGCTCAAAAGGCAGCTTCATGAGCTGCCCAAGAACTAGATTTAGATCCCATGCCACCAGTGGTGGCTTGATGGGAGGTTTAGTTAATAGAAGGCCTCTCATAAATCTTGATAGGAGTGGATGAGAGGAAATTGGTTGTCCATTTAGAGGCTTATAAGAAGCTGCAATTGCACTAAGATGGACTCTTACCGAACTGGTCTTTAACCCAGAATTCGATAAGTGAAGGAGATACTCTAGTATCGATTCTAAGGGTATGACCAAGGGGTTTAATCCCCTCTTGGAACACCATATACTAAAACGTTTCCACTTGAAGGCATAAGATCTTCTTGTGGAAAGTTTCCTAGAAGCCTGAAGGACATCTTTTACCTGCTGGGACAGGTTGAAATCCTGGAGGTCTAAGCCTTCAGCAACCAGGCCGTGAGGTGCAGGGACTGGGGATTTGGGTGCCATAGCATCCCGTTCTCCTGGGAAAGGAGATCTGGAGCATGCCCTAACTGCAGAGGTGCCGCTTGAGAGAGATGCAGAAGCAGGGAATACCACGTTTGGCATGGCCATCGTGGTGCTATGAGAATCATGCAACCCCTGTCTCTCTGAAGCTTGAAGTGTGTTTTGGGGATGAGAGGAATGGGTGGGAAGGCATAAAGGAAGTCCTGACCCCAGTGAAGGAGGAAGGCATCCCTTGCCTGACAGTTGTGTGCCGGAATCCTGGAACAGAACCTGGGAAGTTTGGCATTCAGTGGACTTGCAAAGAGGTCTATGTCTGGAGTGCCCCAGAGATGAAATATCTTTGCCACCTGGTCTAGGTGGAGTGACCACTTGTGAGGTAGCAGTACTCGACTGAGTTTGTCTGCCCAAAGGCTTTGAATGCCTGGACGATATACCACTAGAAGGTGAATTTGATGCTCTCTGGCGAGGGCCCATAGTCGAAAGCTTTGTTGCATAACAGAGAGCCCGTTCCGCCCTGCTTATTCACATAGAACATGGCTACCTGATTGTCTGTCTGGACTAGGACTGTCTTGTAGCTGAGCTGGGCATGGAACACTCTAAGAGCTACATAAATTGCTCTTAACTCCAGGAGGTTTATGTGTAAACCAACCCCTGTGGAGTCCAGGTGCCCTGGGTAGAGAGATGATTCAGGTGTGCTCCCCAACCCACCTGTGAGGCATCTTTTGTTAGGGTGGCCTGAAAGAGGGGTTGATGGAAAGGAGACCCCACTGTCAGATTTTCTAGTGATTGCTGCCACCATTGGAGGGACAAAATTAGTCTTTGAGAGTTATTTTGTCCGACAAATGACCCGTGGCCTGTGTCCACTGTGTGGAGAGGGTCCACTGAGCTGCTTGCATGTGGAGGCGAGCATATGGGACTACAGGAACTGTGGATGCCATGTGTCCCAGTAACTGCAGTAGCTCCCGAGCAGTGAGGGAGGATTTGCCTGCTGCTTGGGAAGCTAGCTGCATTATGCAAAGACACCGGGGCTTGTGGAAGGAAAGCCCTTGCCTAGGCATTGGGAAGGAACTAGTTGAGATTTCGGGAAGTTTATTACCAATCCCAAGTATTGGAGGACTCACATTGTATAGGACAGTGCAGTGCTGGCCTCTGCAACTGTGGAGACTCAAATGAGCCAGTCATCTAAGTAAAGGAAGACGAAAATCCCCAGGGTTCATAGAAATGCATTTAGTAAATACCCTTGGTGCTGAAGCCAGACCAAAAGGAAGAATCCTGTACTGGAAATGTCGTCCCCTGAAAAGGAAACGTAAAAATTTCCTGTGATCTGGATGGATGAGAATGTGAGTGTATGCATCCTTTAAGTCTAGAGAGCAAAGCCAGTCCTGGCTTTGAAGGTATGGCAGAAGAGTTCCTTGATAAATCATTTTGAATTTCTCTCGAAACAGATATTTGTTCAATTCTCTGAGGTCTAGAAGGGATCCGTGTCCCCCTGTTTTCTTTGGAATAAGAAAATAGGGGGAGTAGAACCCTGTCCCCTGTTGAAGAATGGGTACTTCCTCTATTGCCCCTTGGGCAAGAAGTGTGGAGACCTCGTGATCTAGCAGATTGTCTGCAGAGGTTTGTTAATTGAATTGCTTTAAAATTGTAGGAGGGGGTATGCTGTGAAAATGAAGTTTGTACCCCTCTCCTACAATGGACAAAGTCCAATCTTCTGTTGTTATCTGATGCCATCTGTTGACAAAGTAGCATAACCTGCCCGGAATATTGGGGGGGTTGGGGACCCCTCAGAGGCAGGAAGGCAAAGCTCTCTAGGAAGGAGTCGAAGCCCTTGAGGGAGCTTAACCTGGAGAGCTGGTTGGGCTCTCAGGCCTTTTGCTGTCTAGTTTGTCCCTTTTGGGCAACCTGACCTGGAGTCTGACTCTGCTGGGTATAGGAAGGATAAAAAAAAACTTCCTCTTTTTGCTAAAAGAGGGTTTTTTTTATAAGGCTTCCTTTTGGCTGGAGTGGCTGTAGACTGACAATCTATCTAAGGTAGAATTGTCAGCATCTAACTCGTTAGCCTTTTCCTGCCAGATCTTGCAGAAGAGATTCTCCCCCGTGCAAGGAATGTTGCCTAACTTGTCCTGTACCCAGGCAATCCGTCGTGCGCCAATGGCAATAGCAGAAGTTCTGCTGATGCATTCGAAGCAGTCAAAGGCTGCACGATTGACAAACTTGGAGACATCCTGAGCATGCTTAACTAGAGCAAGAAAATCTTGTCTCTTATCTGGGAGAAATAGGCTCATAAGTTCCAAGTCTCCTGTAACTTCTTTGAGGAACATTTGAGGGGCTTTCTGGTTGGACGCTGGGGAGCGTTCCTGCGCGGGCTCCGTTGGTGCCGACGATGCCCATTTGTGAGGACTAAATTCCTGCTGTTCCTGGAGATCACCTGTTACAGGTGAGTAACTATGCTAACTATACTATTGTAATGCCCAGGCATTTTATTTATTTTTTAGTATATAGCTCACGCCTTTCCAGTAGTAATTCAAGGCGAGTTACGATCAAGTAAATGTAGGCATTTCGCAGTCCTTGGAGGATTTACAATATAAAGTTGTACCTCAGGCAGTGAAAGGTTAAGCGTCTTGCCCAAGGCAGCAAGGAGTATCGGTAGTTTTTCTGGTCCCAGGCTGCTGCCGCGTTAACCACTAGGCTACTCCAATCTCAATTGAAAAGAATTCAGCTAATTCAGAACAAGGCAGTCAAAAACTCATCTATAACGCAAAGAGGTTGGATGAGCAATACTGGCTTCCAGTTCCCTTCCGGATCTAGTTCAAACCTCTCCTACTGGCCCACTGTGCTTTCTATTCCAGTCTCCCTCACCATCTCCACTCGCATCTCACCCCTTATTGCCCCACCTGTGCTCTACAGTTTGCTAACTAGAATCCATTTGTTATCCCCTCAAAATCTAATCTGCCCCTCTCTCTGGACACGTTCCCTACAAATTTCCACCTTGAAATCATCATACAAGAAATGTTAAAGCTGTGCTAAATGCCTGTGTTTTTTTTTTTTCTTCAAGCGAGCCTTTAAATAATGTGTTTTTTTCCTAGCGGATCTAGGTATGGTTTATAAATTCTTGTCTCTTTCCTATTCCCCACCCTTATGTCTTATCTAGCTACATGCTTCTGTTTTGGCAGATATTGTTGTCTGACATCCATCTTTTTCCTTTATGTATCTGCGTCCTCTTTCTGTACTTGTTTTCAGTTTTGGAGACCATATCTCGCAAAGGATATAAAAGGCTGGAAGTGGTTCAGAGGAAGGTGACCAAAATGATTTGGAGCCTGCATCAGAAGACTTATGAGAAGAGACTTAAAGACCTAAATATGTTCACTCTGGAGGAAAGGAGGGACAGCGGAGATATGATTCGGACCTTTAAATACTTAAAGAGAAATAATGAACAAACAAACCTCTTCCAAAGACAGGGAAGCTGTAAAACTAGAGGGCATAACATGAAGCTGCAAAGGGGAAAACTGAAAGGCAATATCAGGAAATACTTTTTCACTGAAAGGGTGGTAGATGCTTATGCTCTCCCAATGGAAGTGGTGAGGGCAAACACAGTGACACAATTCAAAATGGCATTGGACAGACACAGTGGATCCCTTTATAGCAACAGGATAAAATCAAAATAAGCATAAATATCTCTTATATCTGAACAAATAAGGGTTACCTACACGGAGCGGTGGGTACACCCCTAAACAAAGGCATGGGGAGAGGTGACCTGCACGGAGCGGCAAGTGCACCTACTCTTGCCACCTTGCTGGGCAGACTAGATGGACCATACTGGTCTTTATCTGCTGTCATTTACTATATATAGGATATATGAACTGATCCTAGCTGAAAGCATGGAAGCTTGAAAAGTCCTGCGTCCAAAAGCATCCAGAGTCCTGCATTCACAACCTGGAGGATTGGATGCATGCCTCTTTGCACTTTTCATCCTACGCATGGCTGATTCCACTACCATTGAATGGTGTGGCAGCTGAGTTTTCTGAAATCCAGGACATGGTGGAACTCGATATATAGTATCAAGTCTCCTAGAGTGAGGAGTAGTCAGAGGTGTCTCCCACATTCTGAGCATCAAGCTATGCAAAGTTTCATGGATAGGCAGAGTGGCTGCCTCCTTAGGAGCTTTAGGATATTGGAGGATTTCCAATTCCTTTGCTCTGGGTTCCTCTTCAGGAGCTAACGTGGAGAAACCCTCTAGTGCCAGCAGAATTGTCAGTTTTCGGAATCGTAGGAATCGAAGTATTCCTGACCCCGATGCTCTTGCAAAGCACGATCCCGGTACCGCTGGTACTGGCATTGGTGTCTGTATTGGCATTGGTGTCAATGTTGGTATCGGTGCCCTTGGGACCACCGGTACCGCAGCTGAGAGAAGAGCTGCGATACTGCGCTCGATAGCAAGAAACCTCAGGTCTATCGACGCTGCCGATGCCTGGGTGTCGGTACCAGTAAGAACGACCGGAACCCCCGAGCATGGCACAGGTAGTTCTTGCGAGGTTGAGGCCTCAAGAACATCCTGAAGCCCCATCGATGCTTTGGAAGCCGAAGTCTCCCACCGGGGCTGTTTTGCCGGTGTGGTTCCCTCAAGGGCAATGCCAATGGCCTCTCGATGCTTTGCAGGAGAGCTACCCTTTGAGGACAGGCTTTTATGTTTAGTTACCTGAGATCCATGGGAGGAAGAAGAGGCCCTTGACGATGTTGATGCAATGGATCTGGCATCTGAAAAAAAAAAAAGGAGGGTACCGAGCTTTGTGGCCCGGTTCTGTCTTCCTCTTTTGGTCATCCCCATGCAGGAGAGACATTCAGTTGGAGAACGATCAGGTCCTAAACATTTTAGACACCAATCATGGGTGTCAGTGAAATGGTACCGCCACACTTAGTACATTTTTTAAAACCACTAGTTGGCTTTTCCATGATTTAGGAAAATGGGGCCTAATGCCCAAAATGGCACCTAGCACCAATGAGGAAAATTTCTAAAAAGAAACTAAGTTGTTTTTTTTTGTATGAAAAGAAAACAGAACCGGCGGTACTGGTAGGCGTCGTGTGGTAGGCAAACACAACCGCAAGAAAGAAATTTAAAGACTGAATTTTCTGCGGTGACAGGGAATAGATCCTGTCGGCTGTGCGGAAAACGAAGAACTGAAGAGGGACAGTTGGAAAGGTGGGAAGGCAGTGTGCATGTGCTGACGGATGCTCCCAAAAGCATTCCTATTGGACGCTGGGGAGCGTTCCCGTGCAGGCTCCGTTGGTACCGACGATACCCATATGCGAGGACTACATTCCTGCTTGTTCCTGGAGATATCAAAGTATCGGTAGTCTTGGGTTTGACCTTGATGCTTCGTGGAAGTCGATGCCGATACATCGAAGCATCGGAACCTGGGAGCATCGAGAGGTTCCAATGGAGGAAATCGGCCTCGGATGCTCTGATGATGTTGGTTCAAGGACCAGCATTGGAATTGATATGCCTGGCTATAGGCTTGGTGCCAAAGCCTGCACTCCTGAAGCTCTCGATGTTATCAGTACCAAGGCTGCCAGGAGTGCTGCCAAACCCCTCTCGAGGGTCAACATGCGTTAGTCTAGGGAGATAGATGATGCCTGGGTGGAATCACGTAAGGGGGGTCTGAGCCACCGTCCCAGAACATGGAACTGCTGGCTCTCTGGAGGTCGATGCCTTGGGAGCATCTCAGAGCCCCACTTGCGCTTTGGAGGACAGATTCTCCCACCAGAGCTGTCTGACTAGCAAGTCTGCATCAGAAGCACCTCTATGGGCGTCTCTATGCTTATGCTGAGATTTTTCCCTGCCCTTTGAATCGGTCTTTAATGTCAAAGATTTTGAAACGGCCACAGACTGACTTACTCTTATGTTTGGACTTTGAAGAAGCCCGAGAAGTCGCTGCCCTCAAAGTGGAAGCCACTGAGACAGAATCCAATATAGGAGGGCTCTGGCCACCAAGTCTGCACATAGCTGAAGCGGTAAACACTGAGGGCTTCCACCCTTCCATCATGAAAGCTCCTTGAGTAGAGCTCCCAGATGATTGTGTGCTTTGTCACTGCCGTGACCACAGCATCCACCTGAGGAAGTACAAAAAGCTGATCCATCTCACCTTGAGACAGCCAGGTGAGGACACCAGAGGACTATTTCTGGCGTCTCCCAGTGGGAGACTATAAGCGGATACATAGACTTCGGTAAGGGGAAAACCCAGACAAAATGAGTGAGACCATCCAAAATAGGGCCCATGTGGGAAGCCTGCACAAGGGCAGGCTCCTCAATGCGCAAGGCCCCCACAGCATTCTGAATGAGTGTGGAAAGATACTCCTTAGGAAACAGGCAATTACACGTGTATCTTTCCCTTCTAGTAGGGGAAGCTCCCCCTCATCTACTGACTCATCCAATTAAGATGAGAATGGAGAAGAGAATTCCTTTCAATCCCCACATAAGATGGGCAAAGAGACAGGCAAAATAGCAGAGTGTAGCATTTAATCCCTTGTCACCAGCACAAGAGGTGCCAAAGGGCCCCAAGGCCCCTATAGGGGAGATAAGGGCCTCAGACTCAAGGAGGGCTGCCAAGAAACTAGCAGAGACTGAAAAAAAATCCTGAGGTATTTCAGCAGCTTCTGCTCAAAGACGGCCAAGGAAGGACCCTAGGATCCCCCAGAGGGCCTAAAGGGGTTTGCCAGATTGAACTGGCAGCCGTCCCCCTCACCACGCTCCCCCTCCGCCAAGATCTTGCAGCTATCCAAGATACAGCAGTGGCATGCAGGTTAGTATCAGACCCCCCCCCCCCCCCATGGGGGGACCAAAAATGGATCCCAAGGCATTTCCCTCACACTTGAGGCAAAAGAGCCAGTTGTGGAGCTGCATGAAGTAGAGCTACAAATGGCAAATAAAACAAAAAAACTAAACCGTAGCAAAGAAACCTTGAAAAGGGAATCCCAGCCCCCGAAGTCAGTTCAGGAAACCCTAGGTCAGTGATGGCTAACCTTTTTGAGCCCGAGTGCCCAAACTGCCGCACAAAACCAAAGAATTTCCTCAAAGTGCCAGCACGTCAATTAAAGCCCCATTTGCATAAGGTGCTTCATTTGCATAAATATTTGCATAATGTTACCATACACTAACTTTTAGTAAACATGCCTCTTAATGAGTATATGGATAAAGAAAGACTAAAAGGTTTCTACATTACTATAATCCAGTACCAACCGCCAGGCACATTAGGAACTACTACAAACGCTGCCCATTTAGAACCCATAGCAAACCCGCCGTATCCTAACAGCACTACCAGGACTCACAAAGCACCATACTCTACCTATCAAAAGGCAACACTGCAAATATTAAACCAATACATCTCAGAGAACAACAATACATGACCTACTGGGGAAAGAACAAGTGGCAATGTCAAATAGGAATTATATAAACAGAATACCTCAGCTCAGTTACACATGCAGAACAGACCATCACCAAACAAGGAATCACAATTTAGAAACAGGAAGACAATAATTAAACTGGGAACCCCAAAAGCCAAACTTGGAATATACAACAACACTGTAGAAATAAAACTATATATTAATTTCCTCTTGTACTAAACAAAGCGCAAAAATTAATGATGCACATTTCCCAGAGCTGACATATTCCAGTTAATAAATTCAAAATAAAGAGATATTTTTCTACCTTTTGTGCATTTTTTTTCAGTTGCAATTGTTCCAGCCACTTTCTTCTGGTTTCTTCGTGTCTTCTGCTAACTCTCCATCTGCTGTCCATTTGTCCTTTCTTCTGTCTTCTTGTTTTTTTTTTCCATTCTCTCTCTACATCTGCTTTAACATACTAATCTTTCTCCTTTGGCTCTTTCCTCATTCCTATTTCATCTACTCAAAATTTACCCCTCCATCCTCAATCCCCACTTACTCTCCCAATACCCGGCCAATTGTAGATTTTTTATCCCTCCCACACAAAATATTTTTCCCCTCTCCATTTTACTCTCCCAGCCCCATCCCATTCTAATCCTCCCCCAACACCAGCTCCCTTCTAGTTCCAGCCTCACCCAGCATCCATTCCCTTCTAGTCCCTGCATCAGCCCATTTCCAGTCCTAGCAGCCCCCCAACCCAATACCAGTCCTATCCCCCCCTCATCAACCCACTTCCAGTCCTAACCCCCCATCACCCCATTTTCAGTTTTAAGCCCCCCCCTCTAACCCATTACCAGTCCTAACCCCCCACTTCCAGTCAGCCCCCCATAGCCCATTGCCAGTCCTAACCCCCCCATCAGCCCACAGTCCATTACCAGTCCTAACCCCATCAGCCCACCTCAAGTCCTAACCCCTCCCCCTCAGCCCATTTCTGGCCCCAGCCCCCCCTAGCCCCTCATCAGTCCTAAACCCCCCCATAGCCCATTACCAGTCCGACCCCCATCAGCCCACCTCCAGTGTTAACCCCCCATCAGCCCATTTCCAGTCCTAACCCCACCCAACAGCCCACCTCAAGTCCTAACCCCTCCCCATCAGCCCATTAGCAGTCCTAACCCCCCCCTAGCCCATTAGCAGTCCTAACCCCCCCTCTCTAGCCCATTAGCAGTCCTAACCCCCCCATAGCCCATTACCAGTCCTAACCCCCATCACCCCATTTCCAGACAGCCCCCATCAGCCCACAGCCCATTAGCAGTCCTAACCCCCCCTAGCCCATTAGCAGTCCTAACCCCCCCTCCTAGCCCATTAGCAGTCCTAACCCCCCTCCTAGCCCATTAGAAGTCATAACCCCCCCCTATCCCATTATCATTCCTAACCCCCCCCCCAGCCCATTAGCAGTCCTAACCCCCCCCCATAGCCCATTACCAGTCCTAACCCCCCCCCCCAGCCCATTAGCAGTCCTAACCCCCCCCTAGCCCATTATCAGTCCTAACCCCCCCAGCCCATTAGCAGTCCTAACCCCCCCATAGCCAATTACCCGTCCTAACCCCATCAGACCACCTCCAGTGTTAACCCCCCATCAGCCCATTTCCAGTCCTAACCCCCCCCAACAGCCCACCTCAAGTCCTAACCCCCCCCCATCAGCCCATTAGCAGTCCTAACCCCCCCCCAGCCCATTAGCAGTCCTAACCCCCCCCAGCCCATTAGCAGTCCTAACCCCCCCTCTCTAGCCCATTAGCAGTCCTAACCCCCATCACCCCATTTCCAGACAGCCCCCATCAGCCCACAGCCCATTAGCAGTCCTAACCCCCCCTAGCCCATTAGCAGTCCTAACCCCCCCCCTCGCCCATTAGCAGTCCTAACCCCCCCCTAGCCCATTAGCAGTCCTAACCCCCCCCCCCTCCTAGCCCATTAGCAGTCCTAACCCCCCCCTAGCCCATTAGCAGTCCTAACCCCCCTCCTAGCCCATTAGCAGTCCTAACCCCCCCCCCAGCCACTTATCAGTCCTAACCCCCCCCTAGCCCATTAGCTGTCCTTACCCCCCCCTAGCCCATTAGCAGTCCTAACCCCCCCAGCCCATTAGCAGTCCTAACCCCCCCCTAGCCCATTAGCAGTCCTAACCCCCCCTCTCTAGCCCATTAGCAGTCCTAACCCCCCATCACCACCACCCCATTTCCAGACAGCCCCCATCAGCCCACAGCCCATTAGCAGTCCTAACCCCCCCTAGCCCATTAGCAGTCCTAACCTCCCCAGCCCATTAGCAGTCCTAACCCCCCCCTAGCCCATTAGCAGTCCTAACCCCCCTCTCTAGCCCATTAGCAGTCCTAACCCCCCATCACCCCATTTCCAGACAGCCCCCATCAGCCCACAGCCCATTAGCAGTCCTAACCCCCCCTAGCCCATTAGCAGTCCTAACCCCCCCCTAGCCCATTAGCAGTCCTAACCCCCCCCTAGCCCATTAGCACTCCTAACCCCCCCACTCTAGCCCATTAGCAGTCCTAACCCCCCCCACTCTAGCCCATTACCAGTCCTAACCCCAATCACCCCATTTCCAGACAGCCCCGATCAGCCCACAGCCCATTAGCAGTCCTAACCCCCCCTAGCCCATTAGCAGTCCTATCCCCCCCCTCCTAGCCCATTAGCAGTCCTAACCCCCCTCCAGCCCATTAGCAGTCCTAACCCCCCCTCCTAGCCCACTAGCAGTCCAAACCCCCCCCTCCTAGCCCACTAGCAGTCCTAACCCCCCCCCTAGCCCATTAGCAGTCCTAACCCCCCCCTCCTAGCCCATTAGCAGTCCTAACCCCCCCCCCCCTCCGCGCCCATTATCAGTCATAACCCCCCCCCCCTCCTAGCCCATTAGCAGTCCTAACCCCCCCCCCCCAGCCCATTAGCAGTCCTAACACCCCCCCCCCCGGCAAATTTAAAAAAAGAAAAAGAGGGCTCTGGCTGCTGCCGCGGACGCGGCAGCATGCAGTGTCCCGCGGGGCCCCCTCCGCCCGCTAAGCCCCTCTGCAAGGGCTTTCAGATTCGCGAGGGAGACAGCGTCTCCCTCGCGTCTCTTGTTAAGCCCGCAGGGGCTAATGGGAAATTTCCCATCAGTCCCTCGCGTCTAAAGGGGCTGATGGGAAATTTCCCATTAACCCTACGGGCTTAACAGAGACGCGAGGGAGACGCTGTCTCCCTCGCGAATCTGAAAGCCCTTGCAGAGGGGCTTAGCGGGCGGAGGGGGCCCCGTGGGACACTGCATGCTGCCGCGTCCGCGGCAGCAGCCAGAGCCCGCTTTTTCTTTTTTTGCGGACCTTCACGCGTGCCAGCTGCAAGGCCTTCGCGTGCCACAGCTGGCACGCGTGCCATAGGTTCGCCATCGCTGCCCTAGGTGGTCTGCCCCAGTCACCTCCCCAGGCCCAAGAAATCTGCTGATAGAGAAGCAAAGCTGCCTTTTTTGTTTTTTTTAAATTCAGAGCAGTTTCATTGCAGATGGCAAAGAGCCAAATGGAAGCCACAATGGAGAGAATAAAAACAGCAGAAAAATCAAAGCAGACAGACTACAGCAAGAAGCAAGAGGGACCTGGGTCCAAATTAACCCCTAACCCTGGCACCCCCATGGGGTCCTCTGTCCTCTCTCTGGCCCACCAGTGCTGGGAGCCATAGGAAACTGCACTGGACACAGAGCAGTTGTCGGCTTGAGAAGACAAGGGCATACTTGAGCTCCAAGCAAACCCTGGGTCTACTGGTCTGTCTCATAGGACCATGGCCTGGGCCAGGGAAATAGGCTGCACCAGTCCACACACCTTGCCCCCTGCTGGAAGCAAACAATACTGGTTTCTCTCAGTGCTGCACCAGTAGATAATCCAAGTGATATCACAACACTAAAAATTACTCTGGTCTGTGATGGCTGAGGAACATAACCCACTCATCTGAACTGATCTAGGAGTATGTTAAGGAAAGCAATATATATTGTAAGATATTGAATGGTGAATCATACCTTTTTTCTAGTTTGCAATAACATGAACACATGAACTGTCTAATTAGTTAAACCCTTACTCCTCACAGCACATTTTCCATGTTGGCTAATGTGAAAAGTGACGAGAGCAACAAGTCAAACTGAACCATCCTGGAACTCTAAACAAAGAAGGAAAATTACAACAAAGCAAGCAATTTCTATCTAAAAAGATACATTTATTTCAGAATTCACAGCAGAGGGCTCAAAGGTCAAGCTGTGCTAGCCTGGTGAAGACTGAGTACTTGTATCTAGTTCTTATAGTCACGTGATTATTTACTATGTACCCAGACCTTAAACAATTCCTGTTAAGCCTTGTGCCTAAAAGGTAAGCAATGTATCTTAACTCTGTTTCTGCAGTATATAAACTGAGTCCTGCGTCTACATACACATTTATATTCATATATTTATTTTACACACAAATCTGTTTGCAACAACCCCTCCAAGTGTGACTTGTAACTACAGAGGCCCAAATCTGACAGTATGTGTATACTGAAAAGCCATTAATCCAAGTTGAATTATTATTTAGGCCATTACCTTTTTTCCACTGCAGGTTTCTGAGCGTGGCCCTTTGTAACCTTGACCCAAGATGACATTTTGAACCCTGGAAACCAACAACAAATAAAAATGTCATCTTTAGTTTGATGGTTTTCCCCCAGTGAAGAAATTGTTACAAAATTTGAAAGTTAGTAATTTCTGAGCTACAGCTGGAAAATCCTGCGTGCTAGTTCACCCAGGTGACTAGAACATGGAAATGGGAGACTGCCACCAGGTGGAGGATCCAAAAGAAACAGTGGTCAGCCAGCCTGAAAACAGCAGCAGCTGGAAAGAGCAGTGACCACTGTAACAGGGTAGAAGCATTAGAGGTCTAAAGCTGAAGAACAAAGCAGCAGCCCTGAGGCAGGGCAAAAAGGAAGACTGGGAAGAACACTAGCAGTCCTAGACTCTGGCCATAAAAGCACCCTCCCTAATGTCCAGATTTTTCTTTAAGATTTTTCAACCCATGCTGAGCACTTTTTTTTTAAATATTGCTATAAATAAAACCTGAAATCATTTAAAGGACGCCGATTTTACATACGGCTTAAAATGTTACCTTTCAAGATGACATTTTACTTACCAATTTAATGTCCTTTTCTCGAGTCTTGCTTGAACAGTCCAGACAAGTGAGTTGTGTTCCCCTACTAGCAGATTGGTGGAGACAAAGAATCAATGAAAAGCCCAGGTTTCAATGACATCACTTCCATGCCTCTATTCGTCTCAGCCACCAGAGATCTCTTCAGTATTTGTCCCAAAGCATATGCGAGACACATGGCAAGCCTCACACCACCTCAATTGAAGGCAACTGAGTAATCTGAGAACTACGAACAGGAAAGCATAAAACAGAAGGCTGTCCGCCTGCGCATGGTCACCCAAGCAGTAATGCTTGACAAAATTGGAAAGTGATGCCCACGTTGCCGCCCAACAAAACGTCTCCAGGGGCTACCGAGCTCCACTCAATAGGACACTTGCACTCGAGTAGAATGGGCATGTAACCCTCTGGAATCGGCCGGTTCTGCAACAGATATGCTGAGGCAATGGCCTCCTTAATCCAGTGCCCCAAAGTCGATTTAACTGTCGCGTCACCTTTGCGCACAATCAAACAGCACAAAAAGATGGTCAGACTTACGAAAATAATTTGTACCCTTCAAGTACTGGAGAAGCACCTTTTGGACATCCGCAAAGGCGAAAATCCTTATCCTTCACCCGACACTGCTCCTCAGAAATGGAGGGCAGGCAGACCACCTGGTTCACATGAAAGAGAGAAACCACCCTAGGCAAGAAGGAAGGCACAGGCTGAATGGAAAACAGCCTTCTTTGAGAAGGACAGATAAGGATCTCGGCAAGACAAAGCCTGCAGCTTGAAAATCCGACTTACTGAACAGATCGTGACCAAATCCTTCATAGTAGCACACAAGGGTGCCGATATCAGGGCCCTAAGCACTAAACAGATACCAGGAAGGGACTACAGACCAGAGGGGAGGACAGATGCCGAACCCCCTGGAGAAAGCGCAAGACTATCAGCCACTGGACCTTGGAAACAGGCCAAATGATGCCACCTGAACTTTCAGGGAGCTAAGGGAACAGCCCTTCTCCATGCCAACAGAGATGGCACCTTGCCCACCTCAGGAGCTATCTGCCCAGCACCGCACAATCGCTCAAAGAGGTACCCCACAAGTGTGCTAGCCTGGTAGACCTCCTCCAGACTTTGAGCAGTGACAACTGCTGCCAGAGAATAACACACTACTTACAAACTAGCCATCTCCTTTCAAGAGCCAAGCCGTGAGAAGGGAACAGGGTCCTCCAGGATGATAGATCTCCAACGCAATATTCCCCCAGAGATGAAGGCAACCAAAGAGACGGCACATCAGTATCTCTGAACCATGCTCACCTTGGCCAATCTGGCATCACCAGGACAATCCTGCCCAGGCGGTGTTCTATATGCCAAATCACATGCCCCCATCAGGAGCCATGGTGAAAAAAACACATACAGCAGATGCTGACTTGGCCAAGTCTGGGTCAGGGCATTGATATCCTCCGACACTGTCTCTGTGCAGTGAACAAAGCAGCAGCAAGCTTTGGCACTGGAGTAGGCCACCATCAGATCTATTTCAGGGCAACCCCAGGGGCGCAGATTCAACTGAAAACACCTCCTGACAACTCCCACTCTCCAGGATCCAGAAAGTGCCAGCTGAGGAAGTCTGCTTCCACATTGTCCACCCCAAAATATGCTAAGCAGACAAGGCTAGGAGGTTCTTCTCCACCCAGGCAAACAGGAGAGCCATCTCCAGAGCTACGCCGGCACTCCTCGTGCCTCCTTGCCGATTGACATAAGCCACTGTCGAGGTATTCTCTGAAAACACTCAAACTGCCTGGCCCTCAACCAGGGGCCAGAAATACAGAAGAGTCAACCTGATGTCGTTTGCCTTGAGGCTGTTGACAGACCACATCGCTTTCCTGTGGTTCCAATGGTCATGGGCCATATGGTCTTGGCAATGGGTTCCCCAGCTTGAGAAACTGGCATTAGTTGTCAAGAGGACCCAAGAGAAATTGTCCAGTGACATGCCCTTCCTCAGATGACAGGGCTGCTGCCTCCACTGCAAGCTGGACTTCATAGAAACATAGAAATATGACGACAGAAAAAGAACACATGGCCTATCTAGTCTGTCCTTATAAACAACAACTACAACAGTCCCCTTTTTTCCTTTAGAGATCCTCTGTGTTTGTCCCATGCTTTTTTTTATTCAAATACTGTCCTCATCTCTACCACCTCCACTGGGAGACTATCCCACAGATCCACCACTTTCCGTAAAGAAATATATTTCTGCATATCACTCCTGAATCTATCCCCTTTCATCCTCATCCCATGTCCCCTCATAGCAGAACTTGCTTTCAATTGAAAGAGGCTCTCCCCCTGTACATTTATGCCACAGAGGTATTTGAACATCTCAATCATATCACCTCTATCCCGCCTTTCCTCTAAGGTGTACATATTAATATCCTTAAGTCTGTCCTCATATGCTTTACAATGAAGACCACTAACCATTTTAGTAGCCACCCTCTGTACCGACTCCATCCTGTTTATATCCTTTTGAAGGTGCGGTCTCCAGAATTGCACACTATACTCCAAATGAGGTCACACCAAAGACTTATACAGAGGCATAATCATCTCCTTTTTTCTGCTAGCCATTCCTCTCCGTATGCACCCAAGCATCCTTCTAGCTTTTGCCATCGCCTTTTCTACCTGTTTAGCTACTTTAAGATCATCAGACACAACCACGCCTAGGTCCCGCTCTTCTTTAGTGGACAAAAGTACTTCACCCCCTATATTATATTGCTCCCTTGGATTGCTGCAGCCCAAATGCATGACCTTACATTTTTTAACACCATAAACAAGAACGGGACCCTGCACTCGAACCCCCTGAGATCTCAAGGAGCACGGAGTCAGCAAAGACTGCTGGAGGGATCACATGTGAGCACACGCCCACGGTATCATCTCTATGGCTGCCACCATCAATTCTAGAAACTGAAGATCATCCCAAATGCTGGGAGCCTGCTGCACACAGAACAGCACCAGATAATCCAACAGTCTTGACTTTCTCCTCTTCCCACTCGAGTGTCTAAACGTGCTCCCAGAAACTCTAGGGACTGGGAGGGCAACAGCTAGCTCTTTCCCCGATTGATCACCCAGCCAAGACTTTCCAGAAGACACCACTCTGGACGCCACCCGACAGACTTCCGAAAAGAGAATGGGTCCGGATGAGCCAGCTGCCCAGATATGGATGGACAAAGATCCCTTGGCACTATAGCCACCACCACCATGCACATGGAGAACATCCTCGGAGTGATGGATAGCCCAAAAGGAAGGGCGGGGAACTGACAGCGAGTAAAGCATGGCAGAAAACGTCTGCTGATCTGCCCAGATCAGGATATGAAAATACACCTTGGCCAGATCAAGAGAAGTCAAGAACCCCCCCTCCGACGCACTGCTTGATCACAGAGCACAAAGTTTCCATCTGAAAGTGCAGGATATGCAAGTGCTCATTGACCCCCTTGAGGTCCAGAATGGGCCAGAATGAACCATCCTTTCTGGGCACCATGAAATAGATGGGAGTATCTGCCCTTGCCCTGCTCATCCAAAGGTGCATATTAACTATGCTTTTACTGTGGCATGCGTTACAGGTGCTAGAGTAGGAACATGCATTGGAGCCGCATGGGTGGAATGCACGTACAGACTGTGCAACTGCCAGGTGCACAAAAGGATAAGATGCTACTAAAGCATGCAGAAAACCCCCACACCATGCCAACGGCCACCTGCAGTCCACCCCAAATTGTGTCTCAGGAAGATGAAATTGGGAGCACCCAAAAAAGACAGTGACGAGGTCAAGCCTTGGTACTCACTCCCTGAGAGTGACAGACAGAATTTGTGACGAGGTCAGGTCGACTATTCCCCAAAACTGTTTTTTTTACTGGCTTTGCTGCACTGTGTGGCTGGCAGGCAGATCCCTCCGAGAGCCTTGTATCATCCATCTTCAGGAGAGAACAAGGGGGACGGGGGGGGGGGGGGTGCTGAGGTTGTATGAGGCTGCTGCACTCTTCCAGATCCTTCCAATTTCTGGCTGCTCAACAGGCTCATCACGATAAGCGCATGGAGATGAACCAATTTTCCCTCCTCCTATGGCTACTGAAAAGACTGCAGTCTACTGAAGCCTCCTACATCGTATTCAAGTGAGTAGGTCACCCTCAAGGCTGTCATTCATGTGCATTTAAGCCATCTTTTTCTCACAATCTTCAGATTTCCAAGATGGAGCGTTCTGTTGAATTATGCCAAAGAGGAAGGGGGAACTGCAGAAGACTCCTCCTTAAACGCAGAAGAATTCCTCCAGCATTTCCACAATTGTTGATCTGATGGACTCTTTCCTACGGCTCCAGGAAGGGAACCGAGAAGAAACCAGCGTTAACCCGGCTAGGTCGACGCTGGGGCAGGGAAGCCTGGTGTCTTCTTCGGGGTGCAATCTAACACTGGACCTGCGACCCTTCGCTTTACCTATGGATTCCCTCAGACTGGGCTCACCAGGGGCTGCCGAAACCATGGCTGGTTTGATGGCTTCTCCAAGGGGAGAAAGTGTGCCAGAGTCGAGTCAGGCAAAGGATAAACAGCCGGGGTCAGCAACTGTGGTCTCAAGAGGGGGCAGAGTGCACTGGCAAGCGACTCCCAACCTGCCCCGCTAGTGTATGAGAAGAACGGTGTTTCTTCAGCGGCTATAGAGGCTCGGACAGAGCTTTGGGCTATTCCCCCCTTCTCTCTGGAGAGTCTTGAGCACATCAAGT
Organism: Ichthyophis bannanicus; assembly: GCA_033557465.1. Lineage (NCBI taxonomy): Eukaryota > Metazoa > Chordata > Amphibia > Gymnophiona > Ichthyophiidae > Ichthyophis > Ichthyophis bannanicus. The sequence continues at coordinate 173,634,128 of CM066034.1, forward strand.
TAGACTCAATTTGGACTGCCATAACCAGGTTGTGTGAGTGTTCGGTTTCCCAAACTAATAAATCTTTGCAGATGGCACAGTGTAAACTGTGTATGGAAAAATGAGGAAGATATTGCAGCTGTGAAAACAATGGCAGAAGGTATTTAACAATAAAGTTCAGCAAAATGAAGAGTATGTTAATAATACGGTTAAAGACATTACTGGTCAAAAATTTAAAACCAATGTTGGAAAATCAGAGCTACACATTTGCATCTATTGAACTTCCCCAGATCACCTATGATTGCTGCAAGAGAAATGTTTAGAGCATATTTATCTGAAGATCTGGGAGTTTTGCCGGAATCCCATCCCCAGCCTTACTAGGATTTACTATGTACCAATGGGAAAGAAATCTGCGGGAGAGGGGGCGAAATCTCCTGATGGTGGAATAATCCTATGGACATTTTAAATGTTTTGGAGCTACTGGAAACATCAGTTTCAGACACAGTTATGCCTGTTACTTTGATAATAACCTTGGCACTGTCCTCTGATCAGGAGTAGCTGCTCAAATTGTATTGTATAAAGTGGTCTTCCTTATTTAAAGGGATGTCTGCTTATTTTTCCAGATTTAACTCTGGATACACAGAAGATAAAGCACAGTTACTTACCTGTAACAAGTGATCTCTGGGAACAGCAGGAATTAGTCCTCACATATGGGTACGTCGGTACCGACAAAGCCTGCGCAGGAAAGCTCCCCAGCTTCCCAGAAAGAAAGCTTTTGGGAGCCTCCCACAGCGCCTGCGCGCTGCCTTCCCGCCTTTCCTAACCAACTCTCCTCAGTTCAAGTTTAAAGCTGAGACAATAGAGAGAGAGAGGAAAGGAAAGAAAGAGAGAGAGATACAACTCCTAGGGGAGGTGGGAGGGTTGTGAGGACTAATTCCTGCTGTTCCCAGAGATCACCTGTTACAGGTAAGTAACTGTGCTATCTCCAGGAACAAGCAGGAATGAGTCCTCACATATGGGGACTCCCTAGCTAAGATGCCTGGGAGATCCCCAAGGGTATGAGACCCTGAAAGGTTCCTCGTCTTCCTAAGGATCTCAGGCAGCCATTAAGGGACGGAGGGCAGGAGTTGTTTAAGAATGGAACAGATGTCTGAGGACAGCCTGACCAAACAAGGCATCCCGGCGGGAGTCCTTGTCCAAACAGTAATGGGCTGTGAAGGTATGAACCGAGGCCCAGGTGGCTGCTCGACAGATCTGGTCGATGGACACAGAATGAAGATGAGCCATAGAGGCGGCCATGGCCCTCACATTGTGAGCTGTGACATGGCCCTCACATTGTGAGCTGTGACATGGCCCTCCAGAGAAAGGTTCTTACTCTGGTAAGCAAAAGAAATACACTGAGCAATCCAATTGGACAGTGTTCTCTTAGAGACTGGAAGTCCTAAATGAGAAGGATCAAAAACAACAAAAAGCTGGGAAGACTTTCTATGTTGCTGTGTCCTGTGTAAGTAAAAAGCAAGAGCTCTTTTACAATCTAGAGTATGAAGGTTCCTCTCTGCACTGGATGCATAAGGAGCTGGAAAAAAGAAAGGTAAATATACCTCTTGATTAAGATGAAAAGGTGAGACTACTTTAGGCATAAAGTGAGGATTTGTCCTAAGGACTACCTTATCATGATGGAACCTTGTATAAGGTGGATTAGCCACTAGGGCCTGCAGTTCACTGATCCGACGAGCAGAAGTGACTGCAATAAGGAAAATAACCTTCCAGGAAAGAAATTTCAAGGAGGTAGTGGCTAAGGGTTCAAAAGGTGGCTTCATAAGCTGACCAAGAACCAAGTTTAAGTCCCATGCCACCGGAGGAGGTCGAATGGGAGGTTTTGTTAAAGTTAGGCCTCTCATGAATCTTGCAATAAGAGGATGAGAGGAGATAGGTTGTCCATTGAGAGGCTTAAGGGATGCTGCAATAGCACTCAAATGGACCCTTACTGAATTTGTTTTAAGGCCTGCATTGGAGAGATGCAGGAGATATTCCAATAGAGAATTCACAGGAAGTGCCAGAGGGTCAAGACCCTTTTGAGCACACCAAATGGAAAATCGTTTCCACTTAAAAGCATAGGAACGCCTAGTGGAAGGTTTTCTGGAAGCATGGAGGATATCCTTCACTTGCTGAGAAAGATTGAAGTCTTGAAGGTCTAGGCCTTCAGTAACCAAGCTCTGAGGTGAAGGGACTTGGGATTTGAAAGCCACAAAGTCCCTTCCTCCTGGGACAGAAGGTCTGGCGCAGCTCCCAAGTCCAGGGAGGGGGCTTGGGAGAAATGCAGAAGTAGAGGGTACCACACTTGCCGTGGCCAGCGTGGAGCTATGAGGATCATAGATCCTTGATCCCTCTGGAGTTTGAACAGAGTCTTGGGAATCAAAGGAATGGGTGGAAAGGCATACAGGAAGCCCTGATCCCAATGAAGGAGGAAGGCATCCTTGGCCTGAACTCCCTGACACGGAATTCTGGAACAGAACCGGGGAAGTTTGGCATTCCACGGACTTGCAAAGAGGTCTATGTCCGGGGTTCCCCATTCCTGGAAGATTCTGAGTACCTGATCCATGTGCAGGGACCATTCATGTGGAAGCAGAACTCGACTGAGTCTGTCTGCCCAAGAGTTTTGGATTCCTGGGAGGTATACTGCCAGGAGATGGATTTGATGCTCTCTGGCAAAGGCCCATAATCTTAGAGCTTCGTTGCAAAGCGAAAGAGAGCCAGTTCCTCCTTGCTTGTTTATGTAAAACATGGCTACTTGATTGTCCGTGTGAATGAGGCCTGTCTTGTAGCTGAGGAGGGTATGAAAGACCTTGAGAGCTAGGAACACTGCTCGAAGTTCCAAGTGGTTGATATGAAGAGAGGTCTCCTGTGGGGACCAAATGCCTTGGGTGGAGAGGTCTTGTAGATGAGCTCAACCTGTTTGGGAGGCATCTGTTGTGAGGGTTGCCTGGGGCAACAAAGGTTGGAAGGGGGACCCCAGCAACAGATTTTGAGTGGACATCCACCATTGGAGAGACCAAAAGAGACGTTTGGAGGTTGCTATTTGGTCTGAGAGAGCTCCTGAAGCTTGAGTCCACTGGGTGGACAAAGTCCATTGAGCTGCTCTCATGTGTAGGCGAGCATAGGGTACCACATGTACTGTGGAAGCCATATGACCTAGCAGCTGTAGCATCTCCCTGGCAGTTAAATGGCTCTGACTGAATCTGGGAGGCTAACTGCACTAGACGTTGACAACGGGCCTGAGGAAGATAGGCCCTTGCAGAAGTGGTGTCCAACCAGGCCCCTATGAATTCCAGGGACTGAGTAGGGGTGAGCTGGGACTTTGGGAGGTTTACCACAAGTCCCAGGTATTGCAGAATGCGCCTGGTGCAGTTCAGGGAGATCTGAGCCTATGACTGGGTTGGAGCTCGGATGAGCCAGTCGTCCAGGTATGGGAAGACAAATATTCCCAGAGTGTGTAGAAATGCAGCAACTATTGCCATGCATTTGGTGAACACTCTTGGAGCAGAGGCTAGACCGAAAGGAAGCACTCTGTATTGGTAATGTTTTTGGGGGGTTTTTTAAAAGAAAAGAAAAGACCGGCGGTACCGGTCCGGCGTCGGGGAAGGCAGACACGCGACCAAAGGTGAAATTAGACATACCTGCTAATTGTTGTTCCTGGAGTAGACCCAGTCTGGTCCCGGACCTCTGAGTTGTCAACACCTTAATCAGCAGCTTGGAGACTGAGGAACCACCTTCTTTTCATGTCGTCACTCCTATATAACTCTGGCATCCGCCTCCCTCCATCAGTACCCTAATGACAAAGCAGACTCACCAGAGCAACAAATAAGTTAAGACCTCACTTACACCCCGCAAGGTCCAACCCCCCCAGCACTGAAACATCAAAATTAACTAACACACGAACTGTGAACACTGAGGGTGCCCAGACTAACCTCTCACCTGTCCGACCACCCCCCGTAAAGATGACATCTAAACGTCTCTTCTTACCTGTCATCAGAGAAAAAACAGAAGACCGTGCTGCAAGCCCCCTCCTTCAACACCAGGTGGGATGCGGGACCAGACAGGGTCTACTCCAGGAACAACAATTAGCAGGTATGTCTAATTTCACCTTCCTGTTCGTAGCCCCAGTCTGGTCCCGGACCTCTGAGTAAGTACCAGAGCAGTAAAGCTAACGGGAGGGCCCAGCCGCAACCGCTTGCAGCACCGCCGCCCCGAAACCGGCATCCTGCGCAGACTGAACGTCCAACCGGTAATGTCTAATAAAGGGAGACAAAGACGACCACGTGGCCACCCTACAAATCTCCGCTGGCGGCACAGCTTGGAGCTCCGCCCAGGACGCAGCCTGGGCTCTAGTGGAATGGGCCCTCAGCCCCTCCGGCACCGGTCTTCCCTTCAGCAAGTAGGCTGACGAAATCGCCTCCCGGATCCACCGGGCGATGGAGGCCTTGGAGGCCGCCTCTCCTCGGCGTGGACCCGCGAACAGGATAAACAAACCTCTCCGAGCGGCAGAACTCTGCCGTACGCCGAAGATACCTCTTCAAGGCCCGACGGACATCTAGCGTCCGCGATACGGAACCCGATGAGCCCGCCCGGAACACTGGTAATGAAATCTCCTGATTCAAATGGAATGCCGACACGACCTTGGGTAAGAACGCCGGCACAGGCCACAAGACCACCTTGGACTCTAAAAAAGACAAGAACGGTTCCTTACAGGACAGCGCCTGCAACTCCGATATGCGCCTGGCCGAACAAATAGCCACCAGAAACACGACCTTCAACGTGAGATCCTTCAAGGAAGCCGAGCTTAAGGGCTCGAAAGGCTCCCGCTCCAGCGCCGTCAGCACAAGAGGAAGATGCCACTGCGGTACCGGCTGACGTCTGGGCGGTCGAATTAACGCCACCGCGCGAAAGAACCTCTTGACATCCCGATGCTCTCCAATGGATCTACCGGCCACCCGTCCGCGGTAGCACGACAGGGCCGCGACCTGCACCCGAAGCGAGGCCGCCGCCAGACCCTTGTCAAAACCGCCCTGCAGAAAGTCCAAAATCTGAGAGAGAGACGCCTTGAGCGCCACCGAGTGCCGCTCGCTGCACCACGCCTCAAACACTCTCCAGACCCGAACATACGCCAAAGACGTGGACCTCTTACGAGCTTTCAACAGTGTGGAAACCACCGCCGAGGAATAGCCCCTTCTCCTCAACCGAGCCCTTTCAATAGCCAAGCCGTAAGCGAGAACCGATCCACATGAGGCATGAATAGAGGCCCCTGCGCCAGCAGATCCGGGCGGACCGGCAGCCGCCACGGCTGCGCGACCAGAAGCCTCCGCAGGTCTGCATACCAAGGGTGGCGCGGCCAGTCCGGAGCTATCAGGATCACCATCCCCCCGAAGCTCTCCACCCGCTGGAGCACCCGGCCAATGAGCACCCACGGCGGAAAGACTTACAACAGCTGGCCCTCCGGCCAGGGCTGAATCAGCGCATCGAGACCCTCGGACATCCGCTCCCTTCGCCTGCTGAAGAAGCGGCTGGCTTTCGCCGAGCTGAAAGTGGCCATCAGGTCCATCACCGGCGTGCCCCACCGCCGCGTGAGCATCCCGAACACCTCCGGATGGAGGACCCACTCTCCTGGATCCACCCGCACGCGACTGAGAAAGTCCGCCTCCACATTGTCCACTTCTGCCACGTGCGCCGCCGACACCGCCAGAAGATGCCGCTTGGCCCACGCGAATAGAGTCTCGGCCTCTGCCTCGAGAGCCGCGCTGCTGGTCCCGCCCTGGCGATTGATATAGGCCACGGCCGTGGCGTTGCCTGAGAATACTCGTACCACCGATCCGACGAGGATCGGCTGGAAACATTCCAACGCCAGAGACACCGCCCGCAATTCCAGGCGATTGATCGACCACGAACGCTCCTGAGGGTCCCACTGTCCCTGAGCGAACTGGCCCCGACAGTGGCCCCCCCAACCCTGAAGGCTGGCATCCGTCGTCAACGCTATCCACTCGGGCACCGCCAGGGGCCTCCCCCTCTGCAAGGAGCGGGGGTCCAACCACCAGCACAGCCCCGCCCGCGTCTCGTCCGGGCAGGCGAGTCTTTGAGACAGGGGGTCCCGCTGGTGCGACCAGCGCCTTGGCAGCGCCCTCTGCAAGGGCCGCATGTGGGCCCTTGCCCACGGTACCAGATCGAGGGAAGCCACCATGGTGCCCAGCAGTTGCAGATACTGCCACGCCGTGGACTCACGTCTCTTCAAGAACTGCCATACCAACAACCGCAACTTCTGCGCTCTCTGTCGAGGAAGGAACACCTGCCCGGTTCCCATGTCGAAGCGCGCTCCCAAGTATTCCATGTCTTGGGAGGGAACCAACTGGCTCTTTGCCCTGTTGACCACCCAGCCGAGGCTTTCCAGGAACCCGACTACCCAGGACGTGGCCAGCACGCTTTCGTCCCTCGACTTTGCCCTGATCAACCAGTCGTCCAGATACGGGTGCACCAGGACGCCTTCCTTGCGCAGAGCCGCCGCCACCACTACCATCACCTTCGTGAAGGTGCGCGGCGCCATCGCTAGACCAAACGGCAGCGCACGGAATTGGAAATGACCGAAGGGCACCGCAAAGCGGAGAAACCGGTGGTGCTCCTGCCGAATGGGAATGTGAAGATAGGCCTCTGACAGATCCAGAGCAGTGAGAAACTCGCCCGGCTGGACCGCTGCAATCACGGACCGGAGAGTTTCCATGCGGAAGTGGGTCACCCGAAGGCACCGATTTACCCCTTTGAGGTCCAGGATAGGCCGGAACCCTCCGTCCTTCTTTGGGACCACGAAATAGATGGAGTAGCGACCGCAACCGTGTTGGTCTGGCGGTACCGGCTCGATCGCCCGAAGGTCTAGCAGCCTTTGCACGGTCTCCCGCACCGCCGCGCACTTGTTGGGCGCCTTGCAGGGGGGCCGCACGAAGGCATCGCGCACTGGTCGCTGTAGCTCCAGCGCGTATCCGTCTGATGACCTCCAGCACCCACTGATCCGAAGTCACGTGGACCCAGGCGCCATAGAACTCCCGCAGCCTTCCTCCTATGGGAACCAGCGGCCCCTGGGTCCGCCGTATCTCATTGCGCCTTGCGCAGGGCCGAGGCGGAGGAGGAGGTCGAGCCCCCCCCCCCCAAAACCTCTGCCGGCTCCCCTGAAACCCCTGGTTTCGGACAGGAAACCTGCCCCGCTGACTGGTAGTGAACCGTGGGAAGCGAGAGCGTCGAAAGTCCCGCTGTTGAGATCTGCTTGACGCGGCGCCACGGCCTTGCTTGGGTTTGTCCTCTGGCAGCTTACCACCCTTAGACTCGCCCAGGTCCTTGACCAACTTCTCCAGATCCTCTCCAAAGAGGAGGCGTCCCTTGAACGGGAGTTTACTCAGCCTGGCCTTCGAAGAGGGATCCGCCGCCCAGGAACGGAGCCACAGGTACCGTCTGGCAGCTACCGCCGACGCCATACTGCTGGATAGACCCCGCATGAGGTCATAGTGCAGGTCAGATAAATAGGCCGCCCCCGACTCCAGGCGGGCCGCCTCCACAGATTTGCCCTCCGTCTGCACCGGTCGCAACTGTTGAGACCAGCGAAGACAGGCCCTGGCCACCCAGGCCCCACAAATAGCTGCCTGGAGGGACAGGGCACTAGTGTCAAACACCTGACGCAGGAGGGCATCCAGTTTCCTGTCCTGGGCATCCTTGAGTGCCGCGCCGCCTTCCACTGGGATGGTGGTCTTCTTTATAACCGCCGCCACCGCAGCATCCACCTTGGGGGGCGTGAAGACCTCCCGATCCCGATCCACCAGAGGATATAACCGCCCCAATATCCGCGACCCCCTCAGGGCCGCCCCCGGGACGTTCCACTCTTCCTGAATCAGCTCTTGGAAGACCCGATGAACCGGGAAGGCTTGCTGAGACTTACGGAAGACTTGTAACAAAGGGTCCTCCAGAGACTCGTCCTTTGACGGCCCCTGCGCTGGCATATTTAAGGCGCTCAGCGTCTCAGCGATCAGGGCCGGCAGTTCTTCCCTCCGGAAGACTCTGATCACCCTGGCGTGCTCCTCCTTGTCATCGAGCTCCCCCTCTTCCAAGTCTTCTTCAGGAAGCCCAGCCTCGCCTTCCTCCTCCGACAGGCGCCCCGCCGAGGCCAGGGAGGGCTCAACCGACTCCGCATCCAACCGCAGCCTCTTGCTGCTGGGTTGGTCCTCTACGGGGAGAGCCAAAGAGCCACGCTTCGCGTGGACCCCTTCCGAAGACTCTGACATTGGAAGAGACAGGTCCCCCACTGCGCGCCGCAGCAAGGCCACAAACTCAGGGGGAAAAATGGACTCAAGTCCGCTCGTCCAGGGAACCTGGGGCACTGATCCCGTCGCAGTGGTCGACGGCTCCGCCCGGGATGAGCCTGGAAGAGAGTCAGCCGCAGGCCCTACCTCCAACCCCGGCAGCTCCCCCACGCTCACCCCGGGGGGATCCAGAGTTGCTGCCTCCTTAGAGCAACTTTTACACACCCCGGAGTCCAACAGGGAGGATCTCTTAGCCCCACAAATCATGCAATGGGGCTTTGGCGACATATCTCTAGAGTGCGTCTCTCCACAGGGAATGCTCCCCAATCCCCAAGGGAACCAGCCCCTCAGGGGAAGATGAGCCCGCTGCGCCTAGCCGTGCGGCGGGTCCCAAGCAAAGGCAAACCTCCGCTGCCTCCGCCTATATCTGGAAAGGCACTGACGCTTTGCTTTTTTTTTTTTTTTTTTTTTAAGCACCCCTCAATAAAAATAAAACAGCCCAGCCGGCTCCCCGGGACCACCCGCACAACCTCACGGAAGGTCTAGCCGCCGGGCAAGGGCCGGGAAAAAACGCGGGAGCCAAAGAAGCACTCCCGCGCGAACGCCACGTGGCCGGGCCTGCACAGCCGCAAGGCGCACCCGTGCCGCGATGAGGAGAAGAAGCGGCTGCTGAAATCGCGATCCCCCACCCCCCGCTTGCCTTACCTGAGCTGCAAGCGCAGCGAAGCAGAAGCAGAAGCGGAGGGCGTCGCAACGTCCGAGGAGGAGGGAAGGCCCCCAGTTCCGTCCTGCAATTCCCTCGCGGCGGACCGGCTGCAGATTCCCCCCTTGTCGTCCAGCCAGAGGCGCGCTCACAGGCAGGTCCTCTGTTTGGCGCGTGGCTGGACGCAAATCGCTCTCTGCCGGCTCAGCTCCCCTGCCCCAAACCGGGGGCGAACCGGCCCCTCCGATCCCGCCGTGCACAGCACAGGGGCAAGACGAACAGAGGGAGAGGAGAGTCTAAGGCACCGGTCCTATACCTTAAAGGCACAGAACACCTTTCTTTCTTGTATTTTTTTTTTTTTGAAGCAATAAGCTATAAACCGCAATGAAACTAACAATGAGACTAACCCCTACACTCAAACTAAGGCTTAGTTGTTCCTCCAGTGAGCCCAGACCCCCGGGCTCAACCTAGTCAGCTGCTTGGAGACTGAGGTAACTGATGGAGGGAGGCGGATGCCAGAGTTATATAGGAGTGACATCATGAAAAGAAGGTGGTTCCTCAGTCTCCAAGCTGCTGATTAAGGTTGACAACTCAGAGGTCCGGGACCAGACTGGGGCTACGAACAGGAAGAAATAAATTAAAATAAAGAACTTCTTCAGCGGTGACAGGAACACGAACTGCTGGCTCCACGGAAAAAGAAGAACTGAGGAGAGTTGGTTAGGAAAGGCAGGAAGGCAGCGCGCAGGCGCTGTGGGAGGCTCCCAAAAGCTTTCTTTCTGGGAAGCTGGGGAGCTTTCCCACGCAGGCGCCGTCGGTACCGACGTACCCATATGTGAGGATTCATTCCTGCTTGTTCCTGGAGATAGTGGGAATTCTTGTTATTGAACCCCGGGGTGACCCAGATGGGTGGTTTGTTCTTTCTTAAATTTCTGTGCAAATGTATGATAAAGTTACAATCTATGTCTTATATTTTCTATGATCCCTCCCAGCTGGCCGCCTTTATAAAAGTGACAGCTTGCCAGCTGTCACCTAGGTCACTGGGTGGTGTTATCTAATTTTGTAGTTATTAGGTAGGCTTGGTGCCTAGGCAGTTGTCTGTATTTACCTTTCATGTGATGAAGTGCTACTTTATTTCTATTGGATCCTCCTCAGGTGTAGGGTTAGAGAGATATGGATATAGTTTGATATTTTCTTGTAGTAGTTTGTTTCCTTGATGATTTGAATTACCTTTTCCATGTCTATTTCTCTTCAAGTGTATTGCTTGAAATGTATTTGTTGATAAGTGTATAAAACAAAAAACACCTTCGGATTTTCTTTCAAGAGGGGGAAAATCCATCCGCTATCAGCTGGAGATGAAGAAATACTGGAGACCTCTGGTGGCTTGGACGAATAGAGGCATGGAAGTGATGTCATTGAAACCTGGGCATTTCATTGGTTGTCTCCACCGATCTGCTGGTAGGGGAACACAACCCACTTGAGTGGATTGGTCTAGCAGGACGATATGGAATATACATTTTAACATACTGAGCAATGCATTGCATGCACTTCTAGAAAAATCCATATTGCAAAGTTTCCCAGGCGACTAAAATTCAGCATTTGATGCCAGGAAGATTATCTATAGTACCACAGTATGAGTCGTAAGACAAACAGAGACCCAAGGGTGCCCTCGTCCTCAAGGTACATAGCAGAACAGTAGAAGGAAGGAAAAAAAGCAAGAACAGCAGCAGCCCCAGAGTAACTCCAGAGTTACTCAAAAAAGGAAAAAAAAAAAAAAAGAAGATTCAGCCTGGGGCCAAAAGAACAATGAAAATATATATGCATGTACGTGTAAAATACACGCATACAAAAATGTGTATACATTCTGTATAAAATTTATAACTTGGCATGTTCTCCTTAACCCATAAGAGTGATGTAGATAAAAATTGAAAGCACTAATATAATCAAATGTAACACAAATAATAAATACTTTATGTTGAAGTCACTCAGTCCAGGTAATTTATAAAAGAAAAAAAATAAAATATTAACACAAGTTCAGAAACCGGTCTGCATAACACATCACCTACATACACAGCACAAAAAGGGAGTATGGGAAGGAGACCAATGAGGAAAGGAAAAGAAAAGGAAGCACAAAAACACAACTCTTACTCCTTTAGGATTCCAGCTAAACTGAAACCAGGTCCTGCAGGGCTAGAGAATCATGAACCTGCATTCACAAAGATGAAATTAGTTCTTACCTGCTAATTGTCTTTCCTTGGGTCCTTCCAGTCCAGTCCTTGTGGATTATCTCCACCCTCTAGCAGCTGGGAACTGAGCATGTCAGACGTCTGACCTGATAGGATAAGAGCTCCCCCTTCAGCATCAGAAACCCCATATCCTAATGGCAAAGAGCATTTCACCCAAAAACAGCATATCAGAGTTTCTGCATCTTAAACAACTAGAAAGAACATGCAAGCCAAAATAAGTTAAGAACTATGTATACTATAGGCAAAGAAACACAATGACAGAGACCCACCTGCCACTATGTCCCCCTCAGAATTGGGAGGAGCTTACCACAGTCAAGATTAACTACATACTGGACTCTTTCCACCAACCAGCCGGAGACACCTCCTGTTCTTTTCAGAAAAACCTGAAATAAGGAAGTCTTATAGGGAGGGTCCTGAACTGAACTGACTCAAGGAAAGACAATTAGCAGGTAAGAACTAAAATTTCATCTTCCTCATCGTACCTCCAGTCCAGTTCAATACCTGTGGGATATACCAGAGCAGTACTTACAAATGGGAGGGACCAGCAAGTCTGGCCTGAAGCACCGAAGCTCCAAAACCAACATCCAGAGACATCCCTGCCAAGTGCTTAATTTGTAACCATCACCTGAGTTGCACTCTCACCTCAAGGATACAACCCAGTCTCCTGGAGAGATGATGACACTGAGGTGACCATCGGGAAAGCAGTGCCTGATCCAAGGCCACCACCATGAAACCCAAGACCTGCATGTAATACCACACCGAGGGTACTGCCACAGCCAGGAACAGATACACCCAATGTTGCATTTTCTGGATCCTCTCCCCTGGCAGAGAAACTTGACCTGCGCTCCCAAATACACTAATTACTGAACTGGCTGCAGGTGACACAAACATTGACCATCCAGCCTAGGCTTTGCAACAACATCTCTGTCGCAGCCCTGCTCTCGTCCTCTGACTTAGTCCTGATAAGCCTGGTTAAGTACAGGTGCACCCTTCCTTGTGAAGAGCTGACACCGCCGACACCACCTCGGTAAAAGGTATGTGGAGCAGCATCCAGCCCAAAGGGCAGTGTTTTGAACTGGAAAAGCCCCATGGACACAGCAAACCACAGAAACTGTTGATGCTCTGGTCGAATGGGGATATGAAGGTATGCTTCCTTAAGATCCAGAGCTGTTAAGTACTCACCCTGCCTCACCACCCTGATGACTGACCAAAGGGTCTCCAACTGGAAATGAGGCACTTTCAAGGACTGGTTGTCATGTATGAAGTCCAGAATAGGACAAAGGGAACCCTCCTTCTTGGGAACCACAAAGTAAATGAGATAACAGCAGTGTCTGTATTGGTCTCTCAGAACCGGCACCACCATTTCCAGATCCAAGAGACGCTGTAGGTATCTTTCACACCTATCATTTCAAAGGCACTCAGCACGGGGATTGCACAAAGGCCTCAGAAAGGGGATGCACAAACTCTAGCGCATACCTTTCACAAACAAAACCGCCAACACCCACTGATCTGCGGTAATACTGGCCAGGCAGAGTAAAACTGATATAACCGACCCCCGTAACAGAAAGTAAATCCACCAGGGCCCTCGTGGATCCATTGGGCTTTCTTAGAAGCCGCCGCTGAGCCGCATAGCCCCTATTGGCTCCCCAAAAAGGACTGACCCATTCAGGGAAAACAGCCCCATTGATAAGGTGTAAAGCGACAACCCTGGAATCTCCTTTAGTCCTTTGATAGACCCCAAACGGCACCACCATGCTTCAGCCCTTTCAACTTATCTTCTGGCAGGCAGACAGTGCCTCCTAGGTCCTTGACCAAATTATCCAAATGCCTCAGACAACAGCTTACCCTTTCAGGGCAGCTTGCTAACTCATTTTGGAAGCCATGTCTGCCAACCAGTTGCATAGCCACAAAATGACAAGCAACAACAATCAAGGCCATGTTCTTAGAGGAGGCTCGCACCAGATCATAAAAAGCATTTGTCGGACAAGCAGATGCAGATTCCAGTTTAACCACCTCCAAATGCTCCTGGGGAACATCCCCTTCCCCTGGGACCAACCCCTGAAGCTAGCAAATGGACGCCCTAGTCATGTAAGACCCACAAATTGAGGCCTGTAAAGTCAGGGCATTCGTGTCAAAAGCCTGTTTAAAAAGAGTGACTCCAACTTGCAGACCTGTAAATCCTTCAACGCTGTCCCCCCTTCCACAGGAATTTTTTGTGTGTGACTGCAGACACTTAGGGCATCCACCCTAGGCATTTTCAATAAGTCTCTCTCCTTCTCTGGGATCGGATACATGCAGGCCATAGCCAGCCAGCCAAGGAGACCAGCTTCTAGAACTTCCCATTCCGTTTTAATCACCTTCTTGAAGGCTATTGGAAAACAGGCCTGAACAACCCTACAGCTCTGCAACAGCAGGTCATCCAAGGGTTCCTCCACCACAGCTGGTGTGAGCACCATATTCAACACTGCCAAAGAATGGGCAATAAGGGCTGGCAGTTCCTATGAAATACTCTAAACACCCCAGGATCTTCCCCTTGAATGATCTCGCTCGCCCTCTTCCAGCACCAGTCCTTCAAACTCTCCCCAGAGGTCTGAAGGACCTTCCCCCAGCTCCTGATTTTGGGTATCCAGAAGGCAGGTCCAGCCCCCACAGAAATTCTCCTCCACAACCTGCTTAGAAACAGAAACATGATGGCAGAAAAAGACTATATGGCCTATCTAGTCTGCCCTTCAATATCAACTACTATAGTCCCTTTTTTTCTTTAGAGATAGTCTGTGTTTGTCCCATACTTCCTAAAATTCAGATACTATCCTCGTCTACTACCTCCATTGGGAGACAATTCTACGCGTCTACCACTCTTTCTGTAAAGAAATATTTCTGCATATTACTCCTGAGTCTATCCCCTTTCACCTTCATCCTATGCTCCCTCATAGCCAAGCTTACTTTCAATCAAAAGAGATTCTCCTCTTGTGCATGAAGGTATTTAAACGTCTCTATCATATCTTATCTATCCTGCCTTTACTCTAATGTATACATATTAAGATCTTTAAGTCTGTCCTCATATACTTTATAATGAAGACCACTAACCATTTTAGTAGCCACCTGCACCGACTCCATCCTGTTTATATCCTTTTGAAGGTGCGGCCTCAAGAATTGCACACAATACTCCAAATGAGGTAGTACCAGAGACTTATACAGAGGCACTATCGCCTCTTTTTTTCTGCTGGCCAGTCCTCTCCCTATGTACCCAAGCATCCTTCTGACTTTATGATCTTAACAAGGCTAAACTGGTAGAAAAGGCAATGGCGAAACAAAATCACACCCAGGTCCCACCCTTCTTTCGTGGACAGAAGTACTTCGCCTGCCACAGGAACTGCTCCCTTGGATTTCTGCAGCCCAAATAACGACCATGCATTTTTTTGGCATTAAATCTCTACTGCCAAATTCTCAACCATTCTTCAAGCTTAGCTAGATCCCTCCTCGTGTTTACCTACTCCCTTCCTGGGTGTCTACTTTATTGCACATTGTAGTACCTTACCCGATAGCCCTTCCGCAATACCACTAACAGATGTTAAAAAGAGTAGGACCAAGGACAGATCCCTGTGGCACATCACTAGTAACATCTTTCTCCTCAGAGTGAGCTCCATTTACCTAAACCACCTGTCGCATTCCACTCAACCAATTTCTAAACCAGAGTCATTTTAGGGTCCATCTCTAGGGTGCTCAATTTGTTTATAAGTCAACCGCGTAGAACAGTGTCAAAGGCTTTACTAAAATCTAAGTACACCACATCTAGAGCTCTCTCTCGATCCAACTCCCTGGTCACCCAGTCAAAGAAATAAGATTTGACCGAGAAGACCTGCCTCTGGAAAACCCATGCTGCCCCAGATCCTGCAATCCACTGGACTCCAGAAACCTCGCTATTCTCTCTTTTAGCAGCATTTCCAGTCATTTACTCATCACAGAGAATAGACTAACCGTAGTTCTCAACATCATCCTTACTGTCACTTGTGTGTAAAGGGACCATATGTGCCTTTCTCCAGTCCTCTAGGACCACTTCCAACTCTAAAGAAGCACTGAAAAGTTCATCTTTGAAACCTCTCCAGCAATGAGAATTCCCTCCTATAGGGAATCTCCCTCCAAATCCCAGGCAGCCAGAACCCTAGACGGCCTGCTTGCCTGGACAGACTGCTGCTGCTTGAAACAGAAAGCGCTGTGCATAGCCAAAATAAAGTCTGGGGAGAACAGGCTATCCCGAGCATTAGCCAGGCTCAAAGGATCTGTTTCTGGCTGCAATGACATGGCCGTGTTTCCCGCCAAAACTGCAGCCTCAGCAACAATGCCTTGCCCGATTCTGCTAGCCCCGCTGAATGTTCCATCCTCGCTGCAGAAAGGACCTGCTCTGTGGCTTTTCCCTGCCTGAGACAGCCCCTGCACACACCGCTGTCCGCCAGCCTGCAGCCCCCCCGCACAAGCAGGGAGCTGTACTCAGCATAAGTCGCCCAACACAGCCCTGCAGCCTTACGCAAATGCAGGGATAACATGACGCTGATGTTCGTCCCATGTCAGGGACAACACGACGCTGATGTCCGTCCCCCCCTATGTCAGGGACCTGGCAGCCCATGCTTGATTTGCAACCCCAAAACAGAAAAGGCATTCTATGCAGGCACCAACTGAAGAGATCGGAAATCATGGTTCTCTCTCAAGGTTTTGCTTTCTTTTTTAAACAGCATAGTGCATCATGGTAACAGCGGGAGGCCCCAAGACTAGCACAGCTAGTGTTAGGGTACTTGGCTGAGGGGGAAAAGGCCCTGGCCCACCAGGCAACTTAGACCCTGGGTTTTACCTAGTCCACTTAAGGACCCCAGTGATAAGTTTCTGCACCAATACCACACTGCTGCCCTGAACGGCAAACGGAGTTACCAGTCTTTACCTGCAGGCACTTGATAGACCCAACCAGGATACAATGCCACTTTAGCCAGCTATTCACCTGGATCACCCCCCCCCCTCCCCCCTTTTAATGAACTTGTCAGATAGGCCTAATTCTTCCAGTAGAGTACATCAATTGAAGGCTCCTCTCCAGCTGTTGGCTACTGAAGTAATGGGTTCCTGATGCTGAAAGGAGAGCACTTATCCTATCTCTTCAGAAGTCCAACATGCTCAGTTCCCAGCTGCTGGAGGGCAGATATAACCCACAAGTAGTGGACTGGAGGAACAATGAGAAATACTAAATTTTTAATTCATTCTACAAATCCCCACAAAAGTGTTGTCTGGAACGTGATAAAATGTGCAACCTTATGCATGCCAATAAACAGCACTGCTGTCCCTGACAGTAAGGAGACTCAACCATAAGCATCCAAGGGGAGCAGAAGCCCTGCTCAGGAAACCATCCTGTCTCCAATCCGGAAGAGTAGCCTACCACTCAATGTGGGGACCTACACCAGAGAGTTTGCTAAAAAGAAAAATTCCAAATAAAAAGAGGTAAAAATATAATTCCCAATTTTTACTTGTACAATATAAGGTATGTGTGTAGTAATTGCAAACGTTAAAAAGTAATAAAGTTTATGAAAGATTAACATCCCCCCCCCCCAAAAAAAAATTAAATTAGTTAACCCACAGCATAGGTTCTGAACGGAGATTAACACTGGAATAGAGGCATCATACTCATTGCCTTCTTCTGCAACAGTAAACTCTTTACAACTTCGGGATTATCTGCTGAATGGAGGAGGAGAAGAGACCACAGCTTATAAGATTCTTTAAGGCATCGAACGTCAATTCTGATACAGAAAATAATTTTAACGCTCCCTTCAGAATGACTTTTGTTATTTTTCAGAGAACCATGCAAACGAATTTAAAAATATAACAACTAAACCACACGCGTGTGAACATGACCCCACCATAAACATATCATACGTACAAAAAAGACAATTAGAATGCATTTAATGAGCAAAGATACTAGATCCCGACAGAAACTTTTTTTTTCACATTCAGGCATCACCTACGGTCCTACGCCAACGTCTCCTCGCACGGAGCCCGGCTACACTCAATCCGTGCAGGCGCTGCCGGAGACTACAAGCTTCCAGTACTCCACGAGCGACAAGCGAGAGGGCACCAACACGCGGAGCTAAAAAGCAGTGAGCGGTCGACTAAGGGTTACAAGCCAAAGCCAAAGCCAAAGCCAAAGCCCGGGCCCGGCTCGTTTCTTTGTTCGCTCTACCCGCTTGCACTTTGGAAAAACGCGGGCAGGCCGGGAACAGGCCCGGGGGCCTGGAGCAGCGCCGAGTTGAGGCGTAAAGAGATGAAGAGCCGCCCACTCGGCAAAGTGAGGCTACAAAGGACAACTCACGGTTTAGAAGCGGCTTCTGTAGTCACTTCCCCGGGCGAAACGGACCGAACGACGCCTGCGGTGCGACCGATCCAACGCGGGCGTCGGCGAAAAGAAGAGCACGAAGGCGCGAGTACCTCAGTCTTTTGCCGAAGAGCGAGTAAAGGAACTAGAGTCTTCCTTACAGCGCCCTCTCTGGGCAGGCGGGCAACTGCTCGCTCGCTCTCTCTCTCAGCCTATGACGGCATGCGAAAATCCGACATGGGAAGGGAAGGAGGAAAAAAAGAACTCTTCATATGTCGACCAGCGGTCTTAATGCACGCATATTGCTCCGACCAAGGGTGGTCTGAGGGTTATGCGGGGTCATGTGCGGAGACTTACTATGGGGCCTCATTTGCATAAATATTTACATAGCCATTGGACCTCATTTGCGTAAATTTAATTTATTTTAAAATGTATATGCTGCCCATCTGAAAACTTAGGCGGCTTCCAAACATATATGCAATTTATTAAAACAGCCATTACAACAGAATAAACATAGCAAAAATCATGAATCAAAGTTAACTTTTACACACCTATAAAATAATAAACCATTATAAATATCTACTATTAGTACTATCAATCATTTGTATAGTACTATAAGGCGTGCACAGCACTGTACAGACACATATAAAGGACAGTCCCTATTCATCAGAGTATACAATCTAATCAAGACAGTACAATAGTTGAGAACAAGGGTACAGTAGGAAGGGTAATGAGACAGAAAGAGAACAAATTATTTTTTGGTCAGTGCTATGACCAGCTTATTAATGAGGGAAGATATAAAAGGGGAAAAATAAATCCTGGTAGTCGTGAATTCAATTGGATTGTGCCAGAGCTGGAAAAGCCCAGAAATCAGCAGCAGTAAAGCTATAAGGCTACTGAATAAAATTAAACAGAGACATTCTTTTAAATTTTGAGATTTCCTCAAATCTGAAGTGACAAAATATTTTAAAATTTCAGACTGACAGCATCAAGAATGCAAATCTCAGACAATCCATATTGCACTATCAATCACCAGCACCATACAGTTGACTACACACCAAGAACCCACAGTACAGGACCCTTAGAGCAAATCTACCATTCAATAACAGCACTAACTTCCAAAATTCCCACAACAAGGAGCCTACCCAGAAAAGGGGGCACCATAAATACTGAAGTAGAACCTAAAACAGCAGAGGAGTAGCTTAGTGAGTAGAACAACAGCTTTGTACTCAAGAAATCAGCATTCAATTCCCACTAGCACTCCTTGGGACCATGGGAAAATCACTACTCCTCCATTGCCTCAGAAGAAAAGGCCTCATAATTTACTTTTAGTCATACCTTGCTGAGAAAACCCAGGAGCTGCTGGATTGTCAGGAATCAGCAATGACTTAAAAAAAATAAAAAACGAAAACATCTATTCACCTACTGGGAAAACTGAACAAGTCGGCTTCCTGCATGGAAATTCCATACTAACAGAATACCTGGCCTGTCACACACTTTAGAATATAGATAGACCTTCACCAAGTACAGAATAAGTACCCACAAAATGAAATATGTTGACAAAAATTAAACTGAAATCCCAAGCCAAACTCCACATGCAGTGCAGCACCAGAGAAATAAATAGTGATGTTTCCGCCTGTACTGTGAAAAATATAAAGTCAGCAGATTGAAAAACTGACACAGTCCAGTCAATAAATTAAAACTATAGGGCCCAATATTCAAAAGGCATTTACACGGTTTACAGCCAGTAAAACGTGTAAATGCCTTAGATGGGGATATATTCAATGGCACTTACACGGTTAGTGCTGTTGAATATCCCCATCTAAGTTTCCTACGCGCCTCGATGCTATCCGGTTAGCATCAAGGTGTGTTGGGGACATTCCAGGGCAGAGCAGAGGTAGAGAATGGCACTAACCAGGCAGCAGTAATATTGGATGCTGCCTGGTTAGCGATCTGCACCTTGAAGATAGGCAAGGAAAACCCTCACCTATCTCTAAGGTGCCAGAGCTAACCAGGCAGCATCCAATATTACTGCTGCCCGGTTTGCTTTGGCAGCAGTCACTAGATATTCAATGCCATCACCGCGGGGAGGGCTATGTGCCCATTGGCACGTAGCCCTTCGAAGATCCGGACAGATGATTATCAGGCTCAAAATTCATTTCTCTACCTTTGGTGTCTGGCCATTTAATTTTTCTACTCATGTTGACCCAAGTCTTTGGTTTCTATCTTCTGTCTTCTACTTAGCTCTCTTTACAAGGGCTTCTGTCCATGTGCCATTTTCCTCTCTTTTCATTTTGTCTTTGCTTCCTCCACTACATCCATTTCAGACACTTCAGTTTTCTTCCATTTTGTTTTCTGCCTCCCTATCCACTCAAATTTCATTCATTCTTACTATCCAGTCCTCACTTTCCCTCTTTTTACTGCATCTATCTACAGCTCTTCATCTACTTCTGTCACCCTGGCTATCCCATTCCCCTTACTCTTATTCCCCAGTCTTTAATTAATCCTCCATTCATTCTCTGTTCTCCATCCAGCATCATCTCTCTCTCTCTCTCTCCCCCCCAACTCCTTCCATCCAGTATCTCCTCTCCTCCACTCACCACCCCTTCCATACAATATGAGGGAGGAGTGGCCTAGTGGCTGGAGCAAGTTACCTCAGGCCAGAAGGTCGGGGGTTCAAATCCCACTAGAGGACAGCAACCTTGGGCCAGAAGGACTGGGGTTTCTAGTCCCACAGGTGCTCCTTGTGGTCTTGGGCAAGCCACTTAACCCTCCATTGCCCATGTTCCCTGTAAATAGTTATCTCCAAGTTATAATGCCCTGTTCAATGTAAACCACCTTGATATCATGAAAGGCAGTATAGAGGAAATGTTAAATCTGCTCTTCTTTTCTCTCTACCCCTTCCATCCAACATCTCCTCTGCTTCTCTTTGTCCAATCCATCTCCTCATCTTCACCACTCTTTCCACCAGGGCTGGTGTTAAACATGCAGGGGCCCAGGGCAGAAACTGATGAGAGGGCTCCCAAAGCCCACCTGCAGCCTATGCCTCCTTTCAATCGCAATATAGGTCACTTCAGGAATGCAAAGTGAAAACACTATACAAAATAAAAAGCACTCAGAGATCTCACCAAAAACAGCAGCTCATGGAAACAACATGTGGCAGTTCAAAAGGCCATTTTGAAAGACTCCTTCTATCCAAGCAAGGACTGTTAATCATCCAGGAAGTTGGTCACAGCTTACCTCAGCAGCACAGGCATAAATAGCTCAAGCAGAGCTCTGTGATCCTCAGTCTTGAAGGACTAGAAAAAGGGACTGTTACTTCTGGAGAGAGATCTGCAATTGTGAGCATATACTTCTGGGAATTTTCTGAAATAAATTCTTTCTTTATATTAAAGCTATTTAATCTGTGAACCCACTATTTTTTGTTAAATAAGTCAGGGCCTAGTAGCAGCAGTTTAAGTTTAAATTTAAAACAGAGAAGAGAACTTTCTGGTTACATTTCATACCCAGCAGAGAGCTGTAGTTTAAATTTAAGAGTCACTCAGGGCCTAGCATCAGCAAAGTACTTTTAGTTTAAATTTAAAACACAGAAGGGAGCTTTCTGGTTAAATTTAGAACCCAGCAGAGAGCTTGTAGTTTAAATTTCATAATAAGTTAGAGCCTAGCAGCAGCAAAGAGCTATAATTTAAATCAAATAATAATATAGCTTACCTCAGCAGCACAGGACAGGGTACTGTGTAGCAACCCTCTTTTAATAAGTGATACAGCTGATATTTTATGTGCACACAGCCTACAGAAAATTAGAGGGAACATTGCTTGGAAGACCAGACCAGCTGTATTCCACGCTTTAAGAAAAGTGGAAGGAAGTTCAAAAAACTGCCAGCATGGTTTAAAAGTGAGGTCAGAGAGGCTGTTGTTGCCAAGAAAGCATCTTTCAGGAAATGGAAAAAAGAGCCAAATGATGAAACCTGGAAACAGCACAAGCACTGGCAGGTCAAATGCAAGGCATTGATAAAGAAGGCAAAGAGAGAATTTGAGAAGAAGCTTGCTGCGGAAGCAATAATGCAAAATACATATTTTTTCAAGTACATTCGTAGCAAAACACCTGTGAGAGAGTCAGTAGGACCATTAGATGATAGAGGAGTTAAAGGGGCACTAAGAGGTGACAAGGCGATAGCGGAGAGACTGAATGAATTCTTTGCTTCGGTCTTTACTGAGGAAGATGTAGGGACGTTACCCATGACTGAAGTGGTATTTAAAGGTGCGGAAGAATTGAAGGAAATATCGATACATCGGGAAGATGTATTACAACTATTAGATAAACTGAAGAGTAGCAAATCACCTGGGCCGCATGGTATACATCCAAGTGTGTTGAAAGAACTGAAATATGAGATTGCAGACCTGCTGTTAGTAATCTGTGAACTATCATTAAAATCATCTCTAATACCTGAAGATTGGCGGATTGCCAATGTAACACCAATTTTTAAAAAGGGTTCGAGGGGTGATCCGGGAAACTACAGCCTCACGTCAGTACCGGGAAAAATGGTAGAAACCATCATAAAGAATAAAATTACTCAGCATGTAGATAGTCATGGCCTAATGGGAGACAGCCAACATGGCTTTAGACAAGGAAGATCTTGTCTTACTAATCTGTTATGTTTTTTTGAAAGTGTGAATAAACAGGTGGACAAAGGTGAGTCGGTTGATATAGTGTATCTGGACTTTCAGAAAGCCTTTGACAAGGTCCCTCATCAGAGACTTTTGGCAAAACTAAAGAGTCATGGGATAGGAGGCAGTGTACTACTGTGGATCAGGAACTGGTTAAAAGATAGAAAGCAGAGGGTTGGGCTAAATGGCCAATTTTCCCAATGGAGAAAGGTGAATAGTGGTGTACCCCAGGGATCTGTGCTGGGTCCACTGCTTTTTGACATATTCATAAATGACCTGGAAAGTGGAATAACGAGTGAGGTTATCAAATTTGCAGATGACACAAAACTATTTAAAGTTGTTAAAACCCAAGAGGATTGTGGAAAATTGCAAGAAGATCTTGATAAATTGGAAGACTGGGCATCAAAATGGCAGATGAAATTGAATGTGGACAAGTGCAAAGTTAAGCACCTAGGGAAGAACAACCCAAACTATGGTTACACGATGCAAGGTTCCACATTAGGAACCACCACCCAGGAAAAAGATTTAGGCGTCATTGTGGATAACATGTTAAAACCCTCGGCCCAGTGTGCAGCGGCAGCCAAGAGAGCAAATAGAATGCTAGGTATCATAAGGAAAGGAATGGAAAATAAAACAAAAGATATTATAATGCCTCTATACCAGCGATGGCGAACCTATGGCACGCGTGCCAGCTGTGGCACGCGAAGGCCTTGCAGCTGGCACGCGGGAAGGTCCGCAAGTAAAATTTAAAAAAAAAAAAAAAGCTGTCTTCTCCCGCTGCCGGGGCCGCCGCGGCAGAATCGAGTGTGCCGCGGGGCCCCCCCTGCCCTGCCCAGCACAGCCTGCCCTCCCCCTCTATCCGCTCTCTCGTTGCAGCTCACAGTGACACGCGCCGGCTTTCAGAGAGCGAGGGAAGAGTTTCTCCCTCGCTGCTCTGTTAAGCCCGCGGGGGCTGATGGGAAGTTCCCATCAGCCCCCGCGGGCTTAACAGAGCCGCGAAAGGGAAACTAATCCCTTCGCGCTCTGAAAGCCGGCGTGTGTCACTGTGAGCTGCGACGAGAGAGCGGATAGAGGGGGAGGGCAGGCTGTGCTGGGCAGGGGGGCCCCGCGGCACACTCGATTCTGCCGCGGTGGCCCCGGCAGCGGGAGAAGACAGCTTTAAAAACAAAAAAATTCCCTCGGCTGGGCTGGGCTGGGGGGGGGGGGTTAGGATTGCTGATGGGCTGGGGGGGTTAGGATTGCTGATGGGCTGGGGGGGCTGGGGGGGGCGGTTAGGAGTGCTGATGGGCTGGGGGGGGGTTAGGAGTTCTGATGGGCTATGGGGGGGCTGGGGGGGTTTTGGTGTGGTGGTGGGGTGGGGGGGGTAGGAGTGCTGATGGGCTATGGGGGGTTAGGAGTGCTGATGGGCTATGGGGGGCGGGGGGGGTTAGGAGTGCTGATGGGCTGGGGGGGTTAGGAGTGCTGATGGGCTATGGGGGGTTAGGAGTTCTGATGGGCTATGGGGGGGCTGGGGGGGGTTAGGAGTGCTGATGGGCTATGGGGGGGCTGGGGGGGGTTAGGAGTGCTGATGGGCTATGGGGGGCTAGGACAGGAAATGGGCTGATGGGGAGGGGTTAGGACTTGAGGTGGGTTGATGGGGTTAGGACTGGTAATGGGCTGTGGGCTGTTGGGGGGGTTAGAACTGGTAAAGGGCTATGGGGGGGTTAGGACTGATAATGGGCTATGGGGGGGGGCTAGGACAGGAAATGGGCTGATAGGGAGGGGTTAGGACTTGAGGTGGGCTGATGGGGTTAGGACTGGTAATGGGCTGTGGGCTGATGGGGGGGTTAGGACTGGCAATGGGCTATGGGGGGCTGACTGGAAATGGGTTGATGGGGTTAGGACTGGAAGTGGGTTGATGGGGGGCTAGGACTGGTATTGGGTTGGGGGGTTGCTAGGACTGGAAATGGGCTGATGGGGGGCTAGGACTGGAAATGGGCTGATGCAGGGACTAGAAGGGAATGGATGCTGGGTGAGGCTGGAACTAGAAGGGAGCTGATGTTGGGGAGGATTAGAATGGGATGGGGCTGGGAGAGTAAAATGGAGAGGGGAAAAATATTTTGGGTGGGAGGGATAAAAAATCTACAATTGGCCGGGTATTGGGAGAGTAAGTGGGGATTGAGGATGGAGGGGTAAAATTTGAGTGGATGAAATAGGAATGAGGAAAGAGCAAAAGGAGAAAGATTAGTATGTTAAAGCGAATGTAGAGAGAGAGAATGGAAAAAAAAAACTAGAAGAGAGAAGAAAGGACAAATGGACAGCAGATGATGGAGAGTTAGCAGAAAACATGAAGAAACCAGAAGAAAGTGGCTGGAGCAATTGCAACTGAAAAAAAATGCACAAAAGGTAGAAAGATATCTCTTTGACAAGTTATCAGCATGCATGCAACAACAAACATCACATAAATTTTTTTCATGTATAGATTCTTTGGGAATACACACCGAGTCCTGACACAGTTAACAGTTTTAAGAAGTTTATCTTTTTTTTACTCAGGATACATTTGACATGTTATGTGAATAATACATTTAAAATATATTGTGTAACTGAATCAAATTCTTCCTAAATTCATTAAATTGAATGAAATCATTAAAACATTATAAATTGCCAATAAATTGAAATGAAAACCAAAGGATTGTGAATCAAATTGATTCTCTGACAATACAAAGATTCCAACCTTTACAAATGATGTTACATAGTTCAGGCAACTTTATAAAGAGTTTTTAGATACTAAAATCTTGTTGTTAAGGTTTAATTGACGTGCTGGCACTTTGAGGAAATTCTTTGGTTTTGTGCGGCAGTTTGGGCACTCGAGCTCAAAAAGGTTAGCCATCACTGCTCTATACCATTCCATGGTGAGACCGCACCTTGAATATTGTGTGCAATTCTAGTCGTCATATCTTAAAAAGGATATAGCGTTATTAGAAAAGGTTCAGAGAAGAGCCACCAAAATGGTAAAGGGGATGGAAGGATACTCCTATGAAGAAAGGCTAAAAAGGTTAGGGCTCTTTAACCTGGAAAAGAGACGGCTGAGGGGAGATATGATAGAAGTCTATAAATTAATGAACGGAGTGGAACGGGTAAAAGTAGATTGACTGTTTACGTTATCAGAATATAGAAAGACTAGGGGATGTGCAATGAAGCTACAGGGTAAACTATTTAAGAGTAATAAAAGAAAATATTTTTTCACTCAACGTGTAATCAAACTCTGGAATTTGTTACTGGAGGATATAGTAAAGGCTGTTAGTGTAGCTGGGTTTAAAAAAGGTTTGGACAAGTTCCTGGAGGAAAGGTCCATAAACCATTATTAAGAAGGGACCCAGGATATCAATGCTTGACCTAGTACAAGTATTGCAGAACCTGTGTCTTTTGGGGAAACTGCTAGGTACATATGACCTAGATTGGCCACTGTTGGAAACAGGATACTGAGCTTGATGGACCTTGGTCTGACCCAGTATGGCATATCTTATGTTCTTATGTAAAAAAACAGAGCACTGGGGATTGTGTGTTTGACTTGCTGGTAGTATGCTCATTTTAGGTTCCTTAGTGTCTGTGGCTTTAAGATAGTCAGTTGTGGGTGGGAAGAATTTCCCCTAGATAAAGCACATATGCAGCGTTTTTTGGTTAGACATGCTGTTTAAGAGTTGCATATCTTGAGTTGTTACAGAATATTGAATAGAAGTATGAAGTGGGTTTTCTTAGTTTTTTTTTAAATTATTTTTTGCAGCTGCTTTTATGGGTATGGGTAGTAAATATGTGATTTTTTTATTCATTTAGCCATGTTATCTGATTTCCTCCTGATGAAGCTTGGCGAAACACTTTGGTGGACGTCCTGGTTGGGTGTAGAGGAATATAAAATGGTCTACTGCACCTAGAAGCTATATCCAGATAAGTAATGGCAATTTTTTGTACTTGGATGCAATTTTTATAGTGTGTTTTTTTTCTATTATAAATTACCTGAAGCTTTGGGTTGGTGATGTTATGGGGTTGTGATGGCATGAACATCCAAAGTGACATCATTGATAAAGAGAGTGTTCTTCACATGATATGCCCCAGTAGTGCTGAGATCCAGTGCTTTGGTTTTTTAAATTATATGTTGCTTCCATGAGCTGCTGTTTTTGGTGAGATCTTTGAGTGCTTTTTACTTTGTATAACCTATGCCTCCTTCAGCATGAAGCAGGTTTAGGGCCCCCTGTAGTATGGGAGCCCAGGGCAACTACCCTGTTTGCCACCCCCTAACGCCGGCCCTGCTTTTCACCTAACATCTATTCTCTCTTCACCCTCCTTCCATCCACCATTTCTTCTGCCTCAGTACTTCACCATGTGTCCAGAATTTCTTCTCTCTCTCCCTACCCCCATGTCCAGCATCTCCCCTATCCTACTTCCTCCATGTCAAGCATATGCCCTGTCACTCTCATCAGCCTCTCTGACATCAGTATCAACCCTTTGTATCCCTGGTCTTTCTTTCCCTATTTCCAAGTCAGCATATCCCATCTGCCACCCTACTCCTGCTCCTGTCTGTCCCCAAGCCCCCATGTCCCCTTTCTTTCCCCTCCTCCATCTCCAGTCCAGCACCTCCTCCTTCTCCACCCTCCTGACCCAGCACGTCTATTGTGTATCTTCCTTAAATACCAAACCCCCAGCCCAGCATCTTTCTTCAATCCCTCTCCCATCTGCTGCCACTTTCTTAGATCGGTCCCTCTGTGACAGCGGTAAAGGAAACAAGCACAACACAAACGCGGGGACTTCCTTACTGTCAACATCACTGTGTGCTCTGCCGGTCCCGCTCCCTTTGACTTTGACTTCCTGTTGTTGAGGGGGCGGGACCAGCATAACAACAGTGATGCTGACAGTAAGAAAATCCCCGCGTCTGTGTTGTGCTTTTTTCCTTTGCCGCTGCTGAAGAGGACCAAACCTGGCTGTGGGAACCTTTTTACTGTCAGCATCACTGTGAGCTCTTCCAGTCCCGCCCCCTCAACAACAGGAAGTCGAAGTCAAAGGGAGCAGGATTGACAGAGCTTGCAATGATGCTGACAGTAAGAAAGTGCTCACAGCTGTGTTGTGTTTGTCCACCTTGTTCTCATCTATTGTAATGTCTGTCTTGATTAGATTGTAAGCTCTGATGAGCAGGGACTGTCTTATTATATGTGTCTGTACAGCGCTGCATACAACTTGTAGCGCTATATAAATGATTAATAGTAGTAATACCAGTTCCAATTTCAAAAACTCACACAAGGAGGAACCTACCTAGAAAAAAGGAGCGCTGTAAATATTCAGTGGGCCTTAGAACATCCATTGTGGTAGGCGAAGGCCTATGATCCATGCTAATTGAACTAAACAGACAGGCCTAAGCAGCTTGACCTGTAAATGAAGCCTGTAGTTAGGCCCAGAGGAATGAAACCCCCCCCCCTGAATGATGACACCGTAGAATTGAAACTTAACTGAACACAATTTAGTATAGCTAAGCAGAATCTAAACTTAGAAAATATAGAAAAAACAAGTCTAATTGGTACTGATAAGAAAGCACAGCTTCTATGGAATTAATTAACACTGCTGAAAGAAAAGTTACAGTGCCCTGCTTTCCCACATGTTCTAACTAGCTAAATGACCTTGGAGGAGGAAAGTATCTAAGTTGGTGAACTGACCATTGTAATTGGGACTAGAAGGGGGGTAAGCAGGTGCTGAGCCCAGACCAGAGTCCTAATTGGACAACTACGTAATGTTACCGGGACCAATAGATGGGTGAGAGGGGTTACTGGGACCAATGAAAAGTTTGCCTATGTCTAGAATGGAGAAGAACGGTATAAAAGTTGTTGTTTTGCTAGAAACCATTGCTCAGCCATTTTGAATTTGATTCTGCTTGAGACTTGTGCACAAATAAATGATTTGGACCTTCTGAACAGACTCCTGGTATCATTGGTTTGTCTGCGCTCTGCTGCTACATATTCTTGGTGCGTTGGCCGGGAAGGTGTGGTAATAGAGGGTATACAGGGCAATATACCACGACTTTCCGCCTCAACAGGTTTGGTCCTGCCGGGATCGTGCCCTCCCGACGTGGGCTCGGCTCCCAGGCGCCACCGGTCCAGTTGCATCGGAGGGAGCTGGGCCAGGCCTCGGAGTGTGCCGGGCCCGGTTGGAACCAACACCTCGAACCTGAGTGAGGGGAGTCCGAGGTCCAACTCATGCACTTGCTTGGGAACTTTGAGGACCGGATCCGGTGAGTATAGTTTTGATTTGGTATGTCTAGACAGATGAGTCAGAGCAGAACTGCTGTTTGAATTTTGGAACTTGGAACTTGGAAAAGAGAGCTTGATCACCTCTCAAGACGGTCCGATTAACCCTGCATGAGTATGCACAAGGAGAAACTATCGTCTTTTTGAACCTTGCATGAGTATGCGCAAGGGGACCCTGCATGAGTATGCGCAAGGTCTTTTGATTTTGGAATTTGATATAGCCTAGTCAGCAGAGACAGGACTGGGCTGTTTTTTGGGATACGTTGAATGCGAGCATGTTTGTCGTTCTGTGTGTCTTTGTTTTTTTGTTTTTTGTTGAAACCACGAGTTTCCCTTCTAGTATAATGTAAGATTATATTCTGTTGGGTAATTTATGACAATTTACCGCTTGACTCACTGAAAAATCAAGAACATGTCTCACTCAGTCAGTTTTTCTCCTACAGTACAGTGTGAGGCTGACAAGGGGCGTGGCTGTGCAGAGGTGCCTTTTAACCCTATGAAGGCATGTTTTCAGCGTTCTGCTGCTGGGCTAATTGGAGCTTATTTTAGGGCAATTATTCACTGTGTTTTAATGGTGATGTTCCTTCTACTATGGTCAGGTATTATATAACATTCGATAGGAATATTTAGTCAGAATTTTAGTTTTGAAGGTCGAATTAACCTCATCAGAGCTCCGTAAACTGCTTTTAGTTATATTCTCTGCTCTGTCTGTATTTTTTACGTCAACTGCTCCTGTTATATTATTGTTACCTTTCAGAAATGATAGAGAAACTAAGCAAACTGTTTTTGGGGTTTTTTTTCCCTTTGATTTATAAACCTATAAAGTAATTATTAGATCACGACTTGACACTGATTTAAATGATTCTTGCTAGCATGTCTCTGTGTGTCTGTGAAACTAAGTGTGATCATTTTGTTTCCAGTGAGCAAAGGAGTGTGGCTTTCACATAGCTTGCTATAAAAAAAAAAAAAAAAAAAAAAGACTCCCGATTGAAAAGTCTCTTGCTTGTTTAAAATAAAGGATTCATTCAATCAAAGTGTGATAGGAGATGAATTTATAATTAGTTTTCTAGTTATTACTTTACAGCTGTGATAACTACAGTGACTCAGGAGTTCTTTTGTTTTTTGAAGTATATCTGTCGTTCCAAAAAACTAACTGACACGGACAAGAGAGAGCAAATAAAGTGTTTTTCCTTTGACCCTCAAAAATAGAGGTTGAGAACCTTGGGGGACGGTGCAGCATTCTGGGTTGGAAGTGTACCAGATTGCAACCTGAGAATGAATGGTTTAAATTCTGAGTGAATAAGAAATTGTGTATTATAAGTCATTTGAATGCATGCTTCCCCATACTGTAAGATTTAAGGTAATTACTTTGAATTGTTAAACTCTGTACTAGTGACTAATGACGACCTTTACAATTCAGGATAAATTCATCTGTTTTTCTGTATTTGAATTTTGTGTGTCTGTGTCCAGAGGAAAAGAGGGTGTATATGCATTCTAGATATCCACCAACGCTATGGAAAAGTATCTATTTCATGTCTCTTGAATATCTGCTTTCTGAACTGTAAGATTTAATGAAAATAAAAAATAAAATAATATTTTCTTTTGCAGAGACATGCAGACTACGGCTGGCAGTTAGTTTCCATGCTAAGTAATTTCATTCCAGTCATACGTAACAGATAGCTATAGTTCTTTCTATAAGAATAGATGTTATAACATGTTGCAAAATAATAGTTTTATATTTTAAGAACTATATCTAAATTGTATGTCTGTGCTTAATCTAAGCTTATGTTTTCTGCCTGCCCTATGTTTACGGTAATAAGGTTTTTTAATACGTTTCTTTTCAAGTATGATCAAGAATTTCAGTAAGGGATTTACTGAAGACTATGGTAATAAAATGTCTCTGTCCCAATTAGGAATGCTATGTGAAAGGGAGTGGCTTCTGCTAGTTGCTCCATATTTCCTTAGTTCACCATATTTTGCCCCAGAATCTCTAGATATCCCGTCCCGTCAGTTTCTCTCTCTGTAAGTAGCTCCCCAAGAAGCCCCGGCTCCATTCAGAGTGCTTAAGGGGGGGATGGGGCCCAGTCCACCGATGATGTCACCCCCCGGTAGGCGTGAACTAATGTGCCCACAGCAGAGAAGTAGAACATTAAAAAAAAAAAAACCTCTCCCGGATAGAGCATTGCTAGGAGAAACAGTGTGGGCCTAGGGCAGGGGGGGGACTCCACCCTGTAGATTCCCAAGTCGTTTGCCAGCCAGTCAGCTGACCAGACTTGTTTAGGTGCCTTTCCCTCTGCCACTGATTTATTGAACTGAAAGCTTTAGGATTTAATTGAACAAATGAACAGTGTTATTCAGACAGTATTATTCAGCCTCACTATATACCCCATGCAATCCAGCAGCCCAGGAGAATTTGCATTTTTGTCAGTCAGTCCCAGAGAGATATAAAACAGAAATTACAGAAACTGGATGGATTTGCGGGCATGATAGTTACTGGAAGTTGAACAGAAAGTATGTGAATTGTTGAATGTGATAGAGAAAGTAAATGTAAAGATGGAGAAGAGAACAGATCTTCTTGCTGATGCTTTAGTTGAATGATGTGGAGGAGGTTATCCTGATCGAAGGAGCAGAGGAAGTAAAAACTGGGTACGAGTCAGTGCGCCCATTGCAGAAAAGAAGGACATTAGAGAAGTGAATGCCCGCATCTTATCTCCACCCCAGGGGGGAGGAGGGAGTACTTGATTTAAAAAAAAAAAAGCCAGCCGGAGAAGGCTACAGCATGAATGAAGACTAGGCCAGACCAGACTCTTAAGTTTCCCTGGGTCCCCAGGAGCTAATGGTCAGTCAGAAAATAGGGGACCAATATATGGACTTTATGGGGGATACAGGAGCAGAATACTAAAGCCAGTAGCCCCTGTGTTTTTCTCGATGCATCACCATTATCAGAGCTACTGGGGCTAAGGCCACAAAGCCTTTTCTGCAGAACCGCATGTGTGAACAAGGGGAACAGAAAATAATGCACCAGTTCCTGTATATGCCTGAGTGCCCTATTCCACTTTTTGGAGCCGAGATCTGCTTGCAAAGCTTCAGGCACAGATATCCTTTGCTGGAGAGAGAGAAATGCAAATGACTGTGAACCCAGAGCCTGCTGGATTGATGGTGCTGACTGTTCCCCGAGAAGAGAAGTGGCGGTTCTATAGCACATCTCCAGTCAAGTCAACAAGTTCCTGTATACCTACCAACCCTATAGCCCCACCTGGAGTATGGGCAGAAGATAATCCACCTGGCCTAGCGAAGAACATAGCCCCTGTCATCGTCACCCTCAAGCCAGAAGCGGAACCAGTGCATGTGAAGCAGTATCCTCTTCCCTGACCAGCCATTGCAGGAATCCACTGCCATTTAATGAAACTGCTGAAGTATGGACTTCTCAAGGAATGTCAGTCACCTTGGAACACTCCCCCTTCTTCCTGTTAAGAAGCCTGGGACAGGTGATTACCGCCCACTGCAGGATCTAAGAAGACTGAATGATGCAGCTGGAACTATACATCCAGTTGTGCCAAATCCTTACACACTCTTAGGACTGATCTCTGCTGAAGCTACACACATTTCACCATTCTGGATTTAAAAGATGTTTTTCTGAATACGCTTAGCCCAAGACCCCACTACAGGAAGGCGGGGCCAACTCACCTGAACAAGATTACCTCAAGGATTCAAGAACTCGCCTCACTCAGCAAAAGATTTGACAAGTTATCCAGTAATTCCAGGAGAAAGAATTCTACTTCAATATGTGGACAACTTGCTTATAACCACCAACTCAGAAAGTGAATGTCTACAAGCCACCAGTGAACTCTTGCACCTTTTTAATGAGGCTGGATACAAAGTCTCAAGAGCTAAGGTGCAATTAGGTCAAACAAGTTAAATACCTAGGATTCCAGTTGTCCAGCGGAATTCGACGCCTGGGACCCTTACCAGAATGCAAAGCAGCTGTATGCAGTATTCCTACTCCAACCACCAGGAGGCAAGTGAGAGCCTTCTTGGGTGCCACAAAGTACGTTGTATATGGATCCCCAATTTTGTGCTGCTAGCAAAACCGTTGTATCAAGCTATCAAAGGAATGGAAAAGTCTCCATTGGAATGGGGACTTGAACAGGATGCAGCCTTTTGATCTTTGAAAAAACACTCTGATGTTGTCACCAATTCTGGGTCTACCAGATGTCCAGAAAACCTTTCAGTCTCTATGTTCATGAGTCACAAGGAAATGTTCTAGGAGTGTTGACTCAATCTCTTGGACCTTATTTGAGAAGCTGTTACAGCTACAGCCTTCCTAGTGAGCAAAAACTAACAAAAAAATCCCTTTGAGACAGAATCTTCAAGTTACTGTACCACACTCTGTTCTAACCAATATGAAATACAAAGGAAACTACTAGCTAACAAATCTATGAATGTTGAAGTATCAGAGTATGTTGCGTGGAAACCCTCAGATATAACTGAAGGTCAGTCAAGCTTTGAATCCTGCTATGTTGTTACCAGATGGTCTTGATCCCTTGATCATGACTGTTTAGAAATTATGGACACTGTATTCTCAAGCCGCCTGGATTTGACTGATGTCTCTCTGGAGAACCCTGAACAGACTTTCTTTGTGGCTGAAGGCAGTTTCATCATCAATGGACATTGTTGTGCTAGATATGCAGTGGTGACCCCTGATTTGGTAGTTGAGTCCTCAGCCCTGGCCCCAGAAACCTGAACACAGAAAGCTGAACTGATAGCCCTCACTAGAGCACTAACAATAGGAAAAAGGCTCTGTCTAAATGTGTACCCAGATTCCAAGTATGCCCTTACAATCTTGCATGCACATGGGACCCTGTACAAATAATGAGGGTGGATAACCTTAGGAAGCAAGTCCATCGAGTATGGCCTCACGATATTGACATTATCAGGTGCATACTACCTACAGCTTTCAAAACTTTAGGAAAAGTAGAATGTATGAATAGAACCTTGAAATCTCAGTTGTCCAAACTTTGCCAAGAGGTTTACCTGAAGTGGCCCCAGGTTCTTCCTATAGCCCTTCTTAGGATATACTTAGCCCCTGCTAAGTCTTTAGGAGTTCCCCCTTTTTGAGATTCTGAGAATCTGTAGCCTATTTATAGGGAATAAAAGGAGATGTGAGACAGATAGGATATGAAATTATTAGGCATGAACTATTGGTTTTAAGTTCTGTTTTGCAGAGTCTTCATACCTGGGTACAAAAATCAATTACCTATCAATTTGCCTGAACCCCTGCATCCTTTCAAGCCTGGAGTCTCGGTGTGGATCAAAGAGTGGAGAAGGATACCGTTAGCCCTGCATTGGAAGGGACCCTATTTTGTCATCCTGTCAACTCCAACTGCAGTAAAAGTCGCAGAATTCAAACCTTGGATCCATTATAGTCGAGTAAAGCCAGCAACTGCTTTTGAACCTGATCACTGGACTACTGTACAGCATCCTGAGACTCCATTGCACCTCACCCTACGACAACAGCTATGGACCTAAGACTTATTGGTCCCTCAGAAACTACACTATTTCAAGACTATCTGTTTATTTGAAGGTAAGCCTCGCATCTGGAGAAAGCTGCAATCATCAGAAATAGACTGTGTTGTGTTAAGAAATTGAGTCTTCTACGAAACTGTGTTCACATGCTCTGATCTCCTCAAGGCAATAATAGCCTGAGAGACTGTACTATGATATTTTAAGAACCTGAGACATCCCAGAGGACAGTGATACTTTGGGATCTACAGCCCTACTCCTGCCACAAAGCTGGTAGGTCTACGTACGGCAGAAGCTTGAGGATCTACAATCAACTCTACATTTGTTATCTATTGTGGATGCCAACAGTTCCACCAATTTTCCAGAGACTATGCCCATTATGAATTCTTATTATTACTTTATTTTGGCAGCAGCCTTGGAGTGCTTTGAAATGACTTTTGCTTTACCTCCCTGTGCAGCCTGTATAAGTAACACACGAACTGGGCTAAAGGTTCCTCATGCCTCCTTGTTTCTTGAACTTGCCGAAGCAGTAGCATCTAGTCTCCACATTTATGACTGTTTCTCTTTGTGGAGGAACCAAGATGGGAGATCAGTGGCCTTGGGAGGCTCAAGAACTGAATTATTCCATCCCCTATGATCAGACTGATTTACATAATACTACTAGTGAGTGGGTATTGGCCCACCCCATTGTTGACAGTTTGTGTTTTGTTCGCACCGGACCACAATTTGCTATGAAGATTGGACAGCTGGACTGTCTAAATCAGAAGTTTTACAACAGCACAACAAAGAAGACATCTTGGTGGTCCGGCATAAATGCTCCTGAACCTTCTAATCCTTTAGTTCTTTTTCCCACTCTTGCCAAACTATGGACTTTGACTATCTGCTTGTTGCTCCCTTGTTTCTTGTCATTTTGCTTGCGAATGATAAAGCACAGTTACTTACCTGTAACAGGTGATCTCTGGGAACAGCAGGAATTAGTCATCACATATGGGTACGTCGGTACCGACGGAGCCTGCGCGGGAAAGCTCCCCAGCTTTTCAAATGAAAAGCTTTTGGGGCCTCCCACTGCACATGCGTGCTGCCTTCCCGCCTTCCTGACCAGCTCTCCTCAGTTCGAGTTTAAAGCTGAGACAATAGAGAGAGAGGACAGGAAGATAGAGGAATAGAGAGACAACTCCTAGGGGAGGTGGGTGGGTTGTGATGACTAATTCCTGCTGTTCCCAGAGATCACCTGTTACAGGTAAGTAACTGTGCTATCTCTAGGAACAAGCAGGAATAAGTCATCACATATGGGGACTCCCTAGCTGAGATGCCTGGGAGATCCCCCTCCAAGGGTAACCATCTTCGGATGGATCTCAGGCATCCATTCTGGGAAGGTGGGCAGGAGTTGTTTAAGTATGGAACAGGTGTTTGAGGACAGCCTGACCAAACAAGGCATCCCGGCGGGAGTCTTTGTCCAAGCAGTAATGGGCTGTGAAGGTATGCACCGAGGCCCAAGTGGCTGCTCGACAGATCTGGTCTATGGAAACAGAGTGGAGATGAGCCATAGAAGTGGCCATGGCTCTCACATTGTGAGCCGTGACATGGCCTTCCAGAGAAATGTTCTTACTCTGGTAAGCAAAGGAAATACACTGAGCAATCCAGTTGGAAAGTGTGCGTTTGGTGACTGGAAGTCCCAAATGAGAAGGATCAAAAGCCACGAAAAGCTGAGAAGACTTTCGATGTGGCTGAGTTCTATTGAGGTAAAAGGCGAGAGCTCTTTTACAGTCAAGAGTATGAAGGTTCCTCTCTCCACTGGATGCATGAGGAGCCGGAAAAAAGACAGGTAGATATACCTCTTGATTAAGATGAAAAGGCGAGACCACTTTAGGCATAAAGTGGGGATTCGTCCTAAGGACCACCTTATCATGATGAAATCTGGTATAAGGTGGATTCGCCACCAAAGCTTGCAGTTCACTGATGCGGCGAGCCGAAGTGACTGCAATAAGGAAAAGGACCTTCCAAGAAAGAAATTTCAGGGAGGTAGATACCAATGGTTCAAAGGGTGGCTTCATAAGTTGACCCAGAACTAAATTCAAGTCCCATGCTACCGGAGGAGGCCGGATGGGAGGCTTAGTGAGGGTTAGGCCTCTCATGAATCTTGCAATAAGAGGATGAGAGGAAACAGATTGTCCATTTATAGGTTTTAAGGATGCTGTAATAGCACTTAAATGGACTCGTACTGAATTCGTCTTGAGGCCTGCATTGGAAAGATGCAGGAGATAGTCTAGTAGAGAATTCAAAGGAAGTGCCAGAGGGTCAAGACCCTGTTGAGCACACCAAATGGAAAAACGTTTCCATTTGAAAGCATAGGAACGCCTGGTAGAGGGTTTCCTAGAGGCATAAAGGATATCTTTCACTGGTTGAGAAAGATTAAACTCTTGAAGGCTTAAGCCTTCAGTAACCAAGCTCGGAGATGTAGGGACTTGGGGTTTGGATGCCACAAAGTCCCCTGCTCCTGAGACAGAAGGTCTGGTGCAGCTCCCAGGTCTAGGGAGGAGCCCTGGGAGAGCTGTAGAAGGAGAGGGAACCACACTTGGCGTGGCCAGCGTGGAGCAATGAGGATCATGGATCCGTGATCCCTCTGAATTTTGAACAGAGTCTTGGGAATCAAAGGAATGGGTGGAAAAGCGTACAGGAATTCCTGACCCCAATGCAGGAGAAAGGCATCGTTGGCCTGAGCTCCCTGACACGGAGTCCTGGAACAGAACCGGGGAAGTTTGGCATTCCACGGACTTGCAAAGAGGTCTATGTCCGGGGTCCCCCATTCCTGAAAGATTCTGCGTATTTGGTCCATATGTAGGGACCATTCGTGTGGGAGCAGAACTCGACTGAGTCTGTCTGCTCGAGAGTTTTGAACTCCTGGAAGATATACTGCCAGAAGATGAATTTGGTGCTCTCTGGCGAAGGCCCATAATCTGAGAGCTTCGTTGCAAAGCGACAGAGAGCCCGTCCCTCCTTGTTTGTTGATATAAAACATGGCCACCTGATTGTCTGTCTGAACTAGGACAGTCAGGTTGGCAAGGAGGGTATGGAAGACTGTGAGGGCAAGGAAGATTGCTCGCAGTTCCAGAAGATTGATATGAAGGGTGGTCTCTTGGGGAGACCAGATTCCCTGAGTGGAGAGATGTTGAAGATGAGCTCCCCACCCTGTTTGGGAGGCATCTGTTGTGAGGGTTGCTTGGGGCAACGAAGGTTGGAAGGGGGTCCCCAACAACAGATTTTTGGAGGATGTCCACCACTGGAGAGACCAAAACAGACGTTTTGAGGTGAGTACCTGGTCTGACAGCAGTCCCGATGCTTGAGACCACTGGGTGGCCAATATCCATTGAGCTGCTCTCATATGGAGACGAGCATAAGGTACCACATGAACCGTGGAGGCCATGTGGCCGAGAAGTTGCAGCATTTCTTTGGCTGACAAGTGATTTCTGGACTGAGCCTGGGAGGCCAAGCTTATTAGCCTTTGGCCTCGGACCAGAGGGAGGTAGGCCCTTGCAGTGGTGGAGTCCAATTGGGCCCCTATGAATTCCAGAGACTGAGTAGGGATGAGTTGGGATTTGGGAATGTTTACCACAAGTCCCAGATATTGAAGAATACGCCTTGTGCGGTCCAGAGAAATCTGGGCTTCTGACTGAGATGGAGCTCGGATGAGCCAGTCGTCCAGATATGGGAAGACAAAGATTCCCATGCCTCTGAGAAATGCGGCTACGACTGCCATGCATTTTGTGAAGACTCTTGGAGCAGAGGCCAGACCGAAGGGTAGTACTCTGTACTGGAAATGTTTTCCCTGGAACAGAAATCTTAGATATTTTCTGTGGGATGGATGGATGAGTATATGAGTGTACGCATCCTTGAGATCTAGAGAACAAAGCCAATCCTGACTCTGAAGGTATGGAAGGAGAAGGCCCAGAGAGAGCATTTTGAATTTCTCCTTGAATAGAAACCTGTTCAATTCTCTCAGATCTAGGATAGGTCTGAAGCCCCCTGTCTTCTTTGTTATGAGAAAGTAAGGGGAGTAGAAACCTAACCCCTGTTGTGGAGGAGGAACCTCCTCTATTGCCCCTTGGGCAAGAAGAGAAGAGACTTCCTGACCCAACAGGGTCAGAAGAGATGGGGGAGAACTGAATTGCCTCACCATGGTATGGGGAGGAAGGCTGGAGAAATGAAGTTTGTAGCCTTCTCGGATAATAGAGAGGGTCCATTGCTCTGATGTTATTTGCTCCCATCTGGGAGCAAAGTGAGCTAGCCTTCCAGGAATGGTGAGGGGCTCTGGTTGTGCTAGAGCCAGAAACGGCAAGTTCTCTAGAGGGAAGTCAAAACCCCTGAGGGGGTTGAGCCTGCTGGGATGTAGCAGACACTGCAGGCTTTGACTTTACCTGCTTAGATTGTTGTCGCTTAGCCGCAAGGCGAGGCTGAGCAGATTGCTGGCCAGTATTTGTGGGAAATCTGGTCTTTTTATAGTAAGGCCTTTTAAAAGGCTTCTTTTTGGTAGGGGTAGAAGTAGACTTGGAAAGTCTATCTAGAGTGGCATTTTCTGCATCCATTTGAGCAGCTTTAATCTGCCAGTCTTCCCCAAATAAGTTCTCACCGGTACAGGGCAGATTCCTGAGGCCTTCTACAACCCAGGGTTCTAGGTTAGAAGCCTGGAGCCAAGCGAGACGTCGGGCTGCAATAGCAATTCCCGAAGCTCTGCCTGCAACCTCGAAAGAATCAAAGGCTGCCCTGTTGGAGAACTTGGAGACCTCTGAAAGTTGTGTCACCATAGAAAAGAAGTCCGCCCTTTGGTCATCAGGGATAAAGGGGGCAAAATTCTGTATTTTTAGGGCAAGTTGCCCAAGATACATGCCCATATAAAGGCTATAAGAGTTGATCCTGGCTATAAGCATACTAGCCTGGAACATCTTTCTTCCAAAAGAGTCTAGGTTCTTACATTCACGCCCTGGAGGGGTAGAAGAATGCCTCTTAGGACTCTTTATTTTCTTCATAGCAGACTTCACCACAATGGAGTGGTGAGGCAGCTGAGTTTTTTGGAACCCAGGCGAAGGAGGGACCCGATACATGGTGTCCAACCTGCGGGAATGGGGAGACAGTGTTAAAGGAGTCTCCCACAAATCCATCAAGTGTTCTTGAAGGATTTCATGGACAGGCAGAGTGACTGCCTCTTTAGGAGCTTTTGAGTATCCTAAAATGTCCAATTTTTTTGATCTGGGTTCTCTTTCAGAAGATGTAGTAATAGAAAGTGCTTTAGCTACATCAACAATGAAATCTTGAAAGGATAAATCCTCTGGAGGAGACATCCTCCTCTTGGGAGAAGAGGGCTCCTCAGGAAGAGTAAGCTCAACCGAGTCATCAGAGGAATTAAATTCATCAGAAGAATCTGAGTACTCTTTCTGTGCTTCCAATGTACGATACGCATACCGATCGGTATCGACATCGGGCGTATCGGGCATGGGATCGGTACCGGGCGAAAGCCGGAATCCGGTATGCGAAACCGATCGACGTTTAGAAGTCGATGGTCTCGGTTCCGGTGTAGATACCGGAACCGGGGTCGGTACCGATGAAATCGGTACCGAGGGCGTCGCAGCCTTAATGAAGGCCAGTACGGCCTGCTGCATGGTCTGGACAGTACTGCCCATAGACGCCACTACTGCCTGGATGTCGGTACCGGTATGGGCCGGTACCCCAGAGCAGTCCAGCAGGTGATCTGTCGAGGCCGTGCCATCGATGTCAACCTGTGACCCCATGATTGCTTTGGAGGCCGGAACCTCCCGCCGGGGTTTTTTGGCCTGGGCAGAATCCTCGAACTCAGAACTGAGAGCCTCTCGATCTTTAGAAAGAGATTTGCTTTTAGAGGATTTGCCCACAGAAGTTTTGGTTACCTGAGATCCATCCGGAGAGGAAGACCTGGACGACTGTGATGCTTCTGAAGGAAACAGCACATGGAGCTTGTTAGCCCGGTTCTGCAAACCGCGTTTAGACATCTGGGTGCAGGATGGGCAGTCCGGTATGGAGTGCTCAGGTCCCAAACATTTGAGACACCATTCATGGGTGTCTGTGACAGAAATGACAGCACTGCATTTGGTACATTTTTTGAAACCAGGGACTGGCTTCTCCATGAGGAGAAATTGTGTAGGCCTTAAGGCCTAACGCCGGGTACCAAGCTGTGCTGAAGAAAAATAAAAAAGTCTTTTTTTTTTTTTTTTTTGATATAGAAAGAAAGAAAGACCGGCGATACCGGTATCGGTATGGGGAAGGCAGGTACGCGGTCTAAAGAAACAAACAAAAGTAACAAATTCTTCAGCGGTGACAGGAACACGACCTGCTGGCTCCGCGGAAAAAGAAGAACTGAGGAGAGCTGGTCAGGAAGGCGGGAAGGCAGCGCGCATGTGCAGTGGGAGGCCCCAAAAGCTTTTCATTTGAAAAGCTGGGGAGCTTTCCCGCGCAGGCTCCGTCGGTACCGACGTACCCATATGTGATGACTTATTCCTGCTTGTTCCTAGAGATCTTCAGTTATTAATAACACTGTAGAGCGTAAGGCAGCTACAAAGCTACCAGCTATGTGAAACTACTACCCTATACCACAGAGTGATATCTTTACCTAGTATTATGTGATTTGATTCTCACCCTTTCTCACTTGCAGGTGAGAATAATCAAAGGGGGGAATGTGGTAGGCGAAGGCCTATGATCCATGCTAATTGAACTAAACAGACAGGCCTAAGCAGCTTGACCTGTAAATGAAGCCTGTAGTTAGGCCCAGAGGAATGAAACCCCCCCCTGAATGATGACACCGTAGAATTGAAACTTAACTGAACACAATTTAGTATAGCTAAGCAGAATCGAAACTTAGAAAATATAGAAAAAACAAGTCTAATTGGTACTGATAAGAGAGCACAGCTTCTATGGAATTAATTAACACTGCTGAAAGAAAAGTTACAGTGCCCTGCTTTCCCACATGTTCTAACTAGCTAAATGACCTTGGAGGAGGAAAGTATCTAAGTTGGTGAACTGACCATTGTAATTGGGACTAGAAGGGGGGTAAGCAGGTGCTGAGCCCAGACCAGAGTCCTAATTGGACAACTACGTAATGTTACCGTGACCAATAGATGGGTGAGAGGGGTTACTGGGACCAATGAAAAGTTTGCCTATGTCTAGAATGGAGAAAAACGGTATAAAAGTTGTTGTTTTGCTAGAAACCATTGCTCAGCCATTTTGAATTTGATTCTGCTTGAGACTTGTGCACAAATAAATGATTTGGACCTTCTGAACAGACTCCTGGTATCATTGGTTTGTCTGCGCTCTGCTGCTACACCATAACCTATTTGAAAAACTGAACAAGTCAGATTATTACAGTACAGATCCCTACATACAAACTCCATATTAACAGAACACCTAGCCTCGGTCACACACTCAGAACACAGACCCTCGCCAAGTGCAGAATAAGTGACCACAACCTATAGTAAAAATAAAAATATGAAAACAAAAATTAAACTGAAACCCAAGAAGTCAGACTTTGCATGCAGTGCAACCCAGGGAAATAGAAAGAGATGCATTTCCCTGTACTGTGTAAAATATAAAGATAGAGCAAAGTCTGATCACTAAATTGAAAGATGATTTTATCTATCTTTGTTGTCTGACCATTTTATT
This sequence comes from Ichthyophis bannanicus, assembly GCA_033557465.1. Classification (NCBI taxonomy): domain Eukaryota; kingdom Metazoa; phylum Chordata; class Amphibia; order Gymnophiona; family Ichthyophiidae; genus Ichthyophis; species Ichthyophis bannanicus. The sequence goes on from CM066034.1 coordinate 173,675,875, forward strand.
CTCTGAATATGCTGGTCCCAATCTGAGGTTTCTGCTTTCCTCTGCCTTTTCTTAACTGTCTTTCTATGGTCTCTAGTCCATCTGCCATTTCTAGTCTCCCCTTTTGTTTTCTTCACTTCCTTCCATTTTGTATATTGTTCTTTTCTTTTCCGTTTCCATTTATTTTTTCTTTCTCTGTCCAGTCAGATTTCACTACTCCTTTTTATATCCAGTCCTCAATCACCATCTTTTTTTACTCCATCTACCTACTACTTTTCAACTCTCACCCCATTTCTCCCATTCCCCACCTCTTCTTCCCTGGTCCATTATTCTTCACTCATTCTCTCTCTCCCTTTCATGTCTAACATCTCCCCACCACCCATCCAGTGCCACTATCTCTCGCTCTGTTTCCCTTCATCCACATCTCTGCTCTCTCTCTCTCTCCCTTCTTCCAAGGAGGGAGGAGTGGCTCAGTGGTTGGGACAGGTTACCTCAGGCCAGAAGGCTGGGGGTTCAATTCCCACATGGGGACAAACAACTTCAGGCCGGAGGGACTGGGGTCTCTAGTCCCATGGCCACTCCTTGTGGCTTTGGGCAAGCCACTTAACCCTCCATTGCCTCAAGTACACTTAGATTGTGAGCCCTTTGGGGACAAGGGAATAAAAAGTACCTGTTAGTATACATGTAAATTGCACTAATTCTAAAGAGTGCAGTATAAAAAATAAATAAATTCCATGTTCCCCCTCACTCTTCCTATCCTCCTCTGTCCAACGTATCTCCATTCCTATCCTGCCGTGTTCAGCATCTCCTCCCATATCACCATGTCTAGCATCTCCATACCATCCCCTCCCTTTTACTTCCATGTCCAGCATCTTGTCTTTCTCAACCTTTGTTCCCCGTGTCCATTTTATCCCCTCTCTCCCTATTACCTCATGTCCTGCATTTCCCCTCTCCCATGTCCAGCATCATCCCATGGTCTCGCTATAACCCCCCATGTGTACAGCATCACCACTCCATTTCAAAAATGTCCTCACCTTGCTTCTACCTATGCCCATTCTCCCTATGTCTCCTTCCCATGTTCAGCATCTCCCCTTCATCTCTCTAACCCCCCTCGTCTAGCATGTCTCCTCTGCCTTCCTATTCCCCCCCTACATCTAGCATCTTTCCTCTGTCTCCCTGTACCCCTCCATGTCCAGAATCTCCTTCCCCACCTCCCAATGCCCCCACATGTTCTGCACCTCACTTAATTTCCTGTGACTCCATTGTCCAGCAGTGGGCCTGTTTTCCTATGATTCTCCCCTGCGTCCAATATCTTCTCTCCATATTCATTTCCCTATGCCCCCTCTGTGTCCAATATCTCCCCAACTCTCTTTCCCCATGACAAGTATCTTGCCTCTCTCCTGTTGCCTCTCAACTCTGTCCCCTTCCCAGACTCTCCCTTTTGCACTCCCCTTTACACTGCATCCATCTTCCTTAAACAACATTGCCTCTTTAAATATCCCAACTTCTCTGTCTCCCATCTTTAAACTCTTCCTGAAAGGAGATGTGCTACAGATAGATGATTTCAATGTGTCGGGATGCTGATTGGCACATCTCTGCTGCAGCGTCATCTAGAAGTAAGGAGATCCTGAATTCTCTACAGGGAAAACTGATAACAGAACCCACACATGAAGGGGCTCTATTGGACCTGGTACTTACCAATGGTGAAAGTGTTTCTGATGTTATAGTGGGAGATCATCTCGTATCCAGTGATTACCAGATGGTGTGGTTTAGTATTAGGACTAGGGCTGATAAATTCCATTCAAAAATGAGGGTCTTAGACTTTAGGAAAACTAACTTTGCCAAGATGGGACAATACCTCAATGAGTCATTAGCGGGATGGGAACAGGTGGGGGATGTAGAAAAGCAATGGGCAAAACTGAAAGGGGATATCTTAAGGGCAACCAACCTTTTTGTTAGAAAGGTAAATACATGTAAAAAGAAAAGAAGGCCACTATGGTTGTCAAAAGAAGTAGCTGAAAAGGTGAAGAAAAAGAGGGTGTCCTCTATAAAATACAAGAGATCACAGAAAGAGGAAGACAAGCCTCAATATTTGGAAAAACTTACAGAAGCTAGGAAAGTAGTCAGGAAAGCAAAAAATACAAAAAGAAGAAGAAATAGCCAATACAATTAAAGGGGGACAAGGCATTTTTAAGATATGTTAGCAAGAGGAGGAAGTGCAAAAGTGGTATTGTCAGATTCAAGGGTGAAAGGGAGGAATATATAGAGGCCGATGAGGATAAAGCAGAATTGCTTAACAAATATTTTTGTTCTGTGTTCACAGATGAAGGGCCAGGAGCAGGACCTCAGAAAACACACATAAATTGGAACAGAAGTGAAGGGGATGTTGAACGATTTTCAGAAGACTGTCTTCATGAGGAATTAGCTAAACTATAAAAGTATCCAAAGCGATGGAGGTCAGATGGAATACATCCCTGAGTATTGTAGGAACTTGGGGAAGTTCTAGCAGCTTCACTGTCTGACCTTTCCAATGTTTCTTTAGAGTTCGGAGTGGTCCCAGAGGACTGGAGAAAGGCACATGTGGTCCCTTTACACAAAAACGGACATAGGATGAGGTTGAGACCTTCAGGCTGGTTAGACTGACCTCTGTGGTGAGAAAATTAATGGAAACACTTGTAAAAAGAAAGGATAGTGAGGTTTCTGGAGTGCAATGCAGAATCTAAGGTAGCATGGGTTTACTAGAGGCAGGTCTTGTCAGACAAATCTGATTGGTCAAACCAGAAAGTTGGACTGAGGGAGAGTCCTAGATGCAGTGTACTTAGATTTCAGTAAAGCCTTTGACACCGTTCCACACAGGCAACTTATAAATAAATTGAGCACCCTAGGGATGGAGCCTAAAGTAACTGACTGGGTTAGAAATTGGTTGAATGGGAGGCAACAAAGGGTACACTCTGAGGATAAGGATGTTTATTGTACATAGTTTACAAGCCAGTTATGCTGTTATGTATTAGCTCATGCTGTTAACCATTATATTGTTTATTGTTACAAAATGTTCGATGTAAAACCAAGCTCTTGCTTTGTGGATTTTGTTTTATTGTGAACCACAACTGAACTCTGGAAGATGCGGGATATAAATGATTGTTAAATAAATAAATAAAAATAAATGTTTCCATGTTTCCAGAGGTGTGCCACAGGGATCTGTCCTTGGTCTGATTCTTTTTAACATTTTTGTTAGTGATATTGCAGAAGGGTTTGTCGGGTAAGGTTTGCCTCTTTGTGGATGATACCAAAATCTGCAATAGACACCCAGGAAGGAGTAGATAACATGAGGAGGGATCTAGCTAAGCTTGAAGAATGGTTGAGAATTTGGCAGCTGAGATTTAACGCTAAAAAATGCAGGGTCATGCATTTGGGCCGCAAAAATCCAAGGGAACAGACAGTATAAGGGATGAAGTACTTCTGTCCATGAAAGAAGAGTGGGACGTGGACATGATTGTTTCTGATGATCTTAATGTGGCTAAACAGGTAGAAAAGGCAATAGTGAAAGCCAGAAGGATGCTTGGGTGCATAGGGAGAGGAATGGCTAGAAGAAAAAAGGAGGTGATAGTGCCTCTGTATAAATCTTTAGTGAGACCTGATTTGGAGTATTGTCTGCAGTTCTGGAGACCACACCTTCAAAAGGATATAAGCAGGATGGAGTTGGTGCAGAGGGTGGCAATGGTAAGAGGTCTTCATTATAAACCATATGGGGACAGAAGTAAAGGTCTCAATATGTATACTTTAGTGGAAAGGTGGGATAGAGTAGTTATGTTATTTTTTAGTGCTGTCAAGTCAGTGTTGATTCCTGGCAACCCAGCTGCCTCTGGGTTTTTTGCAATGTATCACTAGAAGTAGATTGCTAGGCCTTTTTTCTGGCAATGGAGGGTAAAGTGACCTTGATCATCTGGTATTAGGCAGTTGTTCTAACCACCAGGCTACTCCTCCACTCAGGAGATATGATAGAGACATTTAAATATCTCCGTGGCATAAATGCAGAGGAGGAGAGCCTCTTTCAATTGAAAGAAAGCTCTACAACAAGGATAGATGAAGGTGAGAGGGGATACACTCAGGAGTAATATACAGAAATATGCCTTTATGGAAAGAGCTGTAGATGTCTGGAACAGTCTCCCAGTGGAGGTAGAAGAGGACGGTATCTGAATTCAAGAAAGAATGAAACAACCACAGAAGATCTCTAAAGGAAAAAAAGAGACTATAGTAGTTGATATGGAAGGGCAGACTAGAGAGAAACATCATGGCAGAAAAAAGACCATATGGTCTATGTTTCCTACCTCTCAGCAGGGGATATGACTGGCAGCTCTGCTGTCTGCAGAACATGCTGCTCCCACAGGCAGGATGACATCCTGCTTGGGGTGGGGGGGGGGGGGGAGGGGGCACTGCGCTTACTGGCATAGTGCTGGCCCTGTCAGTAACAGCAACCCAAACGTTTAGTACCAGACGTATTTTGAAGTAATATAAACCTCAGGAGCTAGAGAAAATCTACCATACAGTACAAACCTCCAAAACTCACACAAGAACTCTACATAGGAAAGACAGCACCATAAATATTGTAAATCTGCATAGACACTGAGCATAGGCTAGCTATTATAGAAGCTCTAGCTCTGAGAGGATGGCGGCGTGACCTTACCAGTGATGGAGTGATCTTCTGCCTGGTATGCAAAGGTGATACAATTGGACATCAAGGTAAACAGTGGAGTGGAGGAGTAGCCTAGTGGTTGGGGCAAGGTACTTCAGGCCGGAAGGTCGGGGGTTCAAATCCCACTAGAGGACAGCAACCTTGGGCTGGAAGGACTGGGGTTTCTAGTCCCACAGGTGCTCCTTGTGGTCTTGGGCAAGCCACTTAACCCTCCATAGCCCATGTTCCCTGTAAAATAGTTATCTCCAAGTTATAATGCCCTGTTCAATGTAATTTCAGTTTGTTCAATGTAAACCGCACTGATGCAGAATAGCGCGGTATATAAGAGAATATAAATAAATAAAATAAAATAAACAGAGTCCTCTTGGAAGCCAGTAGGCCCATGTTATTTGGACTGAAAATGACAAAAAGCTGATTAGTTTTATGACGGCTCTGCATAGCATAAAGATATATTAAAGCTCTTCTTGAGTCTAAGGAGTTAAATGCCATCTCTGCATCAAATAGATGAGGTTTGAGGAAGAACAGGTAGAACAATTGACTGATTTAGGTGGAAGACAGAAACCATTTTGGGCAAAAATTTGGGATGAGTACGAAGAACAACTTTGATTAGTAGAAATTACATATATGGTGAATAGAGAACTAGTGCTTAGAGCTCTCTAATATGATGCACAGATGTTATAGTGCTAAGAAAAATTGTCTTCCATGAGAGATGATTTAGTGATGCTTGGGCCAAAGGTTCAAATGGAAGGTTTGATTAGCCCTGAGAGGACGTTAAGGTCCCACACAGGCATTGGTTGTCATAATGGTGGGCTGAGATTTGCTAGGGATGAGAAAGGGTTTTGTCTTCAATCCTGTCATGATATGCTGACACAAGGTGCATGTAGACTGAGAAAGTCTTTAGTTTGCTATCCAACAATTACATGAGGTAAGTAAGGTCTTAGACAAGGTGGCAGAAAAAGAGTTGAAGATAACAATTTAGGCACTACCGCAAGAAACAAGACCTTTTGAAAGCTTATTGGTGGAATCCTCCCTGGATGTGAAAATCACCTGATAGATGTTGTCAGAGACTGGGAGTCGCAAAGCTAGCTTCCTTTCAACATCCATGCTGTTGCTATGGATTCTAAAGTTCTAGATGCAGAAGGCAACCATCCTGCTGGGATGGAAGAGTAGTATGAGAGCCCAGTGGTATCTAGGTATCAATTAGTAGAGATAGTAGTGGGAACCAGACCTATCTGGGCCACTTGGGCACTATGAGTATCACTGACACTTGATCCTGAAGTATCATTTGTAAGACTTTGGGTAAGAGTAGAAAGGGAGGAAAAGCATACAGTTAAGTCTCGGGGCCAGGAAATTGCAAAGGTATCCAGATGGAGACAATGTGGTGCTGGTCTGCGGGAGCAGAATTGGGAGCATTTGGCATTGTCTGCAGAGGCAAAAAGATCTATTACTAGTGCCCCATTTCTGAAAGATGTGCTGTGGCACAAGGGGATCAAGAGACCATACATGGGGCTGTAATTGTCTACTTAAGAAGTCTGCTAGTTGGTTGTAATCCCTTCGAAGATAAGTGACTTGAATTGTGCAGTTGAGGTTTGCTGCAAAAGTCCATATGTGAAGAGCTTCCCTGAAGAGGTGTAAGGAGCCTGATCATTCCTATTTGTTCATATAAACATAGTGAACTGTTTGTTTGAATTTGTAGCACCACATTTTTCAGCCACATGTGAATGTTCTGAGACCCTAGAAAACTGCATGGAGTTACAATTGATTGATGTGTGCTTTCTATTGGAGATCTATAGCCTTGGATACACAGAGAACTTGGATACATTCCCCAGCCCCATGAAGATGCATCTGCACTAGAGATGGACAAAAAGGACAACTGCTGAGAGGGAGGGTCCACCAAAGAAGACTGGTTTTTTAGACTTTTGGATATAGGAATCCTCTGGGAAAGAGAGTGAAGAATGGGATTCCAGAATTTCATGAGGTGCCACTGAAGCAGTCTTATTTTCCATCTGGCATTTGGAATTACTTGGGTGGCTGCAGCCATGTGGCTGTAGAAAGGGACTCAAAGGGGGGTACTGGTATCTCATGGAGAAAGTCTGAAAGGAGATGAAAAAGTGCTGAGAATGTTACAGGGGGTGTTTATGAATAAGTAAACTCAAGGTTACATCTTGCACGAGAGGGAGCTTCTATTTATAGGAAGTTGTCCTGATTAAGCATGAGCAATATATTTGTGCTTGGCATGACCTGTACCACATCGATAACAAAAAGTAAAACAAAAACATGATGCAGAATGATAAGATAGAATTGTATAATGTGGCAGGGTTTTTTTTTCCTAATAAAAGTAGATGCTGTGACCAAACTCATGGAGGGAGCTACAGGAGACTGCTTAGCTTTGCAGGTCTGTGACTTCCTTGCTCAAGCTTTAGCAGAACTTTGTTATTGTTAAGATATAATTGTGTGTGTACTGTTTTAATTTCTTCTCACTTTATTATTATTATACATTTATAGAGTGCTACTCACTGCATGCAGCACTGTAAAAACACAGATGAAGACAGGCCCTGCACATTAGAGCTTACAATCTAATCAAGGCAAGCAATTCAAAGAAGGAATAGGAGACAAACAACAGAGGAGACACAAGGAATAGAGGATTAGGAACCAAAGACAGCCTTAAAGAGGTGAGCCTTTAGCACAGAAGTGAAGAGGGGGAGTGATGAAGCCTGACAAACAGCTTCAGGAAGAGAGTTCCAAGCTTAAGGAGCTGCAAGGTGAAAGGACCGAAGTCTGGACTTAGCAGAAGAAAAGAGCAAAGATAGGAGCAGGCTTGAAGAAGAACGAAGCTCAGAAGGAAGGGAGTAGAGGGAGAGGATAAAGCAGAGCAGCAATATGATTGCATTTAAAAATCAAAAGGAGGAGTTTGAATTGAATATGGTAACAGAGGGGAAGCCAATGAAGTGATTTGAGAAGTGGGGTGTGTGACATAGTGGGTCCTTCTAGCCCATTTAATGAAGCTAAAAAGCCAGGAACAAAAGTAGAGCTGAGCTGTAAACAGAAGCACATGGCTCCTGGTTACTGTGGGAACCAAGCACGGAAGCAAGAGAAACGCCGGTGCTATCATTCAAGGGGTGAATCACAAGGTAATGCAGGACACCTGTTAGGGGGTGGAGTTGAGCACGGCCCCAGAATTCACCCTATTAAGGAAACCTCAGTGGAGCTTATGGAGTTAGGCAGAGAAGGAAGTAATGAAGAGTTGGCTGAAGAAGCAGGAAGTGAGGCATATGAGCTGGAGAGAGAAGCTATTGAGAGCTACACTGAAGACAGCTATGCCCAGAGTAAGCCAGAGTCTCTATGGAAAGGAGAGACAGATTCCTTCTTGAGGAGAAAGAAAGAAACCCCGAGGACAGGATATAACAAGGGCAAAGGAGATTGTCTGCAATATCCTGGGGAGCACAGGAGAGACAGAAAGCCTAGGAGGCAAGTGAAATGCTATGAGCAGGGCTTAGGTTGGGAACCTACAGCTATTCAAAAGCACCAGAGAAAACCTCCACCAGTAAGGCTGAAAGGTAAGCCAAGAGGCTTGAATATACTTAATTACAGTGACTGTTTGTACCCAGAAGGGTGGTGCTGGGAAAAGAATACTGGGCCTGATAGTCTGTGTGAAAGCCAGTATTTGACCCAAGCATATCGTGTAAAGCCTGGAGCAGTAAGAAAGGGCGTGGCACCAGCAGTGCCGGTTCAAACATTTCCTCATGACCAGGAAGAATTGATGGACTGTGAACCAGAGTGTATTGATACTGGAGAAGATATAGATATAATGGACTGTACATTATCTCTGGCCAATGGAATAATTTCATTGCGTTGAAAGCCTGTTTGAGAAGAGAGTACAGCACAGGTTTCATGTGGAAACAGAGAGCTGTGAGGAAACAGCGTGGTTTTGTTTGAATGTTTGTTTTCACCTTGGTTAATGCTGAAGAAAGCCTTTTTCTGTTAAGGAACTTTTGTTTGTCCAAATACCAGTAAATACCTGGATTGTGTTTTCTGTTCATGGTAAAATCCACCCCAGGAGGGGAAATAAAATCCTTTGGTTGCTTAACCACTTTTTCCACAACTGCTCCTTATTGATTTGGTGAAAAGACTACACTTCCCAAGGGGCATTGCTCCAGGATCTGTAAAACAGCTATTTCAATAGGGACAAACCCACTCCCTTAACCTCTACTCGGGGGTTTAAGGAGAGCTGGTGACAGGTGATATTAACAAAAGACTGGTGAAAGATGAGATGTGCAGCAGAGTTTTGAACTGATTGAAGTAGAGAGAAATGACTTAAAAGGAAGCCAGTAAGAAGAAGGTTGCAATAGTCAAGGCGAGAAGTAATTAAAGATTGGACAAGCATTCGTGTAGTGTTAACAGGGAGGACAGGACAAATTTTTTATAAATATTACAGATAAAGAAACAGCAGATTTTAGCAGTCTGTAGTATATGTGCAGAAAAGGAAAGAGATGAATCAAAGAACACCAAGGTTACAGGCTGAGGTAACAAGAAGGAGAAGGATGTTATCAACAGAGATGGAGAACGAAGGAAAGGGAGAAGAGGATTTAGGAGGAAAAATAAGCATTTCAGTTTTATTCATGTTAAGTTTTGAACGTGGTGAGACATCCAGATGGCAATATCAGAAAGGTAGGTAGAAATACAGGCCCAGAATGCATGGGAGATAACAGGTGCGGATAGATAGATTTGAGAATCATCGGCTTAGAAATGGTATTGAAAACCATGTGCAGAAATGAGAGAGCCAAGGGATTGGGTGTAGAGAGAGAGAAGAGTAGCGGACCCAAAACAGACCCCTGGGGAACACCAACCGAGAGTGGAATTGGGGAAAAGTAAGAACCATTAGAAAAAACACTAAAAGAGCGGTAGGAGAGGTAAGAAGAGAACCAGGACAAAACAGTCTCTAAAACCAAGCAAAGTCAGCGTATCGAGAAGAAGATGGTGGTCAACAGTATCAAATGCAGCAGAAAGGTCAAGAAGGATGAATAAAGTTTAGATTTGGCCAGAAACAAGTCAATGGAGAAATTGGTGAGAGCTGTTTCAGTAGAATGTAGGGGACAAAAGCTGAATTGAAGGGGTTTGAGGAGAGCATGAGAGGATAGAAAGTCAAGGCAATGGTGAAGGACAGCATGCTCAAAAAGCTTAGAAACAAAGGGAAGAAGGGAGATTTGATGATAGAAGAAGAGTTAGGATTGAGGGAAGATTTCTTGAGTAGAGGAGTGACCACAGCATGTTTGAAGGCAGAAGGGACAGTAGCAGTGGAAAGAGAAAGGCTAAGAATATGAGAAATTGAAGGGATGACAGCGGGAGAAATGGAGACAAGGTGGGAAGGGATGGGGTCAGAAGAACAGGTAGGAAGTTTGGAGGAAGAAAGAAGAGACATTTTCTCATCAGAGACCAAAGGAAATGATGAAAGGGTAGATGAAGTCAAAGGGAAAAGTTGGTATTGAGGGTGAAGAGGGAGCAAAGAAGATACAATAGGAAATTGAAGAGAAATCTCATGTATTTTGTTATGAAAGAACTTAGCAAGAGTCTGGGCAGAGAGAATAGAAGGAATAAGAGGGGGAATCACTTTAAGGAGAGAGTTAAGTGTAGAGAAACGTTAACGAGTTAAACATAAATTTGAAATGCAAGAAGTCAGAAAGAAGGTACTTGCTTCTGGATCCAGAGATAGGAACCAAGAGCCGAGGAAGGATTCTTATGTTTGCTGCCCCAGCTAGGAATTCGTTACATGCAGTAGTTGGTGTCCGTGAATACTTGGATTCTTTCTCTGGGCCAGAGGCAAGTCAGAAGAACAGTGAGTATGATGGGTAATTTGTTCAGTCGCCAACAGACTCAAACTAAGTTGAATGAATGGCAAGAAAAGGCATGGGTGCAGAGGAAGTGACATCAAAGGGAATGGTGGTGTGAGTCACAAGCTCCTCAATCTCCAGGGCTAAAATAGCAAAAATCTGCTGCTCTGTTCTATAAATTTGGCTAAAAGGGCACATCGGAACAGAAAGGGAGTCGAAGCGGAATGGCGAGCAAGAAACAAGTGGACATTAAGGGATTTGCTTATGCAAAATCGGCCCTGCCAAGTAAAGAGGTGAAAATGACAAGAGAGAAACAGCACACAGCCGTCTGGTGGGGGAGAGAAGCGGGCATGATAGCAGCTCAGATATGGAAGAGGGTGAGGTGTCTAAAGCCAGGAGATTAAACAGCTTCTATTGGAACTTAAAATGTAACTTCAGAACTTGTGAGGAGACTTTGGCAGCAGATCATAGGAAGGAACTGCATGAGGTTGGGCAGCAAATTGGGACCATGGAAGACCAGGTAGAGGAGCATGAAATGACCATAGCAGGGCATACCTCCAAAACCGCAGAACTAATCACAGTGTAGCAAGCTTTAGCAGAAAAAAATAGAGGATATGGAGAACAGGAATCGTCACAGTAATTTGAAGGTTAGAGGGATCCCTGAAAAGGCAGAGTACAAGGACTGTGGAGAGGTGTTACAAAAAATACTGCAACAGCTCGGGCCACTGTGGAACTGGACCAGGCACATAGAACATTAGGGTTACAATGAGCAAATCAAGAGTGTGATATCGTGGTTTGCTTCCACAAATACACCTTAAAGGAACAAGTACTAACCTGAGCATGGAAGGTGGAAGGCAGAAGGTGGGAGGCTTGACCTGGAACAATTGTAAGGTGGCGATCTTTGAAGATCTGGCGCCAGCTACGCTGAGGCAGAGAAGGGAACTCAGGGATATAACCGGGAAGCTGTGGGAGGTCGGTATCTAGTACAAATGGCTCTTCCCATTCATCTTGGCAATCACCAAGGAGGGGTGCACCATCTGGAACCACAACAGAGCGGAGGTTTTAGCAGTGATTCAGGAGCTGGGAATAGCATGTGCTTTGAAATTTCTAGCTGAGAGGGAAAAAGAGAACCGCAAAGAAACAACATGACAGAGAGTGGAAGGTGGATGGTGCCTGCAGCGGCAGCAATCTCCATGCTCTTTAAGCAACCATATGGATTCTAATGACTGACTGCTGAACATTGGTGGAATGCAAAAGAAGAGGATGGGTAATGGATGAGTGCAAAGAAGGCTCTGAAGGGGATGAAACCATGAGTAGTATGCATGGGGAGTTGTTTGGTGAAGGCCAGGAGGAGGGGTAAGGGGGTGTGTGGATAGGTAGTGTGTGTGTGTAGAAGTGGAAACGCATGGTCACCATGGGGTATGGGAGGAGGGTATGAGGAGTGAATTAGAGTGGATGTACATCACTTGCGCCATGAAGTGGAGCTGCCCAGTGATGCGGGGCAGTGTGATTCAGGGAGACCGGGGGGGGGGGGGGAGAAGGAGAGAGAGGAAAGGGAGGATGGCGTGTGACCATTGATTTTGTTGATAAAGGGAAGATAGGGGTACATGTTTTAAATGAAGGGGTTAAGGGTGGGTTCTATAAATGCCAAAGGGCTGAACATACCAAAAAAATGTAACTTATTGTTTAAAAAATTAAACAGATTGGATTTGGATATAGCTTGTGTACAGGAAACACATCTAAGGCTCAGAGATCATAGGGTGCAGTAGGACAAGAGATTCCACCGGAGCTGCTATGCTTCCAAGGGGGGGGGGGGGAAGTTGGTGGGACAGCTATTATTGTCAGGGACACAGTTGCCTTTGAGGAATTGGGGTTTGTAAAAGATAAGGAGGGAAGATATGTGGCGCTGAAGGGATGGCTGCAGGGACAGTGTTTTATGGTAATTAGCATTTATGCCCCGAATTCACAACAGAGGGATTTTTTTGATTGCCTTAATGTGGATCTCACTGGGTCCCTCGAAGGAGAAGTCCTAGTAATGGGGGATTTTAACGTGGTACTCTCACCTAAATTGGATAGCACAGGAGGACAGCGGTGGGGGGAGAGTACCTCAAGGCAGTGTCTGCAGAAGCTAATGCATTTTTGACACCTGGTAGATGGATGGAGGGAGACACATCCAGAGAGCTGGGTGTACTCACACCATTCCTCACCCCATGATACATATTCATGTATTATATATTGGTCCAAATGGCTCTTATGATGGGCATACCCTATCTTTTGAATGTGAACCCATGTGTGTTGTAACCACTTTGAATGAAGGATAAGGTGGTTTATAAAACTGTCTACATAAATAAATAAATAAATAGTCTATATAGATTATGAACCCATTACATGGTCTGATCACGGGACAGTATGGAAGGAACTGAATAGATGGGGTCAGCAAGAAGGAGTCAGATATTGGCAAATGGAAGACTTCTTATTGAGGAATCTGGGAGTAATGAAAGAGGTGACAGAGATATTGAGGAATTCTTTCAGCACAACGAGGGAGGCAAGGTCGCTGAAGTGGTAGTCTGGGACTCTTTTAAGGCATATTTGCGAAGGCAATTTATTTGGTGGGGAGCTAGGAAGAAGAGAGCAAGTAGAAATGATCTGGAGAAAGCAGTGTGGACCCTAAAAGAGCTGGAACAACAGCAGGGAAGGGGAAAGAGTAGTTACTCACCTGTAACAGGTGTTCTCCAGGAGCAGCAGGAATCAGTCCTCACATATGGATGACGTCGGCACCAACGGAGCCCCCGTGCGGAGCATTTCCCCAGCTTTCAAAGAAAGCCTTTGGAAATGCAGCGCTCCTGCGCGGTCCCCTTCCTGCCCAAGTGTGCCATCTTGCTCAGTCTGATGACATAGCTAAAAGACAGCAAAAAACAAAATACAGTATATGACTCCATCTCCAGGGGAGGAGGGAGGGTTATGAGGACTGATTCCTGCTGCTCTTGGAGAACACCTGTTACAGGTGAGTAACTACTCTTTCTCCAAGCAGGAAGTCTGTCGTCACATATGGGACTCCCCAGCTCTAGGCTACCGGGAACCCAAAGCTGAAAAAATGGCTCCCTCTGAAGAGCCTCAACATCCGTGATAAGAATATCCTCTGAGAACGCCCCCGTACGGTAGCCCAACACAAGGGCCGGAGGGTAGGAGTTGCCTAAACCTCAAAGAGATTGTGGAGTACCGCCTGTCCGAAAGCACTGTCCTTTCAGAACTCTCTCTCGAGGCAGTAGTGGGCTGCAAAGGTCTGGCTTGAAGACCAAGTAGCGGCCCGGCAGATGTCTGCCAACAGAACAGAGCGGAGATGAGCTACTTATGTGGCTTTCGTTCTGACACGGTGGGCCATGACTCGACCCTTCAAGGGGAGGTCGGCTGCCTTGTACGCCCAGGCGATACAATCTGCTACCCAAGTGGACAACGTACGCTTGGAGACAGGTAACCCCAATTTATTAGGGTCAAAGGAGACGAAGAGCTGAGTAGCCCTTCGGTGCCCCCGTGTACGTTCTATGTAAAAGGACAACTCCCTCTTACAGTCCAGGGTATGCAAGACTGTTTCAGCCTGGCTGGTATGCAGCCTGGGAAAGAATGTCGGAAGAACCACCTCCTGGTTGAGGTGGAAAGAGGAGACAACTTTCGGAAGGAACTTCGGATGGGTCCGTAGGACCACCCTGTTCCTATAGAACCGCGTGTACGGTCTATCAGAAACCAAAGCTTGTAGTTCACTCAAGATGTCTGGCCGAGGTCAGAGCTACCAGGAAGAGTGCCTTCCAAGAAAGGTAGCGTAAATGGCAAGTAGTCATCGGCTCAAACGGTGGGCGAGTAAGTTGTTGCAAGACCACGTTCAAATCCCACTCAGTGGCAGGTGGACGAATTGGAGGCTTGAGCAAAAGCAGGCCTCTGAGGAAGCGGGACACCAAGGGGTGAACCGACAGACTGTCCTTCCACCGGTGAGTGGTGTGCTGATAGAGCACTGAGGTGGACCTGAACAGAGTTGGACTTAAGGCCTAGGTCTGACAGGTGAAGTAGGTATTGTAGTACTACTGGCACAAGGCAGGAGAAAGGATCTTCATTGCACTGAGCACACCATATTGAGAACCTACGCCACGAGGGCATATGACTTTCTGGTGGATTGCCTCCTAGAGGCCAAGACCACCTCCTCAACTTCCCTTGGTAGAAGTAATCCTGAGACAGGAGATCGGGTTGCAACCCCAGAGGGAATGGAGTTTCCACTGCCAACTGCAGAAGTGGAAACCACGGTTGCCTCGGCCATCTGGGGGCTACCAGAATCACTGAGGCCTTGTCCTGTAGAATCTTGAACAGAGTTTGGGCCACCAGGGGCGTGGGAGGAAACGCATACAGGAGTCCCGTCGCCCAAGAGATCAGAAACGCATCTGCTGCCATTCTCAGGGGATGCGGCTGTCTGGAGCAAAACCTGGGCAGCTGCCGGTTCAGTGGACTCGCAAAGAGATCGATGACTGGAAGTCTCCATTGTAGAAAGATCTGCTGGACCACCAGTGGATTCAACTGCCATTCGTGAGGCTGGAGAATCCTGCTTAGTTTGTCTGCCAAGAAGTTCTCCTGACCAGGTAGATAAACTGCTTTGAGAAACATGCCTTGCTTGACTGCAAAAGGAGCAAAGGGCCTGTGCCCTCTTGCTTGTTCACATAGAACACTGCTACCTGATTGTGTCTGAACTAAGACAGACTGGTGAGAGAGGGCATGAGAAAAAGTCTGTAGAGCCAAGCGGATTGCTCGCAGCTCCAAAAGATTGATCTGCTGTGTGGCCTCCTGAGGAGACCAGAGGCCTTAAGTGCACATGCCCTGGGAATGTGCACCCCAGCCCTTTAAGGAAGCATCGGTCGTCAGCACCCTTGTGTGTGCTGGGGCCTGAAAGGGTACCCCCCTGAGAAGGTTTGGGAGATGTAGCCACCACTGCAAGGAGTCCAAGAGTGGTTTGGACACCTTTACTCTGTCTTGGAGGTCGCCTGTGGCTTGCGCCCACTGAGCTCTGAGGCACCACTGAGCCGCCTGCATGTGCAGACAGGCATTCGGGGTCACATGTACCGTGGATGCCATGTGGCCCAGGAGCCGCAGGAAGTGTCTGGCGGAGACCTGAGAATTGCTTAGGAACTGGTTGGCCAAGTCCATCAGTCTGTGGGCCCTGTCCTCGGGCAAGTAAGCTCTTGCCTGCCGGGTGTCTAATCTTGTCCCTATAAACTCTAGGGTCTGTGAAGGGAGCAAAGTGGACTTTTTTTAGTTTATGACAAAGCCCAGATGCTGAAGAAGAGAGACAGTGCGAAGAGTGGCTTGTCTGGCCTCCTGGAGCGACTGACCCCTGATGAGCCAGTCGTCCAGGTATGAGAAGACAAAAATTCCCTGATTTCTGAGATAGGCCGCCACCACCGCCAGGCATTTGGTGAAAACCCTGGGGGCAGAAGTTAGGCCAAAGGGAGGTAACTCTGTACTGAAAGTGGTTTCCTCCCACCACAAATCTGAGATATTGTCTGTGATGTGGATGGATGAGAATGTGAGTATAAGCATCCTTTAGATCTAAGGAGCATAGCCAATCTCCCTGCTGGAGGTAGGGCAGCAGTATCCCAAGGGTAAGCATCTTGAACTTTTCTCTCTCCAGAAATTTGTTTAGGTTTCGCAAGTCTAGGATAGGCCGGAGGCCTCCAGTCCTTTTTGGTACCAGAATGTACCTGGAGTAGAAGCCTTGCCCTTTCAGGTGGTGAGGCACCGGTTCCACCGCCTGTTCCTTTAGAAGACTTGCCAACTCCTGAAGGAGGAGGTTTCTGTGCAGAGGGAGTCTTGGAGGCTCCCCTGGAAAGTAGGAGAGGGTAGTTGGTGGAAATGGAGTATGTAGCCCTTTTGGACTATGCTGAGGACCCAGGTATCCCCTGTGATGGCTGGCCACCTG
The DNA here is from genome assembly GCA_033557465.1 of Ichthyophis bannanicus. Classification (NCBI taxonomy): domain Eukaryota; kingdom Metazoa; phylum Chordata; class Amphibia; order Gymnophiona; family Ichthyophiidae; genus Ichthyophis; species Ichthyophis bannanicus. The sequence continues at coordinate 173,692,331 of CM066034.1, forward strand.
TAGGCTTACAGGGTCAGCCGACCTCCTGTGCTGAGTGGAGCCAGCTGTGGAGAAGAGGCTATGCTGTGGGAGTCAAAACCACGCTCCCTGCTGTGTAGGAGCCGGAGCTGGCGGCTTGGGGGTCTTCTGCCTACGGGGCCCATGCCCCTGCTCCTTGGCCTGCTGGCCCTGTTGGGGAGCTGGAGAGGCCTGATATTGAGGGTAGGATTTGTAGGCAGCACCCTTCCTCGGGAAAAAGGGCTTCTTTCCCAAGCCCTTCTTTTTCTGAGAAGGGGCAGAAGTCTTCCTGGACAGCCTTGTCCTGGTGAGTGTCTCAGTCTCGATTTCTGCAGCCTTTTCAGTCATGGGCTTACCAAAAAGGTTTTCACCTAGGCAAGGGACATCAACCAACTTGTCCTGCACCCATGGCTCCAGGTCTGATGACTGTAGCCAGGCCTGACGGCATGCACCGATGCCGGCCACGGCTACCCGGGCCGAAGCCTCAAAGCCATCATAGGCTGCTTGAGAGATAAACTTCGAGCATTCTCGAATCCCTGTTGACAAAGCCTTGAACCTCTGCAAAGGTTCCTCGGAGAGGCCAGCTGAGAACCCGGCAATCTCCTTTGCCAGGTCTCGTAGGTACATGCCCATGTACAACTGGTAGGTCTGCTTAAAAAAGCACATAAAGAGTGTGTGACCAATAGTGCAATAAAAATGCTCAGCTTTCTCATGACTCATACACTGTAAATTCCGTTTATCTGCAGTTCAGACTCTATGTGAATGGCAGACAGTGCACGTTTAATATACTTTACATTGCAATCCAAATAAACTACAGACTGCACGGTTTCTTATTACTGCTAGGTTAGAAGCGCTGGATTGAAAAGTTAGCTTCTCCTCCAAGTCAATTGTCAAATCCGTGTACAGGTTTCGCCCGGTTTCCTTTCTACTGCAGTAGAAAGGAAACCGGGCGAAACCTGTACACGGATTTGACAATTGACTTGGAGGAGAAGCTAACTTTTCAATCCAGCGCTTCTAACCTAGCAGTAATAAGAAACCGTGCAGTCTGTAGTTTATTTGGATTGCAATGTAAAGTATATTAAACGTGCACTGTCTGCCATTCACATAGAGTCTGAACTGCAGATAAACGGAATTTACAGTGTATGAGTCATGAGAAAGCTGAGCATTTTTATTGCACTATTGGTCACACACTCTTTATGTGCTTTTTTAAGCATTATTAGAAGTACAACGTTCCTGTTTACCCCCTGATGAAGGCACCTGCCGAAACGCGTTGGGGTGTTCGTTAATAAAGTGCCAGTGACCTTTATCCTGCTCGCCCTTTGGTTTTTGTTTGGACTTCTGCGAGTTCGGTGCTCCCTTTGTGTCAACTGGTAGGTCTGGACACGGCAAGATAGCATAGAGCCCTGGAAGCACTTTCTACCGAAGGCATCCAGGTTCCGGGCCTCCTGGCCGGGGGGCACCAAGGAGTGCATCTTCTGACTCTTCAGATGGTGCATGGCCGATTCCACAACCATGGAGTGGTGCGGTAGCTGCGCCTTTTGGAACCCAGGGCTCTTATGGACTCGATAAATGGAATCAACCTGTTTGCTAAGAACCGGAGTCGAGGCCGGTGCCTCCCACATACGGAAGAGCAGCCGTTCCAGCATCGGAGGAACCGGTACAGTAAAGGCTTCCTTCAGAGGAAAATCATACTGGAGGGCATCGAGCTCCTCGGCTCAAGGCTCCTCCTCGGCGTCCACAGGGAAGGCCAAGGCCTTGGCCATGTCCCTCACGAAGTCCATGAACTGGGTATCCTCCGGGGGGGACCGTCTCCGAGACTCGGATTCCGGTGAGTCCGAAGGGACGCACTGGGTCTGGAAGGTGTCCAGGGACTCCTTGTCCTCTGTCTCCCACTTCGACTCCTCCGAGGAGGAATCGAGCGGCTCCGGTCGTGTGGGCCTTGGTGCCACCTGCCCCAACGCTGAGGGTATCGTCGTTGACGACCTCGGCCCTGCACGGGAGGTTGAGGGGGACCTTGACCGAGGATCGACTCGAGACTTCATCGACTCGAGGATCGGCTCGATCTCCGGGGTCGACTTAGACGTCGAGGTCCCGGTGGTTGGGGCAGATGCACTGGTCAGACCGGCGATCAGCACCCGCTGCTGTTCCATGAAGGCAGCCAAGCTACTCTCCAAGGCCATCAACCTGAGTCCAAGCTCAGGAGACTCAGCAGCCCCCGACTCGGGCCCCGACGGCGTCGGACCCGACGTCGGCTCCCCCGGAGGAGAGTCTATGAGGACAACTGCACTTACGTGACTCTGGCTCCACACGAGGTAGCTTGGAAGGTCTCTCAGACTCCGAAAGCCCGGGGCGGCAGTCACAGCTACGCGACCTGGCCCTCAAGGAACCAGGAGCCTCCACCGACGCCGCCCTCGCGAACCTTTTCTTCCTTCTGTGCTCCCAGGAGGGAGACTCCCTTTCAGAGGAACCCCAACGGCACTCGGGGTCGGACTCCCCGAGATGTTGAGGCCTCTGACGAAGTCCGGGCCTGGCCGGACGCAGAGTCAGAGAAAATTCTCTCATGTTGATGCTGATGGCTCCGAAGTGCCTTCAACGACATTTTGCCGCACGGGCCACAGGCCAGCGGGTCATGGTTGGACCCGAGGCATCAGTCATGTGTGTCGGTGAGAGACATAGGTTTCTTGCACCGATCACACTTTTTGAACCCGCTGGCAGCCATCGGGGGTAAAAGGGCCCCTGCAAGGTCAAAAGACCAGGCTGCCAGTGAAAACACAAAAAGAGCGCGAACGCTAGTCACGAAGGACAAAAAACGAAAATCACAACTCCGGACTCGATACCGGTGTACCGAGCCCAGGCGGGAAGGGGAACCGGCATCGAACCGGATAAGACAACGCAAAAATCGCAGAAAAAACCCCAACTTTTCCCAGGTGACACAAACTCACGTCCGTCGAGCTCCGTGGAAAAAAAAGACTGAGCAAGACGGCACCCTTGGGTGGGAAGGGGACTGCGCAGGCGTGCTGCATTCCCAAAGGCTTTCTTTGAAAGTTGGGGAAATGCTCCGCATGGGGGCTTCCTGCTTGGTCCTGGAGAATCAGTGGGAGCTCCAAGGAAGAGCTGGAAGCGCTAAGCTGGGAAGGTTGCTGGCGTGGAGTCTTAAAAAGCAACAGGCATAGATAGCAGTAGGAAAGATAAAGCTGAAGGGGGGATGGTGGGTGTATAGTGATGAGGAGATTAGAAAGGAGTTTCAAACTTTATATCAGGAACTGTATAGGCGGAGGGTGATCAGAATGAAGTAGATATTGCAACCTACCTCAAGCAAGTAGTACGCCCCAGGCTAGCGGAGGAGGATTAGGCTAGGTTGGAGTACCCAAATAGTTTGGAAGAGGTAGAACAGGTGATTAATGCTCTGGCGAATGGTAAGACACCAGGTTAGATGGATTTATGGCCCAAGTGTATAAGCGGTTTAAGGACCAGCTAGCAGCACGGCTTCTCCAGGTTTATAATGGGATACAAAGTGGGGTGAAACTACCAGATACTATGGAACAGGCAGGAATTAGTGTCTTATTAGAACTAGGGAATAAAGCCTCAAAGTGTGCCTCATATAGACCTACCTCACTTATAAATTTGGATGCGAAGATCCTAGCATGGATACTGGCAGCATGTTTGGGTAAATACTTACCACACCTGATTGACTCAGACCAAACGGGATTTGTTCAGGGGAGATTGGCTGGTGACAATGCCAAAATAGTGGTCCTCTGTAGGTATGCTAAGTGCGAGGAAATACCAGCCATAGTGGTGGCTATTGACGCAGAGAAAGTGTTTGATAGGGTTGATTGGGAGTTCCTGTGGACCACTATGCACAAAGCAGGTATAGGGGACTATTTTGTGGAGTGGGTGAAAGCTCTTTATGCTAAACCAGTAGCAGCTGTAAAGGTAAATAGGGGGTACTCTCCCTTTTTTTACACTGCATCGAGGGACAAGGCAAGGGTGCCCATTGTCTCCATTGTTTTTTGCCTTATCAGTAGAGCCATTTACATCTCGGATCCGCAAAAGTGCAGAAGTTAAAGGTATGAGAATTCAGGGCCAAAATATAAAAAAACACTTTTTGCGGATGATATCCTCTTTAACTTTAACTGAGCCGGAGAAGTCCCTGGGAGGGCTTAAGATGAGCTGGAGAAATATTATAAGGTACTGAGCTTCCAGGCCAATATGGACAAAACTGAAGTTCTAAATCTAATGATAGGTGTCAGAGAACAGAGTTTGGCGATGCAGTTTCCTTTCCGCTGGACCAAAGGACCTCTATCTACGCTAATTGGGAGTTCCATTGAGTAGAGATATTTCACAGCTATATGACACAAATTATGTTCCCTTGTGGTGAAAACGTTTAGAGGATTTGGATCGTTGGCAGCAATTTCCATTGTCTTGGATTGGGCGAATTGCTAACATGAAGATGGTGTTTTTACCTCGGATGTTGTACTTTTACCAAAAATGGTATTAACAGTTTGTAAGTTGCTAAATTGTTGTATATGTTGCAAAGTTAATAAATTAAAAAAAAAGGCATGGGCTTTAGCATTGTATGTGTGTTAAACATGGTGATATTGCTATAGACCCTGTAACACAATGGCATTCAATGACTAATGGTAATGAAGCATTACAATTTCCCTTAGGAGGAACTTTTTCCAGAGGATAAGCTTTGACATGTGAAATATTAAATGGTGGTCAACGATTTAGGGAGACTACACACTAGTCCTGAGTGGATCATACTTACATGGTGGGAGACAATTGAACATGAAAAGTCTCAAGAAAAACAAAATGATGAGGTCCAAGACCTTAAACATAAGTTGTTTGTATTAGAAGAGAAAGTGCATGATGATTGATTTATTTGCTTTCCTTATGCCGTGCTTTTAAAAGAATAACATTTACTGGTTGTAAAATATTTAAACAGCCTAGCATTAACACAAAAATTTGCAACAAAGTGGATTCCCCTGAGTGAGTGGATAACATGAGGAAAGATCTGTAAAAGCTGGAAGAATAAATCTTAACTGCCAAGCATTAGACCTCCTAATCACATTCAAGCTCCTGAACAACATCGCCCCATCATATCTATCCATGCTATTACATGCCCCATCAGAATCAAGAACTCGCAGACTAAACGCAACACACTCACTTGAAATACCAAATTCATTCAAAAAAACTAAAAAATCCACCAGCACCAGAGCCTTCTCATTCACTGCCCCCATGCTCTGGAATAATCTCCCAATAAACCTTCGGATCATAAAAGACCTCACCCAATTTAGAAAGGAACTCAAGACATACCTTTTCTCCGAACACTATGAAATCCCATATCCCCAAGTCCAACCACACACCATCCCCAAACACTCAAACACAAAGCCCTAAAACCACACTCAACTACCCACACACATACACCCACCACATACTCCCACCACATACACCCCAAAATACTCCCAAGAGATGAAAAAAGGAAATAAATTCCTCCACACACACACATATCAAAGGTAGAAAACTCTGACTACCTATAAAAAGGTAGAAAAACTCTGATCAACACTACGCTACAGAAACTTATTAATGTATATAAAATGTAAATAGTTTCGACAATTAATGCACAGTTATTTGTATAAAGTTACAATGTTATAAATCTCTGTTAATAACTATTATCTGTATAAAGTTAAAAAATCTCTGTTCCATGTAATGTATACATTAGTATACAAATTTGTTTACTTGTTCCATGTAAACCGCCCCTGATCTCTGGAAGGGGCGGTATAGAAGAAATAGATAAATAAATAAATAAATAATGTGAAGAAGTGCAGTGTCATGCACTTCGAATGCATAAATCCAAGGTAATTGTATGAGATAGAGGGCAATAGGTTGGCGTTCATGGACCAGGAGAAGGACCTCAGAGTGATTGTTTCTGAGGATCTCAAAGTGGTGAAACAGTGTGACAAGGCGGTGGCCAAAGCCAGAAGGATGCTGGGTTGCATACAGAGAGGAATTACCAGTAGAAAGAAAGAGGTACTAATGCCACTGTACAAGTCACTGATGAGGCCCCACTTGGAATATTGTGTTCAGATTTGGAGACTATATCTCACAAAGGATATAAAAAGACTGGAAACGGTTCAGAGGAAGGCGACCAAAATGACTTATGAAAAAAAGACTCCAAGACCTAAATATGTATACTCTAGAGGACAGGAGGGATGGGGCGATAGGATACAGACCTTCTTTAAATACTTAAGGGTATTAATGAACAAACAAACCTTTTTCAAAGACATGGAAGCTATAATACTAGAGGGCATAACATAAAGCTGCAAGGGGGTAAACTGAAAGGCAATGTCACGAAATACTTTTTCACTCAAAGGGTGGTGAATGCTTGGAATGCCCTCTCGATGGAAGTGGTGGTACAAACAATGACAGAATTCAAAATGGCATGTGACAGACACGGTGGATCCCTTTGTAGAAACGGGATAAAATCAAAATAAACTTAACTGTCTCTGATATCTCAACAACTAGAGGTGACCTGCATGGAACGGTGGGTACACCCCTAAACAAAGGCTTGGGAAAGGGTGACCTGCATGGAGCAGCGGGCGCACCTAACTCTTGCCACCTTGCTGGCAGACTAAATGGACTATGCTGGTCTTTATCTGCTGTCATATACTATGTTATGTTACTATGTTAACTTGGTAATTTGGTTTTATTTATATATTGATTTTCTTCTTTAGTAGGTCAGGGCCTTATTTTGCCAGTCTGGCAAGTTGATATTTGAAATGTCTGTTTTCTTATCACTGTTGGTCGATACACAGATTTCTCTTGTTGTCTCGGAAGGAAAGGCCTGGCAATATACTTCTGGTCATATCTTGCCAAGAAAACCCAGGGCTGCTGGGTGGCCAGGCGTCAGCATTGACTTGATGGTACTTAAAAACAAAGAAAAAACCTTAGTGTATAGATTCTAGATACACCTGGAAGATACTTCTTCCTGTGAGATTATTGTTATAAAAAGTTTTTTCATAAGGACTTTAGTTCTATTAAATGTTTAATGATAATTAGGATATATGTGCAGCTGTTATTTGGAATGAACAAATATAAATTTATATCTTCTACTTGCAGTTCACTTAAAAGCAGCAGTAAGTTTTAGTAGTTATTTGATGTTTCTAGAAGCCTTAGTCTATAAAGATACATTAGTATGGTATAAAGAAAGATCTATATATGTAGTTGATAGTATGATGCAAGTGATGAGAAAGGGTTGCAAGAAGCGAGATAGGATATTAATGGAGGAAAAAGGAGGATTGTTGAAAAAGGAGGATTGTTGACAGCAAACTGGTGAAGGTAATCTAATGATGTGATACGTCAATCTAATGACTATGTAAAGGGAAGAATGAAATGTTATGATTGGTCTGCAGCTGTAATGTGCACAGCTAGTGTTTTTCTTCTGCCATCTGTATGGGTTTGTACTGTAGTATGAAATGGATTCTCTGATTCAATGGATTTGGAAGAGGGATGTACACTGCTGTGAAACTTGATAGAAGTAGGCAGCACAGATAACAGTTTGGAGGAACAAATAAGGCAGAACCGCATGTTTAGAGTTAGCGAGAGATATAATTGCACAGTTCTCAAGGGCATAAGGAAATTCCTTTTTGCCAGATAACAGCATGCCTTGTTAGAGAGGTTACTTTTAAAGTTTTCATTGAGGATGTCTTAGCTGCTGCTATCAATTAATTAGTGAAGTGCAAGGGGCTTGTACTTTGTTTCCAATCTGCCTGACAGCTAAAACTAAAGTAATTTAATATCAAAATAGAACACAAAGTATAGTAAGAATTTTGCTAATTCTTTTTCCTGTAGAAATATAAAAAGAACAACATCTACGGCCAATTGGCGGCAGCAGCACTATTGAGAGATAAAGCCATATGATTGTGATATTATGTTTAAGATTATTTTACAGGGATCCTAGATTTGACAATTGTGATGGAGGAAGGAAAAAGACTCCAAAATAATTAACCATAACTTTACTTCTGTTTGCAAATGAGTTTAATCCACACTGTGCAAGTTTTGTTTTCTAGGTTTCACAGGTCCAAGCTTATCTTGGTTATTTTGTCTGCTAATTTCATTCCATGTGTAAAAATGCAAATGCTGAGATGTTCATTGTAAATAGTAACTCTCAGAGCTTCATATAATTGCAGATAAGAACCTCTGGAGAATGGTTAAGCACATATTCTCCTATTTTATCTATGATTACTTTGTAGTTGTGCATTAGCGAATGGGAAGATCTTCCAAGTATGGTAGTTTATGGTGTACTTAAATATCTTATAAGTTGCTTAAATTTGCATGATATAACAAAGACTAAGAAGAAAAAGCTAAGGAATGGAATGGCTGTAGAAAAATTATGAAGGCGTTTAAAGGAAAAGATACAAGTTAGCAGCTTTGCTGAAAATTGAATTGCTTGTCAAAGTCAAAGCTAGTTTATTTGATTAAAGGGAATTGTAAAAAGAAAAAGAAAAAAAAAAGAAAGGTGAAACAACCAACTTGATTGTATATAGTAGATTCAGTCTGGATGTTGGCCTTGTAGAAGAGTGTGGGAGTGCAGATTATTTGTCATGTGCATTTGTGTCGTATTGCTAGTCCTGAAGATTTGATGGCTTATTTTCATTTCATAATTTCTCATTAGTAATACTGATATCCCTCTTTTTTTTCTTATTGTGCAAGCAGCATATTGATACATGTAATATAAACAAAAATATGTTAGATTAGGTATTTATCTAAAATATCTACAAGTCAGAAATAATGAATGATACAACTTCACTCTAACAAGTATATAAAGTAATTAAACCAAGGGGGTAAATGTGTGTTATAATGTTTTATTCTTTATGTTAGTGGATTAACTGAAAATCCTGGTGCACACCACATCCATGAAAGTGAAAGAGACTACAGAGTAGCAATGTCTGCAGTGAGAATTCTGACGGTTTTCCCAGTCTATTTTAAGCTACCCTGCAAGAGTTTATTGGAGTAATAATTTTAAATTCTCATGTTGTATGTTTCAGTTATTATGGAATGACCCCTACAAAACTGATGTTATTGGAAGAGTGAAGCAAATGTCTTGTTGCTAGTGGAATAGAAGGCAATACCTTTGCTTTACCTAACACCACAAACACCAAGACTGATTAACTAAATTAGTATCATTAATTGAGGTAGATTCAAGATGTATATAAATTTACCCTGTGCAAGATTTTAATTGATCCTTTACTATGCTATTTTGTGCTGAAAACAGTGTAACAAAGATAAATATTAAGTGTTGCCAATGACAATTTATGATCTAATTGGTTTAAATTTTATATTTTTTAAAAGTTTTGGATTATGAATGCATTACCTTTTGTTGAGCATGATACTTTCTATATAATGACTTTTATGTATCTGTTCTTGTTGTTTTGTGTCCTGATAAACATGATGTTCCTTCCTTTGTGAGCCAAGATGGCTATGTTAATTAAATAGTTACACCTATTTTTTGATTATTGTCAGTAATGCGAGTCAAACCATTACCTAAGATAAGAGCCTTTCTAAGAATTTTTGGTAAATAATTGAAATTAGTTTAATTTATTTGTCATAAACTGCCAGTTATGTTTTAATGTTTGTTACCCCTTAAGTAAAGAGCAGTTACTCACCTGTAACAGGTGTTCTTCAGGAGCAGCAAGAATCAGTCCTCACTTATGGGTGACGTCGGCGCCGACAGAGCCCTCGCAGAGCAATTTTCCCCAGCTCTCGCAGAAAGCCTTTGGGAATTGCAGCGCGCATGCGCGGTCCCCTTCCCGCCCAGGGATGCCATCTTGCTCAGTCTGATGACATAGCGGAAAGACAGCAAAAAAGTTAGCAAAGCTATGCAATAAAAATGACTGCAACTCCAAGGGGAGGAGGGAGGGTAGTGAGGACTGATTCCTGCTGCTCCTGGAGAACACCTGTTACAGGTGAGTAACTACTCTTTCTCCAGGACCAAGCAGGAAGTCAGTCCTCACTTATGGGACTCCCAAGCTTAAGGCTACCGGAGACCTCAAGCCTAAAGAGCTCCCCCAAGCTCAACGGTACAGAGGGAGGAATCTTCTCTGAATACGAATCCGGCCGGTAGCCCAACACCAGGGCCGGAGGGTAGGAGTTGCCTAAACCTCAAAGAGATTGTGGAGGACTGCCTGACCGAAAGCACTGTCCCTGCGGGACTCCCTCTCCAGGCAGTAATGAGCCGCAAAGGTCTGGCTTGTAGACCAAGTAGCGGCCCGGCAGATGTCTGCCAATGGAAGAGAGCGAAGATGAGCCACGGACGCAGCCTTCGCCCGGACACGATGAGCCGTGACGCGACTCTCCAAGGAGAGGCCGGCTGCCCCGTAAGCCCAGGCGATACAGTCGGCCACCCAGATGGACAGGGTACGTTTAGAGACAGGTACCCCCAACCGATTGGGGTCAAAAGATACAAAAAGCTGGACAGCTTTTCTATGCTCTCGTGTACGATCAAGGTAGAAGGACAAGGCTCTTCGACAGTCCAGGGTATGCAGAACAGACTCAGCTCGGCTGGTATGTGGCCTGGGAAAGAAGGTCGGAAGAACCACCTCCTGGTTGATGTGAAAGTGGGAGACCACCTTTGGAAGAAACTTAGGGTGGGTCCTCAGGACTACCCTATTCCTGTAGAACCTAGTGTACGGGGGCTCCGACACTAGGGCTTGTAGCTCACTTATGCGCCTCGCGGAAGTAAGGGCTACCAAGAAGAGAGTTTTCCAGGAGAGGAAACGAAGAGGGCAGGTAGCCATGGATCCAAAAGGTGGACAGGTAAGCCTTTGCAGAACCACATTGAGGTCCCAGTCAGGGGCTGGAGGGCGCAGCGGAGGTTTGAGCAGAAGGAGGCCTCTAAGAAAACGCGCCACCAAGGGGTGCGAGGAGAGAGGCTGGCCTTCCACCGGTGAATGGTGCGCGGAGAGAGCACTGAGGTGGACTCTGACAGAGTTGGATTTGAGGCCTAGATCGGAGAGGTGAAGCAAATACTGCAGTACCACTGATACTAAACAGGCGAAGGGGTCCTCAGATCGCTGAGCACACCAGACCGAGAAGCGACGCCATTTGAGGGCATAAGACTTCCGGGTGGAAGGACGCCGAGACGCTAGGACGACGGCTTCCACCTCCAGGGGTAGCAGAAGCGGAGCTAGAACTACCCTTTCAGCAGCCAGGCCATCAAGTGCAGGGCCCGGAGGTTGGGGTGCAGAAGAGTACCCTGATCCTGGGTCAGGAGATCGGGCCGAAACCCCAGAGGAAGAGGGGTGTCCACTGCTAGCTGTAGAAGCAGAGGGAACCACGGTTGTCTCGGCCACCGGGGCGCTACCAGGATCACGGAGGCCCTGTCCTGGACAACTTTGAACAATGTCCGGGACACAAGTGGTGTGGGAGGGAAGGCATACAGCAGACCCCTGGACCACGAGATGAGGAAAGCATCCGGCGCTACTCTGAGCGGATGCGGGTGCCGGGAGCAGAACCTGGGAAGCTGCCGGTTCAGAGGACTGGCAAAGAGATCCACGGTGGGAGAGCCCCACCGGCGGAAGAGCTGTTGGACCACTGCGGGGTTCAACCTCCATTCGTGCGGCTGCAGAATCCGGCTCAGTTTGTCCGCCAGGCAATTGTCCTGCCCTGGCAGGTAAACCGCCTTGAGGAGGATGTCGTGACCGACTGCCCAGGAGCACAGTCTCCGAGCCTCCTGGCATAGAAGGAGGGAGCCCGTGCCTCCCTGTTTGTTCACGTAGAACATTGCAACCTGATTGTCCGTCTGCACCAGTACGGACTGACAAACCGTGAGGTGAGAGAAGGCCCGCAGAGCTAGGCGGATCGCCCGGAGCTCCAGGAAGTTTATCTGCTGGGCGGCTTCCCAAGGTGTCCAGAGGCCTTGAGTGCATGTCCCTTGACAATGCGCCCCCCATCCCAGGAGAGAGGCATCTGTTGTGAGCACCCGGGACGGTGGGGGAGACTGAAAAGTCATACTGAGCACCAGGTTGGGCAGGTGAAGCCACCATTGCAGGGAGGAGACCAGATGGTCGGAAATCTGTATCAGGTCCGACAGCCTCCCTGTGGCCTGATGCCATTGAGTGCGAAGGCTCCACTGAGCAGGTCTCATATATAGACGGGCATTCGGGGTGACATGGACCGTGGAGGCCATGTGCCCGAGCAGCTGCAGGAACTGTCTGGCAGGGACCGGCGACATGCTGTTGAACCTGCCAGCTAGGGCTATGAGCCTGTTGGCCCATTCCAGAGGCAAGAAGGCACGAGCCTGAAAGGTGTCCAGCCGTGCCCCTATGAACTCGAGATCCTGAGAGGGGAGCAAAGCGGACTTTTCGAAGTTTATGACGAAGCCCAAGTGCTGAAGCAGAGCCACTGTGCGTTGAGTGGCCCGAGTAACCTCTGGAGCCGACGACGCCCGGATGAGCCAGTCGTCCAGGTATGGAAAGACGAAGAGGCCTTGAAGCCTCAGGAAGGCTGCCACCACTGCCAGGCACTTCGTGAACACCCTGGGAGCAGAGGACAGTCCAAAGGGCAGTACGCGGTACTGATAATGATTCCCTGCCACCACAAATCTTAGATATTGCCGGTGGTCCGGATGAATAAGGATGCATGTATAAGCATCCTTTAGATCCAAGGAGCATAGCCAATCTCCCTGCTGGAGGTAGGGCAGTAGGGTTCCAAGGGTAAGCATCTTGAACTTTTCCCGCTGCAGGAACTTGTTGAGGTTGCGTAGGTCCAGAATGGGTCTGAGGCCTCCTGTTCTCTTTGGAATCAGGAAGTATCTCGAGTAAAACCCATGACCCCCCAGGTGTTGGGGCACTGGCTCCACAGCCCGTTCTTGAAGCAGCCCTTGCAGCTCCTGAAGGAGTAAGTCCCTGTGCAGAGGGGGTCTGGGAGGCTCCCCTGGAAAGTAGGGGGGAGGCACCTGGTGAAAATGTAGGAGATAGCCCCTTCGAACCACCTGCAGCACCCAGGAATCGGATGTTATGGCTGACCACCTGTGGGCAAAGTGGGTGAGCCGGCCCCCCGTGCTGGGCGAAGGCCCTTGAGGGGGAGAGGCTATGCGGGCATAGTCAAAAAACCCCACCCTGCTGGGCCGGGGCCTGCGTAGCGGGCTTGGGGGCTTTCTGCCTCCGGGATCCGTTACCCTGCCCCTTAGGCTGCTGCCCCTGACGGGGGGTTGCTGACTGATATTGTGGGTGGTGTTGCTTATAAGCAAACACCTTCCTCGGGTAAAAAGGCTTTTTCCCCGAGCCCTTCTTCTTCTGTGAAGGGGCAGAGGTCTTTCTGGAAAGGGTAGTCCTGGTGAGGGTCTCCGCTCGAGCTCCGTCGCCTTTTCGGCCATGGGTTTGCCGAAGAGGTTTTCACCTCTGCAAGGAACATCGACCAACTTGTCCTGCACCCACGGCTCGAGGTCGGACAACTGAAGCCACGCCTGGCGGCGAGCCCCGATGCCGGCTCCGGCCACCCGAGCCAATGCTTCGAAGCCATCGTAGGCCGCTCGAGAAATGAACTTAGAACACTCTCGAATCCCTGTGGACAAGGCCTGGAACCGCTGCAAAGGTTCCTCGGAGAGACCGGCCAAGAACTCCGCAATTTCTTTCGCCAGGTCTCGAAGATACATGCCCATATACAGCTGATATGTCTGGACTCGACAAGCAAGCATAGAGCCCTGGAAGCACTTTCTACCGAGGGCATCCAGGTTCCGGGCCTCCTTACCCGGAGGCACCGAGGAGTGCATCTTTTGACTCTTAAGCCGATGCATGGCCGATTCCACCACCATAGAATGGTGTGGTAGTTGCGCCTTCTGGAACCTGGGGCTCTTGCGGACTCGATACATGGAATCGACCCGCTTGCTCAACACCGGCGTCGAGGCCGGGCTCTCCCACATGCGGAAGAGAAGTCGCTCCAGCATCGGGGGAACCGGTACAGTAAAGGCCTCCTTCGGGGGGGAGTCATATTGAAGGGCCTCAAGCTCTTCGGCTCGAGGTTCCTCCTCCGGATCCGCGGGGAAGGCCAAAGCCCTGGCTATATCCCTCACGAAATCTGAGAACCGGGTATCCTCCGGGGGGGACCGCCTCCGAGGCTCCGACTCGGGCGAGTCGGAGGGGACGCACCGAGTCTGAAACGAACCGGGTGACTCGTCCTCCTCCATGTCCCAGCCCGATTCCACCGAGGAGGAATCGAGCTCCATGCGGCCGGGGGCAGGAGACCTCTGCCCCGACGCCGAGGCCGGCGTCGAGGACCTCGGTCCCAAACGGGAAGCCGAGGGAGACCTAGGTCGAAGATCGACTCGAGCTCGTATGGACTCGAGGATCGACTCGGCCTCCGGGGTCGACTTGGGCGTCGACGTCCCGGTGGTCGGGGCAGATGCACTGGCGAGGCCGGTGATCAATGCCTGCTGCTGGTCCATGAAGGCAGCGATACTGCACTCCAAGGTCGTCAGTCTGAGACCAAGCTCAGAAGACTCAGCAGCCGCCGACTCGGGCCCCGACGGCGTCGGGTCCGACGTCAGTTCTCCCGGGGAAGAGTCCAGGAGGACTATAGCACTCACGTGTCCAGACGACTCCATCTCAAGACGAGGAAGCTTCACCGGCCTCTCCGAGGACCCGGGGCGTCCGACAGGGCTGAGCGACCTGGCCCTCAAGGGACCAGGCGCGTCCTCCGACACCACCCTCGCGGGCCTCTTCTCCCGACGGTGCTCCCGGCTGGGGGACCCTCGCTCAGAAGAACTCCGACAATGCTCGGAGCCGGAGCCACGAGACGTCGAGGCCTCTGACGAGGTCCGGGCCCGACCGGACGCGGAGTCAGAGAAGATTCTATCCCTTTGCGACTGCCGACTCCTTAGCGCCTTCGAGGACATCTTGCTGCACGGACCGCAACTCATAGGGTTATGTTTGGGCCCGAGGCAGCGGAGGCAGCAGTCATGCGTGTCAGTGAGAGACATGAGTTTGACACAACGATCACACTTTTTAAACCCGCTGGCAGCCATCGGGGGAAAAAGGGCCCCTGCAAGGTCGAAAGACCGCGCTGCCAGGGAAGAAGGAGAAACAGGCGGGAACGCCAATTGGAGAGAAAAAAAAGAAAATAAAAACTGTGAACGGGCCCCTTATGCGAGGCCCGGCGGGAAGAGGACACACGAACCGAGAAAATAACAGAATAAACTAAAGAAATCAACTTTTTCAGCGGCGACAACGAACTACGTCTGTAGGGCTCCACGGAAAAAAGGAGACTGAGCAAGATGGCATCCCTGGGCGGGAAGGGGACCGCGCATGCGCGCTGCAATTCCCAAAGGCTTTCTGCGAGAGCTGGGGAAAATTGCTCCGTGAGGGCTCTGTCGGCGCCGACGTCACCCATAAGTGAGGACTGACTTCCTGCTTGGTCCTGGAGAATAAGATTAACTATACCTTGTAAATTTGTCAGAGTTGGAGAGTAAAATCATAACATATTTAGTTATATATATATACTTATGTACCTGATAAGAGAGGTGTATCTATTAGCATGTAGCCTAACATTTAATTTGGTAGATAAATAGAATAAATTAAGGAATGTAGATACAAGATAGAAGTATGCCACAAGGATCAGTGCTAATTTGGTCTACATATAGTCAAATATTTGGGATAATTTAGTGCTAGCAGTAGATGTATTGTAATTAATTAGCATTAGATAAGATAATCATGTTTGAAAATTCTATATTGCCATTAGGTATAAGTAGTCATGCTTCTTTGTAATTGCATGGAATCAGAGGGGTGTTGTAGTGATGAGTTTTGGGCCTGCAAATTGTATATTGCATTCATTGAATCCTATGGGCCAATGGTTATTGTGAATGAAGAGAAGTCTGCAATGTTACTGAATGTGTGGACCAAGTAGGAACAAAGATCAGCGATTCCAGCAGGACTATTCATATATATGCAGCCACGAAACCTGTATGGACAGTCACTGAAACTCTGTCCAAGATGTGCATAGTGCAGCTCATAGTGAAAAAAGAAGCTGCTGAAGTATTTAGTTATTAGCAGTGTCATGCTGTGAATGTGAGTGCAAACCTCTGAACTACTGAAAGATCTATGAAGAGCAGTTGGTCACTGCCAGAAGATAGTGCTTGCAAGAATAATCAGCAGAGCCTTACTCTCCTTACACATTCTTCTTGAAACCTAGCAAGGGCAAACAGTGTCACATCACTTTGGTTAATTTGCAGGATGATTGTAATCCTTTTCCTATATTGTCAAATAAAGCAAAGGTATAGAGAAATCCTTTTGTTGACATCTCCCAACCAGCACAATGAAGTTCACTTATGGACCAGATGAGATGCCTAGGACTCTGAAGGTGGTTCCCCGCATCTGCAAAGTGAAGCGGAAGGCATTCCCCACTGTGGCAGAAGACTTACTCTGGACATGGACATGGCTGAGCTACCATTCTCTTGTAATGATTCTTTTCAGAATCATAGGGGGGGGGACTATAGAAAGGGACTCAAAAGGGGTACTAGAGTCTCATGGAGTGAAAGCAGCTTAAAAAGTGCTGGCAGTGTTACAGGAAGTGTTTATGAATAAAGGAGACACTCAAGGTTACATCTTGTAAGACAAGGAGCTTCTGTGTAGGAAGCTGTCTTCATTAAGCATGAGCAATATGATTGTGCTTGGCCTGATATGTAACATGTATATAAACAAAAAGCAAAAGCATGACGCAGAATGATAGGAAAAAAACTGCTACATTGTACAATTTTCTCTTAATAAAAGTAGGTGCTGCAAACAAGCTAATGGAGGGATTTACAGGAGATGGCTCAGGTTTGCAGGCCTGTGACTTCCTTTCTAAAGCTTTAGCAAAACTTTGTTATTGTTAAGATATAATTCTGTGTGTATTGTGTTTTCATTTCTTCTCTCTTACTTCTGGGTCCAGAAATAGGAACCAAGTGCCAAGGAAGGATCCTTGTGGGTGTTGCCGTTACAAGCAATAGTGGCCTAGAACCTGAAAGATTGTTCTCGCTAAGTGTCTGCATGACACTGAGAGGGAACGAGTCAAGGAAGCTAGTGAATGTAACCTTGTTTGAGGAAAATGCACCATAGTGGGGTGGATATCTAAGTCGGGCCAGACGAAGCATAGTTGTTGATTTGGAACAAGATGCAATTTGTTTTCATTCATGAGGAAACCCAAATTGCAAAGGAGACAGCACTTTGGGTTGAGTTCATTGCTTGAAGGGACTTGCCTGTAATCAACCAGTTGTCCAGGTAGGGAAAAACAAGGTGACCCTCCTTGTGTAGTTGTGCTGCAACTACAGCAAAGCACTTTGTGAAGACTCAGGGAGCAGAAGAGAGACCAAATGGAAGGACTCGATACTGGCAGAGGATGTTAAGGAATGTGATGTGAAGCAATGTCCAGTGGGAAGGATCGACTGGGATATGTACATAAGTATCCTTGAAGTCCCAGGAGGCCAGCCAGTGGCATGTATACATAAGAGGCAAGATGGTAGGCAGGGTGTTCATCTTGAATTTCTGCTTTGCAAGATATAGATTTAGGTGCTTCTCATCCAGGATTGTAAGTAGTCCACTTGTCTTCAGGGGATGAAGAAGAAGGGAGAATAAAACCCTTGGTAGCATTTTGAAGGGGGGACAAGTTCCACAGGTATTGACTGCGGTAAGGGCTGAAATTCTTTCTGCAAAATTTGCAAGGGAATACACTGGCAAGACGGAAGGGATGGCAGAGGAATGATGGAGAACTGCAGGTGATATTCCTGATTCACAATGTCCAAGATCCAGTGAGCAGAGGTAATGGGAGCCCAACCATTTCTAAAATATGCTAGGTGCCCCCATACTAGGAGATAAAAACTAGGAGGCTTTTTGATAGGTGCTGCAGCTGGAGCGGGTTACTGTTTGTGTTCCTTAGATCTTTGTCGAGACAAATATTCCAAAACAGGTTAGCATGGAGGTAGTGGTCTTGCATAAAGCTGGTGACAATGGCTGGGGTAAAAATGTTGAAAGTATTGTTTGCAATAACACTTCCTGAAGTTTACATGTGGCAACTTATGATACTGAGACTGAGAACTGTAGTACCCCCTCCAGACACATATGGTGTGTTATCTTTCATTTGGCTGATAGTAACTTCGACCTTATCTCCTCCTAGGGTGAGTCACCTGTGTAAGGAATGTCAGCAAGATAGGCATAGTAGTCTTTATGAAGGCCCAATGATTGCGGTCATGTCATTCTTCTCACTGCAATAGCCACTGCAGCAGAGCAGGAAGTGATGTTATAGACATCACAAGTGGCTCTTATGAGATTATAGGCACACTCTTGTATGGCCATGTGCCACCGGACCAATTCAGCCTTGGAATTGTTATGGACAGAGACCTGATACATTAAAGAATGATAGTGTAATATTTGGAGATGATATGCCAGAAAGGTTAAGGCTAGCATGTTGAATTGATACACCTTGCATCCCACTGTATCCAAGATGCGCTGATCTTTATCTAGTGGGGTGTAGGAAGAAGCCTTAGAACAGCTTCTGAGATTACAGATAAATGGGATGGCTGTGGCTGTAGGTGTCCAATGATCCTGTTAAATTGTACTTTTCCTAAAGACAATGGGAGAAAGCTTTAACAGAGAATAGAGTATGCCAAGCAGCTAGTTGCAAATCCTCCAGTACTTCATAGAGAGGAAGCACAAGGCCTTCCTTGGGTGTGGTTGCAGCTTTAAGGATGGACTGAAAGCCCTTTTTAATAGAGAGGACATCACAATGACCCAAGACCAGTGACAGCACAGGATGAGTGGTCATTCTGAAGTTTGGTTTGGGAGAATGGTTGCTCCTTAGAGACAGGAAAGGACACTACTTCATTCTCAGGTTCCCCATTCAAATTGTGAAAGATAGTAGGAATGCCCATGGGGCTAAGATTATCTGAGTGCGCCCAGGGGACTTTGGGTGGAGGATAAAGCTAGGACACACTCTCCAGAGTTGGTTGCTGAAGGGGGTGGCCTACAACATGAGTAGAGTCAAATGGACCGAATAGGGGTTGAGAAGCCATGGGGAAGGCCCAAATAAAGACTGAAGGTGTTCTGAGGCAGAGGGAACCATGGTCTGGTGTAGCGCACATGTATAGTTTCCCTGAGAAAGGTTTGCATGAGCAACCAAAAAGAGAGCCTTGCTGAGAGGCAGGAGGGAGGGGTGCAGGCACTGCCATGGATGCCTGCTGGGAGTATGAAAATTGAATGGGGGTATAGATGACTCCCCAAGGTGAACCGTTTCTATAGGACATACCATTGGCTGAGCTGGTGTAGAACAATTACTCATTGGATCCTTTTTGCTTTTATCAGCCCCAGAGTATAGCAAGTCTGAAGCAACCATGGGTTTTGCTTTGGCACCCTTCTTGCCAGGTTTCAGGCAGGATTCTTATGCTGCAGTGCTGCCCAGAGGAGGAGTTGAGGCAACATAATCTTGATTTGACTTGTCAACAGCTCCTGCAACCAATGTCATCCCTAGTGCTATAAACTCTGTCAGATGGCTTGTCCTGTTGGTTTTTATTTTAAACAGTTTTTGATGCCCTCTTTCCCGCCCCAGGGTGTGCTAAAAGGACCCATAGGGGAGGGAGAGGGGTAAGGGTGGCAGAATGCCCATTGGGCTGAACAGAGGTGAAAACTATGTAAGTTGTTTTCTCCTCTTTTTTGTAGAGGTGGAACCATGGATAGCTAGAATGCTAATACAGACCTGAAGAAGTTGACATTTTACTTACCAGATAATGTCCTTTCCTTGAGTCCTGCTAGAGCAGTCCAGCCAAGTGGGTGGTGTTGCCCTACCAGCAGATTGATGGAGACAACGAACCAATGAAAAGCCCAGGCTTCAATGACATCACTCTCATGTCTCTAGCTACCACAACACTCTCAGTTTTCAACACAAAGCATATGGAAGAACATGGCAAATTTCATACAACTTCAACATGGGCAACTCTAGGTAATCAAACAATAGAGAACTCTGTACAGGAAAGCATAAACAGAAGGCTGGATGTTGAAGATGGACCTGCAGAACCAACTATATAAATCATAGTAGACTCAAGTGTACCACCGAAGAGGAAGAGACAAAACACAGTTCCAGGAGAAATACTAAAGCTATACCTCCACTTGGTGGTATAGCTTTAGTACGTCACCAAAGGCTGTTTGGCTGAGCGTGAATATCCAAGTGGAAATGCTTGACAAAAGTGGAAAGTGATGCCTATGTTGTTGTCAAACAATTGTTTGCAGGGGCTACCAAGCTCCACTCTGGCCATGAGGATGCTTGCACTCAGGTAGAATGGCCATGCAAACCCTCCAGAACCAGCCAGTTCTGCAACAGATCCATCAAGGCAATGGCCTCCTTAATCCAGTGCCACAATGCAGACTTAGCCTTCACGTCACCTTCCCGGGTCGAGCAAACAGCACAAAAAGATGGTCTGACTTACAAAAAGAATTTGTAACCTTCAAGAACCAGAGAAGTACCCTCCCGCCATCCACAAGACAAAGATTCTTACCATTCCCCCAACACTGCTCCTTAGAGAGAGGAGAGCAGGCCAACCACCTGGTTCACATGAAAGGGAGAAATCACAGACTGAACGGAAATGGCCTCTTCAGAAAAAGGCAAAGGACCTTGGCAAGACAGAACCAGCAGCTCAGAAACCTCCTTGCAGAACAAATCATAACCAAGACCACCATCTTGAGCATCAAATCCTTCAGAGAAGCATGCTTCAAATGCTCAAAGGACTCCAAAATCAGGGCTCAGAGCACCAGGCACAGATCCCAGAAAGGGACCATAAACTAGAGAGGACACACATGCCAAACCCCCTTAAGAAAGCACAAAACATCTGGGTGTGAGGCTAGAGACTTACTAGCCAACAGACCTCTAAAACAGGCCAAAGCTAAGAGAAAAGCCTTTCTCCAGACAATTCTGCTAGCTGTTGTATGTCGCACCACACACATTTATGCCAGGCTAGTAGACCTCCTCCAGAGAAGAGTGGAAAACTACTGCCAGAGTATAGCCCATACACACTAACCGTCTCCTTTGAGGAGCCAAGCCATAAGCGAAAAGGGAGCTATATCCTCCAAGACAAGCAGCCCCTGACACAACAGGCCCCAAGGCGGAGGCAAACAGAGAAGTGGCGCTTGCAGGCGATGCATCAGATCTCTGAATCATGCTCTTCTCGGCCAACCTGGCACCACCAAAATAATCCTTCTCGGGTGGTGCTAGACCAAATCACATGCCCTGCCAGGGGCCATGGAAAAAATATATATACAGCAGGTGTGACTTGGTCAAGGTTGAGCCAGGGCACCAATGTTCTGAGACCCCATCTCTGAGTGGCAACTGAAGAAGCAGCACACTTTGGCACTGGAGTGGGTTACCATCAGATCCCTCTGGCAGTGACCCTAGTGGCACAGAAAAAACAAACGTCTCCAGCCTCAACTACCGTTTTCCTGGAATCAGAGAATGCTGGCTGAGAAAATCCATTTCATAGTATCTACCCCAGCAATATGCAGAGCCAACAAACAAACTAGGAGGTTCAGTGCTGCCCAGACAAACAGAAAAGCTATTTCCAAGGCTACCCTGGCCCTTCTTGTGCCACCTTGCTGATGGACATAAGCCACCACCGTGGCATTGCTTGAGAAGTCAAACCTCCTGGCCTTCGACTAGGGGCCGGAAACGCAGAAGAGCAAACCTGATGGCCCTTCCTTCAAGGCAGTTGATGGGCCATACCACTTCCCTGCAGTTTCAATGGCTCTGAGCCATATGGCCTTACAATGGGCTCCCCAGCTTGAGAGACTGGCATCAATCAGCAGGAGGATCCAGGAGAAATAGTTAATTCTTATACACAACCTTTACATTGATCAAGAAGCAACAGTTTGAACAGAACAAGGAGACACAGAATGGTTTAAAAGAAGCAAAAATGTACAACAAGGCTGCATGATTTCCCCATACCTGTTTAATTTATATGCAGAACAAATCAGAGAAGTAGACCTGTATGAAGATAACCAAGGAGTGAAGATTGGTAGCAGACTCATCAACAACCTTCGCTATGCTGACAATACTGTTACTGGCTGAAAATGAAGATGATATGAAACATTTGCTTATCAATGGGCCTGCACTTTAACATGAAGCAGACAAAAGATCTCAATAACTGGCAAAATCCATCAATTCATCCTTGATGGAGAAGAGAAACAGAAACAACAGACAAGTTTAACTTGCTTGCATTAATAAATAAATAAACAAGCAGTCAAGAAATTTGATGACGCAGAACAGCTATGAAGGACCTAGACAAGATTCTCAAGTACAGAGATATTTCTCTACATACAAAGATATGATATGTCCAAGCCATGGTATTTTCAATAAATCATATGGATGCAGAAGTTGGACAGTGAAGAAGAAAGATAGGAAGAAAATCTATGCCTTTGAATGATTGTGTTGGCAAAAAATACTGTGTATACCATGCACTGTCTAAAGAACAAATCAGTTGGTACTAGAGGAGATGAAACCTAATTTTCTTTTAGAAGCTCAAATAAGACACATCATGTAAAGAGAAAACACAGTTACTTACCTGTAACAGGTGATCTCTGGGAACAGCAGGAATAAGTCTTCACATATGGGTACGTCGGTACCGACGGAGCCTGCACGGGAACGCTCCCCAGCATCCAATCAGAAAGCTTTTGGGAGCATCCCTCGCGCCTGCGCACTGCCTTCCCGCCTTTTCCACTGCCTCTCCTCAGTTGAGTTTCATAGCTGAGACAAAAGGAGAGAAAGAGGAAAGGAAGATAGATAGATAGATACAACTCCTAGGGGAGGTGGGTGGGTTGTGAAGACTTATTCCCGCTGTTCCCAGAGATCACTTGTTACAGGTAAGTAACTGTGCTATCTCCAGGAACAAGCAGGAATGAGTCTTCACATATGGGGACTCCCTAGCTATAGATGCCAGGGGGAGATCCCATAAAATGCGTGTCCCTGGATCAGGACTGCACTTCCCACACATGGATCTCCGGCATCCCATAAGGGATGGTGGGTAGGAGTTGAAAAGAGAGGAGCTGTAAGAAAAAACAGCAAACCTAAGGACTACAGGAGAGGAGTCCTTGGTATGTATGATAAGTACCATTAAAATTATTTAATGAACAATCATAATATGGAGCTTACCTACTGGATTGTAGGAAGTAGAGAGCGTGATGGAGTCTACTGGAGATTCAGTAGAGGAATCCTCAAGGTGACCTCACAGCAGTGAGGATGAAGGTCCAAACCTGGAATTGGCAGGTGACCCAGGTGTTAACTGGGGTAGTATAAGAACGGCAGGTCTTCAGCGGAAAGCTTTATGGGAAAAAGCTGAAAACTCTTTTAGCTACAGAGTCATTAACATTGAGGAGTAAAAGAAGAAGACTGACCCATTTGGACAACTAGCCCAGTCCTGGAGGGAAGAAGGGGTATGGAAAAAAGCCCGTATTCCCAAGGAGAACAGATGTGTGAAGGGCTGAAAACTCAGAACTACTTAAGATCTACACTGTCTTTCCTAGCTGGTGAGAGATAGGAAAGATATCGAAGCATGATGCTTCAGGGATAGCGAGACCTAGAGTAAAGTGGAAGCTGTTAGTACCACAGTAGTGGTTGTGTGCATAACAGCCCCCACATACCAAGGGACAGTATGAAAATATGCAAGCCCACTGTCTGGAACCTCTAAGAAGGTAAAAACCTTTATAGCATAGACAGTTATGTATTTACATACTATCTCCCTATAAAAAGCATCTCGACATATATATGTATATATAGATATGTGTGTATATATATATATATAGGGGCATAACTTATGCACACACAGCTTACAGACATATGTATGTATAGAGATATATACATACATGAATATATAAGTCTGAAGATACATGTCTGCAACTAAGCACCATAAGAACATTCACATGGGAGATGTGAAGGGGAAAGATTCATCTAATAACAAGAAGGTGGAACCTACTTGAAAGATATATAGAGAATCTATTTCTGCGGGCTAAGAGGGTGCAGGAATGCTATCCAGTGAAATAACCAGGATGGTTGCGTGAAAAAACAGAGGATAATATCAGTCTGTAGAGAGCAAGTCGTGAGTTCTGTAGAACTCTGACATGGTAAATGGACAGAAACGCATAGAAGGAGATACCAGGATGACCCACTGGAGGGACACAGGGGTATCATGCATTACTAGTAGAATATGTGCTGTCCATGAGGAGTAGGATAGCATGAGGCCAAGCTGTAAGGAAAAAAGAGCATATTCCTGCAGGATTGGGAACTCCTTGGACATTCACGCAGAAAAAGCTTATATTCTGTATTAGAACAGGAGACAAGAGGGTGTGGAGAACCCTCACAGTCATGGAAAATGACTGATAAGCTTTTTCTACTATATAGAATAGCCATCAGAGACAAAGTTCAATGCTCTGTAGCAAGGGCCCATAGTAGAAAGCTTCTCTGAAGATTGCAGAACATAAGAACATAAGATATGCCATACTGGGTCAGACCAAGGTCCATCAAGCCCAGTATTCTGTTTCCAACAGTGGCCAATCTAGGTCATACGTACCTAGCAGTTTCCCCAAGGGACACAGGTTCCACAATGCTTGTATTGGTTCAAGCATTGATATCCTGGGTCCCTTCTTAATAATGGTTTATGGACCTTTCCTCCAGGAACTTGTCCAAACCTTTTTTAAACCCAGCTACACTAACAGCCTTTACTACATCCTCCGGTAACAAATTCCAGAGTTTGATTACACGTTGAGTGAAAAAATATTTTCTTTTATTAGTCTTAAATAGTTTACCCTGTAGCTTCATTGCATGTCCCCTAGTCTTTCTATATTCTGATAAGGTAAACAATCGATCTACGTTTACCCGTTCCACTCCGTTCATTAATTTATAGACTTCTATCATATCTCCCCTCAGCCGTCTCTTTTCCAGGTTAAAGAGCCCCAACCTTTTTAGCCTTTCTTCATAGGAGTAGCCTTCCATCCCCTTTACCATTTTGGTGGCTCTTCTCTGAACCTTTTCTAAAATCGCTATATCCTTTTTAAGATACGGCGACCAGAATTGCACACAATATTCAAGGTGCGGTCTCACCATGGAACGATATAGAGGCATTATAATATCTTTTGTTTTATTTTCCATTCCTTTCCTTATCTTACCTAGCATTCTATTTGCTCTCTTGGCCGCCGCTGCACACTGGGCCGAGGGTTTTAACATGGTATCCACAAGGACGCCTAAATCTTTTTCTTGGGTGGTGGTTCCTAATGTGGAACCTTGCATCGTGTAACCATAGTTTGGGTTGTTCGTCCCTAGGTGCATAACCTTGCACTTCTCCACATTAAATTTCATCTGCCATTTTGATGCCCAGTCTTCCAATTTATCAAGATCCTCTTGCAATTTTCCACAATCCTCCTGGGTTTTAACAACTTTAAATAGTTTTGTGTCATCAGCAAATTTGATAACCTCACTCGTTATTCCACTTTCCAGGTCATTTATGAATATGCAGAGAGCATTATGCAGGAGAATTAGGAGATAAAACTGACTGTAAGTCAGGTGTGTTGCCACATCCAAGGAAATGGAGATGGCCAGAAAAAAGATAATGTGAGAAGCCTGAAGTGAGTAAGATTATCCAAGATAGATGAGGACTATCTTGGAATCACTACTAAGGCTAGACAAAAGTAGTGGAAGACAGACTGGAAACTTGTGGGAAAGTACCAGTAGTTCAATCACTGGAACTGCTGCATGAACAGCAGCTGAAAGAGACAGCAGAGAGAATCTTCCTGTGTAAAACAGAGAGAACAGACAAAGGGAGAGGAAATATTCCTGTCACTGCCTGATGAGCTGTCCAGAGAATTTATTCAAGGAAAAAAAAAAGTATACACTGGAATGAAAGGCTAGAGAAGCTGTTCAGTATGGTACCACTCATTCAGGGGAAACCCTGGATGAGAGGGTAGAGAAAACAGGTAACTGAAGGGTGACTTACCATATGGTGAGTCAGCTGAAGGAAAAAATGTTCATGTTGGGACAGAAACTATCATGGGATAGTTGTAACTTCTCTTCTTGTTAGGAAGAAGAGGAGAAATCTGTAACCCATGGACAAGAATATCCTGACAGCTTAGCATACTGAATAAGGGAAACCACGTGTAGAGCTTTAAAGAAAAAACAGTGAACAAACTTCTGCTAAGAAGTTAACTGTAGGTTGCAACCTTCAGGAACCTATGATTGCTGGGTATGCTCAGACTGGCTAGAGTTTGGATTCTTCAGACCAGGACGAGCTGTCCCCTGCTTGGGTACATCTGGATGATGGGCAGGAGAAGAGTGAAACCTTCTTTTCTTAGGGAAAGAAGGTTTGGTAGGACATTTCCTACCTCCTGGGGAAGGCAGCGGCTTAGGATGGTCTCCAGAACTAGGGAAGTCAGTGGAGCAATGAGCAACCTGACGTAAAGCCTCCTTATTGAAGAGATTTTCTCCAGTACAAGGAGAATTACCCAGTGTGTGTTGTGCCCATCTGCTCAAGTCTGAAGCTTGGAGCCAGGCTCTACGATGTGCTCCAATGGCAATAGCAGAGGATCTGCTAACAGACTCAAAAGAGTCTAGAGAAGCACGAGAAAGAAACCAAGAGATATTCTGGCTATGACTAAGAAGCAAGGAATAGTCTGCAGCCTTAGGCTCTGATAAAAAAGGAGTCAAAAGAGGTAATTTCTTTGTGACCTCCTGGAGAGATAGACTCATATAAAATATATAAGAGATAATCCTTGATGCCAGCATAGATGTTTGGAAGGTTTGATGTCCAAAGGCATCAAGTGCTCTAGATGCACGACCTGGCGGATAAGAAGAATGTTTCTTCTTGCTTTTTACCTTCCTCATTGCTGATTCTACTACAATGGAATGATGGGGAAGTTGAGTTTTTTGAAACCCTGGAGAGGGGGGCACCTGATACAGAACATCAGTTGCTGTAGAAGGTGAGGGAACCCTTAAAGGCAATTCCCATATTCTCAGAAGATCCTGCAAAGAATGATGTAAAGGAAGCATTATATTTTCCTTTTCTGCAGGAGAGCCTCAAGTAGGATCACAGCCAGGGATAGGAATAGCAAGAAAGGTTGCCATGTCAAGGAGAAATTTCTGAAAAGAGGGATCTCCAATGGGAACTATCCCAGGGTAGGCTAAGGTTGAAGGAGCAGCCTGAGCACCAGAGGATGTACTGGTCTGGTGCAGAAAACCCCCCCCACTAGATGGATAGTGGTACTGGCAGTCACGATTTGAGGCAGTCAGTACTGCATCGTCCATGCCAGGTATCGATTCCAAAATAGGCATATAAAGGATCGATGGTACCAATGTAACTGCAGGAACCGACATCGATACCGATACCAGTAGCTGAGTCGGAATCGGAGACGGTAATGCCATTGAAGCAGTCATCGGAGGCTGCTCAAGCGGTACCGAGGCAACCAGAAACGCTTGGTGAATATCCTCGGTACTGCGTATACAGAAACGATAAGGGTCAGTTCCGAGACGTGTCAGTACCCAGTCATCTAGACTAGATATCGATTCCAGACTCGGCATCGAAGGGAGCGAGTCTATCGATGCATGTCTAGAGGGTACCGACGTCGGTGGTGGTATCGGCGATGTTGCCAATACAGGAAAGTCAATCTGGGTTGTATCGATCGGTCCCGAAGGTACCGAGGACGCCAGATGACGATCCCTGGTGAAGAGTGGATCACTCAACACCGGTGCCGATGCCGGGGTATCGGTACCGCTCGAAGTGGATGCCACCACCGAGCATGGCTCAGATACAGGAAAGTCAATCTGGAACGTATCGATCGGTCCCGAAGGTACCAAGGACGCCAGATGACGATCCCTGGTGAAGAGTGGATCACTCAACACCGGTGCCTATGCCGGGGTATCGGTACCGCTCGAAGCGGATGCCACCACCGAGCATGGCTCAGGTATGTTCTGTGAGGGGTGAGCCCCAGGAACAACCTGAAACCCCTGAAATGCTTTGGAGCCCGGAGACTCCTGCCGGGGTTTTAATGCCAATGGGGTCTTGAGGGCAAGGCCGGAGCCGTCATCATGCTTGGCATGAGACCTACCACTCAAGGATTGGCTAGTCTTAACAGACTGTTTGTGGGTTACCTGATCCTGTAGAGAAGAAAAGGCCGGTGCCCTCACTCCAGGAGGGAAACTCGAAAGAGGGAAGTTCTTCTCACAGTTTTGCAGCCTGATTGTTCAGGGGAAAAAGGGTCAGGACCCAAACAGGTTAGACACCAGGCATTGGAGTCTAAAAAGAAAACTGTGTTTCCACAGTGAAGGCACTTCTTAGGAGAAGAAGGCTCCATGATGGAGAGGCCTTGTAGGCCCAAAAAAGTTAAGACAGAAACAGAGGGAAAAATCTCTCTGAGTTTAAGAAAAAGAAAAGAAAAACCCACCGGCGGTACCGGTGGCGGCAGGAAAAACAGCCGCGACCACAAGAAAACAAGAAATAAAGAATTTAAAGAAAAAAAAGTTTCTGCGGTGACAGGAGGACGTCCTGCCGGCTCCGCGGAAAAACGAAAACTAAGAAGAAGCAGTGGAAAAGGCGGGAAGGCAGTGCGCAGGCGCGAGGGATGCTCCCAAAAGCTTTCTTATTGGATGCTGGGGAGCATTCCCGTGCAGGCTGTGTTCAATCTTCCGTCAGGTGGTTAATTGATAGAGTGGCATCCGTAGCTGCTGCTGTTGTATCGATCCACCATAATTCTAGCCTTTCTTGTCTACAATGACCTTCAACCTCTCCAAGCTTAATGTCTTTTACTAATGATCTATCTCCAGGAACAAGCAGGAATGAGTCTTCACATATGGGTACGTCGGTACAGAAGGACCCATATGTGAAGACTCATTCCTGCTTGTTCCTGGAGATAGATCATTAAGCTTGGAGAGGTTGAAGGTCATTGTAGGTCCTGACCACTCCATCTCTGAGTGCATGGCTTGTGCCATGATGTCCAAAAGGGGCAATAGAACCGAGCTGCCAAGCTCAGTGCCCTTTTTCCTTCCGATGCAGCTTCGGTGGCATCGACATCTTCCAGGGCTTCGTCTTCCTCCCATGGATCTCAGGTAACTAAACATAAGTCCAGCCAGTCCTCAAAGGGTAGATCTCCTTCTAAGCATCGAGATGCCTCTGGCATTGCCCTTGAGGGTTCCATACCGGCAAAATTGCCCCGGCAGGAGGCTTCGGCTTCCAAAGCATTATCGGGGCTCCAGGATGTTCTCGAGGCCTCGACCTCGGCAGAACTACTGGTGCCATGCTCTGGGGTACCGGTTGCATCCGGTACCGACACCCAGGCATCGGCAGCATCGATAGACCAGAGGTTCCTGGCTATTGAACACAGTCTGGCGGCTCTCCTTGCGGCATCGACGCCCTCGGAACCGCATCAGATGGTTCAATCGGTACCAGCACCGATGCCGGTACTGGTACCAATAGCATCGACATCGGTATCGGCTTTGCTGGCACCCAGTCATGCAATGCCTTCCGGTGCTGATACACCGGTACCGATTACCCCCGGTACCGACTTCGGTCGGTACGGGTATCGGGCTCTTCAAGAGCATCCGGACAGACGGTACTTCGAATCCTCGTAGGTCTCCGAGGATTCTGATAGCTCTGCCGGTACCGGCATACTTCTCCCGGAGGAGCCTTCCTCTCCTAAGCGTAGGATGTCTCCTCCAGAAGATATTTCCTTTCGGGATTTCATCAGGGAGGTGGCTCGTGGGTTGTCCATTACTGTGACTCCTGAAACAGAGCCCAGAGCTAAGGAGTTGGAGATTTTACAATATCCCAAATCTCCTAAGGAGGCGGCTACCTTACCTATCCATGAGATTTTACATGATCTCATGTTGAGAATGTGGGAGACACCTCTTACCACCTCTCCTCACTCTCGCAGACTGGATACTATGTATCGAGTCCCTCCTTGTCCTGGCTTCCAAAAAACTCAGCTTCCCCACCACTCCAATGTGGTGGAGTCAGCTATTAGAAGGATCAGAAGTGCAAAGAGGCATGCCTCTACTCCTCCAGGACGTGAGTGTAGGACCTTGGATGCCTTTGGACGTCATACCTTCCAGGCTTCCATGCTTTCTGCCAGGATCAGTTCCTATATTTTATATCTGGGAATGTTCCTTAAAGAGGTCACAGGAGATTTAGAGGTTTTGAGCCCTCTTCTTCCTGAGGAGAGAAGGCAGGATTTTCTCACACTGGTTAAACATGTCCAGGATGTTTCAAAGTTTGTCAATCGTGCAGCTTTTGACTGTTTTGAGTGCATAAGCAGAACCTCTGCCATTGCCATAAGTGCACGAAGAATTGCCTGGCTCCAGGCATCCGATTTGGAGATCTGGGTGCAGGACAAACTGGGAAATATCCCTTGTACAGGTGAGAATCTATTCGGCAAGAAAAAGCCAATGAGATGGATGCTGACAACTCTACTTTGGATAGGCTATCCAAAGGCACAGATGATCTTGCCAGAAAGAAATCTTTCAAGAAGCCTTTCTTCTCGAAAAAGAAGAGGTTTTATCCCTCTTATTCCCAACAGGGACGTTCTGCAGGTCAGCTTGTCCGAAAGGGTCAGCAACCACCTAAACAAAGGAAAGCGAAGACTGCCAAGCCTCAAACGTCTCAGCAGTCTCAGCCTCCACAAGGCCTTTGACTTTCATCTAGAGAACCTAGCCTTCCTGGCCTTCAATGGACCAGAGCCTTCCACCATTCCAGGAAGGTTATGTCACTTTGCCCCCAGTTGGGAGCAGATAACAGCAGAGCATTGGACACTCTCCACTATAAGAGAGGGGTACAAGCTGCACTTTCTGTGCATGCCCCCTCCCACAATGGTAAGACAGTTCAATTCTCAGACCTCTCTCATCAACCTGTTAGAGCAAGAGGTCACTATCCTTCTTGCCCAAGGGGCAATAGAAGAAGTACCCATTCATCAACAGAGTACAGGGTTTTACTCCCCCTATTTCCTTATCCCAAAGAAAACAGGGGGATACAGACCTATTTTGGACCTCAGGGAATTGAACAAATTCCTGTTCAAGGAGAAATTCAAAATGATTTCTCTAGGAACTCTGCTGCCATACCTTCAGAGTCAGGATTGGCTTTGTTCTTTAGATCTCAGGGATGCGTACACCTATGTTCTCATCCATCCAACTCACAGAAAGTTCCTTCGGTTCCTTTTTCAAGGAAAGCACTACCAATACAGGGTGCTTCCTTTTGGCCTAGCCTTAGCTCCAAGAGTGTTCACGAAATGCATGGCTGTGGTAGCAGCATTTCTCCGCACTCTAGGCATATTCGTCTTCCCCTACTTAGACAACTGGCTCATTCAAGCCCCATCAGAGTCAGAGGCCAGGACTTCCCTATCTTGCACAATGCGTATCCTTCAGTATTTGGGTCTGGTCATAAATATCCCAAAATCCAGTCTAACTCCCACTCAGTCTCTAGAGTTCATAGGAGCTTTGCTGGATACCAAAAAGGCAAGGACCTATCTCCCCCTGGCCCGTTGCCTTCGCATGGTGCAGTTAGCTTCTCAAGCAGTGCTAAAACCTCTTCTCACTGCCCGAGAAATGCTACAACTATTAGGCCACATGGCATCCATTGTGCATGTGGTTCCTTATGCTTGTCTCCATATGAGCGCAGCCCAGTGGACTTTATCCACCCAATGGATTCAGGCATCAGGGTGCCTGTCAGACAAAATAGCAAACACAAGTCGCCTTATTTTGTCCCTCCAATGGTAGCAGTCCCCTCAGAACCTGTTGCTGGGGTCCCCTTTTCAACAACCCTTACCCCAGGCAACTCTCACAACAGATGCTTCACCAATGGTTGGGGAGCTCATCTACAAGACCTCTCCACCCAAGGCACCTGGACTCCACAGGAGACTCATCTACATATCAATCTCTTAGAGCTCAGAGCAATCTTCCTTGCTCTTCGAGTGTTCCATACCCTGCTCAGTTTCAAGACAGTCCTCATTCATACGGACAATCAGGTAGCAATGTTCTACGTGAACAAGCAGGGGGGAACAGGCTCTCTGTCGCTTTGCAACTATGGGCCCTCGCCAGAGAGCATCAGATTCACCTCCTGGCAGTTTATCTTCCAGGCATTCAAAACTCTTGGGCAGACAGACTCAGTCGAGTTCTGCTTCCACACGAATGGTCTCTACATGCGGACCAGGTGACCAAGATTTTTCAAATTTGGGGAACCCTGGACATAGACCTCTTTGCAAGTCCGTTGAATGCCAAACTTCCCTGGTTCTGTTCCAGAATTCCAGCTCAGTGTTCTCAGGCCAGGGATGCCTTCCTCCTTCACTGGGGTCAAGACTTCCTTTATGCCTTTCCACCCATTCCCCTAATTCCCAAAACCCTGTTCAAGCTTCAGAGAGACAAGGGGCGGATGATTCTCATAGCTCCACATTGGCCATGGCAAGTGTGGTACCCTCTGCTTCTACATCTCTCTCAAGCCCCGTCCCTGGTGTTAGGGTCTGCTCCAGATCTCCTGTCACAGGAGGACAGAAGGTTATGGCATCCCAATCCCCAGTCTCTGCATCTCAGAGCTTTGTTGCTGAAGGCCTAGATCTTCATGATCTTAACCTTCCTCAGCAAGTAAAGGATGTCCTTTATGCTTCCAGGAAACCTTCCACTAGACGATCTTATGCTTTCAAGTGGAAAAGGTTTACCATATGGTGTACGCAAAAGGGTCTTAACCCGTTATTGATACCTCTGGAATCATTACTTGAGTATCTCCTTCATTTATCTAATGCAGGACTTAAGACTAACTCAGTAAGGGTCCATTTGAGTGCTATTGCAGCTTCCTTCAAGCCTCTGAATGGACAACCTATCTCCTCCCATCCTCTTATAGCAAGATTTATGAGAGGCCTTCTAACTAAGCCTCCCATGAGGCCACAACCGGTGGCATGGGACTTAAACCTGGTTCTTGGTCAGCTCATGAAGCCACCTTTCGAACCCTTAGCTACTACCTCTTTTAAATTCCTTTCTTGGAAAGTTTTCTCTCTCATTGCAATCACTTCAGCACGTCGCATCAGTGAATTGCAAGCACTAGTGACTGATCCACCTTATAGAAAGTTTCATCATGACAAAGTAGTCCCTTAGGACTCATACACACTTTATACCAAAGGTGGTCTCGTCTTTTCATCTTAACCAAGCGGTCTACCTGCCTGTGTTTTTTCCAAGACCTCATGCATCAAATGCAGAAAGGAATCTTCATACTTTGGACTGTAAGAGAGCTTTAACCTTTTACTTGCAAAGAACACAGCAACATAGAAAGTCCTCTCAACTCTTTGTTGCTTTTGATCCTTCGCATTTGGGACTTCCAGTCTCCAAGAGAACACTGTCCAACTGGATTGCACAGTGTATTTCCTTTGCCTATCAGAGTAAGAACCTTCCTCTGGAGGGCCATGTCACTGCTCACAATGTGAGAGCCATGGCAGCTTCAATGGCTCATCTGCACTCTGTGTCTATCGACAACATCTGTCGAGCAGCCACTTGGGCCTCGGTTCATACCTTCACAGCCCATTATTGCTTGGACAAGGACTCCCGCCGGGATGCCTTGTTTGGTCAGGCTGTTCTCCAACACCTGTTCCATACCTAATCAAACTCCCACCCATCATCCCAGGTTGGATTCCAGAGATCCATGGGGGGGGAAGTGGAGCCCTGTCCCAGGGACACACAACTTCTGGGGTCTCACCCTGGCATCTAAAGCTAGGGAGTCCCCCAAATGTGAAGACTACATTCCTGCTTGTTCCTGGAGATAGCATAGTTACTCACCTGTAACAGGTGATCTCCAGGAACAGCAGGAATTTAGTCTTCACAACCCACCCTCCTCCCCTAGGAGTTGTATCTCTCTATCTCTTTCTCTCTCTCTTTGTCTCAGCTTTAAACTCAACTGGAGAGAGGCAGTTGGGAAAGGCAGGAAGGCAGCACGCAGGCGCTGTGGGATGCTCCCAAAAGCTTCCTAATTGGGCGCTGGGGAGCGTTCCTGCGCAGGCTCCGTCGGTACCGACGATACCCATATGTGAAGACTAAATTCCTGCTGTTCCCGGAGATCACCTGTTACAGGTGAGTAACTATGCTGTATATGCAATCAAGGCTGCTGCAAGGGTGTTGGCTCTTCCCTCCCTGAGATTTTGATAATTAACAATCACGATCATTCCACCACCACCCCTTCTACAACAATCCTGTTAAAATGTTTAACTTGTAACACAATCCTTTTTAATAGTAAACTTTGCTTTGTAAGTAAGTGTATGCCTGTGTTTCCTGCAGGTACAAAAATGTGCTGATGGCGTTTGAGTTTGTCAGATTTATTATTTTATGGTCCCTCAGAAGCTGCCATCCTAGGTGACAGTCTGGTCTTGCCAAATGGTTGAATCGTCCCTGTATGCCACAACTGTTTTCATACTTGAGTAAGAATTTCCTTATTGCAGTAACTTACCATTGTGTTTTCCATCCCAAAGTACCTAGACTCTCCTATGGTTAGCTTCTAAAGATCAAATGGCTCAGGCTCATTCATTACTGGGACCAGAAGTACATATGTGGTCATCGACATTTTTTCCAGGACAAGTACATTTATTCATTTTAAAAACACACTGTTTTCATACAAGGTATTTATTTCTGCCATCTCTGACCTAAAATACTTACAACTAAAAATCACACAAAAGAAAAGAATAAAGAACATGCCCTTCAAAAGACTTCTTAAGAGTCCAAGAATTTTACTTTGGCATCATAGATCTTTAACCCCAGTCTGAACACATGAACAGTTGAGTGTCTGGCCTTGCTGCAAAGGTTTTGCCAGGAGGTTGCAGAGCTCCTGCAGAACAGCTTGAAACATTGCAATCTCTTTTTAAAGGGGGGGGGGGGGGAGGAATGAAAAAACACAAGCCAAACAGATAATAAAAAAAAAACCTTCCAGCATGTTGAAATATTTACAGCAATTACTAACATTTCATATTTTTAAAGGATGATTATTATACTAGATATACATTTTTAAAAAAGTCACATATCTTGGGTATCATTTATTTCACCCATCAGTCAATCCCTGTGGCACAGCTCATGGGATTTCTGAAATAAACTAGGCACAAGTGATGGGTCTTAGAATCCTCTTCTGCCATCATAGTGCAAGTTTCTAAATCGAGCTCCTCCAATACTTCACCCTTTTGCTATTATTAAGAACCAGTTTTACAAAACATCTACCACAGCACAAACTACAGCTCAGCTACAAAGTCATAATTAAATTGAATTCCTGCCTATGGTACATGATTCAATCTTGTTTGAAGAAAAAGAAACTCAACAGCCTCTAGCTAGTTATGAAAACATTTTAACAGCATTTAAATGAAATACCCAGGGACACTAACTTCAGCAACACTAGCTGCTGATGATTACACAGTTAAAACTATCTCAGAAAAAGGCTAAATACATATGTTTTCATTCTTTAAAGACAAAACAAAGTCTTACAAATGGCAACTGCATGTGTGTACTAAAACAGATAGATGAAAGTACCAACAACAGGCTTCTAGTTCCTAGTTCTTAAAACATTAAAACGAAAGAAAAATCTCTTAAAAGTGAGCAGGGGACCCTCCTAAAGAAGGGCCCTTTAAAAACATGCTCATTTACTTGGTAGGTTTCCAGACTGTCATTGGAGTTTAATTGCTTAATGGAATACAAAATATTTGTGATGAGATGAAGAGCTGGTAGTTCAGTTTATGAGGAATCTCTGAGAAATAGCATCTCCCAATGTGTTATGGAGAAACCATACTGGCATGTGCAAAACTGTTAGTATACATGCCAGTGATCTACTTGCAGCTGGTGGATACAATTAAAGTTTGGGAAAAAGCCTGGCTGACAAGGTGGGCTGCTATTGGAATCAGATATGGCCCCCTCCCCTCAAAAAATATATATACAAAGTCAGCTAGCGTTTTACATGTTTAGTTTCTCTGTAAAGCACCTCCCTTTACAGAAGGTGAAAGACAAAAATAAATAAGCAGGTTATTTACCAGAAGGCAATATCCATTCAGTGCAAATATCACCTAATAAACATGTCTGAAGTATACAATCACCTAATACAAAAACCCTTCTAGACATTATTAGTTTTTATACATAATAAAAAGTTAAGCTCTTTTTGGTTTACCAAAACACATTTTGTTCTAACAATCTAGCTTCTTGAACTCTGATATGGACAGTAACCAGGAATGAAATTAAAAAACACACATGCAGATACAATTAATAAGCATATAGATAAAAAGTTACAGGAATGACAAGTGTATGTCCTTCTGAATACTGATGCATTAGAAAGAAGTCCACGCAACATAAATCCCTGCTTACATGCATTGATTTGCTATTTACAGTAGTTTGCAAAAATATATAAAAAACGCAATAAGGTTGCTTTACACAGTAACCAAACTGTACATACTTCATTCACAAGTTGTGTTCTTTGTTCTAGCCAAGTACCAAAATTACAGTAATACTGAACTGAAGATAACCATAATGAAAGCGTCGATAGTATGAGGAAATAAACCATAGGTGATTTTGAGTTCATCTCTCCAAAAAGGGTACATGGCCAGTCTTTGGAATCTGGTACGAAATAAGACTTTCCATTCACATGTAGTTGACAAACAAGTTCCATTACGGCTTGGTGCTGTGCCATTAACTTAAGGTAGGGGCAGACTACCGGCTGTCATGGTGAAAGGCAGAGGTAGTGGAAGAAATGACTACTGGACATGAGGCCTTGGTTTCAAAATTAGTTTTCCAGTCTGTAAAAAGAGCATGAAGCACATATGAGAGTGTAAAAATAAATAAATAAACAATTCAGAGCTAGAAAAGCTACTGCAGGAAAGCTGGATTCAGGTTTCAAGCCTTGCTTCTGCTCCTCAGGCCAAGGGGTACTGGGGATACTAGAAAGGCAATGTTAACAGCCTCAGAAGAAAGCCACCATAGCTAGTGGCTAGATTCAGGGTGCAGGTATACACTGGGTTCTTGAGGGAACCATAAGCTGTGACCCCTGGCTAAGGGCTGTCAAGCAATGGCTGGCCTAGACTGAAGGGGGAGAATTTAAAAAAAATAGGGGGCAAAAGTTGCTTGTGTGAATGAAGACTCAAGCTGTCACACAGTTCCAGTAAGATCCAGTTTTAGATAAGCTGGAATCCCAAAAGAAGCAGGAGAAACTGCTATGGCTTAACAACACATTTACAAAAAAAAAAAAATCAAACAGAAGTAATACAGTTTTGGGGTATATTTAATGTCATTTTTCCTTGTGTTTAAAATTATTATTAAAAGTGGAGGTAAAGTGAGTGAAGCTGAAATCCTTCCAAGTCATTTAAACGTGATTTTGTACATTTGTAGTTACAATGTGAGGAAATATAGCAGCAATTTCTCTATGCCATTATATTCCAAAGCTAGTTGAAAGGAGGGACGGGAAGGGATTATAAAAATATAGCAACGTAACAGGCAAAAGACAATTAATGTGTGAAAATGTGAGAATCTATAAAAGAACAATGCTAGTCAAGTGGCTTGACACTTAAGACCTCTTTCACCAACACTCAGCTTGAGCTATCTGCTGCATGGCCCATTTTAGTTCTATGGGCTATGTGGCAGATAGCTTGAGGCAGGGCCATACCGAGCCAGAATCGCTCCCTTTGCGACCTGCACATCGGGCGGGCGGGCGCGCGCCCCCCCCCCATACCTCTGTCCAGCCACTGCCTGCTCCTGCTCTGCTGCTGCCGCCCTCTGTTTTCTCCACAGTGGCACCAGCAGCAGGGCAAGAGCAGGCAGAGACTGGATGAAGGTATTGGGGGGGGAGGGGCACACCCGATGTGCAAGTTGCCAGCAGCAGATCTGATCCCTCCCTGCTCTGATGTCACATCAGAGGAGGGAGGGACCAGACCTGCTGAAAGACCTGAAAAGGCTTAGGGAACGCATTTTGGCTGCCTGTTGTTGCCCTGCTGCCACTGAGAGAACAAAATGTGGCAGCAGTAGGGCAACAGCAGGCAGCCGAAATGCGCCCCTAAGCCTTTGTGCCCTGTACAGCTGTACCACTCGCACAGAGCTAGGTACGGTACTGGCTTGAGGTAAGTGTTAGTAAAAAGGGTCCTTAGATTAAAACAGCCTCAAATCATAAATCCATATTAGAAAACATGTTTCTTTAATACATAAGCATATGCACAACTATAATAGTATGGGGATTTATTTGCATTCTCTCTGTAAGACTTCAAGGACTATATAAAAGTTAAATTATGCATGCCTTTTTGGCACAGTATAGGGGCATCCATTTTTTTTCAATCTTTTGGGCTTCCAGATCAATCAAAATTGGAGCTAGAATCGAGCACCTTCATTCACAATTACTCAGGGATTATTTTCCCCTATTTTGCATCAGTTCCCAGCTCATTTAACCCAGTCATAACAAGTGTCTTCAGTCAAGGCTCAACACCTCCTGGAACCCTACAATCATTAGCCCTAAATGTAGACAGTAGGTGTTGCCATTGCTCAGTGACTAATTCCCTCCCGTCAGGAGCTCAGGGCAGAAGACCCAAATCTGAAATCACATTCAGATTCTATGCAGTCATGCATAACTCTGCCCTCGAGACACTAGCCTAGCTCTTTTTTTTTTTTTTTTACATTTTACAGTACTATGTTCTCAAAAAATCAGTCCATGTTAGTGATACACAAAAAGGTTTCAGCTGACAGTTGTTTTAATTTGCTCATTATTACAAGCAAAAGCTTTACAATCTTGCCCAAAATACAACCAGCCATTGTATATATTTCCTATTAGCTCTTTGTAGACAGAGTATAATCACTTAATACTCACATCATCACACGACATGTTATACTCTGCCAAAACAGTTCGACATCGTGCTGCTATTCTGGATGACTGTTATCAAGGAAAAGTACAGCTACTGAATTTTTTCACCCAATATAATGTCAACCAAAATGCTGTCTCCCCATTGACTGAGCAACACACCAATTACATATTATTGCCAGGCGCCCTCATTTCAACCCACTTATTCTGACATTTCAAAGAACAAAAAGAAAAAAAATTTCTCAACCCAAAACATGTTTGTTTGTTTTTAGCAGGACAATTTGTAGAGATGGAAGACATTTCAATCCAGAGTTCTCCAAGTGCTAAAGTCTTGTAGCACTATAGAAATGACCTGAGGGAGGAACTGGGCATACCGCATTGAGCTGAAGAAGGTGGTGGAGAGTCAGGCATACAGCCACTGCCTTGGCCGTGGAACCGCATGGAGAGATGAGGAAGACATTCGGCATGGGCTTGGTGAAGCTGAGAGCATAATCCTGTGTTACT
Organism: Ichthyophis bannanicus; assembly: GCA_033557465.1. Taxonomy (NCBI): domain Eukaryota; kingdom Metazoa; phylum Chordata; class Amphibia; order Gymnophiona; family Ichthyophiidae; genus Ichthyophis; species Ichthyophis bannanicus. Next base: position 173,731,644 of record CM066034.1, read on the forward strand.
ACCTCGAATACCCACCAGTTCGATGTTATGTGGGTCCATTCCTGGGAAAATACCGCAAACATCCACCCACAGGAGGCACCCCGGAATGGATACGGAATCTGTCAACGGGAAGATATGGCGGAAGCGGAAAACATGATGGACAAGGAGAAATTGTTCTAGTTGCAAAGGATATTCCAAAAGGACTGAGAACCAGCCCTATTTGAAGAAGAACCGGATTTGCCAGGCTGGTAGTGATGAACGTCTCTGAAGCGGACTCTATAAAATTGGATTTGGGCTTATCCTTTGCCAACATTGAGGCTTGACTTCCCCCAAATGCTTCACAAGTTTTCCAAATCTTCACCAAAAAAGCAGCAGCCCTTGAAAGGAAGCTTGGTGAGACGGAAATAGCAACCGCATTCCAATTACGGAGCCACAGCCAACACAAAGCCACTGTAGCAGCAGCCACAGACCAAGCAGATAAGCACAGAGGATCATAAAAGGCATTTGCAAGAAAGGCAGTGACTGACTCTAAATAAGGCAAAGCTGGATCATTCAGAAGTGACTGAAGCCATCGGAGCAGAGCACGTGCAGCGGGACCTCCGCAAACAGAGGCCTGCAATGCCAAGGTAGACGACGAGAAAGTGTTTTTTTTTTTTTTTAAAAGAGGCCCTCCACCTTGCGATTCATCTGATCACAGAAGGCAGTGTCGCCCTCCACAGGAATGATTGTGTGTTTAATGACTGCAGTGACCAAGGCGTCTACTTTAGGAAATGCAACCACTTGTCAAGATCATCCAAAGACCAAATGTAAACACACCCCAAATGACGAGTGGAGTGTAGAAACACATCAGGAAAATCCCAATCTAAGGAGACCATCTGCTGTAGTTGTAGGAGAAAGGGAAAATCCTTAAAAGGTTTCCTGATGCCCAGGATGAGGTTTACCTGAGGTTTAGAGGAATCCAAAGGCTGTTGCATTTGAGAGGCCAAAAAGTGCAGAGCCTCCATAATGTGAGCAATGAGAGCAGGAAGCTCTTCCTTATGGAATAACCGGATACCCTGACCATTTTCTCAAGGCTCCTCTCTGTCTTCCAATGACGAGAGCTCTCCTTCCCAGCTGGACGCAGAAGTGATAAAATGTTCATTTGAAGGACCATCACCATCTTCCCTTGCAGGGCGCCAGTCCCCTGGAGGACAGGAGGTATCCTTGGCTAGATCTAAAAAAGCTCCAGCCATACTTCGACAGACACGCTTTCTAGACAGTGGATCAGCAGCAGTCAGAGTAGCCGAAGTCCCCAAGCGCCACATATCCCAGACCTGATGGAATAGCTGCATAAACTGGAGATCAGAGCCATCAGCTGAAGTATGCATAGGCTGAATAGAGAGTTGTAGAGGGTGAGCAGACTGCTCAGGCAACAAAACCAGAGAAAGGGCATCTTGAGATCTAGCATCACCCTGAAGTAACCCAGAGGGAGCTAAAAGCAAGAGTTCTGGAAGGGCTACCGGAAAGCATAGTTACTCACCTGTAACAGGTGATCTCTGGGAACAGCAGGAAAGCACAGTTACTTACCTGTAACAGGTGATCTCTGGGAACAGCAGGAATTAGTCCTCACATATGGGTACGTCGGAACCGACGGAGCCTGCGCGGGAAAGCTCCCCAGCTTCCCAGAAAAGAAGCTTTTGGGGCCTCCCACAGCGCATGCGCGCTGCCTTCCCGCCTTCCTGACCAACTCTCTTCAGTTCGAGTTTAAAGCTGAGACAATAGAGAGAGGAAAGGAAAGAGAGAGAGAGAGAGAGATACAACTCCTAGGGGAGGTGGGAGGGTTGTGAGGACTAATTCCTGCTGTTCCCAGAGATCACCTGTTACAGGTAAGTAACTGTGCTATCTCCAGGAACAAGCAGGAATGAGTCCTCACATATGGGGACTCCCTAGCTAAGATGCCGGGGAGATCCCCCTGCAAGAATTCCTCATCTTCCCATGGATCTCAGGCATCCATTCAGGGAAGGTGGGCAGGAGTTGTTTAAGAATGGAACAGGTGTCCGAGGACAGCCTGACCAAACAAGGCATCCCGGCGGGAGTCCTTGTCCAAGCAGTAATGGGCTGTGAAGGTATGAACCGAGGCCCAAGTGGCTGCTCGACAGATCTGATCGATGGATACAGAATGAAGATGAGCCACAGATGTGGCCATGGCTCTCACATTGTGAGCTGTGACATGGCCTTCCAGAAAAAGGTTCTTACTCTGGTAAGCAAAAGAAATACACTGAGCAATCCAATTGGACAGTGTTCTTTTTGAGACTGGAAGTCCTAAATGAGAATGATCAAAAGCAACAAAAAGTTGAAAAGACTTTCTATGTTGCTGTGTCCTGTGGATGTAAAAGGCAAGAGCTCTTTTACAATCTAACGTATGTAGGTTCCTCTCTGCACTAGATGCATGAGGAGCTGGAAAAAAGACAGGTAGATATACCTCTTGATTAAGATGAAAAGGTGAGACCACTTTAGGCATAAAGTGGGGATTTGTCCTAAGGACTACCTTATCATGATGGAACCTTGTATAAGGTGGATTAGCCACTAAAGCCTGCAGTTCACTGATGCGGCGAGCAGAAGTGATTGCAATAAGGAAAATGACTTTCCAGGAAAGGAATTTTAAGGAGATAGTGGCTAAGGGTTCAAAGGGCGGCTTCATAAGCTGACCAAGAACTACGTTTAAGTCCCATGCCACTGGAGGAGGCCGAATGGGAGGTTTAGTTAAAGTTAGACCTCTCATGAATCTTGCAATAAGAGGATGAGAGGAAAGAGATTGTCCATTGATAGGCTGAAGAGATGCTGCAATAGCACTCAAATGGACTCTTACAGAATTGGTTTTAAGTCCTGCATTGGAAAGATGCAGGAGATATTCAAGTAAAGAAGCTAAAGGTAGTGCTAGAGGGTTAAGACCTTTGTTAGCACACCAAATTGAAAATCTTTTCCATTTAAAAGCATAAGAACGTCTGGTGGAAGGTTTCCTCGATGCATGGAGGATATCCTTCACCTGTTGAGAAAGATTCAAGTCTTGAAGGTCTAGGCCTTCAGTAACCAAGCTCTGAGGTGAAGGGACTTGTGGTTTGGGTGCCACAAAGTCCCCTCCTCTTGAGACAGAAGGTCTGGAGCAGCTCCCAGATCCAGGGAGGGTATCTGGGAGAGATGCAGAAGTAGAGGGTACCACACTTGGCATGGCCAGCGTGGAGCTATGAGGATCATGGATCCTTGATCCCTCTGAAGTTTGAATAGAGTCTTGGGAATCAAGGGAATGGGTGGAAAGGCATATAGGAAGGCCTGACCCCAATGAAGGAGGAAGGCATTCTTGGCCTGAGCTCCCTGACACGGAATCCTGGAATAGAACCGGGGAAGTTTGGCATTGTACGGACTTGCAAAGAGGTCTATGTCCGGGGTCCCCCATTCTTGAAAGATTCTGAGTACCTGATCCATGTGCAGGGACCATTCGTGTGGCAGCAGGACTCGACTGAGTCTGTCTGCCCAAGAGTTTTGGATTCCTGGGAGGTACACTGCCAGGAGATGGATCCCATGCTCTCTGGCGAAGGCCCAGAGTTTTAGAGCTTCGTTGCAAAGCGACAGAGAGCCAGTCCCTCCTTGTTTGTTTACGTAGAACATGGCTACTTGACTGTCGGTATGAACAAGGACTGTCATGTTGATGAGGAGGGTATGAAAGAACTTGAGAGCAAGGAGAATTGCTCGCAGCTCCAAAAGGTTGATATGAAGGGTGGTTTCCTGTGGAGACCAAATGCCCTGAGTGGAGAGGTCTTGGAGATGAGCTCCCCAGCCTGTTTGGGAGGCATCTGTAGTGAGAGTTGCTTGTGGTAACACAGGTTGGAAGGGGGCCCCCAACAACAGATTTTGAGTGGATATCCACCATTGGAGAAACCAAAAAAAAGACGTTTTGAGGTTGCTATTTGGTCTGAGAGAGCTCCTGATGCTTGGGTCCACTGTGTGGACAAGGTTCATTGAGTTGCTCTCATATGTAGGCGAGCATAAGGCACTACATGAACTGTGGATGCCATGTGACCTAGCAGTTGTAGCATCTCTCTGGCAGTCAAGTGGCTTCTGGACTGAATTTGAGAGGCCAAGTGCACTAGATGGTTGCAACGGGCCTGAGGAAGATAGGCCCTTGCAGTGGTAGTATCTAGCCAAGCCCCGATGAACTCTAGGGATTGAGTAGGGGTGAGTTGAGACTTTGGCAGATTGATGACAAGTCCCAGATACTGCAGTATGCGTCTGGTGTGGTCCAGGGAAGTCTGAGCCTCGGACTGAGATGGAGCTCGGATGAGCCAGTCGTCCAGGTACGGGAAGACAAAGATCCCCAGAGTGCGTAGAAATGCAGCTACTATTGCCATGCATTTGGTAAATACCCTTGGAGCAGAGGCTAGACCGAAGGGGAGTACTCTGTATTGGAAATGTTTTCCCTGGAACATGAACCGTAGGAATTTTCTGTGGGATGGATGGATGAGTACATGTGTGTACGCATCCTTGAGATCTAGAGAACAAAGCCAGTCCTGACTCTGTAGGTATGGAAGGAGAGTACCTAGAGAAAGCATTTTGAATTTCTCTTTGTAGAGGAATTTGTTCAATTCTCTGAGATCCAGAATGGGTCTGTATCCCCCTGTTTTCTTGGGAATCAGAAAATAGGGGAGTAGAAACCTGACCCTTGTTGAGGAAGAGGAACCTCTTCTATTGCCCTTTGGGTGAGAAGAGTGGTCACCTCTTGGCCCAACAGGTGCAGGAGAGATGGGGGAGAAGTGAATTGTCTCACCATGGTATGGGGAGGAAGGCTGGAGAAATGTAGTTTGTAGCCCTCTCTGATGATAGAGAGGGTCCACGGTTCTGATGTGATTTGTTCCCATCTGGGAGCAAAATGAGCCAACCTTCCTGGAATGGTGAGAGGTTCTGGCTGTTGCAGAGCCAGAAAGGGTAAGTTCTCGATCAAGTCAAAAACCCTGAGGAGGTTGGGACTGCTGGATTGTAGCAGCCCCTGTGGCCTTTGTTCTGGCCTGCTTAGTTTGCTGATGCTTAGGAGCAAAGCGAACTTGGGAAGATTGCTGGCCAGTATTTGTGGAAAATCTGGTCTTTTTATAGAAAGTTTTCTTAAAAGGTTTTTTCTTGGCAGGGGTAGAGGTAGACTTAGAAAGTCTATCTAAAGCAGCATTATCTGCATCCATTTGAGTGGCTTTGATTTGCCACTCTTTGCCAAAGAGATTTTCACCCGTACAGGGCAGATTGCCCAAGCCTTCTTGTACCCAGGGTTCCAAATCAGAGGCCTGGAGCCAAGCCAGTCTGCGAGCAGCTATGGCTATGCCAGAGGCTCTGCTTGCCCCCTCAAAAGAGTCAAAGGCTGCTCTGTTGGAGAACTTGGAAACATCTTGAGTGTGCTTTAGCAAAAGAAGGAATTCTTCCTGTTTATCCTCTGGGATAAAGGGGAGAAATTGACGTATCTTTAATGCAATCTCTTTCAAAAACATGCCCATATAAAGGCTGTATGAATTGATTCTGGCAATAAGCATGCTAGCTTGGAAGATTTTTCTCCCAAAAGCATCCAGAGTCCTACATTCTCTTCCTGGAGGGGTAGAAGAGTGTCTTTTGGTACTCTATCTTTTTCATAGCAGACTTCACCACAATAGAGTGGTGAGGAAGCTGAGTTTTTTGAAAACCAGGAGAAGGAGGAACCCGATACATGGTGTCCAAACGTCGAGAATGTGGGGATAGGGTAAGAGGAGCCTCCCACAAATCCAGCATGTGTTTTTGAAGAATTTCATGTATGGATAAGGTGGCTGCCTCTTTAGGAACAATAGAGTATCCTAAAATATCTAATTTTTTTGCTCTAGGTTCCTTTTCTGAGGATACAGATATGGAGAGTCCTTTAGCTACTTCAATAATGAAGTCTTGAAAGGACAAATCCTCTGGAGGAGACATTCTCCTTTTTGGAGAAGAGGGCTCCTCAGGAAGAGTGAAAGAGACGTCAGCAGAATCATCTGAGGTATCAGACTCTTCAGAGGATTCAAAGTATCGTCTATTTGCTTCCAGAGATCGATACGCGTACCGATCGATACCGACATCGGGCGTACCGGGTATCGGAGCGGTATCGAAGGAAGCTCCGGAACCGGAGACCGGAACCGGCATGCTACTGGAAGTAGATGCTCTGGGTACCGGTATCGGTTGCGGTACCGGAATCGGAGTCGGAACCGATTGTCGCGGTACCGATGGCGGTGCAGCATTAATGAAAGTCAGTAAGGCCTGCTGCATGGATTGTACCGTAGTACCCATAGCCGCCACAACTGCCTGGAAGTCGGTACTGGTGTTAGCCGGTACCCCAGAGCAGTCTAACAGGAGATCGGTCGAGGCCGTGCCATCGATGTCTACCTGTAACCCCATAGGAGCAGCTTTGGAAGCCGGAGCTTCCCGCCGGGGTTGTTTGGCTGGGGCAGGGTCCTCAGGGTCAATTGCAAGGGCCTCTCGCTGCTTAGAGGGAGATTTGCCTTTTGAGGACTTGCCCGAAGAATGTTTGGTTACCTGAGATGCATCAGGAGAAGAAGACCTGGAGGATGTTGATGCTGGAGTATCGGTAGAAAACAGCATATGAAATTTAGCTGCTCTGTTCTGTAAGCCCCTTTTGGACATCAGAGAGCAGGATGAACAATCCGGAATGGAATGGTCAGGCCCCAAACATTTAAGACACCACTCATGGGTGTCTGTAACGGAAATAGTACCGGTACACTTAGTGCATTTTTTAAAACCAGAAGCTGGTTTTTCCATGAGGGAGACCTGAGAAGGCCTAGAGGCCTCACAGAAAAAATACACCAAGTGTAGGAAAAAGTAATATATATCTATATATCTATATATATATTTTTTTTTTTAATAAACGAAAAAAGGACCGGCGGTACCGGTCTGGAATCGGGGAAGGCAGACACACGGTCAAAGAAACAAATTAAAATAACAATTTCTTCAGCGGTGACAGGAACACGACCTGCTGGCTCCGCGGAAAAAGAAGAACTGAAGAGAGTTGGTCAGGAAGGTGGGAAGGCAGCGCGCATGCGCTGTGGGAGGCCCCAAAAGCTTCCTTTCTGGGAAGCTTTCCCGCGCAGGCTCCGTCGGTTCCGACGTACCCATATGTGAGGACTCACTCCTGCTTGTTCCTGGAGATTTAAGTCTTCACATATGGGGTATCATCAGTACTGACGGAGCCTGCACGGGAACACTCCCCAGCGTCCAATAGGAAAGCTTTTGGGAGCATCCCACAGCACCTGCGTGCTGCCTTTCCGCTTTCCCAACTGTCCCTCTCCAGTTGAGTTTAAAGCTGAGACAAAAGAGAGAGGGAAAGACAAAGAGAGATAAAACTCCTAGGGAAGGTGGGTGGGTTGTGAAGACTAAATTCCTGCTGTTCCCAGAGATCACCTGTTACAGGTGAGTAACTATGCTATCTTCAGGAACAAGCAGGAATGTAGTCTTCACATATGGGGACTCCCTAGCTGCAGATGCCAGGGAAATGGCCCCAGAAAGTTGTGTGCCCTTGTAAAAGGACTCCACTTCCCCCCATGGATCTCTGGCATCCTACCAGGGATGGTGGGTAGGAGTTGATTAAGTGTGGAACAGGTGTTGAAGAACAGCCTGACCAAACAAGGCATCTCGGCAGGAGTCCTTGTCTAAGCAGTAATGGGCTGTGAAGGTATGAACCGAAGCCCAAGTAGCTGCTCGACAGATGTCGTTGATAGACACAGAGTGAAGATAAGCCATAGAGGCTGTCATGGCTCTCATATTGTGAGCTGTGACATGGCCTTCAAGAGGAAGGTTTTTACTCTCATAGGCAAAAGATATACACTGAGCAATCCAGCTGGACAGTGTTCTTTTGGAGACTGGAAGTCCCAAATGACTAGGATCAAAAGCAACAAAGAGTTGAGAGGACTTTCTATGTTGCTGTGTCCTTTGCAAGTAAAAGGCCAAAGCTCTTTTACAGTCTAAAGTATGAAGATTACTTTCTGCATTTGAGGCGTGAGGCCTTGGAAAGAATACAGGAAGGTAAACCGCTTGGTTTAAATGAAAAGGTGACACCACCTTTGGCATAAAAAGTGTGGATGAGTCCTAAGGACTACCTTATCATGATGGAACCTTGTATAAGGTGGATCAGCCACCAATGCTTGCAATTCACTGATGCGACATGCTGGTGTGATTGCAATAAGAAAGATGACCTTCCAGGAAAGAAATTTCAAAGATGTAGTGGCTAATGGTTCAAAGGGCGGTTTCATGAGCTTCCCAAGAACCAGATTTAAGTCCCATGCCACCGGTGGTGGCTTAATGGGAGGCTTAGTCAAAAGAAGGCCTCTCATAAATCTCTCTATGAGAAGATGAGGGGAAATAGGTTGTCCATTTAGAGGCTTGAAAGAAGCTGCAATAGCACTCAAATGGACTCTTACTGAATTGGTCTTAAGCCCTGCATTTGATACATGAAGGAGATACTCCAGAAATGATTCCAGAGGTATCGCAAGAGGGTTAAGACCCTTCTGCGAGCACCATATGGTAAACCTTTTCCACTTAAATGCATAAGAGAGTCTTGTGGAAGGCTTCGTGGAAGCATAGAGGATATCCTTTACCTGCTGGGAAAGGTTAAGACCGTGAATTTCTAGGCTTTCAGCAACCAGGCCCTGAGATGCAGAGACTGGGGATTGGGATGCCATAGCATGCCGTCCTCTTGAGAAAGGAGATCTGGAGCAGATCCTAACTCCAGAGGCGGAGCTTGAGAGAGATGTAGGAGCAGAGGGTACCACATTTGCCGTGGCCAACAGGGAGCTGTGAGGATCATATGACCTCTGTCTCTCTGAAGCTTGAACAGGGTTTTGGGAATTAGGGGAATGGGTGGAAAGGCATACAGGAAGTCCTGACCCCAATGGAGGAGGAAAGCATCCCTGGCCTGACAACCCTGAGCCGGAATTCTGGAACAGAACCGGGGAGGTTTGGCATTCAGCGGACTTGCAAAGAGGTCTATGTCCGGGGTTCCCCAAATTTGAAAAATTTTGGCCATCTGGTCTGCATGGAGAGACCATTCGTGTGGAAGCAGAACTCGACTGAGTCTGCCTGCCCAAGAGTTTTGAATGCCTGGAAGATACACCGCAAGGAGATGAATCTGATGCTCTCTGGCAAGGGCCCATAGTCGCAAAACTTCGTTGCAGAGTGACAGAGAGCCTTTTCCGCCCTGCTTGTTCACAGAACATGGCTACTTGATTGTCCGTTTGAACTAGGACTAACTTGTAGCTGAACTGGGTGTGGAATACTTGAAGAGCAAGAAAGATTGCTCTGAGTTCCAGGAGACTGATATGGAAATAGGCCTCCTGTGGAGTCCAGGTACCCTGGGTAGAGAGGCCTTGCAGGTGGGCTCCCCAACCCACCTGTGAAGCATCTGTTGTTAGAGTGGCTTGGGGTGGGGGTTGCAGAAAAGTAGACCCCACCAGAAGGTTTTTGGGTGACTGCCACCATTGTTGGGACAAAATAAGGCGATCTGAGTTTGCTATTTTGTCTGACAGGCAACCTGACGCCTGAGTCCACTGAGTGGATAAAGTCCACTAGGCTGCCCTCATATGGAGGCGAGAATAAGGAACCACATGCATGGTGGATGCCATGTGGCCTAGCAACTGTAACATTTCCCGAGCAGTGAGGTGAGGTTTTAGCACTGCTTGGGAAGCTAACTGCACAATGCGAAGGCAGCGGTGCTGTGGAAGGAAAGCCCTTGTCTGTCTGGTATCCAGCAGAGCTCCTATAAAGTCTAGGGATTGAGTGAGAGCAAGGTTGGACTTTGGGAAGTTTATGACAAGTCCCAAATACTGAAGGATGCGCAATGTGCGAGAGAGAGCAAACCTGGACTCTGGCTCTGAAGGGGCTCGAATGAGCCAGTCGTCTAAGTAAGGGAAGACAAATATTCCCAGGGTGCGGAGAAATGCTGCCACCACAGCCATGCATTTTGTGAACACCCTTGGTGCAGAGGCCAGGCCAAAAGGAAGAACCCTGTATTGGTAGTGCTTCCCTTGAAACAGAAAGCGAAGGAACTTTCGGTGAGTTGGATGGATGAGAACATGAGTGTACGCATCCTTGAGATCTAGAGAACAAAGCCAATCCTGACTCTGAAGGTATGGCAGCAGAGTTTCTAGAGAAATCATTTTGAACTTCTCCTTGAAGAGGAATTTATTCAATTCTCTGAGGTCTAAAATGGGTCTGTGTCCTCCTGTTTTCTTTGGAATAAGGAAATAGGGGAGTAAAACCCTGTACCCTGTTGGGGAATGGGTACCTCTTCTATTGCCCCTTGAGCAAGAAGCACAGTTACCTCTTGACCTAACCGGTCGTTGAGAGAGGTCTGAGAATTGAACTGTCTTACCATTGTAGGAGGGGGCATGCTGAGGAAATGAAGCTTGTACCCCTCTCTTACAATAGACAGAGTCCAATTTTCTGCTGTTCTCTGACCCCATCTGGGGGCAAAATGACATAACCTTCCTGGTATGGTGGCGGGTTCTGGGCCGTTCAGGGCCAGGAAGGCAAAGTTCTCTAGATAGGAGTCAAAGCCCCTGTGGAGGCTGAGTCTGCTGAGCCGGTTGAGGTTTAGCTGCTTTTGGCTTCCTTTGCCTAGGTGGTTGCTGCTGTCCCTTTTGGGCAGACTGACCTAAACGATGTCCCTGCTGGGTATAGGTAGGATAAAACTTTTTCTTCTTGCTGAAGAATGGTTTCTTAGAGAATCTTTTCCTCGCAGAATCAGCTGTAGATTTAGACAATCTAGCCAAAGTGATATTGTCAGCATCTCTCTCATTAGCTTTTTCCTGCCAATTCTTGCCAAAGAGATTCTCTCCTGTGCAAGGAATATTCCCTAGTTTGTCCTGTATCAAAATTTCCAAGTCAGATGCCTGGAGCCAGGCAATCCTATGTGCACCTATGGCAATGGCAGAGGTTCTGCTTATGCATTCAAAGCAGTCAAAGGCTGCACGATTCACAAACTTGGAAACATCCTCAGCATGTTTGACATGAGCGAGATAATCTTGCCTTTAATCATCAGGAAGGAGAGGGCTCATAAGCTCTAAATCTCCTGTGAACTCTTTAAGGAACATTCCCATATACAAGATATAGGAACTGATCCTAGCAGAAAGAATGGAAGCCTGGAAGGATCGACGTCCGAAGGCGTCAAAAGTCCTACACTCACGTCCTGGAGGATTAGATGCATGCCTTTTTGCACTCTCTATCCGTCTCATGGCTGATTCCACCACCATGGAATGGTGTGGTAATTGAGTCTTCTGAAACCCAGGACAAGGAGGAACTCGATACATGGTGTCGAGTCTTCGAGAGTGAGGAGATGTGGTTAGAGGTGTTTCCCACATCCTTAACATAAGATCATGCAAGATCTCATGAATAGGTAAGGTAGCTGCCTCCTTGGGAGCTTTAGGGTATTGTAGGATTTCTAATTCCTTTGCCCTAGGCTTTTTTTCAGGAGCCACCGTGATGGAAAGACCTCGGGCCACATCTCGGATAAAACCCTGGAAAGACATATCCTCTGGTGGAGACATCCTACGCTGAGGAGAAGAGGAATCCTCAGGAAGAAGTACTTTGGTATTGGCAGAGCTTTCAGAGTCTTCAGACTCATCCGAGGACTCGAAGTTTCTCCGATCCAGGTGATCGTGCAAGGCACGGTACCGGTACCGATCGAAGTCGGCATCGGAGTGGTCTGGTACCGACTTGTCGATGCCGGATAGAGACACATGACTCAGTCCCGGTCGAATACCTGCCGATGTCGATGCAGTCGGTGCCGGTACCGGATGAATTGTCTGAAGCGGTTTCAGGGGCATCGAGGCAGTGAGAAGAGTCGCCAGACTGCTTTCAATAGCCAAGAATCTCTGGTCTATCGACGCTGCCGATGCTTGGGTATCGGTGCCGGATGAAGCGGCTGGAACCCCAGAGCATGGCACCAGTAGTTCTGCCGAGGTTGAAGCCTCGAGAACATCCTGGAGCCCCGTTAGTGCTTTGGAAGCCAAAGCCTCCCGCTAGGGCAATTTTGCCGGTGAAAGTCCCTCAAGGGCAACGCCAGAGGCATCTTGATGTTTAGAAGGAGATCTACCCTTTGAGGACCGGCTAGATTTATGTTTAGTTACCTGAGATCCATGGGAGGAAGATGAAGCCCTGGAAGAGGTTGATGCCACGGAGGCTGCATCGGAGGGAAAAAGGGTGCTAAGTTTAGCAGCTCGGTTTTGCTGGTCCCTTTTCGACATCATCCCACAGGCAACACACTCTGAAATAGATTGGTCAGGACCTAAACATTTGAGGAACCACTCATGGGTGTCGGTGACGGAGATGGTACCGCCACACTTAGAACTCTTTTTAAAACCCGAAGCGGGTTTTTCCGTCCTGAGGGAAAACGTTGGGCCTAGTGCCCAAAATGGCACGTGGCACCTGAGGAGAAAATTACTGGAAAAGACTCCAGAAAGAAAGTTTGTTTTCTTTTTTTTTTTTGAAAGAAAAAAAGAAAGAAGAACCAGCGGTACCGGTGTAGCGTCGAGGGAAGGCGGACACGACCACAAAAAAGAAGAATAAGAAGGGAATTTTTTCTGCGATGACAGGAGGTGCGACCTGTCGGCTCTGCGGAAAACGAAGAACTGGAGAGGGACAGTTGGGAAAGGCGGGAAGGCAGCACGCAGGTGCTGTGGGATGCTCCCAAAAGCTTTCCTATTGGACGCTGTGGAGCGTTCCCGCGCAGGCTCCATCGGTACCCACGATACCCCATATGTGAAGATTAAATTCCTGCTTGTTCCTGGAGATCCAGGACCTGCAGACGCAGAAGGAACCCCTTGATCAGAACCACAGGAGAAACACAAGCTACCTGTCAGTCTTACATGTCTTCCCACAGCCCAAGCAGCACGGCGGCATTTTCACAATAGGATAAAAGAAAAAGTCACAGGAAGAGCTGAGGAGCCAAAAATCAACAGACTCTGAAGAAAGAATGGCAGCCGTGGCACAAAACCTATGGGGGGGAAATAGCAAATCAGAGCCAGGAAGCAGCCGTCAACTGACCACGTGAAGAGAAGCAGGAAAAAAGCATCTGCAGAAAATGGAGCACCTGCTCTCGAAAGAGGAAAAAACAGATGAAGGAAGAGTCCGGAGAAGAAAAAACTGTCAGACAACTTCCTCAGCAACTGGGTCCTTGAATAAGGTTTTTTTTTTTTAAACAAACTTTTAAGGAGTTAGAAAAATAACAAAAGGTGACTGCCAACTTAGTGGATAGAAATCTTGCTTGCAGAACAGTCAGAATGGAAGTCTGCAACTGCTCCTCATGAGCAGGAGTATTTCCCTTCAGAAGTGCTCTACTGGTCCTCTTGACCAGGGGGCAGCTCTGGAAAGTGAAGAAAGGAAAATGGTTGGCAAAGAAGGGGCACCACAGTGTGCACAACTGCCAAAGATAGCTACACTGACACCAAATCTCTTCTCAGAGAACGCCAGGAGCTAGGAGAAGTCCACCATCTGCTGAGACAGACAAAATACTGAAGCTTCAGGAATTTTTCTCTGTCTCATATCTGCTGGCAGGGGGACATAACCCTCTAGTCTGGACTGGTCTAGCAGGATGCATATGGAATGGCCATTCGCCAGTTATTACAGATGAGATATTAGGTTTTCAGAACAGTTTGTGTTAGCTGAAACACTTTTTAAGTATAACAGACCATCATCTTAGTTTGTAACTAGCAAAAGCTTCATAATCTTGCCAAAAATACCACAAAAATAATATGCCCATTATCAGAAAACATTGTCCCACATATGCTTTAATCATAACTGCTTAATCAAATGTTATATGGATTACAGAGTTTGTACAAGGACAAGTGTTAATACATTTGAATTCAGCTGCAGTTCATGAGGGAACTTATACCACACAAAAGGGGCCAGCCCTGCTACTGCGATTTATTTATCTTTGCTGCTACATTATGGAGCAACAAAACTGGAAAGGGGTACACCATAGGGTAAACAGAGTTACTTACTTTTAACAGGGATTTTCCATAGACAGCAAGAAAATACAGCCATGAATTACTGTGTTGTCACTTGCAAAACAACAGCTGCATAGACAATAGGCCAGCCTATTTATCTTCAAAAACATTCTCCCCCCATGCACACCAGCACTCCTGTGCTGCCAACAGCCTCTCCAACAGTTCACAACATAGCTACACCACTGATAGTCAGCGAGTGGGGTCAGTGAGAAGGAGCATGTGGCTGCATTTTCCTACTGTCAAAGGAGAACCCCCATTATAGGTAAGAAACTCCACTTTATTCAAATGACAGCATGGGAAAATGAAGCCATAAATTGTGGTGATTCCAAAACTGAAGTTGCTGTGAGAGGCAAAGAGTGGGAGGAGTGGCCTAGTGGTTGGGGCAAGTTGTTTGGGCCGGAGGTTCGAATCCTGCTGGAGGATAGCAACTTAAGCCGGAGGGACTGGGGTTTCTAGTTCCACAGGTGCTCCTTGTGGCCGCGGGCAAGCCACTTAACCCTACGTTGTCTCAGGTACAAAATGTAGATTGTGAGCCTTTCGGGGACAAGGGAAATATATACCGTTCTCCCAGGGCAAGCAGGATGAGTCAGCCACGAGTGGTGATGTCATCCGACGGCGCCAGAGACGGAAGTACTCTCACTAGCCCAGAAGGCTTTAGCCTTCTGGGCCTGACCAGTAGCCACACCTCCCGATCCGCCCCTAGCTGGCCAGTCTTTGTCTTCCGCCTTGCCAGCAAGACGGTTTTTTTTATTTTGCTCTCACTGACCTTCTCTTTCCACCTGCATTATCCTCCACGAATGAAGAAACCGGGCTTTAAGAAATGCCCAGGCTGTGCCCGGAAGATGGCAAACTCCGACTCCCACCAGCTGTGCCTCCGATGCCTCGGGAGGGAGCATGCTATAGAGGACTGCCCTGCTTGCGGCCGTATGTCCCCCAGGGCCCTCAAGTCCCGCCGGCATGCCCTTGCTGACTTCCTCACTCCTGCGACTGTGAGTAACTTGTTCCCGGCTGGCGAAAACGACGAGGTCGCAAGCTCGGCCGGAGACGCGCCTTCCCAGGCCTCCGTCTCCCGCCGCAGTGAGCCTGGGGCTCCCCTCTCCACGCTGCCTCCGATGGCGGCGGCCATCTTGCCCGGCACCTCCTCTTCACTTCCGGAGCCTCCTGACGTCACTTCCTGCCAGCGCCAGCATTCCCCTCTGCTCCGAAGGGACAGCGTTGACCGCCTCAGCCTCCACGATGCAGGCAGCCTGCTCAACTGCACCGGCCAAGCTTCCTCTGCTCGCGGACACTCTGCCCCTTCCTCCGCTGGCCGGCATAAGTCCCGGAGTCAGCGTGAGCGATCTTCTCGCAGCCGATGCCGTCGGGCTCTGCCCCGATCCCAGCGCAGAGAGAATGCCAAGGCTCAGGACAGACAGCGCAATACTTCCCATCGGCACGAATCAACGAGCCGCAGCAGCTCCGATGGCCGGCGCAGATCTTACAGCCGGGGCAGACACAGAACTGACAGCCGCTCCTCCTCAAGCAGCTTGGACAGCAGCAGCAGCTCCCAAAGCCATCACAGACACAGGCATCGTCGTGGATCACGCTCCAGGCGCAGAATTAATGCACGGCACAGAATCCATTGCCGCGCAAGAAGCCGCAGCACCAGATGGCGCAGGGGCAAGAGGGCTTACAAGAGGGGCAGGCATAGCTCTTCCTCTTCATCTGCCAGCTCCCCCCTCCGCAAGACTTCAAGACAGTTCTCCTACAGTGCCCACAGCAGCCCGGCACACAGCCCTCTCAGTGCCACAGAGGATCTCATGACTCAAGGTGAGGAGCTCCAGCCTTCTGAACCCAACACACAGCTTCTCACTGATCCTGTCCCTCAAGGGGCTCCGGATACGTTTAAACTTCTCCAGGGCATACTGCAGCAATGGACCTCTTCTCTGATCGCTCTGGCCTCCGGCACCGAGGCCAGGGGGCCCCCTCAGACTGCCTCCACGCCTATCAGCATGCCTACCACGGCCGCGCCACTCGCGCCGGTCCCAGCATCTCCATTTCACGAACAAGACGGCACTGAGGAGTTCTCGCAAGCGGAGGCCGAGTCACACAAGGACTCACTATCTCACCCTGACAATTCCTCAGGACCTTCTGTTCCCCCTGAGGATATCACTTATTTCAAATTCATCCAGAAAGTACTGTCATCGCTCTCACTCGTTGCAGTGGATGTTCCGGACCAGCGTAATGAAGTGCAGAGCGTACTCAAATTCATCGATACTCCCAAGTCCATCGCCGCGCTGCCCGTCCACCAACTTCTCCGAGACAACCTCGCGAAAATGTGGCAGACGCCAGCATCCAACCAGGTCTGCCCCCGTAAGTTGGACATTAAGTACGCCGTTCAGCCCACTCCGGGCTTTGCCAAGCAGCAGCTGCCGCACCAATCCATTGTTGTGGAATCCGCTCTTAAGCGATCCAAGTCCTCGCGCACCTCTTCCAACGCACCACAGGGTAAGGATAACAAACTCCTAGACGATGTGGCTAAGCGGATCTATCAAGGGGCCATGTTGAACGCGAGGATCGCGGCCCATCAGTTCCAACACGCCATCTACCAAGACACGCTCTTGAACAACATCAGATCGGCTGTTTCACTCCTGTCTGAAACTCCGGCCGCACTGTCCACCGCCCTTGCGGACCTCGACGACTGCACCAGGCACCAGGGCCGGGCTGCCCACGACGCCTTTGAGACCGCGGCCAGGGTGGCAGGGACTGCCATCTTGACCCGCTTGGCCTGGTTCAGGGCTTCCGGCCTGCAGACGGATTCTCACGACAGCATTGCGGATACCCCCTGCTCCGGCGACTCCTTATTTGGCGATAAGGTCAAGGACACAGTTAATGACATGCGCGAGTGCTGCACCACTCTCCAGACCTTGGAAGAAGGTAACGATCGCCCTCGCACTTACCGCAAGGGAGGCCCCTCAGAACTATAACAACTCTAAGCGATACAGCTCCTCTCGCAAGTGGCAGCAGCAGCCCCGCTACAAGCAGCAGCAGCATTACTAGACCGCGTACAGGCAGAAGCCTCGCCAGCGGGACCGTGGGTCAAAGAAAGCCCCGTCTGCTCCTGCAAAAGCCAGCTCCAACTTTTGACTCGCAGCCCTGCCAGCACCTTCCGACCGGGGGTCGCTTGTCCGCGTTCCTGCCTGCCTGGGAGAACATAACGTCGGACCAATGGGTGCTGTCCATCATAAAGCAGGGCTTCCGCATCAAGTTCTCTTCAAAGCCGCCCCTCCGGCCTCCCCCGCAGAATTCAATTCCACCGGAGCACCTCGCCCCTATGACTACAGAGATCCAGTCCCTGCTCGCCTCCAGGGCCATCGAACCCATGCCTCCCAGCGAAGTCGGCAAGGGATTCTACTCGAGGTACTTCCTGGTCCCCAAGAAGTCAGGGGGGGTGCGTCCCATCCTTGATTTGAGAAAACGCAACAGATGCATAGCTAGGGAGAAGTTCAGGATGCACTCCCTCTCCACCATTCTGCCCCTCATCCAACCAAGGGAATGGCTCGCCTCGCTGGATCTCCAGGACGCCTACACCCACGTCCCAATGCACCCGCAGCACAAGACGTTTCTGCGCTTTCAAGTTGCGGGGCAACACTACCAGTACAGAGTGCTGCCATTCGGTCTCTCGCCTGCTCCCAGGGTGTTCACCAAGTGCGTAGCGGTAGCAGCCGCACTACTTCGAAGACAGGGGATATGTGTTTTTCCCTACCTGGACGATTGGCTATTCTCCACCAGCTCCCCCGCATCACTACGGAAAGCTGTCAGCAAATCTATCTCTCTTCTGTCCTCCTTGGGCTTCCTAGTGAATCACCGGAAGACCCACCTCTCCCCGGTCCAGAAACTGGAGTTCATCGGTGCCTGCATCGACACAAAACGAGCCAGGGCCTTTTTACCTCGGAACAGGAGACACGCGATCATCAGGCTTGCTCTGCAGGTCCTCGACAGCCCTCAATCTTCAGCCAGGACCATCCTGCGCCTCCTGGGTCACATGGCAGCTGCCACTCATGTCCTCCCTCTCGCGAGGTTGCGCATGAGAGTTCTCCAATGGCACCTCCGCTCGCACTGGTGCCAGCACACCCAGCCCTTGTCCACCCCAATCCCCAGGGACGACAAATCCTCCAGGGCAATGCGCTGGTGGACCCTTCCCTCCAACCTCTCCCGGGGCAAGCGTCTGCAAGCGCTCGCCCACCAGATCACCATAACCACGGATGCCTCCACTCGAGGTTGGGGAGCCCACTGCGCCAACACGCGCACCCAGGGAGCGTGGTCCACCTCCGAAACATCTCTCCATATCAATGTCCTCGAGCTCAGAGCTGTCCGCCACGCCCTCTCGGCCTTCCAGAATCTTATATCCGACAAAGCCGTCAGAATTCTGACCGACAACCAGGTAGCGATGTTCTACATAAACAAGCAAGGGGGCACAGGGTCACGACCCCTATGCAGAGAAGCCCTCAGCACCTGGCATCTGGCCCTCTCGCTCAACTGCAGCCTTCAGGCCTGTTACCTGCCGGGAGAGGAGAATGTTCTGGCCGATCGGCTCAGCAGACAACTCAACCCGCACGAGTGGACATTACACCAGGACGTTTCATCATTCCTCTTCAAGGAGTGGCGTCTCCCGCAAATCGACCTATTTGCGTCCCAGGACAACACGAAATGCCGCCTGTTCTGCTCAAAGAGACCTTCCCGACTCAGGCTGGCGGCGGACGCCTTCGACCTCACTTGGAGCCAATGGCCTCTGACCTACGCGTTCCCGCCAACCGCACTAGTGGCGCGGACCATTCAACGCATTATCAGGGACCACGCGACAGTCATCCTGGTCGTACCATACTGGCCCAGGCAAATATGGTTCCCATATCTGCACCGTCTAGCAGCGGAACCTCCAATTCAACTTCCCCTGAGAGCGGACCTCCTTTCGCAAGACAACGGCTCCATGCTTCACCCCAACTTGCGGATGCTGTCTCTATCGGCTTGGAAGCTGAAGGGCTAAGCCTGGCACCTCTCAACCTTACGGCCGAGGTACAGCGCATCGTTCTCGCAGCTCAATGCCCATCCACAAGAAAATGTTACAGCCTCAAATGGCGTCAATTTGGCATCTGGTGCGAGATGCGGCACCTCGATCCATTCTCATGCCCGGTGCCCTTGCTCCTCGAGTACCTGGCATCTCTCTCCGCCAGGGGCCTACGGACCCAGTCCATCAAGGTCCACCTCGCCGCCATCGTGGCTTTCCATCACCGCGTTGGCGACGCGTCGGTGGCGGCCCTTCCAATCGTTGCCAGTTTCATGAAAGGGTTAACGAATTTGCACCCCCCAATCAGGGAGCCAGTGCTCCCATGGGACCTGAACATTGTTCTTAATCAGCTTACCAAAGAACCCTTCGAGCCTCTGCACTCATCCGAGATGAAGTTTGTCTCCTGGAAAACCCTGTTCCTCATTGCTATCACTTCTGCCTGACGCATCAGCGAGCTCCAAGCCCTGGTCGCTTACCCACCTTACACGGTTCTTCTCCACGACTGTGCTCTTCTGCGGACCCACCCTAAGTTTGTTCCCAAGGTGGCAACCTCCTTTCACATCAACCAGGTCATTGAACTGCCCTGCTTCCTTCCCAGACCCCACTCCGATCCAGAGCGGCAGCGCCTTCACATGCTGGATTGCGTCCAGGCCCTGCGTTGTTACCTGCAGAGGACTGCCTCCCTGCGTAAGGGTTCCCAGCTCTTCATCTCATACGACCCTAACAAGCCGGGTCGCCCAGTGCCCAAACGCACGCTGTCAGGATGGATTTCCGCGTGTATCTCTCTCTCTCACGCGAGCGGGGGAGGACCCCCCATCAAGCGTCAAAGCGCACCACCTGCGGGCGTTGGCCACCACCATTGCCAACTTGCGCTCCATCCCGGTCCCCGACATATGCAAGGCCGCCACGTGGTCCTCTGTCCAGACCTTTCAGAGACACTACTGCCTAGACGGCCCGGACCACGGTGGCCCTGCCTTCGGCCTATCTATATTGTCTGCGGCCTCGGGACTGAGTCGTGTGACTTAACTTCTCCTGCCAAGACCCTTGTCTTGGCTGTTTGGACCGCAGACTGTAGCATTGCTCGTACACTGTGCCTTATTCACTGCACCTTGTAATGTGTTGCACTTTATGACTTGCCTATTGGTTAGCTACGCCGTAGGCGTAGGGTTATTACGTGCCTTACCACTGTTGATGTTCTGTTGCACATTCCCCTGCTACATTTGACCTACGCTGGAAGTGTAGGGTGTTTGATGTCCTTGCACAATTTTCTGTTAACGTTGGGCACCTGATTATGGTTTTTTTGCACTTGTGTCACTTGCCACTTGTTGTTGCACACCTTGCTCTTGCACAGGCCCGCTTGTCTGGCCGCATTAAACCTGCCTTGCACCTTACGGTTCTCCTTGAGTCTGTCTCATTTTTGATTCCCCGCCGCTGCTTCTGTAGCTAGGGAGACACCACTCGTGGCTGACTCATCCTGCTTGCCCTGGGAGAAATACGAGTTACTTACCTGTAACGTGAGTTCTCCAGGGACAGCAGGATAAGTCAGCCACACTTTCCCACTCTCCTCCCCAGCAGGGACTTCCTGTCTCTGCTCCGCCTCCTAGCTGCTGGAAGCGCATCAGCTTGGTAGATCTGGCCAGCTAGGGGCAGATCGGGAGGTGTGGCTACTGGTCAGGCCCAGAAGGCTAAAGCCTTCTGGGCTAGTGAGAGTACTTCCGTCTCTGGCGCCGTCGGATGACGTCACCACTCGTGGCTGACTTATCCTGCTGTCCCTGGAGAACTCACGTTACAGGTAAGTAACTCATATTACCTGAATGTACACCGCATTGACCCAGTGAAAAGCAGTATATAAGCATTGCTAATAAATAAAATGTCTACCATCGGGACATCCTATTTTTTGAATATACCTAGTGTAACTAGATTATTAAAGGACCACGTTTGGATCTAGTCTGTCTTCCAGACATAATGCATCAGCCAAGCATCCATACAGATCCTGTCAGAGGCCTGAGGCTAGGAGCCAAGTCATTCCATGTGCAAACACTGATGCTGCTGTTCTAGAGGCCATTTCATAAGCGTCTTGAGTTGGCCGTATGACGTTTTGTCCACATCCCTTGATGCTATACAGCAATGCTATAAGCTCTGGTGAATTATTAAGGCATATTCTTCACTGCAGATGAAATCTGTTTCATCAGCAAATGATAATGCATCATTTATTGTTGTCATGCTGGTATTCTGGAGTTAAACATGATAGCTTGAAAAATCTTCCTGTCTACAACATCCAGTAACTTTAGAATTCTTACCTGGAGGATTTACTGCCCTGCCTTTTGATATTTATTTTTTACAACCACTTCTACCACCTACATAGCAAGCTAGAAAAGTGCTTTGTGTGACTTGCGAAGTAGCTATACACAGGAACTATACACTGGGAGATCCAATGATTATCAGTGGCCCTTCTGTATTTGCTCCCTGTGTGGCTGCACTGCTGCACAGCTCTTGCTAAAGCTCTGGTGGTAACTGAGGCCTTTTGTGGCCCAGGCAAGTTAGATCTCATTTCCTGTCCAGACATTTAGATGTTGGATGGGCCAAAAGTGGGTTTTGCCATATGTTCCAACTGAAGATCTTGGGAAAATCTGATGAAACAGCAGGAGTATTTACTCTCATGGAGCACTGATAGATTTAAAAAAAATAGATAAAATGTCATTCTAGTACAGGAAACTTCATTTTCTATAAGTGAAAGTGCTTGAGAGTTTCAGAAGAAAATTTACAATAGGAAGTGCACTCGTTTGACAGATCAAGCCTGAGGTGTGTAGGACAGTCAGTCCCTCATAAAGATGAGGGAGATGGAAATATATCAGATATATCATGTACATCTGCTACACCTTGCACTAAGTTTATTTCAATTGAATCAGGTAATGATATGTCCAACTCATGTCCTGTGAAAGATCTTGAATGACCTTGAAACCTGTGAATGCAGTGTAAATCTTGTACATTCACTGAGGAAGGACCCAAGCTCTGATCTTGGAATCCTTTTTGGACTAGTTGGAGCAAGACAAAGTTTCAAACCTCTTGGGTTGTTGCTAGGCACATATCGTACTGGGGATACAGAGCTGGCATCAAATCTACAGGATTGGTGACTTTTGGTATAGTCATGTTGATAAAAGAAGCTTCATTCTGAAGGTCATTACTCAAGTGCTGGAAGTTTGTTGCATGGACTTCTTGAATGGCACTTTGTCATAATTGTGCAGTCTGTTTAAAA
Source organism: Ichthyophis bannanicus (assembly GCA_033557465.1). Classification (NCBI taxonomy): domain Eukaryota; kingdom Metazoa; phylum Chordata; class Amphibia; order Gymnophiona; family Ichthyophiidae; genus Ichthyophis; species Ichthyophis bannanicus. The sequence goes on from CM066034.1 coordinate 173,753,959, forward strand.
GACCTGTGCTTATTTTTCCCCTTTGACTCATGGGACGCCTTATGATGTAAGGATTCAACAGAAACCACAGGCTCCTTGGCCATTTATGTATTTGTTGAGTTACAACTTACTGCTTTAATTTTAGATGACTAGTGCTTTTTGCCTACCTTGACAGTTTTTCCCCAGGGAATAGGAGTGGTTATGAAATGAGGCTCCCAATGTTACTGGGGCTCACTCCCCCTCAAAGATGACCTCTCTGAAGGCAGTGGCAGTGCTGGTGGGGGGGGGGGGGAGTTACCTCCTTGAATGATTTTTTTTTTATTTTTTTTTTTTAACTAGTCACTCCAGGAATCTTACACGTAAAATAGGACATTGTGAGGCAGAGAATGATGTAAGAAAGCACAGTTACTCACCTGTAACAGGTGATCTCCAGGAACAGCAGGAATTTAGTCTTCACATACGGGTATCGTCGGTACCGACAGAGCCTGCACGGGAACGCTCCCCAGCGTCCAATTAGGAAGCTTTTGGGAGCATTCCACAGCACCTGCATGCTGCCTTCTCGCCTTTCCCAGCTGCCTCTCTCCAGTTGAGTTTAAAGCTGAGACAAAGAAAGAGAGAGAAAGGGAAAGAGATGTATCTCTCTATCTATCTCCTAGGGGAGGTGGTTGTGTTGTGAAGACTAAATTCCTTCTGTTGTCGTAGATCACCTGTTACAGGTGAGTAACTATGCTATTTCCAGAAACAAGCAGGAATGTAGTCTTCACATATGGGGACTCCCTAGCTTTAGATGCCAGGGAGAGACCCCAGAAGTTGTGTGTCCCTGTTAAGGGCTCCACTTCCCCCCATGGATCTTTGGCATCCAACCAGGGAGGGCGGGTAGAAGTTGATTAGGTATGGAATAGGTGTTGGAGAACAGCCTGACCAAACATGGCATCCCGGCAGGAGTCCTTGTCCAAGCAGTAACGGGCTGTGAAGGTATGAACCGAGGCCCAAGTGGCTGCTCGACAGATGTCATCGATAGACACAGAGTGTAGATGAGCCATTGAAGCTGCCATGGCTCTCACATTGTGAGCTGTGACATGGCCCTCCAGAGGAAGGTTCTTACTCTGATAGGCAAAGGAAGGAGAAATTAGACCTTACCTGCTAATTGTCTTTCCTTGAGTACTCTCCGGGCCAGTCCAGGTACAGTTGGGTAGTCAATCCCTTCCAGCAGCTGAGGACTGAAAGCTCCAAGTTTTACTGACAGCTACCATAGCTCCCCCTACTGATAGGAAGCCAGTCACGTACTGTCAAAGCAGCAAAGCAACTAGTGATACTAGCTAACGGAAACCAAAAAGAACGGTAACCTATCACATAAAAACCCCCCTTTATGATTCCTTAAGAAAAACCCCGCTCACTGATTCTGAAAAACCGGATTGGGGCATTCGTGACCCTGGGCATCCAATTGCTTTTGTTGTCTCCTTTTTTTTTTTTTCTTTCTAAACTACCTAGAGCCCCCCACCGAACAGGAGGACCCCCAATATCCTCTTCCAGGAAAGGCGACCAGCAGACACAACTGCGGACACACTAAGCCACCGAAAACTCACTGCTGAACCTCCGAACCACCAAAAAAAATTCCACTGCTCGCAGATCCGACGGGCGGGACCTGGACTGGCCCGGAGAGTACTCAAGGAAAGACAATTAGCAGGTAAGGTCTAATTTCTCCTTCCCCTTCGTCTCTCCGGGCCAGTCCAGGTACAGTTGGGCAGTACCAAAGCAGTACCTAAACTGGGAGGGAACCTGCGAGCCCCGCTACAATGGCCGAAGCACCAACCCTGGCATCCCCCCGGGCCATCACATCCAATCTGTAGTGCTTCGCGAAAGTATGCAAGGTAGACCAGGACGCCGCCTGACAGATATCCGCTGGTGGAGTTAAGGCCAACTCAGCCCAAGATGTCGCTTGAGTCCGCGTGGAATGAGCTCGGAGTTCCAGCGGAGGCGACCTGCCCTTTGCCCGATAAGCTCCCGCTATATCCTGCTTCACCCAGCGAGCTATGGAAGCTTTGGAAGCCACTTTCCCCTTGCGCAGCCCTCCAAACAGAGCGAACAAACGATCTGACTTCCGAAACGGGTTTGTCCTCCGCAAATACGTCCGCAACACGACCCATATCCAACTTATGGAGAACCAGGTCCAACACATCACCCCCCTGGGATCGAAAGGTGGGAAGCGAAACGGACTGAATCATGTGAAACCCCGAGACCACTTTCGGCAAGAACGAAGGCACGGGCCTTAAGACTACCTTCTCATCCGAAAAACGCAGGTACGGCTCCCGACAAGAGAGCCTGCAAATCCGACACTCTTCTAGCCGAACACAAGGCTGCCATGCCAGGAAGGCTGTTTTCCAAGATAACTCGCGCAAACCGACGGAGGCACCGGAGGCAAACAGCAGTTCCGTCAAGGCATCCAGCACCAAATTCAAATCCCACGGCGGTACCACACGTCGAAGCAGCGGACGGATTTGCTGGACCGCTTTAAGGAATCTACGCACATCCGGATGACTTTAGAGAGCGTGCCCTCGCACTCTCCCTCTAAAACACGCCAGAGCCGCGAGATGTACCATGAGGGTATTCAGGGCCAGACCCCTCTCCAGCCCGCCCTGAAGAAACGCCAGCACTTGCGGTAAATCGGCTGTCTCCGGCCTAACACCTCTGTCGCTCGCCCATGCCTCAAAAATGTGCCAAATGCAAATATACGCTAAAGTCGTCGACCGTCTCCTAGATTTCAGCATCGTCTCGATCACGGCCCCGGAATAACCTCGCCGACGCAACCGTCGCCTTTCAAGAGCCAAGCCGTAAGCAAGAATCGGTCCACCCGAGGCATCAACACCGGCCCTTGACTCAAAAGATTGATCCACTCGGGTAACCGCCAAGGGGGCTCTGCCAGTAGTCTTACTAGATCGGCATACCAGGGACGCCTGGGCCAATCCAGCGCAATGAGAATTACCTTGCCACTGTACCTGGAAATTCTGCGAATGACTCTCCCGATCAAGGGCCACAGAGGGAACACATACAGCAGCTGGTCCCTCGGCCAGGGCTGGGCCAGCCCGTCGAGACCTTCCGACATGTGCTCCCTGCGCCTGCTGAAGAACCGAGACGCCTTGGCATTGGACTGGGTAGCCATGATATCCATGACCGGCTGGCCCCAGCGAACCGTGAGCTCGTGAAAAACCGCCCAGTTGAGCTCCCACTCGCCGGGATCCAGGCGATGGCGACTGAGATAATCTGCCTGAATGTTGTCCTTCCCGGCCACATGAGCCGCCGAGAGCGCCTCGAGATGCAGTTCCGCCCACTGTAGCAAGCACTGACTCTCCTGCAGCAACTGCGGACTGGCTGTGCCTCCCTGCTTGTTGATGTAGGCCACTGTTACCAGGTTGTCGGAAAACACTCGTACCGCCCGCCGTTCAAGGAGACTCGAAAAAGCGAGTAGTGCAAAACGTACCACTCGGAGCTCCAAGCGATTGATTGACCAAGCGCTCTCCTCTGCCGTCCAGGACCCCTGCACTACCTGAACCAGACAATGAGCCCAACCAGAAAGACTGGCATCAGTCGTGACCAAAACCCACTCCGGATCCCATAGCAGTACTCCTGCCTGTAGGTGCACCGGAACCTGCCACCACTGCAGACCGACCCAAACATCCTTGGGGCACTCCAGCTTCTGAGACATGGGATGAACCTGAGGCGACCACATGGAGAGTAAAGCCTGCTGCAGAGGACGCATGTGAGCTCTTGCCCACGGCACTAGATCCAACGCCGCGGCCATGGACCCCAACAACTGTAAGTATCTGCAAGCTGTTGGGGCCGACAGACGCTTGAAAGCGGTCACTTGTGACACAATCTTGCGCACCCTGTCCGGCGGAAGCCTCACCTCTCCTTTCCTCATGTCGAACAACGCTCCAAGATAAGTTAGACCTTGCACCGGCAGAAGATGACTCTTCGCCCGGTTGATGACCCAACCTAGGTGCTCCAGAAACGGCACCACTCGAGCCGTCACCGCTACCGACTCCTCCGTAGACGCAGCACGAATCAGCCAATCGCCCAGGTAGGGATGTACCTGAATCCCCTCTTTGCGCAGAGCCGCCGCTACCATCACCTTGGTGAATGTACGAGGCGCAGTGGCCAGACCGAACGGTAAGGCCCGAAATTGAAAATGCCCTATGGGGACCGCAAACCGTAGAAACCGCTGATGCTCTGAGCGGATGGGAATGTGCAGATAAGCCTCTGTGAGATCTATAGAGGAAAGCCACTCCCCGGGCTGTACTGACTGAATCACGGACCGTATGGTTTCCATCCGAAAATGCGGAACCGTAAGCACCTGTTCACGTGCTTGAGATCGAGAATAGGCCGAAAAGAGCCCTCTTTCTTGGGGACTACAAAATAAATCGAGTATCGACCTAAACCGTACTGGTCAAGAGGCACCGGCACCAACACACGTAGGAGGAGTAAGCGCTGTAGGGTGCTCAAGACAGCGTCCTTTTTGGACTGCGAACCACAGGGGGAACGGACGAAAGCGTCCGCTAGAGGAGTAGCGAACTCTAGCGCATAGCCGTCGCGGATGATCTCTAGAACCCAGAGATCGGAAGTGATGGCGGTCCAGGCGGAGAGAAACCCCTGCAAACGTCCTCCTACCGGAAACTCCACCTGGACCAGCCTCGCTTCATTGCGGCGGCGTTCTGGGTGTTAAAGAACTCTCTGCCAAAGCCTCGGGCCCCACGAAAGGAGTGAATCTTGGAAGGAAACCTACCCCTCTGGTAAGGAGGAAAGCGAGACCGACGGACCTCTCTGCCCTGCCCTCTCGGCATGGTACCCGTCTTGGACCCCCGAGGCCGATCTTCCGGCAGACGACCCCCTTTGGAGTCGCCCAAATCCTTAACAATCTTCTCCAATGCTTCCCCAAAAAGGAGCTTGCCCTTGTAAGGGAACTTACTGAGGCGGGATTTCGACGAGGCATCTGCCGCCCAATTGCGAAGCCAGAGAAACCGCCTAGCCGCAATAACTGAAGCCATAGATTTAGCGGAAATTCTAATCAAGTCATAGAAGGAGTCAGCGAGATACGTTGCCACAGACTCGAGCTTGGCACCGTCTGGGGACTCATCCTCCTGTTTCACCGGACTTGGTTCACCCTGAATCCAGCGGATAGAGGCCCTGGATACATAGGCTCCACAGACGGAAGCCTGTAACACCAACGCACTAGCGTCAAACGCTTGCTTCAAAAGAGCCTCTAACCACCTATCCTGCAGATCCTTAAGAGCCGCACCTCCTTCTACAGGAATCGTGGTCTTCTTAGTGACCGCCGACACCAGTGCATCTACCTTAGGCATTTTCAGTAACTCCTTCTCCTCCTGAGGAACAGGGTAGAGGCGCGCAATGGTCCGCCACCCCCTCAGGCTAGCCTCCGGGCATTCCCATTCTGACTCTATCATCTGTTTAATCACTCTGTGAACTGGGAAACAACGCTGCTCCGGTTTGAACCCCTGTAGTAAGGGATCCTCCAGAGGCTCTTGAGGGACTGCTGGCAGCGCTATATTCAAGGCTGCGAGAGATTGCCCAATCAGAGCTCCCAACTCTTCTTTCCGAAATACCCGGAAAACATGCGGTCCTCCGCAGGCCCCAGCTCCCCTTCCTCCACATCTAATGCCCAAGACTCCGGCGCAGAGTCAGATAGAATTTCCCCTTCCTCAGGAAGGAGGGAAGAAGAGAACTGGGCATCCAAAGGGTCTGAGGCCAAGTCCCTACGTGGACCTTGTGCGGAGGTCCCTTCCCCAGGATCTGAGAACAAAGAGTCCTTCAATACAACAGGTTCCTGTGCCACAGAAGCTTGGCTCTCCATAGGCTGAGCAAGCTTTAAAGTATAGGCCTTATGTAAAGCTAAAATAAATTTAGGAAAAGAGAGAAGTCAATGAGCCCTGCACTGCAGGAGAAGGAGAAAGGCCTGTGTCCTCAGACACCTGCGATTTCGGGGACTTTGACTTAGTCTTCCCCGAACGCTGCAAAAGCGCGGGAGAAGAAGTCTCTGAGGACAAAATGGCTGACGTTCCCGCCTTAATCGCTGGCCCCTGAGCCTTTTCCTTAGGGAGATCCCCTGAGCCTGAGCCCTCCATAGTACAGAACCACGAAAAACACTAAAAGGCAACAACCCGAAAGAATTTCAGAGAACTGAACAGACGGAAAACAAACCAGCGCGAATCAAGCACGCGGCTACAAGATTTAAGACCGCTAACCCCCATCGTCCCAAACCACCACCAGAAACCGAATTAGTGCACCTGGGACCGGTAGCACGCGGTAGGGAGGCCCGATTCACCACCCCCGATCCACCACCCCCGATCAAGGCAGAATCGCACAAGCCCTCACCTACCTGCCGCGCCGGCGGCGATGCTCCCAACTCCTGACACACGCTGCTAGTGGGCCGCGGAGACAAATGAAGAGCGTCGGGGAGAGGATACTGGGGCTCCCAGATCCTAATGTCCCCCCCGGTACAGCAGCCGATCAAGTGAAAGCAGGCTCTGCCTTCCGATCAACACCAAAATAAAAAAAACAGGCTTAAGATCGCTGCACCTCGTTCCATTTAGGATTACTGATATGCCTTTGTTGTGCCCGTTATGGGGATAAAGAAGGGCTCTTCTTGCTGTAGTGCTCTGCTAGAGCCAGTGAGCAAGGCCTGTTGGAATATTTATTTCCCTTCTGTCTATAAATAATCCCCCCAAACGCTGCCTAGAGTGCAATTTGTTTCTCCTGGGAGCCTGCCAGAGATACGTCCTATCCAGCTGCTGAGGACTGAAGACTGGCTTCCTATCAGTAGGGGGAGCTATGGGAGTACCCAATAAAACTTGGAGCTTTCAGTCCTCAGCTGCTGGAAGGGATTGACTACCCAACTGTACCTGGACTGGCCCGGAGAGACGAAGAGGAAATACACTGTGCAATCCAGTTGGACAGTGATCTCTTGGAGACTGGAAGTCCCAAATGAGAAGGATCAAAAGCAACAAAGAGTTGAGAGGACTTTCTATATTCCTGTGTTCTTTGCAAGTAAAAGGCTAAAGCTCTTTTACAGTCCAAAGTATGAAGATTCCTTTCTGCATTTGATGCATGAGGTCTTGGAAAGAACACAGGCAGGTAAGACTGCTTGATTAAGATGAAAAGGCGAGACCGCCTTTGGCATAAAGTGTGGATGAGTCCTAAGGACTACCTTGTCATGATGAAACCTTGTATAAGGTGGATCAGCTACTAGTGCCTGCAACTCACTGATGCGGCGTGCTGATGTGATTGCAATGAGAAAGATAACTTTCCAAGAAAGGAATTTCAATGAGGTAGTAGCTAAGGGTTCGAAAGGTGGCTTCATGAGCTGACCAAGAACCAGGTTTAAGTCCCATGCCACCGGTGGTGGCCTAATGGGAGGCTTAGTTAGAAGAAGGCCTCTCATAAATCTTGCTATAAAAGAGGATAGGAGGAGATAGGTTGTCCATTCTGAGGCTTGAGAGAAGCTGTAATAGCACTCAAATGGACTCTTACTGAGTTAGTTTTAAGTCCTGCATTGGATAAATGAAGGAGATACTCCAGTAATGATTCCAGAGGTATCGCAAAGGGGTTAAGACCCTTCTGCGAACACCATATGGTAAACCTTTTCCACTTGAAAGCATAAGAGCGTCTTGTGGAAGGTTTCCTGGAAGCATAAAGGACATCCTTTACTTGCTGAGGGAGGTTAAGATCATGAAGATCTAGGCCTTCAGCAACCAAGCTCTGAGATGCAGAGATTGGGGATTGGGATGGCATAACATTCCGTCCTCCTGAGACAGGAGATCTGGAGCAGATCCTAACTCCACGGAGGGAGCTTGAGAGAGATGTAGAAGCAGAGGGTACCACACTTGCCGTGGCCAATTTGGAGCTATGAGAATCATACGCCCTCTGTCTCTCTGAAGCTTGAATAGGGTTTTGGGAATTAGGGGAATGGGTGGAAAGGCATAAAGGAAGTCTTGACCCCAGTGAAGGAGGAAAGCATCCCTGGCCTGAGAGCCCTGAGCCGGAATTCTCAAACAGAACCAGGGAAGTTTGGCATTCAACGGATTTACAAAGAGGTCTATGTCCGGGGTTCCCCAAATTTGAAAAATCTTGGACACCTGGTCTGCATGTAGAGACCATTCGTGTGGAAGCAGAACTCCACCGAGTCTGTCTGTCCAAGAGTTTTGTACGCCTGGGAAATACACTGCCAGGAGATGAATCTGATGCTCTCTGGCGAGGGCCCATAGTCGCAAAGCTTCGTTGCAAAGCGACAAAGAGCCTGTTCCCCCCTGCTTGTTCACATAGAACATGACTACCTGATTGTCCGTATGAATAAGGACTGTCTTGTAGCTGAGCAGGGTATGGAACACTCGAAGAGCAAGGAAGATTGCTCTGAGCTCTAAGAGATTGATATGTAGATGAGTCTCCTGTGGAGTCCAGGTGCCTTGGGTGGAGAGGTCTTGCAGATGAGCTCCCCAACCCACTGGTAAAGCATCTGTTGTGAGAGTTGCCTGGGGTAAGGGTTGTTGAAAAGGGGACCCCAGCAACAGGTTCTGAGTGGACTGCCACCATTGGAGGGACAAAATAAGGCGATTTGTGTTTGCTATTTTGTCTGATAGGCACCCTGATGCCTGGGTCTATTGAGTGGATAAAGTCCACTGGGCTGCTCTCAGATGGAGGCGAGCATAAGGAACCACATACACGGTGGATGCCATGTGGCCTAGTAGTTGTAGCATTTCTTGGGCAGTGAGATGAGGTTTTAGCACTGCTTGAGAAGCAAACTGCATCATGCGAAGGCAACGGGGTGGGGGGAGATAGGCCCTTGCCTTTTTGGTATCCAGCAAAGCTCCTATGAACTCTAGAGACTGAGTGGGAGTTAGACTGGATTTTGGGATATTTATGATCAGACCCAAATACTGAAGGATACGCATTGTGCAAGATAGGGAAGTCCTGGCCTCTGACTCTGATGGGGCTTGAATGAGCCAGTTGTCTAAGTAGGGGAAGACGAATATGCCTAGAGTGCGGAGAAATGCTGCTACCACAGCCATGCATTTCGTGAACACTCTTGGAGCTGAGGCCAGGCCAAAGGAAAGCACCCTGTATTGGTAGTGCTTTCCTTGAAAAATGAACCGAAGGAACTTTCTGTGAGTTGGATGGATGAGAACATGGGCGTACGCATCCTTGAGATCTAGAGAACAAAGCCAATCCTGACTCTGAAGGTATGGCAGCAGAGTTCCTAGAGAAATCATCTTGAATTTCTCTTTGAACAGGAATTTGTTCAATTCTCTGAGGTCCAAAATAGGTCTGTATCCCCCTGTTTTCTTTGGGGTAAGGAAATAGGGGGAGTAAAACCCTGTACCCTGTTGATGAATGGGTACTTCTTCTATTGCCCCTTGGGCAAGAGGTTTGGTGACCTCTTGATCTAACAGGTTGATGAGAGAGGTCTGAGAATTGAACTGTCTTACCATTGTGTGAGGGGGCATGCACAGGAAGTGCAGTTTGTACCCCCTCTTATAATGGAGAGTGTCCAATGCTCTGCTGTTATCTGCTCCCACCTGGATGAAAGTCAAAGGCCTTGTGGCGGCTGAGACTGCTGAGATGGTTGAGGCTTAGCAGTCTTTGCTTTCCTTTGTTTAGGTGGTTGCTGACCCTTCTGGGCAGGCTGAGCTGCAGAATGTCCCTGCTGGGAAAAAGAGGTATAAATCCTCTTCTTTTTTGAGAAGAAAGAAATCTTTCAAGAAGCCTTTCCTCGCAGGATCAGCTGTGCCTTGGGATAGCCTATCCAAAGTAGAGTTGTCAGCATCTAATTCATTGGCTTTTTCTTGCCAATATTTGCCAAATAGATTCTCACCTGTACAAGGGATATTGCCCAGTTTGTCCTGCACCCAGAGCTCCAAATCGGATGCCTGGAGCCAGGCAATTCTACGTGCACCTATGGCAATGGCAGAGGTTCTGCTTATGCACTCAAAACAGTCAAAAGCTGCACGGTTGACAAACTTAGACACATCCTGGGCATGTTTGACCAGTGTGAGAAAATCCTGCCTTCTATCCTCAGGAAGAAGAGGGCTCAAAACCTCTAAATCACCTGTGACTTCTTTAAGGAACATTCCCATATATAAAATATAGGAACTGATCCTGGCAGAAAGCATGGAAGCCTGGAAAGTACGATGTCCAAAGGCATCCAAAGTTCTACACTCACGTCCTGGAGGATTAGAGGCATGCCTCTTTGCACTCCTGATCCTTCTCATAACTGATTCCACTACAATAGAGTGGTGAGGAAGCTGAGTTTTCTGAAATCCAGGACAAGGAGGGACTCGATACATGGTATCCAGTCTGCGAGAGTGAGGAGAGGTGGTGAGAGGTGTCTCCCACATTCTCAACATGAGATCATGTAAGATCTCATGGATAGGCAAGGTAGCTGCCTCCTTAGGAGCTTTGGGATATTGTAAAATATCCAACTCCTTAGCTCTGGGCTCTGTCTCAGGAGTCACAGTAATGGACAATCCATGAGCCACCTCCCTGATGAAATCTTGAAAGAAGATATCTTCTGGAGGAGACATCCTTCGTTTAGAAGAGGAAGGCTCCTCCGGGAGAAGTATTCCGGTACCGGCAGAGCTATCAGAATCCTCGGAGTCCTCCGAGGATTCAAAGTATCGTCTGTCCGGATGCTCTTGAAGAGCCCGATACCCGTACCGACCGAAGTCGGTACCGGGGGTAATCAGTACTGATGTATCGGCACCAGAAGGCATCGCATGGCTGGGTGCCGGCAAAGCCGATACCGATGTCGATGCTATTGGTACTGACACCGGTACCGGCATTGATGCCGGTACCGGTTGAGTCGTCTGACACAGTTCCGAGGGTGTCGATGCTGCAAGGAGAGCCGCCAGACTGCGTTCAATAGCCAGGAACTTCTGGTCTATCGACGCTGCTGATGCCTGGGTGTCAGTACCGGAGACAGCCGGAACCCCAGAGCATGGCACCAGTAGTTCTGCCGAGGTCGAGGCCTCAAAAACATCCTGGATCCCTGATAATGCTTTGGAAGCCGAAGCCTCCCGCCGGGGTAATTTTGCCGGTAGGGAACCCTCAAGGGCAACGCCAGAGGCATCTCGATGCTTGGAAGGAGATCTACCCTTTGAGGACCTGCTGGACTTCTGTTTAGTTACCTGAGATCCATGGGAGGAAGGCGAAGCCCTGGAAGACGTCGATGCCACCGAAGCTGCATCGGAGGGAAAAAGGGCACTGAGCTTGGCAGCTCGGTTCTGTCGACCCCTTTTGGACATCATGGCACAAGCCATGCACTCAGAGATGGAGTGGTCAGGACCTAAACATTTAAGACACCACTCGTGGGTGTCGGTGACGGAGATGGTACCGCCAAACTTGGTGCATTTTTTAAAACCTGAGGCGGGTTTCTCCATAGTGGAGGAAATTTTGGGCCTAAGGCCCAAAATGGCACGTGCACCTGGAAAGAAACGTTTGGAAAAAAAAGAATACTATATTTTTTTTTTTTGAAAAAGAAAGAAAGAAGAACCGGCGGTACCGGTATAGCGTCGAGGAAGGCAGACGCGACCACAAAAAAGAAGAAGGAAAATAATTTTCTGCGGTGACAGGAACACGACCTGCTGGCTCCGCAGAAAATGAAGAACTGGAGAGAGGCAGTTGGGAAAGGCGGGAAGGCAGCACGCAGGCACTGTGGGATGCTCCCAAAAGCTTCCTAATTGGATGCTGGGGAGTGTTCCTGCGCAGGCTCCGTTGGTACCGACGATACCCGTATGTGAAGACTACATTCCTGCTTGTTCCTGGAGATAAACTTTATCTCACATGAATACCTCCAATGGGTCTACTGGGGACTCTGCGTTTGTAGGCTCCATTTTTCTCTGTTATGCCTTTTCTGTGTTGCTTGCTGATCTTTTTTTTTTTTTTTTTCAAAGGTTTATTTATTGAAAAGAACGAGCACAATACAAATATAACATAACTCTTTCCATTTTCCAATAAAATATAGCAGAGCAGGCATATCCAGGGCGGGGCTGTATCTTGTCCACCGCCCTAGGATTACAACAATACGAACCCAAGAAAGAAAGAAAAAAAAAAACCCCAGTTAAGTACTGTCAGACCCACCTCTCCCCCCACCCCCCTCCCACCCAGCCCCCCCACTCCCCCCCCCCCTCCCGGGACCTACTGGACCTAGTAACCATCCTATCCACCATTATCAAGAGACCCTCTAAGCATCTTTACATACCCAAAACCGCACTGCGCGTTTTTGGTCTCAATGCTTGAATGTAGGGGGTCCACAATAAGAGGAAGAAGGCCCAACTCCGAGGGTGCCTCTTCGCACTCCTTCGCTCCAGGAGCATAAACTGATGGAACCCATTGCGCCATTCCCAAAAGGAGGGAGCCGAAGGCTCCAGCCATCTCCGCAACACAGGACCCTTCCCCACCAGACATGCTTTCCGGATCAACAATTTCGGCCACCTGCCTTTGGGTTGGAGTGCTCCCACTTGATCCAGTGCCACTAGTCGCCCCGTCCAGCAGACCTGTTGCTGTAGTAAGCCGCTCAGGTAATTGGCTATCCTAAGCCAATAGCGGCGTATATGAGGGCACCCCCACCACATATGACCCAAATCTGCTAGTGGACAGGCGCATTTCGGGCATCCACCAGAGGTTGCCAGGTGGCTACGCAGGGCCCGCCTAGGGGAGAAGTGGGCTCGCAATATACATTTAAACTGCATTTCACGCCATCTAGCCCCCTCCGCTAACTGAGTTATCCGAGTTAATGCAGCACGCACAGAGCCCGGTTCCACCTCACAGCCCAATTCCCGCGCCCATGAAGCCTCCTCTGCCGAGTAATCCAACGGCTTCATATAGGGCTCCAATGCTTTTTTATAACTAGCGATGGAACGTGTAGTTCCCTCCCCGAGAGCGAAGAATTCTAATATCCGTGCAGAATGGTCACCTCTCAGCTCCGGGCTCGTAACTGACTTCACGTAATGGGAAAGCTGCCGGTACGCGAACAAGGAAACTGCGGGGCACAAGTCGTACTCCCGACATAAAGTTACTAAAGGTTTACATTGGCCTTCCAGATCAATTACATGCCCCAACGACCGCATTCCCAGTGTCGCCCAGCGACGGAAGGAGGCCGAGTCCGAGCCCGGGAGGAATTGGGCGTTACCTTGCAACGGTAACCAGCTTGAAATCTCCGGCGAGCTCCCCCACAGTTGATTCAAGCGTTGCCAGGTATACCGTGCTGCCTGAACCAGCACACTGCCTGATACCCGACTCGGCAGGACCGCATGCCTTAAATGTAGGGCCGCCAGCAAGGAGTGTGGCGCTACTAAGGCCTCTTCTAATGCCCTCGGGGTGTAAACCTCAGTATTACCAAGCCAGTCTCCCAAGTGCCTAGCCTGACAAGCCAAGGCATATATCCAAAGGTCGGGCACTCCAATGCCCCCAGATCTCCAGCCCCTCTTCAAACGGTTCAGTGGTATGCGTGCTCTAGCCCCCCTCCAAAGAAACCGTCGGAGTTCATGCTCGATGCGCTGGAGATCACGCCGCAGTAGTCGCACCGGCAAAGTTTGCAGCCAGTAGAGGACCCGTGGCAAGATCACCATCCCCACTGCGGCTGCTCTGCCCAGTAAAGATAGGGGGAGAGGCGCCCACGCCTGGAGCTGTGAGCGAACTTTAGACCAAACACGCTCAAAATTCTGCTTGTACAATGCCGCCGTATCTTTAGTTAACTCAATCCCCAAATAAATAAAAGAGTCGCCAGCCCACCTCAGGGGAAAGTTCCCCCCCCACTGTCGTCGGAGCCGTCCGCCAACATCCATAGCCTCTGATTTGTCATAGTTAATACGCAACCCCGCAAAGTCACCATACCGGGAGAATTCGGTAAGTAGACACGGCAGTGACTGTTGTGGGTCGCACAAGTGAACAAGGATGTCATCCGCAAATGCGGCTACTTTAAAGTCGTAAGACCCGATATGGACGCCGCGAATATCCTTAGATTCCGCTATACTCCTCAGCAGTGCGTCCAAGGTCAGCACGAACAACAATGGGGAGAGCGGACAGCCCTGACGAGTGCCCCTCTTCAGGGCAAAACCAGCAGACAGCACCCCATTGCATAAAATACTGGCTGTCGGGTTGGCATACAGCAATCCCACCATCCCAATAAAGGGGTCACCCAGCCCATACCAAGGCAGGAGTAGCTTCATATATTCCCAGTTAACCCGATCGAACGCCTTTTCGGCGTCAAAACTAATCAGCAGTGATTGCTCCTCTCGCGCCCGCACCCATTCCATAGAGGCTAATATCTTTCGTAAGTTCCGCACTGCATGCCGCCCTTGGACAAAACCCACCTGCGACTCGTGTAATAGGCCCCCCAGGACGGCGGCAAGCCGGTCAGCCAGGACCTTCGCTAACAACTTCAAATCGAAATTTAGCAATGAGATGGGGCGGTAGGAAGCCGCTTGCGTGGCGTCTTTACCCGGTTTGGGTATTACTGTAATAAACGCGTGATTCGCTCCCCACGTAAACTTCCCCTGCTCCACCCTCCGGCAGTACACCGTAGTCAGGACAGGGGCAACCCGGCCAAGCAGTAACTTATAGCACTCCGCCCCGAAACCGTCCGGACCGGGCGATTTACAACAACTAGCCCCTTGAATAACTTTACACACTTCCTCCTCCATCACTGGTGCATCCAACACTAAGCGCTGCTCCGCGGTCAGCGTGGGAATCTGCAGCCCCCGAAGGTAACTGGCCATTGCTACCGGGGACCCCCCACCGCCTTGGTATAGTTTCTGAAAGAAAGTACGGAACACGTGGGCTATCGCAGGGCTATCTTTATGCAGTTGGCCCTGATCGTCACGCAGCGCTGCGATAGATCGGGTCCCCCTGCTGCCACGCAAACAGCGCGCCAGTAGTCGCCCCGGTTTTTTTTTTTTTTTTTATTATATACTTGTGATGAAACCACATCCGGAATTGTCAGACTGCTGAAACCACTACCAGCAGGAAAGCACTGGTGCACATGGGGGAGAGGGAGGAGTGTTTTTGAAGATAAGCAGGCTGGCAAAAATTGTTCATGTTGCTGTCATCTGCAAGTTCGAACATAACATATGCCATACTGGGACAAATCAAGGTCCATCAAGCCCAGCATCCTCTTTTCAACAGTGGCCAATACAGGTCACAAGTACCTGTGAGGTTCCCAAAAAGATATACAGATTCCACAATGCTTATCCCGAGGTTCTCTTTAATAATGGTTTATGGACTTTACCTTCAGGAACTTTTCCAAACCCAGCTACACTAACAGCTTTTACTACATCCTCTGGTAACGAATTCCAGAGTTTGATTACTCGTTCAGTGAAAAAATATTTTCTCTTAGTCCCATATGGGTTACACTGCAGCTTTATTGCGTGTTCCCTACTTTTTGAAGGCATACACAACCGATCTCTGTTTACTCATTCCACTCCATTAATTTATCTACCTTTATTATTTTGCCTCTCAGCCGTCTCTTTTCCAAGTTGGAGCCCTAATCTTTAAAGCCTCTTCTCATAGGGGTATTCTTCCATCCCCTTTACCATTTTGGTGGCTCTTCACTGTACCTTTTCTAATTCTACTATATCCTTTTTAAGATTATGGCGACCAGAATTGCACACAATATTCAAGGTGCCATCACACCATGGAACGATACAGAGGCATTCAAATATCCTTGGTTTTGTTCTTCATTCTTTTCCTTATGATTCCTAGCATTCTATTTTCTTTCTTGGCCACTGCTGCACACTGGGCAGAAGGTTTCAACATATTATCCACAATGATGCCTAAATCCTTTTCCTGGGTGGTGGTTCCTAATGTGTAACCTTGCATCGTGTAACCATAATTTGGATTGTTCTTCCCTAAGTGCATAACTTTGCACTTGTCCCTATTAAACTTCATCTGCCATTTGGACATCAAGTCTTCCAATTTACCAAGCTCCTCTTGCAAGTTTTCACAGTCCTCTTGTGTTTTAATAACTTTGAATAATTGTGTCAGCTGCAAATTTGATTACCTCACTCGTTATTCCCATTTCCAGGTCATTTATGAATATGTTAAAAAGCAGCAGGCCGGGGGCGCTCGTGAGCCCGCGAAGGAATGGCCGCATCCTAGAACAGCTCCGTCCTGGGTTTCTCCTAATTTAAGCTAACACTAGCGATTTTAAGCATTCTCCCCCGTGCATACCTGCCCTCGGTTGGAAACAGCAAGCGTAGCCTTTCGGGAGCTTGAGAGAGTGATCGGCGGCGTTTTCGGGGGGCTGGAGGACGAGGAGCCTGCTCTCGAAGCGGGAACTGCTCCACGCTACTTCCTTGAAGCCGCACTGAGCCCCGGTAGAGCAACCATGGATCCCCGCGGCTACAATTGCGCCTAGCTGATCACCGGCTGCGCCGATTCTTCCTGACCCGCTCATCTTCAGCGGCCTCAAGGGAGTGCGGGCAGGGGCTTGCGAGCCGGTAGATGTACAGACCTCGGCACTGAGAGTAAGACTGTGGGCCTGGTGCTGCTAAAGCAGATCGCTGGGAGGGCCCGGGCTCCTCACTACGGCAATTCATCTCTGGCCATTCCAACGGCTCCCGGCACAGCCGAAAAATCGCCATTGTCACTGGAGGAGGTGAGTGCCGACCCAGGCTCCCCGACCTGAAGTCGTCTAAACCCCGGAGGCCTGCTGGGCCGGCTTGGAGGCCCTCACCACGTGCTCCGGGAGCGCCTAAACGTCTTTGCATCCCAGGTCCTTTTGGCGGGAGCAGACTAACCAGAGGCCCTGTGCTGCACTGAATCCTCTATTTGGCACCTGCCACTTGCGTATAGAGTGCGGATTTTCGGGCCGGAGCCCTTTCTATGCCTTCTGATTCAACCCTGGTGAGTGTTTACCTATGGGTAGCTGACAATATATTTCTTGAAAAGCCTGCACAGCACCCCTGAATCTACTGATCATAGCCTTTTTTTGCTGGAGTGCCATCTACTGGTCCAAAGCGGGACTTTAGCCCATCTTACTTTCAACTGCCCCCTAATAACAGCCCTTCACTGCTCTTAAGCCACGTGTGGTAGATCTCATGGCTGCTAAAGCCAAAGGGCTTGAGGCCCGAGATGGACTCTGGGCCTCTCAGCGCCTGCAGGGCAAAACTGGAACCCTCAACTCCCCACCCCGAAAGGCACTGTCGGACTGATCAGGGGATGAAACAAGTGAGCTTGATCTAGATCCAGCAGCTTCATCATCCCACGTGCTTCTACAGAGGGAGCTTCGTAGGGGCTTTGAAGATCTAGCAAGTGAATTCCGCTCCATATGCGAAGAAGTGATGAGCACAATGGCTGTACTTAGAGCTGACATAAAAGACCTAGGCACACGAGTGGAAGAGGTTGAGATAAAAATGGCGGACCATGATGGTACTCTGGTGGATTTACAATGTACAGCTGACAGGCAGCACCTGCAAGCAATGGAGCTGACTTATAAAATTGACGATATAGGAACAGTTCTCGCCGCAACAACGTGCGCTTCCGAGGAATCCCGGAAGTGGTAGGGGGTGCTGAAGACCTACAGGTAGTGCTTAAGACTTTGATAGAACAGCTACTTACACCTGAGGAACTTGCATCCCGGGGTCCTGGGATGGAGATTGAGAGGGTGCACTGTGCCCTGGGAAAGCCG
Organism: Ichthyophis bannanicus; assembly: GCA_033557465.1. Taxonomy (NCBI): domain Eukaryota; kingdom Metazoa; phylum Chordata; class Amphibia; order Gymnophiona; family Ichthyophiidae; genus Ichthyophis; species Ichthyophis bannanicus. The sequence goes on from CM066034.1 coordinate 173,771,630, forward strand.
CCCAACAACCAACCGCGGGATGTTATTGCCAGATTCCTGCGGTATGCGGATGCAGAGCTTCTGTTGCGGAGAGGCCGAGAGAAAAAAGTGATCCACTTTCAGGAAGCAGCGGTGCACGTGTACCAAGACCTATTGGCCTTCACCTTGGCCCGCCGGAGAGAGATGAAACCAATTACAGCGGTGCTTAACAACAAAGGGATTCGCTACTCCTGGTCTTTCCCCTTTCGGATGAATTTCCTCTTGGGAAATAAAAAAATTTCAGCCAAAGACCATACGGAAGCTTGGCGAGCGCTGCGGCAAGCGGGCCTGGTGGACGATACTGCACTACCAGAACCTCCGGCAACCAAACCCCACCGCTCGAAATGGACTCGAGTGGGAAGACCTGCTTGAACTTCCCTGGATCACTTAAAACAAAAACAAACAAAAAAAAAGCACCTCTCCCAGGTATCAAGGGAGTACAAATTAACTCTACTGATATTGCAAAGCACTAGCAGTCTCGTGTTTGATTATGTCAGCTTTATAACACATTAATGGTTAATGTATTGTAGGTTTACTGTTCACACGGGGTTTTGAGGAATTGTTTAGTGTTAAAAGAGAGGAGGAGGAAATTGTAATTGTGCTAGGGAATGGGGGGTGAATTGCACCCTACTAGGCCTATATACTTTTCAAGGGGGACAATCGCATCACAGTACATGTTAATATCTTTTTGCATGGGGAACTGGGTGGAGAGAGACAAGGGGTTAGCTTTACCGTGCCCTGTCCGTCTGGCAGGCAGGTGGTACAGCTGGGAGGGGAAAAGGGGTGGGGTAGGGGAGAAGTACTTATAAGACTGCTTTGGGGGGAAGGGAGGAGGTAGGGTCTTTTCAATAACCTTAGCGGATGGTAGGCGGGGGTGGTGGTGGTGGGGACTACCACTGATTGCTGCTAAGCGATGGGTAGGTGTGAGGATGTTTCTACGTATCAAATTCTTGAATATGCGGGGGGAGGGGGCTATGGAGGCACATTAGTGGACTTGTCATGTTGAAGATCATTTCTTTGAATGTAAAGGGTCTCAATTCCCCAGGAAATCGTTCCCTGCTTTTTGCGGAATTGAGATCCTTGAGAGCAGATATAGTGTTTTTGCAGGAGACACACCTCCGTTCTAGCAAGCAAGGGTGGTTGAAATGCAAACCTTATCATGAAGTATGGGTGGCTTCAGACACCATGGGGCGAAAGAAGTGTGGTGTGGCCCTGCTATTTCACCAAGGTCTATCCCTCACAGTAGAAAACGTTATGAGGGATAACTTGGGGAGATGGCTTTTATTGAATGTACGCTTGGAAGGCCGTTTGCTGATGTTAGCTAATGTGTATGCCCCCAACACAGGTCAAGTGACTTTCTTTGCACAGCTCAAAGCTCAGCTGGCCGAGTTCGCAACCGGCCCTATCATACTGGGTGGGGATTGTAATGTTCATTTAAACCCTCACTTGGATTCGACGAGTAAGGTTGGGGGGATGTCACACGGGCCTCGTAAGGCATTGTGGAACTTAATGCATGACCTAGGCTTGCGAGACATATGGAGGGATACACACGAGGGGGAAAAAAGTTACACATATTACTCACCCATGCACCAGGTACATACCCGTATTGACTATTTTCTATTAGATCAGTGCCTGATAGGCAAGAAAATTGAGGCCGGGCATAGGACGCTGACGTGGTCGGATCATGCTCCGTGCTGGCTCACCCTACCTGCGGATTTTTGCGGCAAACAGCACCGGCTCTGGCATTTAGATACTCGTTTTTTACGGCGACAGCGTGCCGTTCATGACCATGGCCATTTTCTAAAATAATTTTTTGAACAAAACGATACTGGGGAAGTTCCCTTGCCGACGGTATGGGACCCCTTTAAGGCTACCGCGCGGGGTCATTTGATAGCAGAAGCCGCCCGATCTCGCCGGGCCTGGAAGCAGGAATCCTGCCAGCTAGAGGCGGAGTCCCGGCGTTTTCAATTGGAGCATGCTTGGACAGGCTCTAAACGTATCTTGCGCCAATGGCAGGCAGTGCAGGCTAAGTTGGAGGCCTGCAGGCAGCATAACTTAGATAACATAAGGCGGAAAATGCGCCAAACCTTCTATGAGCGGGGGAATAAAGCTGGTCGATACCTGGCCCTAAAGCTTCGCCAGCAACACACCTCGAGGATAATTCGTGAACTTCGAGATTCACGGGGTCATAAGAGGGTGATCTCCAGGGAGATACGCGAGGTATTTGCTGAATTTTTAGAACGGTTGTATAAAGCTGAACCCGTAGATAAACAGCAGGTGCGGGAGTATTTGCGGTCGGTTGCGCTACCTCACCTGGCCGAGTCCGATGTCGCTGAATTAGATGCCGAACTCACCGTAGAAGAGGTGGAGATTGCAATCCGGCGATTGAAATCCGGGGGGGGGCGCCGGGCACGGATGGCTTTTCTGCCGAATACTATAAAAAATTTAGAACACAGCTGGCCCCGACTTTGATGGTGCTCTTTAATGAGGTGCTGCGGGGGGAAGCGCTCCCCCCTTCTCAGCACGAAGCTCTTATTGCAATGATACCTAAGCCAGGTAAAGCCCTGCAGGAGGCAGCCTCTTATCGCCCAATCTCCTTGTTAAATACGGATGTGAAAATTCTGGCTTCGGTGTTGGCTGCCCGACTAAACCGAATCCTGCCAGCTTTAGTACACTCAGATCAAGTAGGGTTTGTGCCGGGCCGCCAGGCGGCGGACAATATTCGGCGAATGCTACAGGTTATCCATGTTGCTCGGCAGGACCCCCAACCGACGCTCTTGGTGGGTGTAGACGATGAGAAAGCGTTTGATCGTGTTAGCTGGGACTTTCTGTGGAGTGTGTTGGAGGCAATGGGGTTTGGCCCTAATTTTCGGCGATGGGTTCATTGCCTTTATCAAGAACCTAGGGCTCGTGTCCGCGCTAACGGGGGTCACTCCACGAGTTTTGCGTTAGAGAGGGGCACTCGGCAGGGGTGTCCTTTGTCGCCGTTGCTGTTCGCGCTGGTGATGGAGCCCTTGGCGCAGCGTTTTCGCGATCATCCAGCTATAGTGGGTGTTCGAGTGGGCCCGGAGGATTATCGAATTGCGCTTTTTGCGGACGATATCATTCTATCCCTGGTGGACCCGGTTGCGTCTCTCCCGGCCGCTATGCAACTCTTTGCTGCCTTCTCTCAGGTATCGGGGTTCCAGATTAATTATACTAAATCTGAGATTCTAAATGTGGGGGTCCCGGAAGCGGTCTGCTCACAACTGAAGGCCACATATCCCTTTCGTTGGGTATCAGGGGCCTTACGCTACTTAGGAGTTAATCTAACGATTGAACGAGCGGCGCTTTATAAAGATAATTATAACCCCCTCCTTCAACAGGTTAGGCAAGATTTTGAGTCTTGGGCTAGGTTGGTGTTGTCCTGGTTCGGGCGTATGGCGGTGGTTAATATGGTGGTTCTTCCGAAGTTCTTATACCTCTTTCAGGTACTCCCAATCCCAAGGGGAGTTTTGGCTACTTGGCAAACAATGCTTATGAAGTTTATATGGAGATCTCGTCGGCCCCGCATAGTGCGCCGAACTCTTTATAAGCAGACCGGCCGCGGAGGTATGGGAACCCCAACCTTCAGTGGTACTATATGGCGGCACAATGTCATGCGGGGGTGGAGTGGATGAACACTGACAGACCCAAGCGATGGGTCCAGTTGGAACAGCACCTTACAGGGGGGGGGGGGGCGGGGCTGGGAGGTAGACTATGGCTCGGCTCTAGGTTGCGAGGGGGCAAGCGAACAAGTAACCCCTATATCCTACACACGCTCCGCTGCTGGGACAAGTCCTTTCGGCCCCAGGGAGCAGCTTTGACCCCGCTGGCGCCCATAGTGGACAACACTATGTTTCCCCCAGGGATGAGTGATCAAGTATTCCGAAGGTGGGGGCATAAGGGACTTAGCCGAACCGGGCAACTGTTCGAAGAGGGAAGGTTATGCTCCTTTCGAGCACTCCAGGAGGACTTTGACCTACCTGACTGTCATGTTTTCCAGTATACGCAGGTGGCCCATTGGGTGCGGACACGGGTGGTTCGATCTCAGGTTGCCCGAGACCTGTTGGATGTTGAGCGCCTCTGTGAGGGGAGTACCACCACGAGAGGCCTTATTGCGGCATTGTATGTCCAGTTGCAAGAGCGGCAGTCGGAACCCGGCAAGCATAGGGAGCAGTGGAACCACGATCTGAACCTCCACTATGCGGAGCAGAGATGGAAGCAGGTGGAAGGTAGATTATGGAAAAGCTCGGTGGCGATTAATACCCGCAAAACTAATTATAAAATCCTATATCGATGGTACATGACGCCTGACCGGATAGCGCGTGCATATCCCGGGGCTTCAGACTTATGCTGGCGGGGCTGCGGACTGAAAGGCACCTTGGCGCACGTTTGGTGGCTCTGCCCCCGTATTCGTACCTATTGGAGGGGGATTCAGTATCGTTTAAAACAATTGGTTGGCCTGCACATTCCCTGGGATCCAGGCATCTTTCTTTTTGGTGTGAGTGTCCCGGACGCCAGAACGCCACAGCTCACCCTGATCCGCCATGGCTTGAACGCTGCTCGGCTGGCACTGGCGGCTGCGTGGAAGCAGGCCCTGGCACCCTCCTTCTCTAGTTGGTTGGAGCGAATGTGGGATACGTACACCATGGAACGCGGGGTGGCAGCTGGAAAACTTTGCCTCCCCCAGTTTGAACAAGTGTGGGAAGCCTTTGTGTTGAAGTACGGTTCCTGAGTGCTTAGGGGTCCTTCCCTTCCCTGGCTACACTGATTTAGTCCAATTACGGGAGGTGGTGTCTCCTGGCTCCTCCTCCACTTCGTGTGATCTGGTATGTTGAAGCCCTCTCACCATCCTTCATAGGCAGGGAGAGTTTTCGAGCTGGGTGGGGGGTGATGAAAGGAGGGGGAGGGGGGCTTAGGGGGGTAATTAGGGTGGGTGGGTAGGGTGGTTTGGGGTCGCTATATGGCAATAACTAATGGCAATGGCTAATTATAATTCACAAAAAAAAAAAAAAGCAGTGAGAATTTTGCCTTTGAGTTCCCAGTTGTTTTGATTGGTATTGTATTTGGCTTGTAACTCATGCTATTGCTGTTTTATTGTAATTTTCTGTTGCCTTTAAATAAAATTTTTTTTTTAAAAAAGCAGCGGGCCCAGCAGATCCCTGGGGTACTCCACTATTCACCTTTCTTCATTGAGAAAATTACCCATATAGCCCTACTCTTTATCTTTTAACCAGTTCCTGATCCACAACAATACACTGCCTCCTATTCCATGACTTTTTAATTTCACTAAGAGTCTCTCATGAGGGACTTTGTCAAAGGCTTTTTGAAGATCCAGATACACTATAAATAGACTGGCTCACCTTTGTCTACCTGTTTATTCACACCTTCAAAAAAATATAATAGATTAGTAAGACAAGACTTTCCTTGGCTAAATCAATCTTGGCTTTCTTCCATTAAACTAAGACTATCTACATGTTCAGTCATTTTATTCTTTATAATGGTTTCTACCATTTTTCCCAGGACTGATGTTAGGCTCACCGGTCTGTAGTTTCCAGGATCACACCTGGAACCTTTTTTAAAAATTGGCGTTACACTGGCCATTTTCCAATCTTCAGGCATTACAGATGATTTTAATGGTAGTTCATAGATTGCCGATCTGCTATTAGTAATCTCATATTTCAGTTCTTTCAACACCCTCTGATGTATACCATCTGGTCCAGGTGATTTGCTACTCTTCAGTTTATCAGATAGTTTATTTATTTATTTAGTGTACACTTGTATCCCACCACTTCCAGCGATCAGTGGCGGTTTTCTATACAAAAGGGTGCGGTTGTACAGACCAGAATTTAAGCATATAGGATTGCAGGGGAAGGTGAAAGTCACAGCAAACGGTTACAGATTTACATTTGATTTCTTGAGAGGATGCTTTACATATATACATAAATTACATAATTACAGGATGCATTTCTTGTTGCATATGATTTTTAGTAGCCATGTTGTTCGACAGGATTACACTGACTAGGTTAGGTTGTAATGAGTCTGAAATAGGTGAGTCTTTAGTTTTTTCCTGAAGTCCTTCAGGTCCTTATTTGCTCTCAGTTCGTGGGGCATTTGGTTCCAGAGTTGTGGAGCCATAAAGGAGAACGCTCTGTTAGTGGTGTTAGCATTGAAATTTCTCAGGCTACTCGGGACTTGAAGGGTATTGCTATTCACTGTTCTTCTGCTTCTGTTGATTGGTTGTGCTGAGATTAAGGTGTTGAGGTAAGAGGGTGCTACATTATGAACAAGCTTGAATGTGGTTACTAATATCTTATATTGGATGCGGGCTGTGATGGGGAGCCAATGTAGCTCAATTAGGAACTGGAGTGATGTGCTCTGTTAGACCTTTTTTCATGATGACTCGGGCTGCTACGTTTTGTGCCAGTTGAAGAATGTTAATGGTTTATTTATTTATTTATTTATTTTATTTATTTAGTAAACACTTGTATACCGCTGCTTCCTACGATCAGCAGCGGTTTACTTTACAGAATCATGATGCATTGTACAGTGCATTGAGATTTTTCAGTTTTACATTTTGATTAGTCAATGATTTACGTAACATGGGATAAACAGTTGGATACAATATACAGTTGATTATAGCACACAGATTAGGGTATACATTTGATTTCAATAGGTTGGGAGGGGCCCCATATATACAATTTATACAGAGTTGATTTCCAAAGAGTACAGGCTATACATGACTATAGCCTGTACTCTTTTAGGCAGACCTTGTAGAATGGCGTTGCAATAATCCAGGTGGGGAATGATGAGGGCTTGTGCCACTGTTCTGAAGTCGGTGTGATCAATAATGTTCCGTAGTGGTTGCAGGACTCTTAATTTGTGGAAGATGGCCCGATTGGTAATTCGGAGGTGCTTGTCCATATTTAGGTTGCTGTCCAGCATTACTCCTAGGTATTTTATTTCGGGCTTTGTGGTATAAACGTTGTTGTTCATGGTAACCGTTGGTGGAGGGTTGAAGTCCTGTTTCCTGGAGATGCACATCACTTCTGTTTTTTTATGGTTGATTGACATATTGTTGCGTTGCAGCCAGGTTTGTAGTTCGCTTAGGCATTTTTCGAGTTGGGTGAGGTCAGGGTTGTTTATGTCGAGATGAGTGTAGAGCATCAGGTCATCTGCATAGATGTGGTAACTGATCTTGTGGTCCTGTAGGATTTCACAAATGGGTCACAGATATAGGTTGAACAGGAGTGAGGATAGTGCAGAGCGCCTTGTGGTATGCCTTGAGTTTGAGGGAAGGCGGCGGCCTTTGTGTTGTTGAAGTGGACCTGTTGCATTCTGTTATTTATGTACGATGTGAACCATTTCAGGGGGGTCCCTGATATGCCTATGGAAGCAAGTCTGTCCAGGAGTGTGGAATGATGTACCGAGTCAAAGGCGGCTGATATGTCTATGAAAATGAGCATGTACATTTTGTTTCTGTTTTCAAGACCTTTGAGTAGTTTGTCCATTAGGGCTAGTAGAAGAGTTTCCACGCCATGGTGTTGGCGGAAGCCATATTGGTGCTCATCAAGGGCATTGTTGACATCGATGTGGTCTTGCAATTGTTGCTGGACTGCCTTTTCAATGATCTTGGCTAGAAAGGATATGTTTGATATCGGGCGGTAGGAGGTTGGGTCGTTCTCGTTAAGAGATTTGTTTTTCAGGATGGGTCGTATGAGGGATTGCTTGAGTTGTGCTGGCATGATCCCTTGCAGTAGAGATTGGTTTACTATATGGGCGATATACTTGGCAGCTTCTTGCTTCACAGCCTTGATCCATGATGCTGGGCATGGGTCGAGGGGGGAGGTTGTGGTGTTTAGGTTAGTGATTATGTCCAGGATTTGCCTGTCATCTATCTTTCTGAAGGTATCCCATTCTTGGTACTGGTTTGCATTTTCGGTTGTGCGGGTTTTTTGCTGGGTGATGACTGCATCCATCCCTTGATTGGTGAGTATTGGTGGTTGTGTGTACAGCTTGCTGTTTTGAGGGTTAAGTTTGTTGGCATAATGATCGGCCAGAGTTTGGGCCGTCATTGTTCCGTTTTGATTTGTAGCTTGGGACGTCTTGGTGAGTGATCTGACAAGTTCAAAAAGTTCCCTGGGTCTGTTGAGGGCTTTATTAAGTATGCTGGTGTGGTGTGTTTTCTTTGCCTGGTTGATTTCATGTTTATACGTTGTGAGAAGTTTAAGGTATTCCCTTCTATGATCTTCGGTTTTGGTTTTCCTCCACCTTTTTTCTAGCTTGCGTAAGTCTATCTTGAGTCCTCTTAGGGTGGAGGTGTACCAAGGTTCATTTTTGAGTTTGGATGAGTTGGTTGCTGGTATCAGGGCTGGTTGTGCGGTAGCTTCAACTCCTGCATTCCATTGTCTCACTAATCTCTCAAGGTCCGTGTGTTCCATGGTAATGTGCGAAGTTATGGATGTTGTTAGAGCTTCTTTATTGAATTTTTGGAATTTCCTCCTTAGGTTTGCAGGTGGGGTGGGCTGGGAGCATTCTGGAGCAGTGGAGAGGTGTAATGATAATTCCATCTGGAAATGAGTTGTAATACATCTTCCCATTTTATTATTTCTTTCAATTTTTCCAATACATCATCTTTAAATACGGTTTCAGGCATGAGTAACATCCCTACATCTTCAGTAAAAACCAAAGCAAAGAATGAATTCAGACTCTCCACTATGGCCTTGTCCTCCCTTAGCGCTCCTTTTATTCCTCTATCATCTAATGGTCCAACTGACTCAAGTTTTCTTTGTTACACATGTACTTCAAAAAGTTATTATGAGTTTTTGCTGTCCAGAAAGTATTTTTTTTTCAAATTCTCTCTTTGCCTGCCTTATCTATGCCTTGCATCTAACTTGCCAGTGCTTATATTTCCCATTTTCATCATTTGGCTCCTTTCCCCATTTCCTGAAAGATGCTTTTTTGGCTACAACAGCCTCTCTGACCTCACCTTTAAACCATACTGACAATATCTTAGCCTCCCTTCCACTTTAATTAAAGCATGGCATACATCTGGTCTAGATTTCCAAGATAGTATCTTTAAACAATACCCATGCTTGATGTAAATCTTTAACCTTTGCAGCTGCTCCTTTTAGTTTTTTTTAACCCTTTCCCTCATTTTATTATAGTCTCCCTTTTGAAAGTTAAAAGGTATTACTACTACTACTACTATTTAGCATTTATATAGTGCTACGCACGCAGCGCTGTACAGAAATATAAGCAAAAAGACAGTCCCTACTCGTCTGTGGATTTCCTTGTGGTCCTCCCTCCATTTATTAAATAAATGTGATCATGCTATGATCACTACTGCCAAGTGGCCCCAACATTCGTATCTCTTGTACCAGATCCTGTGTTCCACTAAAGATTAGGTCCATAATAGCTTCCTCTCTTGTTGGTTCATGAACCAGCTACTCCAAAGAGCAGTCATTTATTCCATCTGGAAACTATCTCCCTAGCATGTTCTGCTGTGACACTGACCCAGTCGATACTGGGATAACTGAAATCATCCATTATTACTGCGTTGTAACTTTTGTTACCTTCCCAGATTTCCTTTTAGCATTTCATCATCCATCTGTTCATTCTGGCCAGGTAGTCGGTAGTACACCCCCACTACCATCGCCTTCCCCTTATTGCATGGAATTTCTATCCATAGATATTCTACAGTGTATTTTCTTTCCTGTAAAACTTTAATCCTAAATGACTCAATGCCCTCTCTAACATAGAGAGCAACCCCTCTACTAATTTGATCTACCCTATCATTGTGATATAGTTTGTTCCCAGGTACCAGTGTCCCTCTGGTTGTCCTCCTTCCACCAAGTCGCCGAGATGCCAATTATATCTCATCTTTCATTTAGTGCTATATATTTTAACTCTCCCATCTTATTTTTCAGACTTCTTCCATTTGCATACAGGCATTTTAGAGGTTGTATTTTGTTTAGATTAATCTGGTTATATCAGTTGATAGGTGTAATTTGGAATCTTTCAGCTCTGTCTGCTCTGTTAAGGGCAACTGGGTTACTTTTATCTTTATTGGAACCTCTGTCGGGATGCCCTAACTTCTCTCTATTGCTAGTATCCTTCAAGGATATATCTTTCCAAACCATGTACTCTTAGGTGACTGTCAGCTTTCCCCTATTATCTAGTTTAAAAGCTGCTCTCTCCTTTTTAATGGATTAATGTTAGCAGCATGGCTACATCCCAGTTAAGGTGGAGCTTATCCTTTTAGAAAAGCCCCTTCCTTCCCCAGAATGTTGCCCAGTTCCTAACAAATCCCAAACCCTCTTCATTACACCATCATCTCATCCACACATTGAGACTCCAGAGCTCTGCCTGCCTTTTGGATCCTGCATACAGAACAGGAAGCATTTCAGAGAATTCTACCCTGGAAGTTCTGGATTTCAGCTTCCTACCTAAAAGCCTAAAATTTGGCCTCCAAAATCTCCCTCCCACACTTTCCTATGACATTGGTACCAACATGTACCAAGACAGCAGGTTCCTCTCCTGCACTATCTAAAACCTTATCTAGGTGGTGCATGAGGTCCACTACCTTCACATCAGGCAGGCATGTGACCAGGCAATCCTCACGTCCACATCCAGTTATCTACACGTCTAATGAGCGAATCGCCAACTACAATGGCCATCCTAACCCTTCCCTCATGGGCACATATCCCTGGAGAAACCTCTCGGTGCGAGAGGTTTTTACATCACCTGGAGGACAGGTCCTAGCTACAGGATCACTTCCTGCCACACCAAGGTGATGCTTTCCTGTCATGTGACATCTCTCCTCCATGGCAACTGAGAGACTGCCAGACTAAGAGTGGGACTTCAATACTATGTCCCTGTAGTTCTCTATATACGTTTGTCTTCCTTAACTCCTCCAAGTCTGCTACTCTAGCTTCCAGAGATCAGTCTTGTTCCCCGAGAGCAAAGAACTGCTTGCACCTAGTGTACACATAAGACCCCTCACCAACTGGGAGAAAATCGTACATGCGACACTCAATGCAAAAGAATGGATAGCCCCCATCTCGCTGCTGGAAAGCTCTCTGCATCTTAATTTTAAGGATTTGTTAAGATATTTAAGTTGTTTACTTACTCAAATTTGCTAGGGATAGTGATATAAACACAAGCTGTCAGGTAAGGTTTGCCTCTTTGCGGATGATACCAAAATCTGCAATAGAGTAGACACCCAGGAAAGAGTAGATAATATGAGGAGGGATCTAGCTAAGCTTGAAGAATGGTGTAGAATTTGGCAGCTGGGATTTAATGTTAAAAAATGTAAGGTCATGCATTTGGGCTGCAGCAATCCAAGGGAGCAATATAGTATAGGGGGTGAAGTACTTTTGTCCACTAAAGAAGAGCGGGACCTAGGCATGGTTGTGTCTGATGACCTTAAAAGTAGCTAAACAGGTAGAAAAGGCGACGGCAAAAGCTAGAAGGATGCTTGGGTGCATACGGAGAGGACTGGCTAGCAGAAAAAAGGAGGTGATAATGTCTCTGTATAAGTCTTTGGTGCAACCTCATTTGGAGTATAGTGTGCAATTCTGGAGACCGCACCTTCAAAAGGATGTGAACAGGATGGAGTCAGTGCAGAGGGTGGCTACTAAAATGATTAGTGGTCTTCATTATAAAGCATATGAGGACAGACTTAAGGATATTAATATGTACACCTTAGAGGAAAGGCGGGATAGAGGTGATATGATTGAGATGTTCAAATACCTTCGTGGCATAAATGTTCAGGGAGAGAGCCTCTTTCAATTGAAAGCAAGTTCTGCTACGAGGGGACATGGGATGAGGGTGAAGGGAGATAGATTCAGGAGTGATATGCGGAAATATTTCTTTACGGAAAGAGTAGTGGATCTGTGGAATAGTCTCCCAGTGGAGGTGGTAGAGATGAGGACAGTAACTGAATTCAAAAAAGCATGGGACAAACACAGAGGATCTCTAAATGTAAAAAGGGGACTGTTGTAGTTGTTGATATGGAAGGACAGACTAGATAGGCCATGTGGTCTTTTTCTGTCATCATGTTTCTATACCTAATAGGTTTATGTTCACATCAGGATTCATTTCAGGTCCTTAAGTAAGCTATACCCGATGAGGATAACCAGCTGCACCTGAAAGTGAATTTGACTACTTCTGTCCCTGTAACAGCCTATAAATTTAGGATTATGCCAGGGGTGGGCAGGAGGGAAAGAAACATTTAATGGCTGCATTTTCCCCTGCTGCCTTAAATACAATTTTCAAAGGTATTCTTTATATGTCTCTTATGTGACCCCATCTTTTGTCCACCTCATCCCCAATAATGCATTCTCTCATATCTATACATGCCCCCACCTGATTCCCCCTTTTCGCTTAGAGCTGATCCTGTTCTCATTCACACAGCCCTTTCTACCAATCTCGGTCAATTCATCTTTTCATCCCTCAGCCCTCTATGCTCAATGATTCAACCCTTATTCCACATCCCCAAGCCAATTTCCCTCTCATCCTGCCAGCTCCGCCTCTTCTTCCAGCTGATTCTTCTCATATCCCCTAGTACCCCCATATTCAGGCATCTCCTCCTTATACTGTCCCATCCTCCAATGATGCCCACTCCTAAACTATTGGTGAAGTCAGGAGAAGGAATACCTCCTCTTCTACTGCTTGGGACCCATGGATTCTTTAAACCATATAGAATGCTATAGTGCTGTGTGGCTCAAAGTGCCAGTCGGGTCCTGGATGATAGCAGCAGCAGAATGTGGCCCACAGGATATTGCCCTCCTTTTTTGCTAACTACATCAGTGGTTGTGGGGAAGAGGTAGGAGAGGAGAGGGAGGAAAATTAAAAGGGGCAGGATTTCCAGTGGTGGCTTTCATAATATGTATCCTGTGGAATATTACATGCCTGATACATGTGCAGTTAAAAAAATTACTTAAACAGAAATTGTCAGAGATATAAGGCATGCCACAGGACACATACTATGAAGCACGCCTGAGAAGTAAGAAAAGCAGAAGATTCATAAAGAAAAAAAAAAAGCTAGTTTCCTTTTGCCTTACACCATGCAGAAATTTGATATTAAAATGTAACATTTAAAATATTTTACAGTGACTGATCACTTTTGTGGGGGGGTAGTTTGAGTGGGGTTCCATTTGTTGTGTTTTTTTTTGTTTTGTTTTGCTTTGCTTTTTAAATTCTAACCTTACTTTGTGACACGGCTGCAAGTATATGCAAATTGAAGCAATAGGACTGGTTGATCTTGCTTAGCTCCTAGGCAGAGCTTGGGTATGGCAACATATGTGGATAACATGGATATTCATCACTGTAGTGGCACACAGTTACTGACACATCTAGTTATCTTTAAGATGTTTTATACTGTTTACACACAGATATTCAAAACGCAGTGACCTAATCTTGGCATCTTTAAATGGAACCCACACCAGCCACTGGTTGCATGCCACAGCTGCAACTGCTGCCATTCCAGCAAGCATATGGTGGTATTATATGCATAACCAGAGTCAGAGATGCCTAGTCCAGAGGAGACAGTACCAGGCCCATCAGTAGCAACAGCTGCAGCCATCTGGCCAGCATGAGAGAGGCAGCAGTGGTTTCAGGCCACAAATGTCCATAGGTCCAGAATCAGTTTCCTTTAGCTCACAGAAGGAAGTATTAGACAAGCACAGACTTAACAGGACTCCTATCACTGACCTCTGTCAGCTGGTAAAAACAGACTTGGAGGCAGCAATACAGAGAAGCCAAGCACTGCCAGTGAAGGTCATAATAGTCCTGGCTGCTTCCAGCACATTGTGGGGGCAACTACTAGCATCACCTAGTTTGCCACCTCCCACTGCACTGAAGCCTTCATGAGAGCCTGTTGAGGATGCAGGACTTCATCACCTTTCCCCAAAGTCAAAACCAGCAAAAGCAGATCATGCAGACTTCCACACCATTGCTGGATTCTCTATCTTCAGGGGCCATTGATTATAACACACGACTCCGAGAGCATCAGGCAAGGAGGGCATACAGAAATCATCACAACTATTACTCCATGTCCACGCAAGAGGTCTGCAATGTCCAAATAGTCATCACTAGTGTTTGTGCACACTACCCAGAATCTTGCCATGATGCATATGTCCTCTCGCAATCTGCACTCAGACAAGTTGCTGCCTCTGGACAGCTAGGAGATGGCTGTGGTTAGCACAGCGGTCTGTGACCAAAGAGACCAGGGTTCAAAAATCCCACTAGCACTCCTTATGGCCTTGGGCAAATCACTTAACTCGCCACTGCCTCAGATACAAGCTTATTGCAACTCATTAACTACTCCTGGAAAGGCATGAGCTACATACTACTAAATACAAAATAAAACATACCATGCTAACATGCAACTGATATGCATGTGATATGTAGGTGTCCCCATGGGATATGCATGATATGCATGTGATATGTAGGTGTCCCCATGGGATATATCACGGAAGTAACTCTCCAATGCTTCACAGTCACAGCAGACCAAGAGTTGTAAAAGCCACTCCCCACCCCTCAACTGTAGATCCTAGATATGCACATGGGCTGGCACAAGCACAATACATGTGCAGTATTACAGAGACAGGTGTTCAGATGCACCACCCATGGCAGTCCATGGTACCATATAGCTGCAAAGCCTATGCCTAATATCAAAGCCCACCATGAATAGTGCTCTCGTGGGTGTCACTTGCCAATGTCGCTCTATAATGATACCATGTTTTTCCAACCCCAAAGGTGACAGTGGATATCCCTAGGACCTGGCTCATAACACCAGTGAGACAGCCTCAGATATCTCAGGAAGAGAGGTACAACAGAGCACACCACAGAAGCAGGTCTATGTTAGAGCACACCTTTGGAGTCCTCAAGACCAGGTTCAGGAGTTGGAGGGAAATGTTGTTTAGCCCTGACAAAAGTGTGTGACATCTTCACCAGCTGCTGTATCCTGCACAATATTACCACCCAGAGAGGCATACATCTAACCAGAGGATCCAAAGAGAGGTCTCGGTTCTGTAGAGAAGGGCCAAGCAAGCCAGGGACATCCACCCACTGCAGCAGCTGTAGCACATCTAGTGGCTACAATGTACATGTCCTTTGGAGAATCAGTGGTATGATATACTAACATATTTAACTATGCCCTCTTCCACTCAAAACCACTCCTCACCCATTTATGACCACTTCACAATCTGTACACTCTGCCACAATGGTGACATTTCAGAGGTAATGCTCTCTTTATCATCCCTCCCCCTCATGTGTAGGCAAGTTTCTGCCTATGAGGCAACAATGGGTCAGATTGGTCCTAAGGCAGAGAGATGCTAGCCCCATCCCTCAGAGAGTTCGCAATATCCCTTAAGGAGCAAGAAGGGCTCAGCAGGTAGGCTGTCTGCTCCATCTGGAGGTGTAGCTGCTTCTGCATCATTTGTGCTTGTTGCCTTAGGTGATCCCCCAGCATTTAGCTGTACCATTCGAGGTAGTCTCTCAACACCCCCCATGACATCTGTGAGGCATCTCGTAAAGTTCACCATCTCCACCTCTTCCCTCTCCAGCTGCTGTTCCTCTTTCTCCTCCCCCAAAATAATCTGCTGGTCCCAGAGGAGAAACAAATAACATCGGGCACTAGATAAGCACAGGCAACTTTGGCTAGCTGCAAGGAGGGGCGGAGGAAAGGTGGCCCTTGCATCCTTTCTGCTGGCTCCCCATGCTGTGGCTGTGGTGCAATATCTGGTGGACTCTAAGGAAGCCTCTTTTATGTAACCACAGGTCTCCTCTCCACCAGCTGTACTGAGGTCCCTGCCTGTGGTTGATCTGTAGGGAGGGAACAGGGAACAAAATGAAATAAACATTCCCCATACAGTTCACAAAGACTGGTTATATGTATGGGAGTGGAAGAAAAGCATGATGCAGCTCTGCATGTCGCTATGTATTCAATGTATATGCCATTATTGTGAAAACATCTCCCATCCTACAACAATAATGAGATATTCCACCAAATCCCAAGTAGTGAGCCCTGGCCTCTTTCACACAGCATTGACTAAATGGTGCTCTGATATCACCTAAGTCAGGGAGCTATGGCTATGAGATGCGACACAGTCAGGGATAATAGTTACAAAGGTGCAACAATTCCCCACTGCACAGACAATGCTAATTGACCAGAGGGCTGAAAACACATCGCCATGCATATCTGCAGCCAGAAATATAGCTTCCAGACCATGAGTGCAAGACAATCAAAATGGGGCAGGCACATGTGTGTGTGTATGGGAGGGGGCATACTGATTTTCCACAAACGTGTCGCAGGGACTCATCACTGCTATTCATGCCATCACCAGATGCAAAAGCCAGGGTGCCCAGATGTGCACTGTCACTGGCATCTGCAAGGTTAGGCATAGGCATAGGCATAGTTTGGGGGGGGGGGGGGTGAGGGGCACTGCTCCCCCCCCCAAAAAAAAATAAGCAGTCAAAAATGAGGAAGCATCTGGGACTTCTTGCCCCTTTGATGGCCAAGATTCTGTCTGCCCACAGAGATCCCATCTCCTGTGGGCAGAAAAAGAACAGCATGGCCCCAATCATGACAAAGTTCGCTTATGTTTAACCGTGAGGATCCCGAGGGCAGAAGAGAAGGCTGTAATCATGGCCTGGAAGGCAGCAGCCTGCCCACATAGGTCCTGTCTTCTGCGAACAGAAAAAGAGAAGGCTGCGATCCCATCCCAGAGGCAAACTGTCTGCCCGCGGGTAACCCATCCCTTGTGGGTAGAAGAGAAGAGGATGGTTGTGATCATGGCAAAGACCCCCTCCTATTTGCCCATGGAGATCAGATGCTTGAGAGCAGAAGGGGGAGACAGCACAAAAGATTGTGTGCGTGGGGGAGTGGGGATAGAGATGAAGTGAGGTAGAGAAGGCAGTGATAATTTAAAAGGGGCAGTTTGCCTATTAAGGAGGATAGGGTGAATTTTATGGCAGATGGGAATGCTAGGGGGTTGGTGAAAGGGGCAGAGCGTCTGGAAGGGTAACAGAGGAAGAGAGCCAGCAGATGGGTTGAGGGGGAGGGAAGAAAGTGCTGCCTAGAGGAGAATTCACCCCACCTAGAAAACACACACACAGGCCCCTCACCTCCATTTCTCATACATATGCACCCCGCCTTGAACCACACAAAGAAAGGTTCCCCATCTCTGCAGCACGCACACACATGCACAATCCCTCACCCAATCCACACAAAGGCAAACCATCACATCCCATGCAGACAGGCACACCATTGCACCACACAACATACAGATGTTTAATATATGAAGCTATAATTATGATTATCTGTATTTGTCTAAAGATACCACATGGTGATCTCCTGAGACTTAAGAACATGAGACCAGCGCAAGCGACAATGGGGAAGAGGGTGCAAGGAGGTCACAAGAATTGGTTCCTAAGATTTTGGCCTGGCTCCTAAATACATGCAAGAATTTGTCAAGGCTTGCAATAGAGGCACAGCATGTCTGGAATTTTGGCATCATCTATAGGCTGCACAGCTGCACAACTAATGCCTTGTCACCATGTGCACATCTATGCTAGCTGCTGTCTTTATGTTTGCTGAGCAGTAACATGAGGCACAGTCCTCTCTATACCACATGCAAGTGACACTGCCTCTTCCCCCAGAATGCCTCCTCCCTTGATTCTGGTGATTCTTGTTCAGAGACGGGCTGCAGGGAGTCAGCACTGCACCTAATCAGCGACACAGCCACAGAGATTGATGGATGGGGAAAGACTGCAGGGAGAGGCAGCACCGCCTGCATGTTGAATCAGAGAGACCTGTTCCTCTCATGTTAATGCTCAGCAAAGGAGAGGTAAAGTGTTGCCTGCCTCTTCTATTTATTGTGTTGCACTGCATACCTTAGCTTGGCTTGTTAGGATTTCAATTTAATTTTGTCTATATATTTCTACTTAGAGTTTGTCATTTATTTTATTTATTTATTTATTTTCTTATATACTGCGCTATTTCCCATCAGTGCGGTTCACATGGAACATTTAACATACGTATTTCACAGGATGATCTGCGTTTACAATTAAAACAGGTAATAGAACTTGGATCAAGAACGTGGGTAACTATTTACATCTGTACAATAGTGATTAGGAGGTCCGTTTGTGCTGCGTTGGTCAGCTCGATGTTAGGGTTCCTATGGAGCTGTCTTCAGGGTAATGCAGTAGGAAGAGGTGATGTTTCAGCACCTTCCTAAACTGTAGTAGATCGGTGATTGCCCGGATGCTGGGTGGGAGGGTGTTCCAGCATCTAGGCACGGAGAACTTAAAAGCCCCGTTTACTGTTGCCTGGGTGCAGTTAGTCATCATTTATTTATGCACTTGATGAGGGTCTGTGTTCTGCTTGTGTGACAGAGACCAAGGGGGTCATTCCGAACAGGGAACAGTGGGGGATGTACGTCTGGAGTAGATGTACAAGCCCCGCTATTCCCTGTACTGCTATTCTCAACCAGGAGCTCCCTGAATGTATAGGGCAATTGTGGGGGGAGCTCCAGACAGGGGTGCAAAGAGGCAGCGACAGGGAGGCGAGTGGGTGGTGCAGGGGTGTGGCACACAACCCGGACATACAAGGCTGATTCTGGTCGCAGCCCTATATGTCCGGAGTGGAGGGGAGAGACGGGGAACCTATTCCAGCCCAGAGGTGGAATGTCTTCCTGAGGACAGGGATCAGCACCACGAGGTTCCCCACCGCCCAATCCTGGCCTTGGCAGGCCCCTTCAGGAGTTGGGCAGTGGGGAACAGCAATCTTTAACTTTTGCAGGGCAGCATGGCGGCTTTGGGGTATGTCCTGCTCATCCAAGTCTTTTGCCCTGATTCAGCTCTCGAGGGTGCAGAATCAGGTGCAAATCCAGCCCGTCCAGATTTTGGATGTCCAGATGTGCCCCAATCAGAATGGAACCCCAAGTGTTCTGTTAGCATGGAGTTTATATGAGGTATCTGCAGTAATCTCTGTCTTGTTGAGTTTTCAGAATAGGTATAAAGAGGTTTTAAGACCCACTGCAATATTTATGGTGCTGCTCTTTTCAGGGTAGGCTTTTTTTTGTGTTTATTTTATAAGCTGGTGTTCTGGAGACTTCAGAAATTCCCAGCAGCCAAACAATGACTATAAAAGAAGATAAAAGCCACTGAATTATAGAGGAAGGAGGAGATATGATTTGTACATCAGGAAAAACCTTGCAAGACCCCAATCAAGTGTGAGTTGCATGATGGGCCAGTCTGCAAAACGTTGAGACAATATCCAGGAGAGTTGGACTCTAGAAAAGAACAGTCTGGAGAGAAGCAACTCCTATAAGGATCTAAAACAGGCTTTTTCACCAAACTGGGGCAAGGGAGGAGGAAATGACATCACCTCATTTAATGGCTGCATAAGGGGAAAGCTCAGGCGGTGAACTCCCATTTGTGGTGGTAAATTATCCCCCTCCCCCCGGCAAGTTGAATGCACAGGACAGTAGTGGCAGAGAGTGGAAAAATGGCAGCTTCAGGTGACTTGGCAAAAAACACTGAATACACAGGAGGGTGGGTAGGAGAACCATATGGAGACCAATTTGGCTGCTGCAGACGCAAAGGGCTCTGATGAAGAGGATAGTGGCGGCAAGCTGGTGCCTGCAGCGATTATGGTGAACCAAATTTCAAAAGCAGAGCTGTGGAGCCGATTCAGTGAGCTGAAGGAGGTGGCTGTGGTAAAAGATGAACTTGGAGGATTGGTGCCTGAGCTTAAAGAAGAGCTGGGCCATTGATTGGGAGAGCACAAGAAGCGGCTGGAGGAGCTGGGACAGGCTGCTAATGGCCTGGAGGCAAAAAAGTGACAGCCTGGGACACTGAAGGAGGAGTTGTTGCTAAAGCTGGAAGATTTAGAGAGCGGATCCTGCAAAGAAAACATGCACATCAGGGGGATTCTGAAGGAGCCGGAATTATAAAAAGGTGGCACTGTTGGTGTTTCAAGAGATCCTGTGCAGGGAAGGCGGATCAGAGCCAGTGCCCAGTATTAAACTGGATAGAGCTCTCAGGGCCCTTCAGGTGGCTAAAGGGAATCTGCCCAGGGACACTGTTTTCTGCTTACATGACTTTCATATAAAAGAAATGATTGCAGCTAAAATGCAGACCCTTAACTAGTTTGATTAGCAGGGATATACTGTGGCTGTGTATGCAGACCTGGCTGTGGGCACTCTTCAGAGGTGGAAGGCTCTGGGGGGCCGTAGCAGTATGGCTACAGAAGAAGGAGCTGAGATATAGATGGTTGTATCCCTTTGGCTTGGCATTTACAAAGGGAGGATGCACCTGGAGGCATTGGCAGAACTTAAGCAAGTGGATGTGGCAACAGAGGGACAAGTGACTAGATGAGAGTCAAGCCCATGGAGAGGAATATGGCAGGACTATGGTGGCCAAAGAAGGGGCGACGAGAAAGAGAAGAGGTCTGGGGAAGGATGGAACCACCTGATAGTTTAAAATCCTCTTCCACATAATGCTAAGTCATTTAAATCTGGTGCGACTGGGGATTGCAGTGGAGCTGTGAATGTGAGTGTGTTCTGTGTGGGTTGAGAGGAGTGAATGAGAGGGGGGAGAGAGGGGTAGGAGGTTGAAGAGAGGGGGGAAGGGGTGAGAAAGAGATGAGTCGGGCCAGGTGAATGGGGTCTACTCCAAATAGTTCGTTTCTGGGAGGAGGCTGGGTTAGTGGTTGGGGAGGGAGTTCGTAGGGTAGGGGTGGGGAGGGGATGGTAGAAGGGAAGGATAGAAGAGGAATGGGGGGAGGGGGGAGGGGGAGGGGGAAGGTGGGTATAGCAGAGTGGGTAATTGCATCGGTTAGTGCCAAAGGGTTGAATTTGTGGCAGAAACGGAGGCAACTGGGGAGGGAAGGGGAAAGGCTACAGGCAGATTTTTTTGCATGTACAGGAAACATACTTGAGGGTGCACCAGGAGAAGTATTTGGTGAGTAGGCATTTCCCAAAGGTTTATCTGGTAGTGGAAAAAAAAAAAAAAAAAAGACATGGCAATGAAAGGGGGGAGGGGGGGACAGTTTGGGGTAGGGGAGGGAAGGTAGTGGATGTCAGAAGGAGGTGAGGGGTGAGGGATAAGGGAGGCCAGTATCTCTTTCTACAGGTGTGCATGGGAGGGATGGAGGTGGTTGTGGGCTTGTATATATGTACCAAATGAAACAAAGGGTGTCCTTTCAGGAGACTGGGGAGAAACTGGGGAGTTTAAGGATATCCCTATTATTTTGACTGTAGATCCGAGGGTAGATAATAGTGGGGAAGTGCATATGGGAGGGATGCAGAACAGAATGCAGTTAAAGAAACTAAGATAGTTTGGGCCTGGTGAATATTTGCAGGGTCCATAACCCAAGGGTTCATAGGTATACTTTTCATTCAGCTGTGCATGGCTTGTATAGCCAGTTGCATATGGTGTGGGTGGATAGCGGGCTGGCAATTTGGTGGGAGATGTAGAGATGGACCCCATTATATGGGCTGATCATGCTCAACCGAGTATACACTTGGCTTTGGGGAGGGTATAGGGAGGGTTGCATTTCAGGCGGTTAAATTATTTCCTTTTAGAGGACGGTGGTGTGGAGAAGACAGGAAAGGGGCTAGATGCATACTTAAAAGTTCAATTTGGAGGGTAGGTGGCTTTGAGTATGGGCTGAAAGCTGTAGTTACGAGACACCATTAGGGTGGCAGTGGAAGTTCATAGGGTTGAAAGCGGTAGTTACGGGGCACTTCATTAGGGTGGTAGCAGCAGTTCATATGGGTGGGAGGAAAAGGAAGGGGAAGTTAAGAACATAAGAAAAGCCATCAAGCCCAATATCCTGTTTCCAACAGTGGCCAATCCAAGTCGAAAGTACCTGGAAGGTTCCCAAAAAGACACATAGGTTCCATAATACTCGTTCTGGGGTAAGCAGTGGATTTCCCAGGTCCTTTTTATAATGGTTTATGGACCTTTCCTCCAGGAACTTATCCAAACCTTTTTTAAACCCTGCTACAGTAACAGCTTTTACTACACTCTGATAACGAATTCCAGAGTTTTGATTACACGTTGAGTAAAAAAAAAATTATCTTATTAGTCTTAAATGGGTTACATTGTAGTTTCATTGCCTGTCCTCTAGTCTTTCTACTTTTTTGATGACAAACAACTGATCTACATTTACCCGTTCCACTCCATTCATTAATTTATAGAACTCCATCATACCCCCCCCCCCAGCTGTCTCTTTTCCAAGTTGAAGAACCCTAACCTTTTAAGCCTCTCCTCATAGGGGAATCCTTCCATCCCCCTTTACCATTTTGTTGGTTCTTCTCTGTACCTTTTCTAATGCTGCTATATCCTTTTTAAGATATGGCAACCAGAATTGCACACAATATTGAAGGTGCAGTCGCACCATGGGACGATACAGAGCCATTATAAGAAGAAATTCGACCTTACCTGCTAATTTTCGACCTTACCTGCTAAATTCGACCTTACCTGCTAATTTTCTTTCCTTGAGTTCTCTCCGGGCCAGTCCAGGAACTATAGGGTAGTCAACCTCCTCCAGCAGCTGAGGATTGAATTCTCAAAGTCTTGCTGACACAGCCTATCTCGCTCCCCCTGGTGTCAGAGACTCAGTCTACCATTGTCAAAGCAGCATGGCCAAACTACACAACCTAACCCAAACAGTGTAATCATAATGAAATTTGCACTACGTTTTAAACAAAACCATCCTTCAAAAATGCGCCAGATATGAACATAGGTCAGAGACATAGATCTTCTCCTGGACTTCAACATCGTGGCTACTACCGCCGCGGAATAACCCCTACGCCTCAGCCATTCCCTTTCAAGAACCAAGCCGTAAGCGAGACACGATCCACATCCAGCATTAGAATCGGCTCCGGCACAACAAATAGACTCGGCTGGGCAGCCTTCAAGGACAGTCCATGAGCAGGCGCACCAGATCCACATACCACGCTCTCCTTGGCCAATCCAGGGCTATGAGAATCACTCTTCCATTGTGACGTTCTATCCTCCGGATGACTTGCCCGATCATCGGCCACGGAGGAAACACATAAAGCAGCCCGACCAAAGGCCAAGTCTGAGCTAACCCATCTAGCCCTTCCGACATGCGTTCCCTGCACCTGCTGAAGAATCGAGATGCCTTGGTATTGACGAGCGTGGCCATCAGATCCATAACTGGCTGTCCCCACTGCACTGTAATGTCATGGAAGACTGCTGCGTTCAATTCCCACTCTCCGGGATCCAAGACATTCCTGCTGAGATAGTCAGCCTGCATGTTGTCTCGTCCTGCCACATGCACCTCTGAAAGTGCTGATAGATGATTCTCAGCCCAGAGCATCAACAGCTGACTCTCCTCCAACAAGGCTGCACTGCCTGTACCACCCTGTCGATTGATATAAGACAGCGTGACCGCATTTGTTGGAGAACACGCGCACTGCTTTCCCTTTCACCAGACTGATGAATTTTAGAAGAGCGAAGCGCACCACTCATTTCCAAGCGATTGATCGACCAACCGGTCACTTCCGCTGACCACTGACCTTGCATCATCTCGGACATACAATGTGCTCCCCAGCCGAAAAGGCTGGCATCTGTGGTTGATGAGAACCCAATCCGGCTCCTCCAGTGGAACCGCCGCCCGAAGATGGCTGGGATCCAACCACCACTGCAAACTGGCGCTGACTGCTTCGGAGTACCCTAACTTCCGACTCAGTGGATGATCCTGCAGTGACCATCGGGAGAGCAATGCCTGTTGAAGAGGACACATATGCGCCCTGGCCCATGGTACGAGATCCAACGCCGGCGCCATGGAGTCCAGATGTTGCAAGTATCGCCATGCCGACGGAGCCTTCATATGCAAAAACGCCGTTACCTGTTTCAAAATTTTTTTTGCACTCTGTCCTCTGGCAGAAACACTGCCCCCACGTCCATGGCGAACAGTGCTCTGAGATAGACGAGACGCTGCACTGGAAGCAACTGACTCTTGGCCTGGTTCACCACCCAACCCAGCTGTTCCAGAATTCCACAACCCGAGCCGTCACCCCGATCGACTCTACCACCGACTGTGCTCGAATCAACCAGTCATCCAGGTAAGGATGCACCAGGATGCCCTCCTGTCGCAATGCCGCAGCCACCACTGCCATCACCTTTGTGAACCTGCGCGGCGCTGTAGCCAGCCCAAACAGCAACACTCGAAATTGAAAATGTCCCAAGGGCACCGCAAAGCGCAAAAACGTTTGATGCTCTGGTTGGATGGGAATTTGCAGATGCGCTTTTGTCAAATCTATGGACAAAAGCACCTCGCCCGGCTTTACCGACCAAATAACGGAGCGCAGTGCCTCCATCCAGAAACGTGGCACCCTCAAACAGCGAATCACGTGCTTGAGATAGAGAATAGGCCGAAAAGACCCTTCCTTTTTGGGAACCACAAAATAAATCGAGTATCGAACTAACCCATACTGGTCTTGAGAGACCGGAACCACCGCTTAAAGCCGCCGCAAACGTTGAAGGGTATCGAATACCGCCTCTTTCTTTGTCGACGATCCACATGGAGACACCACGAAGGCCTCCGCTAAGGGCCAGGCGAACTCCAGCGCGTAACCATTGCGGATAATCTCCAGTACCCACTGGTCTGTTGTGATGGTGGTCCAGATGGAGAGGAAGTCCTGCAAACAGCCTCCTATGGGCACCTCCGTCTGGACTAGCTTACTCTCAACTGTGGCTTCTTTGAAGAGCTCTGCTGGGAACCAAAATACCCCCGTCCGAACCCCCGAGCCCCTCGAAAGGACTGCCCTCTGGAGACAAAGCGACTTCTTTGACATGGAGTAAATCGAGATCCACAGAATCTACGAAACTCCCTACTCTGCCCCTTCTGCAAAGCTCCAGGCTTCGGACCTTACGGACAGTCCTCCGGGAGTCGACCTCCCTTGGAATCTCCCAGATCTTTCATGATCTTTTCCAGAGCCTCCCCAAAAAGCAGCTTGCCCTTGTATAGAAGCTTACTAAGACAAGCCTTAGAAGATGCGTCGGCCGCCCAATTCCTCAACCAGAGGAATCTCCTTGCTGCAATCACCGACGCCATGGACTTTGCCAAGACCCTGACGAGATCATAGAAGGCATCTGCAAGATATGCTGCCACCGACTCCAACTTTGCTCCTTCCGGCGAAGAGCCATCCTCTCCCCCAGGCTGAGATTCTCCCTGGAGCCAGCGAATCCAGGCCCGTGACACATAAGCCCTGCAGATGGAGGCTTGAAGCGAAAGAGCACTGGCGTTTAACGCCTGCTTAAGCCTCCAATTTTCTATCCTGTAGATCTTTAAGGACTGCTCCCCCTTCTACCGGAATCATAGTTTTGTCACTGCTGCTACTAACGCATCCACCTTTGGCATTTTTAGCAACTCCTTCTCTTCCTGCGGCACTGGGTACAGCCGACCTATGGCCCGACCGCCCCTGCAACGTAGATTCTGGACATTCCCATTCCGACTCCACCATGTATTTGATCACTCTATGAACTGGAAAACACCTCTGCTCTTCTTTGAAACCTTGAAGCAGAGGGTCCTCCAGCGGTTCCTCTTGCATCGCCGGTAAGACAATATTCAGAGCCGCCGGTGAATGGGTAATAAGAGCTCCCAGCTCTTCTCTCCTAAAGACCCTGAATACATTAGGGTCATCACCAGGCCCAATTTCACCTTCCTCTAGATCTCCAATCCACTGATCTAGAACTGATTCGGAGAGAATTTCTCCTTCCTCAGCTACCTGAAGCATTGAGACCTGCTGACTGAAACTATCGGTGCCCGCCTCAACTCCCAAGCTGGCCTTCGAGGTACCCTCATCTGGGTCCATGGAAGTGCTAACCCCTCTGGGCAACCCTGAGAGGTTAGAGGAAAATCCTTGCCCTGCACTTGCCCTAGCTTGAGGCAACAGACCTTATAAAGTGACAGTATGAAATCTGCAGAAAAAAGGGATTCTAAGCCCCCTTAAAAACTTGGCCCCTGTGTCTGGGACCCATCCGGGGCCTGAGCAGGCTTTTTAGATTTTGCTCTCTTTTTCCCGGCCTTCTCCTGAAGCGCTGTGGAAACGGCAGCTTTTTCTAAAATGGCCGCCGTTCCCGCCAACTCTGCCGAGGTCTGATGGCCTCCTAACGGCTCTACTAACGCTGTTCTCTCTTCCATGGTATCCCCGAAGCAATGCTCCAAACTGCTGCCTCTCCAGAAACAAAATCTACAGAGACCCGATTCTGACAAGCCCCGGTGACTTCCGCACTACACGCACGCTGCCAGATCCGGCAGCATGTGTTTGAACTCCGGCCGTCTGAAATCTATGACAGATGCGAACCTAACCCGACGTGAACCTAACCCGACGCAAGGGCCCGCCCCCCGCCAAAACCACCTTGTGCAGGCGACTAACTCCTGCAATGTACCTACAACGTGGCGCTGTGGTTACCTCGAACTGCTCAACCCCGCTGCTAGCGAAAGAGCAAACGCGGTCCTGGAGGCAGAGATACCATACTCTGGGGCTCCCAGCTCCTCCCTCTACTTCTCCGGTGACAAAACTGGCAGCTTTCGCTGAGGCAGGCTCTGCCTCTGCTGCCTAAGTAAGCCCCTGCAGCCGAGCTCCTCTTTTTTTTTTTTAAATCTTGGTCAGAATAGGCTTTCTAGGGTAATACCCTGCTAGGGCTTACCCAGACCTTTCTTTCCTACTACTTTTAACATATCATCTTCGTCTCTTTAGGGAGCCTGTCAGCCAACGTCCTTATCCAGCTGCTGAGGACTGAAAGACTGAGTCTCTGACACCAGGGGGAGTGAGATAGGCTATCAGCAAGACTTTGAGAATTCAGTCCTCAGCTGCTGGAGGAGGTTGACTACCCTACAGTTCCTGGATTGGCCCGGAGAGACGAAAAGGAAAGCGTAGTTACTCACCTGTAACAGGTGTTCTCCAGGAGCAGCAGGAATCAGTCCTCACATATGGGTGACGTCGGCGCCGACGGAGCCCTCGCGGAGCAATTTTCCCCAGCTTTCAAAGAAAGCCTTTGGGAATTGCAGCGCGCATGCGCGGTCCTCTTCCCGCCCAAGGGTGCCATCTTGCTCAGTCAGATGACATAGCGAAAAGACAGCAAAAACTAGCAAAAACGAAAGCATAAAACTGCAACTCCAAGGGGAGGAGGGAGGGTTGTGAGGACCGATTCCTGCTGCTCCTGGAGAACACCTGTTACAGGTGAGTAACTACGCTTTCTCCAGGACCAAGCAGGAAGTCAGTCCTCACATATGGGACTCCCCAGCTTAAGGCTACCAGAGACCCTAGGCACAAAAATGAGCTCCCTCTAGCTCAGCAGCACAGAAGGAAGGAATCTTCTCTGAATACGTCTCCAACCGGTAGCCCAACATCCGGGATGGAGGGTAGGAGTTGCCTATACCTCGAAGAGGTTACGGAGGACTGCCTGTCTGAAAGCACTGTCCCTGCGGGACTCCCTCTCCAGGCAGTAATGGGCTGCAAAAGTCTGGCTTGAAGACCAAGTAGCGGCCCGGCAGATGTCTGCCAACGGAACAGAGCGGAGGTAAGCCACTGACGTAGCTTTCGCCCGAACACGATGAGCGGTGACACTACCTTCCAGCACGAGGCCCGCAGCCTCGTAAGCCCAAGCGATGCAGTCCGCAATCCAGATGGACAGAGTACGCTTGGAGACAGGGAGCCCCAACTTGTTGGGGTCATAAGACACGAAGAGCTGAACCGCCCTTCGGTGCCCCCGCGTACGGTCCAGGTAGAAGTTCAGCGCCATTCTACAGTCCAGGGTATACAGGACCATTTCAGCTCGGCTGGAGTGTGGCCTGGGAAAGTAGGTCGGAAGTACCACCTCCTGGTTGATGTGAAAAGGGGAAACCACTTTAGGAAGAAATTTAGGGTGAGTCCGTAGGACTACCCGGTTCTTGTAGAACCTAGTGTAAGGAGGATCAGATACCAGGGCCAGTCCACCTCGAGTCGAGGATGTTTTGACAGCCTTTCCGACTCCAAGGACCCGGGACGGGAATCGGGGCTATGCGACCTGGCCCTCGAGGAACCAGGAGCGTCCACCGATCCCGCCCTCGCGGGTTTCTTCTTCCGATGATGCTCCCGGGTAGGAGACCCCCTTTCAGAGGAACTTCGACGATGCTCAGGACCAGAGTCCCGAGACGTCGAAGCCTCTAACGAGGTCCGAGCCCGGCCGGAGTCAGAGAAGATACGCTCCCGCTGGTGCTGCCGACTCCTCAATGCTTTTGAGGACATTTTACTGCATGGCGTGCAGATCATGGGGTCATGATCTGGGCCGAGGCAGTGGAGGCAGAAGTCATGAGTGTCTGTAAGAGACATAAGTTTCTTACAGAGGTCACACTTTTTGAAACCACTGGCCGCCATTGGGGGAAAAAGGGCCCCTGCGAGGTCGAACGGCCGGACAGCCAGGGAAAAAGGAAAAAAGCGCGAAATCTGTCACGAAGGACAAAAAAACCGAAAAAGAAAGGACGGACTCGCAACCGGCGTTGCGAGTCCGGCGGGAAAAGAACCGGCGTCGAACCGAAGAAAAAATAGAGAAAAATAGAGAAAAATCAACTTTTCTGCGGGGATTCACAGGCAACGTCTGTAGGGCTCCGCGGAAAAAAGAAGACTGAGCAAGATGGCACCCTTGGGCGGGAAGAGGACCGCACATGCGCGCTGCAATTCCCAAAGGCTTTCTTTGAAAGCTGGGGAAAATTGCTCCGCGAGGGCTCCGTCGGCGCCGACGTCACCCATATGTGAGGACTGACTTCCTGCTTGGTCCTGGAGAATATCCTTTGTTCTATTCTCCATTCCCTTCCTTAAAATTCCTAGCATTCTATTTGCTTTCATGGTAGCTGCTGCACACTGAGCGGAGGGTTTCAATGTATTATCCACGATGACGCCTAAATCTTTTTCCTGGGTGGTGATTTCTAAGGTGGTACCTTGCATCGTGTAACTATAGTTGGGGTTATTCTTTCCTAGGTCCATAACTTTGCATTTGTCCAGATTAAATTTCATCTGCCATTTGGATGCCCAGTCTTCCAATTTATCAACGTCATCTTGCAATTTTTCACAATCCTCTTGTGTTTTAACAACTTTGAATAATTTTGTCTCATCTGCAAATTTGATCACCTCACTCGTTATTCCCATTTCCAGGACTTTTATGTATAGGTTAATAAGCAGCAGGCCCAGCACAGATCCCTGTGGTACTCCACTATTTACCTTTCTCCATTGAGAAAATTGGCCATTTAGTCCTACTCTCTGCTTTTTATCTTTTAACCAGTTCCTGATCCACAACACTATTCGTACACTGCCTCCAATCCCATGACTTTTTAATTTCGCTAAGAGTCTCTCATGAGGGACCTTGTCAAAGGCTTTCTGAAAATTCAGATACACTGTATCAATTGGCTCACCACTGTCTACCTGTTTATTCATACTTTAAAAAAAAAATAGACTAGTAAAACAAGATTTTCCTTGGCTAAATCCATGTTAGTCATGATTTAATGGGAAAAAGCTATCTACATGATCAGTAATTTTATTCTTTATGATGGTTTCTACCATTTTGACAAGTACAGACGTCAGGCTCACCGGTCTGTAGTTTCCAGGATCACCCCTGGAACCCTTTTTAAAAATCAATGTTACTTTGGCCACTCTCAATCTTCAGGTATAGATGATCTCAATTGATAGCTCATAGATTACTAATAGAAAGTCTGCAAACTCATGTTTCAGTTCTTTCAACACTCTTGGATGTATACCATCTGGTCCAGGTGATTTGCTACTCTTCAATTTATCAAACAGTTGTAATAGATCTTCCCAGTTTATAGATATTTCTTTCAAAACATGATCTTCATATACCATTTCAGGCAAGGGTAACTTCCCTACATCTTCTTCAGTAAAGACCAAAGAATTCATTCAGACTCTCTGTTATGGCCTTGTCCTCACTTAGTGCCCCTTTTAACCCTCTATCATCCAGTGGTCCAACTGACTCTCTCACAGGTTTTTTTGTTCGAATGTACTTAGAAAAAAAAAAAAAGAGCTTGCCGAGGAAGCAAAAACAAATAAAAGCTTTTTCCAAGTTCTCTCTTTGCCTGCCTTATCAATGCCTTGCATCTAACCTGCCAATGCTTATGTTGTTTTCCATTTTTGTCATTGGGCTCCTTTTTACATTTCCTGAAAGATACTTTTTTAGCAACAGCTTCTCTGACCTCACCTTTAAACTATGATGGCAGTTTTTTGGTCTTCCTACTTTTCTTAAAGTTTGGAATATAACTCTTCTGGGCTTCCAAGATAGCACTTTTAAACATCCATGCTTGATGTAAATCTTTAACCTTTGCAGCTGTTCCTTTTAGTTTTTCCTTAATTATTTTCCTCATTTTATCATAGTCTCTCTTTTGAAAGTTAAATGGTAGTACTGTAGATTTCCTTGATTTAATAAATGGAAGCAGAACAGCAAAGGCAATCATGCTATGATCACTATTGACAAGTGGCCCCAATACCCTTATCTCTTGCATAAGATCCTGCGTTCCACTAAGGATCAGGTCCAAAATAGCTTCCTCTCTTGTTGGTTCATGAACTAGTTGCTCCAGGAAGCAGTCATTTATTTGATCTAGAAACTTTATCTCCCTAGCATGTCCTGCTGTTACACTGACCCATTCGATACCGGTGTAATTGAAATCACTCATTATTACCGATTATTACTGTGCTGTAATTTTTGTTAGCTTCCCTGATGTTTCAGTATTTCATCATTCATCTGTTCTTTTTGGCCAGGTGGTCGGTAGTGCACCTCCACTGCTACTGCCTTCCCCTTTTCACATGGAATTTCTATCCATAGAGATTCTACAGTGTATTTTGTTTCCTGCAAAACTTTAATCCTATGTGACTCAATGCCCTCTAACAGATAAAATTGATGGAGAGCTTGCGCTCTACTCTATCATTGTGATATAATTTGTACCCAGGTATCACTGTGCCCCATTGATTGTCCTCCTTCCACCAGATCTCCAAGATGCCAACTATATCTAACCTTTCATTTAGTGCTATATATTCTAGCTCTCCCATCTTATTTTTTAGACTTCTATCATTTGCATAAGGCATTTTAGGGGTTGTATTTTATTCATGTTAATCTGGTTATCAGTTAATACGGGTAATTTGGAATCTTTCAGCTCTGTACCTAAAGGCATCTGGGTTACTTTTATCTTTATTGGAACATCTCTGTTGGGATTTCCTAACTTCCCTCTTTTGCTAGTATCCTTCAAGGATACATCCTTCTAAACCATGCACATCTGGGAGACTGTCGGCTTTCCCCTATTATCTAGTTTTAAAACTGCTCTAACTCCTTTTTAAAGGTTAATGCCAGCAGCCTGGTTCCATCCCATTAAGATGGAGTCCATCCCTTAGGAAGAGCCCCTTTCCCCAAATGTTGCCCAGTTCCTAAAAAATCTGAAATCCTTCTTCTTTGCATCATCGTCGCATCCACACATTGAGACTCGAGCTCTACCTGCCTTTTGGATCCTGCACGTGGAACAGAAAACATTTCAGAGAATGCTAGAAGTTTTAGGCTTTTAGGAAGGAAGTTGAAATCCATATTTGGCCTCCAGAACCTCCCTCTCACATTTTCCTATGTCATTGGTACCAACATGTACCAAGATAGCAGACTCTTCCTCAGCACTATCTAAAACCTTGTCTAGGTGGTGAATGAGGTTGGCTATCTTTGCACCAGGCAGGAATGTTACCAGGTGATCCTCAAGTCCACCAGCTACCCAGCTATCTACATGCCTAATTACTGAATCACAAACTATAACAGCCATTCTAACCCTTCCCTCATGGACACATGTCCCTGGAGAAACCTCCTCAGTGCGAGAGGGTTTTACATCTCCTGGTGGACAGGTCCTAGCTACAGGATCACTTCCTGCCTCACCAAGGTGATGCTCTCCTTTCAAGTGACCTCTCTTCTCCATGGCAACTGAGAGGCTGCCAGACTGGAGATGGGACTTCAGTACTATGTCCCTGTAGGTCTTGTCTATGTACCTCTCTGATTTCTTTATGTCCTTCAAGTCTGCTATCTAGCCTCCAAAGATTGCACTCATTCTTTGAGGGCAAAGAGCTTCTTACACCTAGTGCACACACAAGACCCCTAACCAACTGGGAGAAAATCATGTGTGTGATACTCAATGCAAAAGACTAGATAGTCTCCATCTCTCTGCTGGACTGCTGTGTGCATGTTAAATAGCCAAACAAAATCTTAAAACTAAGTTTGTTTGAAGTTACTAGGGATACTTGAACTGATACAACTATACAAATAAGTTTAAGGAACTTTGTTCACCTCAAGATTAATTCATTTCAGAGCCTTAATTCATTCCTGGTGAGGATAACCAGATGCACCTGAAAGTGAATTTGAATAAACCTCCCTCTTTAATAGGTTTAAGAGCCTATAAAGCTAAAAGTATGCCTGGGGTGGGTGGGAGGGAGAGAATTAACACTTAGTAAAGGCTGGCTTGCTACACAGGTCCCAGACCTGTACTTCTAAGGTAATCTGTTAATTTTGGGGGTGAGTCACACAGCCCTTGCTTTGATGGAGGGAGCCTTTCAAATTGCCCCTTTGATCTGTCACTTGGTTTTAACACCTATTTGAAACAATTTCACAGGTCTCTTGCTCCCTACCTGAAAGGCCTCTTTGTAAGGGTCTCTAGTAACAATTTATTCCTATTCCTCCTTTTATGCTAAGATATACTCTGATTTGATTTAAATTAAAGCTAGCTGCTGATACTAGCCCCTGACTGAGTTAACAAATACACTGGATTCTAAATTACACAGATTAATCAGCTTTAAATCAAATTAAATTAGTCTGTTGGGGAAGATAACCCAGTTAGAGAGAGTTCATCAAGGGGGAAAAGCAAAGGCGGTTTTAAGGGAGTTAGAGGGAGCTCAGGCAAGTCAAGTGGCTTTTGGGTTGGACAGAACCAGGCAAGCTTACTTTGCCTATGGGAACAGAGCCAGTAAATTGTTAGTCTGGAGGATGAAGAAGCAAGCAAGGCAGCAGAATATTTTAAATATCCGAAATGTAAAATGGGAGTATGTGGGGAGTTCCTAAGGTATACGGCAGATCTTTAGGAAATACTACATCAAACTGTATAAACAGGAGGTGAAGGGAGGGAATGATAACAGTGAGATGTATTTGCAGATATGCCCTCTGAACAGGTTGACTAAGGAGGATAGGGTGCAGCTTAATAGACCTATTACAGAGGTGGAGGTATTAGGGGCGATAAAGACTATAAAAGTGGAGAAAGCACTTGGGTTGGACGGGCTGACTGCCAAAGGGAAGATATGATAGAGGTCTATAAAACAATGGAGTAGAATGGGTAAATGTAGATCAGTTGTTTACTCTTTCAAAAAGTAGAACGTCTAGGGGGGACATGCAATGAAGCTACAACGTAGCACATTTAAGACTAATAAGAGAAAGCGTAGTTACTCACCTGTAACAGGTGATCTCCGGGAACAGCAGGAATTTAGTCTTCACATATGGGTATCGTCTGTACCGATGGAGCCTGGGTGGGAACGCTCCCCAGCATCCAATAGGAACGCTTTTGGAAGCATCCCTCAGCACATGCGTGCTGCCTTCCCGCCTTTCCAACTGTCCCTCTTCAGTTAACTTTGTAGGTGAGTGAAAGGATAGAGGGAGAAAGGAAAGAGACAGATAGAGAGACAACTCCTAGGGGAGGTGGATAGGTTGTGAAGACTAAATTCCTGCTGTTCCCGGAGATCATCTGTTGCAGGTGAGTAACTACGCTATCTCCAGGAACAAGCAGGAATGTAGTCTTCACATATGGGGACTCCCTAGCTGAAGATGCCAGGGATATGGCCCCAGGAAGCTGCCACCTATGGTGAGGTGGGCCATGCTTCCTCCCTTGGATCTCTGGCATCCCACCAGGGTTGGTGGGTAGGAGTTGTATTAGGTTTGAAAGAGATTTTGAAGAACATCCTGGCCAAAGAAGGCATCCCGATGGGAGGCTTTATCTAGGCAGTAGTGGGCTGTAAAGGTATGTACCGAAGCCCAGGTGGCTGCTCGACAAATGTCATCAATAGACACAGAGTGAAGGTTAGCCATAGAGGTTGACATAGCTCTCACATTATGAGCTGTGACATGTCCCTGAAGAGGAAGACTCTTACTCTCATAAGCAAAGGATATGCACTATGCAATCCATTTGGATAAAGTCCTCTTGGAGACTGGAAGTCCAAAATGACTAGAATCAAAAGCAATAAAAAGTTGAGAAGACTTTCTATGTTGCTGTGTTCTTTGTAGGTAAAAAGCTAAGGCTCTTTTACAGCCCAAAGTGTGAAGGTTCTTCTCTGCATTAGAGACATGAGGCCTTGGAAAGAATACAAGATAAATCGCTTGATTTAAATGAAAAGGCGAAACCAACTTTGGCATAAAGTGTGGATGCGTTCTAAGGACAACCTTATCATGATGAAATTTAGTGTAAGGAGGATCAGCCACTAAGGCTTGCAATTCACTAATGCGACGTGCAGAGGTGATTGCAATTAGGAAGATGACCTTCCAGGACAGAATCTTTAGGGTAGTAGTGGCTAAAGGTTCAAAAGGCGGTTTCATGAGCTGCCCAAGAACTAGATTTAAATCCCACGTCACCGGTGGTGGTTTGATGGGAGGTTTTGTTAAAAGAAGACCTCTCATAAATCTGGATATGAGAGGATAAGAGGAAATTGGTTGTCCATTTAGAGGTTTATAGGAAGCTGTAATTGCGCTAAGATGGACCCTTACTGAACTGGTCTTTAGACCAGAACTTGATAAATGAAGTAGATACTCTAGTATCGACTCCAAAGGTATCACCAGGGGGTTTAACCCCCTCTGGGAACACCATATAGTGAAACGTTTCCACTTAAGAGACATAAGATCGTCTTGTGGAAGGTTTTCTAGAAGCCTGAAGGATTATCCTTTACCTGTTGGGAAAGGTTGAGATCCTGAAGATTTAAGCTCTCAGCAACCAGGCCGTGAGATGCAGGGACTGAGGATTCGGGTGCCATAGTGTCCCGCTCTCTTGGGAAAGGAGATCTGGAGCACACCCTAACTCCAGAGATGCAGCTTGAGAGAGATGTAGAAGCAGGGGATACCACGTTTGGCGTGGCCACCGTGGTGCCATGAGGATCATACAACCTCTGTCTCTCTGAAGCTTGAAGAGTGTTTTGGGGATGAGGGGAATGGGTGGGAAGGCATAGAGGAAATCCTGACCCCAGTGAAGGAGGAAGGCATCCCTTGCCTGGCAATTGTGAGCCGTAACCCTGGAACAGAACCGGGGAAGTTTGGCATTCAGTGGACTTGCAAAGAGGTCTATGTCTGGAGTCCCCCAGATATGAAATATCTTTGTCACCTGGTCTGGGTGGCGAGACCATTCGTGAGGCAGCAATACTCGGCCGGGTTTGTCTGCCCAAAGTTTTGAATGCCTGGAAGATATACCACGAGAAGGTGGATTTGATGCTCTCTGGCGAGGGTCCAAAGTCGTAAAGCTTCGTTGCATAATGACAGAGAGCCTGTTCTGCCCTGCTTGTTCACATAGAACATGGCTACCTGATTGTCCATTTGGACTAGGACTGTCTTGTAGCCGAGCTGGGCATGGAATACTCAAAGAGCTAAATAGATTGCTCTTA
The DNA here is from genome assembly GCA_033557465.1 of Ichthyophis bannanicus. Taxonomy (NCBI): domain Eukaryota; kingdom Metazoa; phylum Chordata; class Amphibia; order Gymnophiona; family Ichthyophiidae; genus Ichthyophis; species Ichthyophis bannanicus. The sequence goes on from CM066034.1 coordinate 173,807,353, forward strand.
ATTCCAGGAGGTTTATGTGAAGACAAGCCTCCTGTGGAGTCCAGGTGCCCTGGGTAGAGAGATGATGCAGATGTGCTCCCCAACCCACCTGTGATGCATCTGTTGAAAGGGTGGCCTGGAATAGGGGTTGCTGGAAAGGAGACCCCACTGAAAGATTCTCCAGTGATTGTCAGACAAGATAGCATAAGAACATAAGATATGCCATACTGGGTCAGACCAAGGTCCATCAAGCCCAGTATCCTGTTTCCAACAGTGGCCAATCTAGGTCATACGTACCTAGCAGTATCCCCAAAAGACACAGGTTCCACAATGCTTGCATTGGGTCAAGCATTGATATCCTGGGTCCCTTTTTAATAATGGTTTATGGACCTTTCCTCCAGGAACCTGTCCAAACCTTTTTTAAACCCAGCTACACTAACAGCTCTTACTACATCCTCCGGTAACAAATTCCAGAGTTTGATTACACGTTGAGTGAAAAAATATTTTCTTTTATTAGTCTTAAATAGTTTAACCTGTAGCTTCATTGCATGTCCCCTAGTCTTTCTACATTCTGATAGCGTAAACAATCCATCTACGTTTACCCGTTCCACTCCATTCATTAATTTATAGACCTCTATCATATCTCCCCTCAGACGTCTCTTTTCCAGGTTGAAGAGCCCTAAGCTTTGTAGCCTCTCTTCATAGGAGTAGCCTTCCTTTTATTTTCCATTCCTTTCCTTATGATACCTATTTGCTTTCTTGGCCGCCGCTGCACACTGGGTGGAGGGTTTTAACATGTTATCCACGATGATTCCTAAATCTTCTCTCATCAAACTCTCATCGGCTGATCTTGTCCCTTCAATGGTGGCAAACATCCTGTGTCCACTGTTGTGGATAGGGTCCACTGGGCTGCTCGCATGTGAAGGCGAGCATAGGGAACTACATGGACTATGGATGCCATGTGTCCCAGTAGCTATAGCAGTTCGAGCAGTTAGGGAGGATTTTCCCGCTGCTTGAGAAGCCAACTGCACTATGCGAAGACACCGGGCCTGTGGAAGGAAAGCCCTTGACTGTCTGGTATCTAGACAAGCTCCTATGAACTCCAGAGACTGGGAAGGAACAAGTTGGGATTTTGGAAAGTTTATTACCAATCCCAAATATTGGAGGATTCGCATTGTGTGAGACAGTGCAGAGCTGGCCCCTGCCACCGTGGGGGCTCAAATGAGCCACTCGTCCAAGTAAGGGAAGACGAAAATCCCTAGGGTTTGCAGGAATGCATCTACTAATACCATGCATTTCGTGAATACTCTTGGTGCGGAAGCCAGACCAAAGGGAAGAACCCTGTACTGGAAGTGTTTTTCCTTGAAAAGGAATCGTAAGAACTTCCTGTGATCTGGATGGAACAGAATGTGAGTATATGCATCCTTTAAGTCTAGAGAGCAAAGCCAATCCTGACTTTGAAAGTATGGCAGAAGAGTTCTTAGAAAAATCATTTTGAACTTCTCTTGGAACAGGTATTTGTTCAATTCTCTGAGGTCCAGAATGGGTCCGTGTCCCCCTGTTTTCTTTGGCATAAGAAAATAGGGGGAGTAGAACCCTGTACCCTGCTGGAGAATGGGTACCTCCTCTATTGCCCCTTGGGCAAGAAGTGTTGAGACCTCGTGATCCAACAGAATGTCTGCAGATGTTCAGGAATTGAACTGCCTTAAGATTGTAGGAGGGAGCATACTGTTAAAATGAAGCCTGTACCCCTCTCCTACAATGGACAGAGTCCAATTTTCTGCTGTTATTTGGTGCCATCTGTTGGGAAAATGACACAGCCTGCCTGGAATATTTAGGGGTTCTGGACCCCTCAGAGGCAGGAAGGCCAAGCTCTCTAGGAAGGAGTCAAAGCCCTTGAGAGGGCTGAACCTGCGGAGCTGGTTGAGCTCTCGGGCCTTTTGGCTTCTTCTGCTGTTTGAATTGCTGTTATTGTTCCTTTTGGGCTACTTGACTGTGAGCTTGGCTTTGCTGGGTACAGGATGGATAAAACTTCCTCTTTTTGCTGAAAGAGGGTTTCTTATAGGGTTTCTTCCTGGCTGGAGTGGTTGTAGATTTTGACAATCTAAGGCGATATTGTTAGCATCTATCTCATTAGCCTTTTCCTGCCAATTTTTGCCAAAGAGATTTTCTCCTGTTCAAGGGATGTTGCCCAATTTATCCTGTACCCAAATCTCCAAGTCTGATACCTGAAGCCAGGCAATCCGTTGTGCACCAATGGCAATAGCAGAGGTTCTGCTGATGCATTTCAAAGCAGTCAGTCAAAGGCTGCACGATTGACAAACTTGGAGACATCTTGAGCATGCCTGACAAGTGTAAGGAAGGCTTGTCGTCTGCCATCTTGGAGAAGTGGGCTCATAAGCTCCAAATCTCCTGTGACCTCCTTGAGGAACATACCCATATATAAGATATATGAGCTGATCCTAGCTGAAAACATGGAAGCTTGAAAGGATCGACACCCAAAAGCATCAAGAGTCCTGCATTCACGACCTGGAGGAATGGATGCATGTCTCTTTGCACTTTTCATCCTACGCATGGCTGACTCCACTACCATGGAATGGTGAGGCAGCTGAGTCTTTTGAAATCCAGGACATGGTGGAACTCGATACACGGTATCAAGCCTCCTAGAATGAGGAGATGTGGTCAAAGGTGTCTCCCACATTCTGAGCATCAAATCATGAAGAATTTCATGAATGGGCAGAGTGGCTGCCTCCTTTGGAGCTTTAGGATACTGGAGAATTTCCAATTCCTTTGCTCTAGGTTCCTTTTCAGGAGCTACCATGATTGAAAGGCCATTGGCAACATCACGAATAATATCCTGAAAGGACATGTCCTCTGGAGGCGACGTTCTGCATTGGGGAGAAGAGTCTTCCAGAATTATCAGAGTCATCGGAATCGGAGGATTCAAAGTATCTCTGATCACGATGTTCATGCAAGGCACGGTCCTGGTATCGATCAAAGTCGGTAACGAGCTGATCCGGTACCGATCTTTCGATGCCAGGCAATGATGGCATGGGAAGAGTTCCCACTGGGGCCAGTACCGTCAGTGCTGGTACCAGTATCTGTGCCGGTACTGGCATCGGTACCGGTGCCTGTTGAACCATCAGTGTCAACGGTGCCGCAGCTGTAAGGAGAGCTGCAATACTGCACTCGATAGCGAGGAATCTCTGGTCTATCAACGCTGCCGATGCCCGGGTGTCGATACCAGTGAAGGCGGCTGGGACCCCTAAGCATGGCACCAGTAGTTCTGTCGAGACAGAGGCCTCGAGAACATCCTGGAACCCCATTGATGCTTCGGAAGCCGAAGCCTCCCGCCGGGGCTGTTTTGCCGGTGTGGTTCCCTCAAGGGTAATGCCAATGGCCTCTCGATGCTTTGCAGGAGAGCTACTCTTTGAGGACCGGCTTTTATGTTTAGTTACCTGAAATCCATGGGAGGAAGAGGCTCTTGAAGACGTCGATGCAATGGACCTGGCATCCAAAGAAGAGAGGGTACCGAGCTTTGCAGCCCAGTTCTGTCTTCCTCTTTTAGTCATTCCCATACAGGAGAGACACTCAGATGGAGAATGGTCAAGGCCTAAACATTTAAGACACCAGTCATGGGTGTCGGTGACGGAAATGGTACCGCCACACTTAGTGCATTTTTTTTTTAAACCAATAGCTGTTTTTTCCATGTTTAAGGAAAAATGGTGCTTAGTGCCCAAAATGGCACCTAGCATAAAAAAAGAAAGAATTTTTTATTTTTTTTTAGAAGAAAAGAAAGAAAAGAACCGGCAGTACCAGTAGGCGTCATGCAGAGGCAAGCGCAACCACAAGAAAAAAGAAGAAATTTTCTGCGGTGACAGGGTACGAGTCCTGTCGGCTCCGCGGAAAATGAAGAACTGAAGAGGGACAGTTGGAAAGGTGGGAAGGCAGCGCGCATGTGCTGTGGGATGCTCCCAAAAGCGTTTCTATTGGACGCTGGGAAGCGTTGCCGCGCAGGCTCCGTCGGTACCGACGATACCCATATATGAAGCCTACATTCCTGCTTGTTCCTGGAGATAATATTTTTTTCACTCAATGAGTAATCAAACTCTGTAATTTGAGGATGTAGTAAAAGCTGTTAATGTAGCTGGATTTAAAAAGAGATTTGGACAAGTTCCTGGAGGAGAGGTCCATAAACCACTATTAAAGAGGAGAGGGGAAATACACTGCTTAGCCAATGGACAAGCAGCATAGAATATGGATACCTTTTGGGAACCTGACAGGTACTTGTGACCTGGATTGGCCACTGTTGGAAACAGGGTACTGGGCTTGATGGACTCTTGGACTGACCCAGTATGGCATATCTTATGTTCTTAAATTTTACTGTGAGTTCCAGAGGTGGTTGGGTGGGGTACTGGTGCAAGTTTTTAATAAAGTGGTAGAGGACAGGAAAGTGCCGGTGTCTATGGGGGTGGTGAGTATAACTGTGCTACCTAAACCAGATAAGGATCACACCATGTGTAGTTCTCATTGGCCTATCTCATTAATAGATTTGGATGCAAAGCTGTTAGCTATGGAGCTTGCAAGCCGGTTGCAGCAGTGTATGAAAATGCTAGTGAAATTGGACCAGGTAGGTTTTATAATGGGATGACAGGGGAGTGATAACATCTGAAAAATGCTTAATCTGATTTGGCAGGCAGGAAGGGATGGGCAGAACATCTTGTATGACTGTGAATGCAAAAGGCCTTTGATAAGGTCGAATGGAGGTTTATGTCTAAAGTGTTAGAAAAAAACAGGGGTGAGGAAAGCCTTATTCAGTGAATTTGGGCTTTGTATGCCTCTCCGACGGCACATATTAAAATAAATGGAGGGTATTCAGAGTTTAGGTTAGTAAGGTGTAGGCAGCAGGGTTGCCCTCTGTCGCCACTGCTCTTTGCCCTATCTATTGAGCTGTTGGTGGAGAGAGTTAGAAATCAGGTGGACATTAAAAGGACTCAAATGGGAGGGGACCATTTTAAAATACCTCTTTTTGCAGATGTTATCTTCACAGTACAGGAGCCCCTTACATCACTGCCAGTGACTATGGACAAAAAGCTTAGTTACTCACCTGTAACAGATGTTCTACAGGGACAGCAGGAATCTGGGCGACATCGGCACCGATGGAGTCCGTCGACCTAGCTTTCAAAATACTTTTGGGAGATCGACTACGCATGCATGGTTGCCTTCCCACCCAAGGGTGTCATCTTGCCTCAGTATGATAACATAGCTCAAGACAGCAACAAAAAGAAAAAGCAACTCCACAGGGTGGAGGGAGGGTTGTGAGGACCGATTCCTGCTGTTCCTGGGAACAAGCAGGAAGTCAGACCTCACATATGGGACTCCCTAGCTACAGGCTATCAAAAAAAAGCTTGTAAGCCAAGGATGGTCCACAAAAAAACAAATCACGAGGAAAAGTGAGTACACATTTCAGTTGCAAGACCCCAAAAGCAACCTCAGCGTCGACTAGGGAACCAGCTCTCCGGTAGCCTGGACAGAACAGAAGGGCAGGAGTTGCCTTAAACCCCAAAACAAATGATGGAGTTCTGCCTGGCCGAAGGTGCTGTCCCACTGGGACTCATCCTCTAGGCCAGGGGTCTCAAACTCAAATTGCTTTGAGGGCCAAATGAGGACTTGTAGAGTAACCCGGGGGCCGCACAAGACGCAGGCCTCATTTGCATAAGGGCATCATTTGCATAAAGGCATCATTTGCATAAATATTTGCATAACGTTACCATACACTAACTTTTAGTAAACATGCCTCTTAATGAGTGTATGGATAAAGAAAGACTAAAAGATTTCTACATTACTATAAACCAGTGCCAACCGCCAGGCACATTAGGAACTACTAGAAACACTGCTCATTTAGAACCCATAGCAAACCTGCCATGTCCTAACAGCACTACCAGGACTCACAAAGCACCATACCCTAACTATCAAAAGGCAACACTGCAAATATTAAATCAACACATTTCAGAGAACAACAATACATGACCTACTCGGGAAAGAGAACAAGTGGCAATGTCAAATAGGAATTACATAAACAGAATACCTCAGCTCAGTTACACATGCAGAACATACACCATCACCAAACAAGGAATCACAATTTAGAAACAGGAAGACAATTAAACTGGGAACCCCAAAAGCCAAACTTAGAATGTACAACACTGTAGAAATAAAACTATACATTGATTTCCTCTTGTATTAAATAAAGTGCAGACGTTAAAGATGCACATTTCGAACAGCCCACTTCCAGGCCTAACCCTTCCATCGCCCCATCTTCATTCTTAGCCCCCCCATCACCCCATTTTCAGTCTTAGCCCCCCAATCAGACCACCTCCAGTCCTAACCCCCATCACCCCATTTCCAGTCCTACCCCCCCAGCAGCCCACATCAAGTCCTGCTCCCCCCCCCAGCAGCCCACATCAAGTCCTGCTCCCCCCCCCCAGCAGCCCACATCAAGTCCTGCTCCCTCCCCCCCCCCCGGGAAAATTAAACTTTAGAAAAAAGCTGGCTGCTGCCGCGGCGGTAGCAGCAATATCGCAAGTCCCGCGGGCCCCCCCCCCCGGCAGATCCCTTCCTGCTTGCCTGCCTGTCAGTTCTTCTCCGCTTCGGCTTTCAGAGCCGCGAAGGGAGAGCTTCTCCCTCGTGACTCTGTTAAGCCCGCTGGGGCTTATGGGAAATTTCCCATCTGCCCCGGCGAGCTTAACAGAGTCGCGAGGGAGAAGCTCTCCCTTCGCGGCTCTGAAAGCCGAAGCGGAGAAGAACTGACAGGCAGGCAAGCAGGAAAGGATCTGCCGGGTGGGGGGGGCCCCGCGGGACTTGCGATATTGCTGCTATTGCCGGGCAGATGGGAAGGGGCCGCGGGACAGCAGCAGCAGAAGCCGGGTTTTTTTTTTTTTTCCTGTGCATCGCGGGCCGCACAAAGGTCTCTCGCGGGCCGCGTGTTTGAGACCCCTGCTCTAGGCAGTAATGTGATGCAAAGGTGTGAACTGAGGACTAGGTGGCAGCCCGGCAGATCTCCGTTAAGGGGACCGAGTGGAGGATCACCACAGAAGCTGCCATGACCCAGATGCTGTGCGCCGTGCCGTGACACTCCAGCGAGGGACCGGCCTGACCACAGGTGAAGACAATGCAGTCCTGCCACTCAGATTGACAGAATACGCTTGGAGACTGTTTTGCTCAGGCGATTAGGGTCTTAGGAAATGAAGAGCTGCAAGGAGCGGCAATGGGGCTTGGTTCGCTCTAAGTAATAGGCCAATGCTGTCCAACCTACAGAGAGCGGCCTCCACCCTACTGGCATGAGGACACAGAAAAAAAAGTGGGAAGAGCCAACTACTAGCTGAGGTGGAACGGAGAGACCACCTTCGGGAGGAACCTGGGGTGTGTCCGAAGCACCATCCTGTTCTTATGAAACTTGGTATAGGGAACATGAGCCTCCAGCGCCTGGAGCTCACTGACCCTGTGGGCAGATGTGAGCGCCACGAGGAAGACCATCTTCCAGGACATACTTGAGGTGGCAGGAAGCCAGCGGCTCACAGTGTGGAGTGATGAGCTTTGAGAAGACCACATTGAGATCCCACACTGCCACCGGTGGACGAATTGGAAGTCGAGAGAGCAGAAGGCTCCTCTGGAAGCGAGCCATGAGAAGCTGGGTGGAGAGGGGCTTCCCCCTGATGGGATGATGGTGCGTAAAGAGCACAAAGAGATGAAGTCTGATGGAGTTAGATTTCAAACTAGCACTAGACAGCTTGACAGAACAGGAGAAGGCATTGGCACTGCTTTCCGCACACTAAACCAAGACGCAACACCACTTGAAGGCATACTCCTGCCAACTGCACATGGGTGGTATAACTCTCAAAGGTTTTCTGTGAAAGCTGGAGAGTGGATCCACGTGGGCTCCGCCTGTGCCGATGTCACCCATATGTGAGGACTGATTCCTGCTGTCCTCTGAGTACACCTGTTACAGGTCAGTAAAGCGTAGTTACTCACCTGTAACAGGTGTTCTCCAGGAGCAGCAGGAATCAGTCCTCACTTATGGGTGACGTCGGCGCCGACGGAGCCCTCGCGGAGCAATTTTCCCCAGCTTTCAAAGAAAGCCTTTGGGAATTGCAGCGCGCATGCGCGGTCGTCTTCCCGCCCGAGGGTGCCATCTTAGCCAGTCAGATGACATAGCTAAAAAAGACAGCATAAAAATTTGCAAAAAGAACATAAGCAGACGATTGCAACTCCAAGGGGAGGAGGGAGGGTAGTGAGGACTGATTCCTGCTGCTCCTGGAGAACACCTGTTACAGGTGAGTAACTACGCTTTCTCCAGGACCAAGCAGGAAGTCAGTCCTCACTTATGGGACTCCCAAGCTCAAGGCTACCGGAGACCCTAAGCACAAAAATGAGCTCCCTCTAGCTCAGCAGCACAGAAGGATAGAATCTTCGCTGAATTATCACCCACCGGTAGCCCACATCCGGGATGGAGGGTAGGAGTTGCTCAGACCTCAAAGAGATTACGGAGGACTGCCTGTCCGAAAGCACTGTCCCTACGGGACTCCCTCTCGAGACAGTAATGGACCGCAAAAGTCTGGCTCGAAGACCAAGTAGCGGCCCGGCAGATGTCTGCCAGCGGAACAGAGCGGAGGTAAGCCACTGACGTGGCCTTTGCCCGAACGCAATGAGCCGTGACTCGACTTTCTAAGGAGAGTCCGGCTGCCCCATAAGCCCAAGAGATACAGTCCGCAACCCAGATGGACAGAGTATGCTTGGAGACCGGGAGCCCCAATTTATTGGGGTCAAAAGACACAAAAAGCTGAGCAGCTTTACGGTGCTCCCGCGTACGGTCAAGGTAGAAGTTCAATGCCCTTCTACAGTCCAGGGTATGGAGGACCGTCTCAGCTCGGCTGGAGTGTGGTCTGGGAAAGAAGGTTGGAAGTACCACCTCCTGATTGATGTGAAAAGGGGAGACCACTTTAGGCAGAAATTTCGGATGAGTCCGTAGGACTACCCTATTCTTGTAGAACCTAGTGTAAGGGGGATCAGACACGAGGGCCTGCAATTCACTTACGCGTCTAGCGGAAGTGAGGGCTATCAAGAACAGTGTCTTCCAAGACAGAAAACGGAGAGAACAGGTAGCCATAGGTTCAAAAGGCGGACAGGTGATCCGCTGCAAAACCACATTCAGGTCCCAGTCAGGCGCTGGCGGGCGCAGAGGTGGTTTAAGTAGAAGGAGACCTCGGAGAAACCTCGCTACGAGAGGGTCGTTGGAGAGAGGTCTGTCGTCCACCGGCACATGATGTGCTGAAAGAGCACTGAGGTGAACTTTGACGGAGTTGGACTTAAGTCCCAGATTAGAGAGGTGCAGCAAGTACTGCAAGATCACCGACACCGGGCAGGAGAAGGGATCGTGAGACTGTTGGGTACACCAGACCGCAAAGCGACGCCATTTAAGGGCGTAGCATTTGCGGGTAGAAGGCCGTCGCGAAGCCAAGACGACCTCCTCCACCTCCGCCGGCAGGAGAAGGGGAGCCAGGACTACCCTCTCAGCAGCCAGGCCATGAGGTTGAGAGACCTGAGGTTGGGGTGCAGTAGGGACCCCTGATCCTGAGTGAGGAGATCCGGTTGTACCCCCAGAGGGATTGGATCCTCCACCGCCAGTTGCAGCAGGAGCGGAAACCACGGCTGCCTGGGCCAGCGAGGGGCCACCAGGATCATGAAGGCTTTGTCTCGGAGAACCTTGAAAAGAGTCCGAGAGACTAGCGGGATGGGAGGGAAAGCGTACAGAAGGCTCCCCGACCATGAGATCAGAAAGGCGTCCGCCGCAACCCGAAGGGGGTGTGGCTGATGAGAGCAGAAGCGAGGAAGCTGCCGGTTGTGAGGACTGGCAAAGAGATCCACCGTGGGGAGGCCCCACCGGAGGAAGAGCTTCTGAACTACCAAGGGATCCAGACGCCACTCGTGCGGCTGGAGGACCCTGCTGAGTTTGTCCGCAAGGCAATTTTCTTGGCCCGGGAGATAAACCGCCTTGAGGAGAATGCCGTGACTGACGGCCCAAGAGCAGAGCTTCTGTGCCTCCCGGCAGAGGAGGAAGGAGCCCGTGCCCCCCTGCTTGTTCACGTAGAACATGGCAACTTGATTGTCCGTCTGGACAAGGACGGACTGGTGGGAAGTCAGGTGGGAGAAGGCCTTGAGAGCTAGGCGGATCGCCCTGAGCTCCAGGAAATTGATCTGCTGAGCAGACTCCCACGTGGTCCAGAGGCCCTGAGTACGTGCCTCTTGGCAATGTGCTCCCCAGCCCAGGAGGGATGCATCGGTGGTCAGCACCCGGGTCGGCTGAGGTGACTGGAAAGGCATTCCGAATATTAGGTTCGGCTGCCGGAGCCACCACCGGAGAGACGAGATCAGCGGCTCGGAGACGCGCACTAGGTCTGCTAGGCCGCCTGTGGCTTGTCGCCACTGCTGGCGGAGACACCATTGAGCAGACCGCATATTCAGGCGGGCATTGGGGGTCACATGGACGGTGGAAGCCATATGGCCGAGTAGTCTCAGGAAGCGCCTGGCGGAGACCAGGGGCTGGCTGCGAAAGCGGTCGGCTAGGTCCATGAGCCGTTGAGCCCTGTCGAGCGGTAGGTATGCTCGCGCCTGAGGAGTGTGCAGTCTTGCGCCGATGAACTCGAGATCCTGTGAGGGGAGCAAAGTGGACTTTGCGAAGTTTATAACAAAGCCCAAGTGCTGCAGAAGAGTCACCGTGCGGCGCGTGGCGTCGGTGACCTCCCGAGCGGACGCTGCTCTGATGAGCCAGTCGTCGAGGTACGGAAAGACAGAGAGGCCGTGAAGCCGGAGATGGGCCGCCACGACCGCGAGACATTTTGTGAAGACTCGCGGTGCGGAGGACAGGCCAAAGGGCAGTACTCTGTACTGGTAATGATTTCCTGCCACCACAAACCGCAGGTATTGGCGGTGGCTTGGGTGGATGAGGATGTGCGTGTAGGCATCCTTTAGATCCAAGGAGCATAGCCAATCTCCCTGCTGGAGGTAGGGCAGAAGTATTCCAAGGGTAAGCATTTTGAACTTCTCCCGCACAAGGAACTTGTTGAGGTTGCGCAAGTCCAGGATGGGTCTGAGGCCCCCTGTTCTCTTTGGTATCAGAAAATACCTGGAATAAAAGCCTTGACCTCTCAGGTGGTGTGGCACCGGTTCCACCGCCTGTTCCTGCAGAAGACCTGCTAACTCCTGAAGGAGCAACTCCCTGTGCAGAGGGGGTCGCGGAGGTTCTCCCGGAAAATAGGAGGGAGGAACCTGGTGGAAGTGGAGAAGATAGCCGTCTCGCACGACTTGAAGCACCCAGGCATCTGCGGTGATGCTGGACCACCTGTGGGCGAAGTGAACCAGCCGGCCACCGGTGCTGGGAGGAACCAGCGGGGGGGGAAAGGCTATGCTGTGTGAGTCAAAAACCCCCACCCTGCTGAGCAGGGGCTGGTGGTGCAGGCTTGGGGGCTTGCTGCCTACGGGACCCGTTACCCCGTCCCTTGGCCTGCTGGCCCTGTTGGGGAGCTGCAGGGGCCTGATAATGGGGGTATTGTTTGTAGGCAGCCGCCTTCCTCGGGTAAAGGGACTTTTTCCCCGAGCCCTTCTTTTTCTGGGAAGGGGCGGAGGTCTTCCTAGAAAGCCTGGTCCTGGTGAGAGTCTCAGTCTCAATTTGCGCAGCCTTTTCCGCCATGGGCTTGCCAAAGAGGTTTTCGCCTCGGCAGGGGACATCGACCAACTTGTCCTGCACCCAGGGCTCAAGGTCTGACGACTGAAGCCAAGCCTGTCGGCGGGCACCGATGCCGGCTGCGGCCACTCGAGCCGATGCTTCAAAGCCATCATAGGCTGCTCGGGACATGAACTTTGAGCATTCCCGAATGCCAGTGGACAAGGCTAGGAACCTCCGCAAGGGTTCCTCGGACAGACCAGCGGAGAATCCGGCTAGCTCTTTAGCCAGATCCCAGAGATACATGCCCATGTATAGCTGGTAAGTCTGGACACGACATGCGAGCATAGAGCCCTGGAAACACTTCTTGCCAAGGCCATCCAGGTTACGGGCCTCCCTTCCAGGAGGCACCGAGGAGTGCATCTTCTGGCTCTTAAGACGATGCATGGCCGATTCCACTACCATGGAATGGTGTGGCAGCTGTGCCTTTTGAAAGCCAGGGCTCTTGCGGACCCGATAGATAGAATCGACCCGCTTGCTCAGGACCGGCGAGGAGGCCGGACTCTCCCACATGCGGAAGAGTAGTCGTTCCAGCATAGGAGGAACCGGTACAGTAAAGTGTTCCCTCGCGGGAGTGTCATACTGGAGGGCGTCGAGCTCTTCGGCTCGAGGCTCCTCCTCGGGATCCGCAGGGAAGGCCAAAGCCTTGGCCATATCCCTAACGAAGTCCGAGAACCGGGCATCCTCCGGGGGGGACTGCTTCCGAGGCTCGGACTCCGGTGAGTCCGATGGGACACACAGAGTCCGGAAAGAATCAGGTGACTCTTCCTCCTCAGACTCCCAGACCGACTCCGACGAGGACTCGGTGGGGTCGGCCCGGGCAGGGCGTGGCGCCAGCCGCCCCGACGCCGAGGGAGTCGGCGTCGGCGACCTCGATCCCGAACGGGAGGCCGAGGGTGACCTCGACCGAGGATCGACTCGAGTTCTCATCGACTCGAGGATCGGCTCGGTCTCCGGGGTCGACTTGGATGTCGACGTCCCGGCGGTCGGGGCAGCGGCGCCAGCGAAGCCAGCGAGCAGTGCCCTCTGCTGGTCCATGAAGGCAGACAGTCTGCTCTCCAAGGCCGTCAACCTGAGTCCGAGCTCAGGTGACCCAGCAGCCCCCGACTCGGGCCCCGACGGCGTCGGGCCCGACGTCGGCTGTCGCGGAGGCGAGTCCAGAAGGACCACAGGACTTACCCGGGCAGGCATCTCCGACTCCAGGCGAGGTCGCTTCGGGATGTGTTCCTTCTCCAAGGACCCGGGGCGGCTGTCGGGGCTATGCGACCTGGCCCTCGCGGAACCAGGAGCGTCCACCGACGCCGCCCTCGCGGGTTTCACCTTCCGACGATGGTCCCCGGAGGGAGAACCCCGGTCGGAGGAACTCCTGCGACGGTCCGAGCTGGAGCCTTTCGACGCGGAGGCCTCCGACGAGGTCCGGGTACGGCTGGGGTCAGCGAAGATTCTCTCACGCTGATGCCGCCGACTTCTCAACGCCTTTGAGGACATTTTGCTGCAGGGCCCACAGATCAGTTCCTCATGATCCGGGCCCAGGCAGCGGAGGCAAAAGTCGTGTGTGTCAGTTAGTGACATATTTCGGTCACACCGACCACACCGCTTAAACCCACTGGCAGCCATCGGGGGAAAAAGGGCCCCTGCGAGGTCAAAGGACCGGGCTGCCAGGGAAAAAACCGAAAACGAAAGCTGACTAAGTCAGAAAAACCGAAAAAAGCAAGAGGACTCGTGACCGGCGTCGCGAGTCCGGGCGGGAAAAAGATCGGCGTCGAACCGAAGGAAAAAAGGATAAAATAAAGAAGAAAATCAACTTTTTCGCGGGGACAAGACGGGGACGTCTATAGGGCTCCGCGGAAAAAAGAAGACTGGCTAAGATGGCACCCTCGGGCGGGAAGACGACCGCGCATGCGCGCTGCAATTCCCAAAGGCTTTCTTTGAAAGCTGGGGAAAATTGCTCCGCCAGGGCTCCGTCGGCGCTGACGTCACCCATAAGTGAGGACTGACTTCCTGCTTGGTCCTGGAGAACTACACTTTCTTGTTGTACAGGTCCTGATTCATATGAATAGAAATTTCATAAATAAATGCTGTAGATGACTGTCTCCAATCTTTTAATCTGAAAATGTTTGAGGAGATAGAGCCTAGACCTTTAGCTATCATTGCAGTCCTTGGCTCTTTTCTCTTATCTTTTGACATCTTAGTCTGGGGTTTTGTTGTTGTTGAGTTTTATAACAAACCAACAATATAAACACAAACATTAACCATCCAGTATTCACCTGATTCCCATATACATATACTTGTTACATGTAAGAGACATCATTCTATTGTCAACATAATATCTACACTCTTGGCTAACAATTTATATGAGATATATTCTCAGTTCTGCATCCATGATATTCCAGGATAGTTATTAATTGTTCAGGTCCAGTCTGTCACTTGTGAGTCCAAGGTACTCCATTTTTTGAGGAGGTCTCGACAGGGGTTTTGTACCACATAGGCCGCTTCATATGACAGATTTAAACAAAGTAGATTCCACCAGTGGTCCACGGTCAATTGTGAGGGGTCTTTCCAGTGCGTCAGAATAAATTTCAAAGCTAAACTCATTAAATCTAGCAGTTCATAATCCTTTTTCTGTAATGAGGGAATACCCACCAATGATTTACATACAATTATACGGTATGTAAGTGATTCTCTCACCCCTAAATATTTTGAAACGCAACCGTACTTGCTGCCAATAAACACTGAGATATCATATGAGACATCGTGCCTTTAGCAGTCATACATGACCAACAAAGATTCCCTAATAGGGGTTTCCATTTTGCAACGTTTATCCACTCCTTAATCACCTCCCATCTTGACTACTGTAACCTACTCCTTGCTGATCTCCCTTTGAATCATCTCTCTCCTCTTCAATCTGTTCAACACTCTGCTACGCGGCTAATCTTCCGCCAGCCTCGTCATGCCCATATTACTCCTCTTCTCAAGTCACTTCACTGGCTCCCTATCCGTTTCCGCATCCAATTCAAACTTCTCCTGCTGACCTATAAATGTATTCACTCTGTGGCTCCTCACTACCTTTGTTCTCTTACCTCTCCTTACAACCCTCCTCGGGAACTCTGATCTTCTAGTAAACTGCTTCTATCTGTGCCCTTCTCTTCTACTGCTAACTCCAGACTTCGCTCCTTTCACCTTGCTGCAACTTACGCCTGGAACAAACTACTTGTTTCTGTATGCCAGGCACCTTCTCTAACCAAATCCAGGCTGAAAACTCACCTCTTCGCTGCTGCTTTTGGATCTTGACTACTACTACTACTAAACATTTATAAAGCGCTACCTCATACGCAGCGCTGTACAGACATATAGAGAGTGACAGTCCCTGCTCATCAGAGCTTACAATCTAATTAAGACAACAGCAATACACACAGAGTAGCAATCTAGTTAGGGCAAAACCAGGTTGGCTGTCTCCCATAACTACTACTAGTACTACTGCGCATCAACTACACACACGGTATACATAACTACTGTACATACATTCCAAGCAGGCTGAGCATCATGGGTTACATTTCATTACATCAAGGGTTGCATTTAGAGGATGCTTACATGGTGATGTTTCTTGTGGTTTGGTTGCCTCAGATCATGTCTGCTCTTCAGCGGAGTTGTTGGAGTGGGGAGGAGGAGGAGGAGAACGCAACTATTCCATAGGGCCGCACCTAGGAGTGTTTTTAGATTTAAAAGTCTGCTGGTGTTTCATCTCCATGCGGCAAATGCTTACCCTGCAGAGGTGGAGTCAGGGTCGCTCAGTTGCTCTTCGTGCTGGCATCCATGGGTGTGAGCTTCGCCATCATGCCACGCCTAAGGGCCACGCCAAAGGGCCCTCTGGCGAGGCCCTCAGGCGCGGGCCCGCTGGCTGCATGTTTTAAATGTCCTGCTGGCTCTGGCGGCACCCTGATTGGGCTCTGGCGATGGGAGAGGGAGGGGCATGCAACTCCTGCCTCCACCCTGACGCTCGATCAGGTGCCGCATGGTGTTGAGGAGCCGAGATCTCACCTGATCTCCTTTTTCTTTCCCCTTGTTTTATCCCTGCCTACACCTTCTGTGTTTGTCTTGACTAGATTGTAAGCTCTGATGAGCAGGGACCGTCTCTTACATGTCTGTGCAGCGCTGTGTACGACTTGTAGCGCTATACAAATGCTCAGTAGTAGTAGTAGGAGGAGGAGGAGGAAGAAGAGGAGCCCTTCAAGAATCCAGGAGACCTCCTCCACCTCTCTGGGCAAGTCAGACTGGGCCAGGGCTACCTTTTCAGCAGCCAGGCCGTAAGGGCCAGGGACCTCAGGTTGGGGCATCGGAGGGAGCCTGCTTCTTGTGAGAGTAGGCCCAGGGTATTCCACAGGGGGACTGGGGGCACCTGAGACAGACTGAGGAGCAGCAGAAACCAAGGCTGCCGAGGTCACAGGGGTGCTAGGAAGATCAGTGTAGCCCGGTCGAGCTGGACCTTGAAGAGGGTCTTAGCAAAGAGTGGCATGGGAGGGAAGGCATAAAGGAGTCCTTCCATCCACGGAATTTGAAACGCATTGGCTGCCACCCGGGAGGAGTGTGGCAGTCTGGAGCACAATTGGGTCAGCTGAGTACTGGCCAGGCTGGCAAAGAGATCCAGCACAGGAAGGCCCCACCTGTGGGTTGAGCCGCCACTCATGGGGTTCGAAAACCCACTTCAGACGGTCCGCTAGAACACTGTCCTGTCCGGGAAGATATACCATCCTGAAGAGCATCCTGCTCTCACTGGTGAATGTGCAGAGATGGACTGCCTCCAAGCATAGGAGGAACGATCCCGTGCCCCCCTGCTTGTTTATGTAAAATATTGCCACCTGATTGTTCATCTGGATTAAGATGGCTTGGTTCTGCAGGAAGTGCTGAAAATCCCGGAGGGCACGGGAGATCTCTCAGAGCTCCAGGAGGTTGATCTGTTGGAAGCTCGCCGATGCTGACCACAGGCCCAGAACACGGAGGTCATCGCAATGGACCCCTCAGCCCAACTTGGAGGCATCTATGGTGAGGACCCTCTGAGGAGTCGAGGCCTGAAAGGGCATTTCTGCCCACAGGTTTGATGGCTGCTGCCATCAGTCGAGGGACTCAGCAAGGAGATAGATGATGATCACCCTGTCCTGCAGGCACCCCGTCGCCTGGGACCACTGGGAGTAGAGGGCCCACTGGGCCAGCCACATGTGGAGATGGGCATCGGCTGTGACGTGCACTGTCAAGGCCATGTGCCCCAGGAGGCATAGCATGAGCCTGGCAGAGGCCTAGGAATGGCCCTGAATCTCCCCGCAAGGTCCGCCAGGTGCTGGGCCCTGTCAAGGGGAAGAAAGGCTCAGACCGGGACTGTTTCTAGCAATGCCCCTATGAACCCCAGGCTTTGGGTCAGTTATAGGTGGGACTTAGGATAATTGATGACAAACCCCAGGTGCTCCAGGGTGAGAATGGTGCTGCGTGCTGCCCGCTGTACCTTTATGCAGTGCTGCCTGACCAGCCAGTTGTCCAGGTAGGGAAAGATGAATACCCCTTGCAGCCGGAGGTGAGCGGCTACCACTAATAGGCACTCAGTGAACATTCTTGGGGCAGAAGCCAGGCCGAAGGGCAGAACCCTGTATTGGTAGTGGCGCCCTCAGATGACAAACCAGAGGTACTGCCAGTGTCTCGGGTGGATGGGAATATGCATGTACGCTTCTGAGATCCAAGGAGCATAGCCAATCTCCCTGGCGGAGATAAGGCAGCAATGTTTCAAGGTAGAGCATCTTGAACTTCTCCTTCGTCAGGAACTTGCTGAGATCTTGCAGATCTAGAATAGGGCAAAAACAGTCAGTCCTCTTTGGAACCAAGAGGTACCAGGAGTAAAACCCCTGGCCCCTGAGATGGGTCAGGACCAGTTCTACTGCCTTGATGGCCAGAAGCCTGGCAAGTTCTTGCTGGAGCAAGTCTCTGTGAAGAGGAGTCATTGGGAATTCCCCTGGAAAGAATGAGGGCAGCATCTAATCAAAATGGAGGAAGTAACTCTCCTCCACCACCTGCAGGACCCAGGTGACTGTGGTGATGCTCGGCCACTGGCTGGAAAAGTATACCAGATGCCCTTCCCCCATGTGCTGCGAAACTAGACCTCCTGGGGGAGGCTATACCCAAGGAGAAAAGACCCCTTTGCATTGTGGCTGGGGTGCTGCCTGGGGCATAGAGGCCTTAGCCTTACATGGGCCATGCCCCTGTTCCTTGGCCTACTGACCCTGTTGGGGAGCTGGGAAAGCAGAGTACTGGAGGTAGTTTCAATAAGCCTTGCTCTTCTTCAGGTAAAGGGGCTTTTTCCCTGAAGCCTTCTGCTGGGAAGGATCAGCGGGTTTCTTGGAGAGCCTGGCCCTGGTCAGCAACTCTGACTCCAGCTCGGCAGCCTTAGCAGTCATGGGTTTGCCAACGAGATTCTCTTCCCGGCATGGGACATCGACCAACTTGTCCTGTTGGACAAGTTGGAGCAATGGTCAGCTAAGCATCGACCACTGCTCAGCTGACCATTGCTCCAAGTCTGAGGACTGTAGCTAGACCTGGCGCCAGACACTAATGCCCACCGCAGCTACTCTGATCACAGACTCAAAGCAGTTGTAGGCTGCTCGAGTGATAAATTTGGAGCACTCCTTGACCATTGAGGTCAACATCCAAAACCACTGCAGAAGTTCTTCTGTCAGCCCAGCTGAGAACACAGCGAGCTACATCACCAGGTCTTATTGTTTATTATATACTTGATATACCGCCCCCCCCATTACATCAGGGTGGTTCACAATATGAATCAAACTATAAGTCAGAAAGGGAAAAGAAATTACAATAACTTAAAGGAGAGAAGAGAAGAAGAGTGAGAGCAGAATCGAGCGAGAGGGGGAAGGGAGGGCATGAGGGTTCACAGGGAAACATTGAAAGCAGAGGAAAAGAGATGGGTTTTGAGAAGAGAACGAAATTTAGGGTATGACTCTTCCAGTCGGAGGGCAGTAGGTAGGGAATTCCACAGGGAGGGACCAAAATAAAATAATGCGGATTTCCAGGTGGATTGTAGGTGGACTTGAGAGGGAGCAGGGAGATGCAGGCAGTTAACATGAACAGATCAGAGGCTATGAGTGGGAGTATGAAAAATTAGCAAATCAGATAGATATTGAAGTCTATGGAGATAGATGGCTCGATGTACTAAGGTGAGAATCTTAAAGGGGATCTGGAATTTTAGTGGCAACCAATGAAGATGCTGCAAGATTGGGGTAATGTGATCACGAGGGGAGGCATGTAAGATCATTCGGGCTGCTGTGTTTTGTAATAACTGTAGGCGATGTAGTTGGTATTGAGGGATGCCAGCATAGATGGAGTTACAGAAGTCCAATCTGGTAATGACCAAAGAAAGGAGGAGGGTGGTGAGGGCTTGAGAAGATAAAAATGGCCTAATGGCACAAATTTGTCTAAGGCAGAGGAAAGAACGCCGGGAAACCTGGGAAATGTGATCATTGAAAGTAAGATTGCTGTTGAGAATAACACCGAGATAGCGGAGTTTAGAGACCAGGGAAACAGGGGTACCTGAGAAGGAAGAAGTAGTGATGGAGTGTAAGTATATGCCCATATAGAGCTCATAAGCCTGAAGCTGGCCTATGAGCATCGAGCTCTGATAGTACTTCCTGCCCAAAGCATCCAAGGAGTGGGCCTCCCTGCAGGGGGCCATAGAGGAGAGCATCTTTTGGCTTGTAATCTGACGCATGGCAGACTCCACCAGCATGGAGTTATGGGGCAGTTGTGTTTTCTGGAACCCGGGGCTCTGGCAGACTTGGGACGGGCCCTGCAGACCTCGGGCCTGTGCTGGATCACTGGTGCCACGAGGCCCCCAGAGCCTCGGCGGTCAGAACTGGAGGCGCTGGCCAGGGAAGTCCTCCGTCCCAAATTGGGACAGAGAACGGGGCCTGGAATGTCCTCAAGGCCGGTGGTGCTCGAGGATCAGTTCCACGACCTCCAGGGATGCCCTCGAGGTGGAGGGGATGGTGGTCAGGACCGAGGACCCAGAGGAACCAGGCATCAGTCAACACTGCTGGGCCATGAAGACAGCAATGTTAGACTCAAGGGCCACCATCCTGACCTCAAGGCCAGGAGGCTCTGCAGCCACCGGCATGGGCACTGAAGGCTTCGGGCTCGACTCTGGCTCAGTCAATGGGGTGTCCTCAACAAGGATGGGGGTTTAGGAGATCAGGGTCGATCTCCCGATGCCGATGGCACTTTCTTCAGCCAGGGAAGCTTAGAGGGCCACTCCCTGCCAATCGCCTTCGACAATGGTTCAGGGACTTCAATGCCAGTGACTGTGGGACTTACTCACGGCTCCAGTGTCGTCTCCTGATGTCACCAACATCTGGCTCTTCGGGGGACGGCCATCAGAAGAGGATCCCCTTTCCAATGTCCCGCGACCTTGGGGCTCAGAACGGGCATGGCCGTCACGCGAGGCCAAGGCCACCGCAGGCGTTGGCTCCATGAGCGATGCTGGGGCTGAGGAAGGTTTTTCCAAACATGGACTCTTGCTGCGTAACATGGTTCTTCTGTCCTTTGCTCGTCATCTGCTCACAGGAGGAATCATCATAGTCCACACTGAGGCAATGAAAACAGCAGCCATGTGGGTCCATGTGGGACATGGTACGTCTGCAGTGGTCGTACTTTTTGAAGCCACTGAACGAAGACACAGCGGGGAAGATGGCGCCCAGGGATCAAACTCAAGCGTCCAGGCCAGGGAAGGTGCAAGGAATTCCCATGCACAGAGAAAAAGACCCCGAGGGGCAAAAAGAACCCTGAAAAACATGGCACCGAGGCAGCAGCAGGTCTGGGAGGGTGAGAAGGCACCAGTACACTACTGGAGAAGGAAAAACTGAAAAAGAGCAAAAATAGAAAAATTACCTTTTCTGGGGTGCAGACAAACATCCAATGGGCTCCATGAAAGAAAAAAAAAAAAAAAAAAAAAAAGACACTGAGGCAAGATGGCACCCTTGGGTGGGAAGGCAACCATGCATGCATGGTAGATCTCCCAAAGGCTTTCTTTGAAAGGTGGGGAGAAGTTATCATGCGGGTTCCGTCGGTGCCGATGTCACCTACGTGTAAGGAGTGACTTTCTGCTTGTTCCCAGAGAATATGCAGTTACAATGCTGTGTCAGGATATAAAATAAATACAGGTTAGATCATAGGTGTCAAACTCTGGCCCGCGGGCCAAATTTGGCCCGTAGTGTAATTATATTTGGCCCGCGAGCTATACCAAATGACTACTAGAGCTAGCCCGCCGGTATTATACAGCGCATTCATTCATCGCTAATACTACAAATCCCATAATGCCTTGCTGTTGTTTTAGCGCGTCAATCAGGACAGGTCCCAGAAACGCCCTCTCCTGTGTGACAGAAGTCATAGCGATCTCAAGCTACAACTGTCACTGTGGAACCCCTTCCCAAAAATGGCAAAAAGAAAGGCAGACAACAAGAACTTTCTGGACAGGTGGGAGACAGAATATTTGTTTACATATGTAAAAGACAGACCTGTTTGTCTGATTTGTGGAGTCAACGTGGCTATAACTAAGGAGTATAACATTCGACGACACTATGAAACAAAACACCATGACAAGTACAAGGACCTGGACATGACTCAAAGGAGCCAGAAAGTGGAGGAGATGAAAAGAAGTTTGGTTTCACAACAGAATATGTTCAAAAAAGCCACATCACAAAGTGAGGCTGCTGTAAAGGCTAGTTATATTGTGGCAGCAGAGATCGCAAAATCAGCCTGGCCCTTTAATGAGGGAGAGTTTGTGAAAAAGTGCATGTTGAAAGTTTGTGACATCGTGTGCCCAGAGAAAAAGCAAGCCTTTTCAAACGTGAGCCTGAGCAGAAACACAGTAGCTGATCGCACATGTGATCTTGCCACCAATCTGTATGACCAGCTTTTGGAAAAGGGAAAAGATTTCGTTGCATTCTCCCTTGCTGTGGATGAGAGCAGCGACACATCTGATACTGCTCAGCTGTCAGTCTTCATCCGTGGAGTGGACTCAAATATGTGTGTTACGGAGGAGCTATTGGGATTCAAATCAATGCATGGCACAACCACAGGAAAGGAAATTTTTGAGGAGGTTTCCAAATGCGTAACTGAAATAAAGCTGCCGTGGAATAAACTCGTGGGATTAACGACAGATGGTGCGCCAGCGATGTGCGGTAAAACAAGTGGACTGGTGGGCAGGGTCCGGGAGAAGATGCAGGAAGAGAACTGTGCAGGTGAACTAACTGTTTATCACTGCATCATACATCAGGAATCATTGTGTGGCAAAGCCCTAAAGATGGAACATGTTATGACCACAGTAACACAAGTAGTTAACTTTATAAGAGCCAAAGGTCTGAATCACCGCCAGTTTAAGTCTTTTCTGGAGGAGTGTGGTTCGGAATACGCAGACGTGCCGTATCACACAGAGGTGAGATGGTTAAGCAGAGGAAAAGTACTGAATAGATGTTTTGAGCTGCATGAGGAAATATGTCAGTTTCTGGAAAGCAAAGGGAAGGACACAGCAGAGCTTCGGGAGAAAACGTTTCTGTGTGAGCTGGCCTTTCTGTGTGACATCTCGAGCCATCTCGATGCGCTGAACCTGCAGCTTCGGGGGCGCATCATCACAGACATGTACGCTGCAGTGAGGGCTTTTAAAACTAAACTGTGCCTGTGGGAGAATCAGATGCTGCAAGGAAACCTTGGCCATTTTCCCTGCTGCCAAACCATGAAAACGCAGTTCTTTACCAACTTGTTCCCATGCGCACAGTTTGCTGAAAAACTCAGTGTACTCGGCGCTGAGTTTAGCCGGCGATTTGCCGACTTTGATGTCCAGAAATGTAGGTTTGAACTGCTCAGTAATCCCTTTGCAGTTAATGTGGAAAACGCACCAACCAACCTCCAAATGGAGCTAATTGAACTCCAGTGTAATGACACGCTGAAGTCAAAGTATGATGCTGTGGGCGCCGCCCAGTTTCCACAGTTCATCCCTGACACAATGCCTCAGCTCCGCAACCAAGCTGCTCAGATGCTCTCCATGTTCGGCAGCACTTATCTATGTGAGCAACTTTTCTCCTCGATGAAGATGACCAAAACATCTCACAGGAGACGTCTGACTGATGAACACCTTCGCTCGATACTGAGGATTTCCTCAGCTCAAAGCCTGAGCCCAGACATTGATGAACTATCGTCCAAGAAGAGATGCCAGGTATCTGGCTTGGGCACATCAGATTAGATCAGTGTGCAGCAAACTGAGCAATAATTAACGTTTTCTTTATGCACTTTTTCTTGCTACTCCAAGACATGGGCTTGAATGGTTGATTAATTTATTATTGTTATTTTATTTTAAAAATTATTATTTATTATTATTTAAATCTTATTTAATAAATGAATGTCATTGATGTTTTTTTTATTTGAAATTGGTTTTTGCATATCTGAACTATTAAGTTATAAATTGTATAGTAATAAGTGTTGCTTCATATTCAATGTTAAAGCAAATCTTGTTTGGGTCCATATTAAAAGGTTCATTTGTTCAATGCTGGCCCGCGACTTTGTTCAAGTTTTACATTTTGGCCCACTGTGTATTTGAGTTTGACACCCCTGGGTTAGATGGAGGTGCTAGGACAGAATGTGCCGTGGGAGCTGGAGGAGAGACTCCAGGAAGATTTTCTTTTTAAATGGGCAAAGGGAGCTATAAAGTATTTACGTCTTCACCTGGGAGGCAAGTTGAGTATTTTTGAGTAAAATTTTAAACCGCTGCTTCAAGCCATAAAAAGGAAGTTGGGCCATTTGAAAGGGTTGCATACCTCATGGTTAGGTAGGATAGGAACTGTGAATATGAATATCTTGCCAAGGGTTTTGCTTTTGTTCATTTCCTTGCCATGGGAAGTGCACAAAAGTGCCTGTATCAGTTGCAAAATTTAGTTATGGGGTATATTTGGGATGGGAAGACACAAGAGTGGCCTGCATGGTTATCTACTGAAAAAGGGAGGAAGGGAGCTTAGGGATACTGTGTCTGCAAGCCTACTATGATGCCGCCCAGTTAAGAGCTTTGTTTGAGTGGATAGGGAAGGGGAGAGAAGCAACGGGTGGAAATGGAGAAAGGGGAGCCAGAGCAGAATTATATGGGGGTAGGTAGTTAGGTAGGAAGAATGAGGTGCGGGGAATCCTATAATTGAGGCTATGTTGAAGGTGTGGAGGGCATGTAAAGATAGGTTACTGTGGGGGGAAAAGGTACTCAGGGTTGTGTCCCTTTGAAAATAATGAGGAATTTCAGCCTGGCATGATACAGTATATGGCAGATTTAAGGATTGGGTTAGGAAGGGATTGAGTAGGTCAAGGCAATTCAAGAGGGGGGGGGGGGGGGTTGAGGCCCTAAAGAAGAGGTATGGGCTGGGGGACGAGGATAGATTCTACTATTTGCTATTGAGGCACATTTTAGGACAAAAGGGGATGTGGAGGGAAGTTAGTGCTGGGTGGACACCCTTTGAGGAAACGTTGGGGAAATGTACTCCACCTAAAGGGTTGATTTTGAGGCTCTATAGGCTGTTGGTGCCAGTAGATAGTTCAACATCATCGCATGTGCAAAACTGGGAGAAAAAGATACCAGGGGAATGGGATGAATCTCAGTGGGGAGGGATATATGAAGGGATCAGGGGCTTAACTATGGGGATGGCTTTGTTAGAGAATTATTTAAATTATACAGATTGTACTGGATACCTAAGAGATTGCAAGTAAGTAATGGACAATACGATCCTGTGTTTGGGAGGGGTTGTGGGGTGGAGGGTGATATAGTCCACATTGTTTGGGGTTGCCCAAAAGTAAGAGAAATGTGGAGGGACTGCTTCAAGAGGTTTTGGGGTGGTCTGTGCAGCTGTTGCCTAAGCAGGTGTTGCAGACTGAAGTAAAGGTTGGATGGGAGGGACCACTGGGTAAATGGCCGGGTTTTTGTATTATGGCAGCCCATATGGGGGTGTCGCAGCAATAGAGGCAAGTAGAAGGGCCTACCAGGGTTATGGTGATAAGGTATCTGGATTTTCTGTACCGTATGGGAGAGATTGCAGCATATAAGAATCACTGTATGCCTAGGTTCCTGAATGTGTGGTGCCCTTATCAGGAGTGGCGGAAAGTTTACTTTTCTTTGTAATAGATGAGGGCGAGTGGAGGACAGTGGATGAAAGTCTGGGCCTCTGCTTTTCTTGGAAGTGTGTTAAAGTGAGGCAGCCAGGAAGGTAGCTGTGAGGGTTACCCCTCCCCTCTCAGCCTGAGTTACAGTGAAACAAAGCTTAAACACATACCCTTTCGCCCAGGGTCCAGCAGACTGGAGCATACCAGTTTAAACAGGTCATTTAGGCATGCTATATGATAGCCCACAACCCCCCCCCCCCCAGGGGCTACTGATTGGTGGAGAGGGGATACCTGAGACAAATGAGAAGCTAGTATGGGTTTGAAAACTTACTGTATATAAGACAGTGTGGGACACCACTGGGGCTCTCAGATCGTTTTGTTCAGGGTGCCGGCTCTGCCTGAGACTGTGCGCACAATAAACAGCATGTGTTTGCATACTGGTCTGTCTCTGTGTTTTCATCTGAGGGTTGGAGGGACAGACTTCAAATAGATAATAGATCTCCTGCTACATTTCCTGGTGCATTGGCCAGGAAACCTCCCGTCTGTCTCCTCGCACCCCCAGGTGAAGGCATCGCGGTTTGCGCAACCAGGACTCGCCCGATCCGGGACCGACTTCCTGTTCGTCGACGGTCCCCAGCGCCACTGGACCCTTTGTTCCGGAGGGATCCCTCGGCGTATCCTGCGCACTCTGTCCTGGACGGCCGACTCCCTGGGTACAGAAATTCGGCTTGATAGACTGGCATCCACACTCTTCAGGACGGTGAGTACTCACTCTCTTAATTTTCTGAAACGGGTTGAAAAGTCTTGTATGGGATTGGCCACCCCCTACGGGCGGTCCGAGTAAGAACCGTAGTCTGAGATATTGGGTTCTGAAACCACCGCCTGTCCTGGTGTCTGGATTCAGGAAATGGGAGTCTGGGAGGGTATATATGTATATGTATATATATATATATATGTCTGTCTGTGTCCCTGCCTGTTGTCTCCCCTCTGCTGTCTCGTTCTGTGTTATAAATGCGAGTGTTGTATATGGATCAGGAATAATTACAGTATGGGGTCTAGTGGATCCAAGAATAGGACTCCGCTGAAATGCATACTAAGCCATTTTAAAACTGCCTTTGGGGGTGACTATGGAGTTAGGCTCACTGCCCCCAGACTAGTTGTACTGTGTGAGCGGGAGTGGCCAGCCTTAGTGCGAGCTGGCCACCTGAAACAGTGAAAAACATCAGGTCTACTGACTGCAGGGAGAGGGACAGTTTAGAAAATGTTTACAAAGAAATCCAAGGAGAGGAGTGATAATAAAAAGGGGAGCAGGGTTTACTGTATATAGACTGTTGTACTAGTTTAGAAGTGAAGGAAGACAATTGCTTTATTTAATGCATATCCAGTTTCATTACTATGTTTCATGCATAATCAATAGTCAAAGAACCAAATTTTGATCATACCTCAGCAGTAAGTAAGGAGCAGTTGAAACTGCTGAGATAGGGGTACTTGAAACTGTTGAGACAGTTTGCATAACTACAGAAAGATACTGGGAATGAAACTGGGAGTGAAACTGTTTGTATGGCTACATACTGGGAGATCAGGGAGGAGTTCTTCTTCTAGCAGAGAATGGTGACCCATTAGAGAGGACAAAAGAACAATTCACCTAGCCTCCAAACAATCCTCTTGTCATCAATTTTAATTGTAGAATTTTGAGCTTCTAAAACCATGGGGGGTCTCCTTTGAGCATCCTCAGATGTCTGACCAGCATTTTGATTGTGTAAGGCTGGGATCAAACAAAGGCTGGTCAAATTACTATTAGCAAAGATGTATGGGGTGGGGAATATCTGTAGGGCAAAGCTCATGTGTAAGAGCTAGCCTGCAAACCATTTGTTACAGCCTATAAAAAAGAGAGAAAACTCCTTATAAGATTATGAAGAAAAAGACGTTTTTACTTTTTTTTTAAGGTCCCTGTTTTTCCCAAGATGTTGTTAAAGCATGTTACTTTTCAGAACTACCCAAGGGGGAGGGTTTAGTGAAATTTCTTATATTCTGATCAGATAGGCTGTTAGACATAAAGCACTTGTAAGCTTTGATATGTCCTGTGTTTAAAAGTGAATACTGTTTTTCTTTCATTGCTGGCTACTCAAGTGCCCCTTGATGCTGAAGTGACTAGACCAAACAAACAAGGCATGAAACTAAGAAAAACTGTTTTTGTTTTTCTTTGACCTTCAAAGTAGAGGTTAAGAGCCCTGACAGGACAATGGGGCATCCTGAGCCAGTTTGCAAATGATTTAAATCCTGAGTAAATAAGAAGGTAATCCTGGTTAATCTTTATCGTTAGTATGTTATGCATCTATTCTTTGTCTTTGACTGTATATGCTATCAAGCAAACTTAAAAGTTAAAAGGGGATTTTATATATTGTGACAAACACCTCAAAGAGGGCATAGTTACTGTTTATATTTTACAGAACCATAAACAGCTATAACTATAGGTTAATTGTACAGCTACATAGTAATCTGCGTTTGCCTGAAAGAATCTGGACACAAGAGAGACCTATTGTTTGTTCTGCTGTCTGTGTTGAAGATAACATTTCAGATCAGTTTGATACCAGTTTCAGGTATAAGGTTTTAATTTAAATGTGACAAAGCATGATTTTGAATTCACCTCCTTGCAGTTTCATGTCATTTGAGAATGCCTGTCTCCTGAACTGTAAGATTCAAGGTAATTACTTTGCCTTGTTAAGCTCTGTGCTGATGACTGATGAACAGGACAGTAACATCACAGTTTTATTTGTTACAATATTGGATTTTAGGATAAATTCACCTGTTTTTCTGTATTTGAATTTTATGTGTTGGTGTCCAGAGAAAAAGTGTATTTTGTTTTGAAAGTTTTTATTTCAGTTTCAGGAGTACAGTTCCTGAGAAAACAGATATATGTTACAGCACTGTGAGATATTAATTTTCTTTAGTTTATACACTTGCACTTATGTTACCAAATACACTTGTTGTAATAGTACATTATGCAGAGGTCCAGTACACACACAGCAATTACAAGATGAGTAAATATTAATAAGTTTGCTGAAATTTTGGACAGAGGCTGATATGAAATTGCTTTGTTCCCAAGCATATAGAGCAAATATGGAACTGAGTTCCCAGAAAATAATGAGAATATTTGTAAAATTATTTACAAATAAAACAATAACATTAACTTGAGTTGATTGGACAAAACCAAATCTTGCTTGTCAGCAATGATCCAGGAGAGGTTTGAGAAAACGAACGAGAGAGAGAGAGAGAGAGGAGAGATAGAAAGGTGAGGCCACAGCCTAGGATAGGAAAAGACAATAAATGTGCTGCTTCCAGTGTGATGATCTGGGCCACCAGAATTCTGACTGCTCTAAGACTCCTCGAGGACCCACAAGGCCTGAAGAATATGAACCTTGTATATTTATGCCTCTGAAGAGACATGAATAGGCAGGGGAGAGTAGGCCAAGAAGAACCCGAGGAAGTATCGCCATGAGGCCCAGCCACAAAAGTCTTGCAGGCCAAGAAGAACCTGAAGAAGTATCGCCATGAGGCCCAACCACCAGTGCCTTGTACCCTCTTATATCTCTCACCTCAAAAGGATCTCTTTTTGACACCATAATTAATGAGTAGCTTACACAAATCCTTGTGGACACTGCAATTTCAAGATCAGTCCAACAGCACTCTCACTGAGAACAGTGTATACGATAGACTCAAGTCATACGTAAGAGATATGTGGCTGTCATGTTAGGAGCCATATTTCTTTCTATTGGGATTGATGTTATAACATGTTGCAAAATAATAGTTATATATTTTAAGGACTTTACCTAAATTGTTCCTATTGAGAATGAGCACATATGTCCATTTAGAACTACACCAATTAAGATAGTGGGAAAGGGACACTTTATTCATACTGTTATGCTTATTGAGAAGAATCTAAAGTTATATCTTCTACCTACCATTTGTTTACAGCAATATTAAGTTATTAACAATTGTTTAATATTCTTAGCAGCCTTGCCAAATAAGGATACATTAGTATGGTATAAAAACATGAAAAGGACCTATGTATGTAGTTGGTGGAATGATGCAGGTGATGAAGGAGTTTGTGAGAGATGAAGTGGGATATTAAGAGGAGGGACTCTGATGGACAGTAGACTGATGAAGGTAATTTAATGATGTGAAGTGATGTATCTGGCTAATGAATATGTAAATGAAAAAATGATGAGCACTTTATTCAACTATGCCGTCTCCAGAATCTTCAATTTAGGAAGTCATCTAAGCCCCAACACATACTCAGCAATTAGAAATAGACACCTGGAGACAGGCTAGGTGCATCTTGCACCCTGATGAGCTTTGGAAAACCTACACTGGCCATGTGGTACTTCCAGATGCTTTTTTTGCCTCTATATGTCCCGGCCAGGCATGCATGGGCAAAGGGGGATAAATTGATGACAAATTCTCACAAAATTGGTATAATTCTAAAACTTGCCAAAATTGCAGAACACGTGTGTGCAACTTGTCTAATCTGTAAACATGTAAAGATCAGTCAAGGGCATAATGGAATATTTCCTATCAGCAAACAAATCTCCAGTGATAGAGAGACAAGGAATTAATCAAACTGCGAGACAAAATTGACACCATACGAGATAGTTACTGGTAGACCATTGAAAGTTTATAAAGCAATATTTATAGGATATGATCTTAGTAAATATGGATGAAATTAAGTTTGTCGCACAGCATTGTCTCATTGTGAAATCTAATCTAGAATATTTAGTCTTTTCACTTAACATTGGTGCTGCTTTTCTGAATGAGGCCTGGAGCCATGCCACCAATTGCAATCCAGAGAGTCCAGCAGAAGAACTGGCCAGAGTCCAGATGGAACAGACCATCCCAAGAACTCAGAAATACACACCACAGAAATGTGTGAAGGAGTCCCTACCTGGATCCGTGTGTCACAATGAAAGAAGGGAAAAAATATTCGCCTATGAGAATGAGAGGTCCAAATTTTGAGAAAAACAGAACTTAAATTTCAGAGAAAGGTGAAGCACACTGCGAGGTCCTGAGGAACTGCTGAGAGGCAGGACCAAATTGCCTGAGAATGGGAAGAGGACTATTGGACTGATTGGGGGCTTTTGTGAATGATTGTATTGTTATCCTTTTATTATTGCTTTCTTAGAAAGTAACTGAAATCTACAAGCCATTTGGGTTCAGCAATTGCAATATCCCCTTGCGGCCTGCCTCTAGTACTGCTGCCCCCTACCGCCCTAGCGGTTGAGGTCAAACTAAAAAGGGGGAAGTGAGGCAACCAGGAAGGTAGCTGTGAGGGTAACCCCTCCCCTCTCAGCCTGAGTTACAGTGAAACAAAGCTTAAACACATACCCTTTCGCTCAGAGTCCAGCAGACTGGAGCATACCAGTTTAGACAGGTCATTTAGGCATGCTATATGATAGCCCACAACCCCCCCCCCCCCCCCAGGGGCTACTGATTGGTGGAGAGGGGATACATGAAACAAATGAGAAGCTAGTATGGGTTTGAAAACTTACTGTATATAAGACAGTGTGGGACACCACTGGGGCTCTCAGATCGTTTTGTTCAGGGTGCAGGCTCTGCCTGAGACGGTGCGCACAATAAACAGCATGTGTTTGCATACTGGTCTGTCTCTGTTTTCATCTGAGGGTTGGAGGGACAGACTTCGAATAGATAATAGATCTCCTGCTACAAAAGAGAGGGTAGGAACAAGGTAAAATCAGTGTTTGTATTTGGTATTTTGTATTTTTCTGCTGGTTGGCTGGGTTGTCTATGAGTGTACCAGTCAGATTGGAAATTAGTTAACTGGAAATTAGCCACTTGAATATTTGCATATTCACATCCTTGCATCTTTATATATTTGTACTTTTGATATTAGTATCCCGGTCTGAGGAAATGTTTATAGACCTATCTGTACACAGATCAGCGTGGATGGAGGCTCTGGTGTAGCTATGTATAACCATGTAATGTCTGGGGGTCTTTATTCGAGGTGTAGGGTTTGGGAAGGGAGAGGGACGAGTTGGAAAGCAATATCAGATTGTATTAGTGGAATCGGTTACGAACCGAATTATGAAGGAATTGTTGTGCCAATATGTCTGCTAGACTGTTGGATTGGAAAATTAATAAAAGGATAATCTCAAACTAGGGCAAGATGCCATGATGGTATGAAGCTCCGTAGCAAAGTGAACTTATTGATCCCTTCCAGCTGCAAGGCCTACCAAGAAAGAAGGTGTCTGCAAAAGGTATGTACTCCAAAGAGCTCTCATAAGGTTTACAATATTCCAGTTCACGGACATAGGATGGCTAGCCACCAGAGCGCAACACCCTGCTAGAATAGGGTGCATGTCAATGAAATTACCTGAAGCCCAGACAGAATATCTGGCCATGGGACCAAAGACTAGGAACAATCCCAACAAATATTTCCCCAGAAGGAAAGTTCTGCAGCCTGAGATTTGTGAGTGCAAAGAAAAAGCAAGAACTACTGAACTCTCCCACTGAGCCAATTAGAGACTTTCAATCTTGGATAGAAAGCCAGCTGATGTAGGGATATAGCACTAAGAAACACAGCAGCAGATTCGTAGGAAGAACCATTAACACTGAGCAAGCAAGAACCACATGGTGAAGGCCAAAATACAATCTTGAGAAATATGGTGCTCCAGCTAGTTGAAACTTACGCCCAAATCTCTCAACCACAGAGAAAAACAGGAGGCAGGCAGACTAGTGTAAACCAATTCCTGTACCAGCCTCATGCCTTCTATCATGAAAAATGGAGGGCACTATGCCCAAAAGCATAACAGCTTGGCCAGAGCCCTCTAGCTTCAGCCCATCAGGCAGATGCCTTAATAAATGCAGAAAACTATGGAAACTTGCACCTGCTCTTGTAGCACCCTAACTAGAACCAAGCGGCTTAACATAGAAACATGATGACAGAAAAAGACCACATGGCCTATCTAGTCTGTCCTTCCATATCAACCACTACAACAGTCCCCTTTTTTCCTTTAGAGATCCTGTGTGTTTCTCCCATGCTTCTTTGAATTCAGATACTGTCCTCATCTCTATCACCTCCACTGGGAAACTATTCCACGGATCAACACTCTTTCCATAAAGAAATATTTATGCGTATCCCATGTCCCCTCATAGCAGAGCTTGCTTTCAATTGAAAGAGGCTCTCCTCCTGTGCATGTATGCCACAGAGGTATTTAAATGTCTCAAGCATATCACCTCTATCCCGCCTTTCCTCTAAGGTGTACATTTTTAAGATCCTTAAGTCTGTCCTCATATGCTTCATAATGAAGACCACTAACCATTTTAGTAGCCACCCTTTATTTATATACTTCTGAAAGTACGATCTCCAGAATTGCACACAATATTCCAAATGAGGTCGCACCAAAGACTTATACAGAGGCACTAACACCTTCTTTCTTCTGCTGGCCATTCCTCTCCCTATGCAACCAAGCAACCGTCTAGCTTTTGCCGTCGCCTTTTCTACCTGTTTAGCTACTTTAAGATCATCAGACACAATCACGCCTAGCAGAATTATTTTGTCCTGCTCGTCTTTAGTGGACAAAAGTACTTCACCCCTATACTATATTGCTCCCTTGGATTGCTGCAGCCCAAATGCATGACTTTGCATTTTTTAACATTAAATCTCAGCTGCCAAATTCTAGACCATTCTTCAAGCTCCTCATGTTCCTGGGTGTCTACTCTATTGCAGATTTTAAACATAGAAACATAGAAAAATGATGACAGAAAGAGACCACATGGCCTATCTAGTCTGTCCTTCCATATCAACAACTACAACAATCCCCTTTTTTCCTTTAGAGATCCTCTGTGTTTGTCCCATACTTTTTTGAATTCAGTTACTGTCCTCATCTCTACCACCTCCACTGGGAGACTATTCCACAGATCCACTCCTCTTTCCGTAAAGAAATATTTCAGCATATCACTCCTGAATCTATCCCCTTTCACCCTCATCCCTCATTATAAAGAAAATGAGCATTGGTATCATCCGCAAAGAGACAAATCTTACCCGACAGCCCTTCCGCTATATCACTAACAAAGATGTTAAAAAGTATTGGACCAAGGACAGATCCTTGGGGCACACCACTGGTAACCACCTTCTCCTCAGAGTGAGCTCCATTTATCTGTACCCTTTGTTGCCTCCCACTCAACCAATTTCTAACCCAAGCAGTAACCTTAGGGTCCCATCCCTAGGGTGCTCAGTTTGTTTATGTCACCTGTGAGGAACGGTGTCAAAGGCTTTACTGAAATCTAAAGTCTGCATGAGCTGTGGAGCCCTCACAAAGCCAAAAGCTAAGAATATAATTTTTTTTTAAAATCTCTGCTGGTTTCTAGCTACCAATATAGATTTTAACTGTCTGTTTTGGGGATATTGCTAATATAAAGTTTAACTGTGGTTATACATTAAGCTTGGGGATATTCTGACTGACTGATTTCCTGGGTAGCCTTGGAGCAAATATCTGTGGGTGCCCTCAGCTCAGGAACAGCCTACTGGCCAGAGATACTTAGGTTCCCGCCCACCCTACCCCGCCCACCCCAGGGGCTGCATTGCCTATATAGTGATTGCATACGTTGCCATCTATCCTTTTAACTTTGGTTAAAGCCCACATCATCATCTTCCTTTCTTCTTCTTCCTCTTCTCCTTCTAGGACTGCTTATTCAGCATGTCGTGTATTCACTGCAATAACTGCAGTACGTTCATTCCAAGACGAATCATTTGGAACCTAAGAGCTTGTCCTCTGTGCCTCAGGTCAGCTGCCATGCATAAAGAACCGACTCTACTAAGGGAAGACATAGCTGCCATGCATAAAGAGGTTACCCTACTGAGGGAGGAACTGGCTGTAATGAAGAGCACCTCTTCTAAGATACAAACTGAACAATGTCCACCACCACTCCCACAAAGAATCAAAAACCCTAGGGACAAATGGATCACAGTGGGTTCTGGTAGATTGCGACCTGTGACACAGAGACATCCTATGCATCAGGAGATATCCCTGCATAATGCCTTCTCTGCCTTGGCGAATGAGGATGCCCAATCCAAAGAAACTGAAGGGCCCTTAAATGAGACAGACAATGCCCAATCTCCTGCTAAAGGACCAAATATGAAGAAAACCTCACCAAACAGCAAACTACTACTACTTGGTGATTCCATCATCAGTGGCACCAACTTGGGAACACAGTTCAAAGGAGAGATGATAGTTAAGTGCCTCCCAGGCTCTTCAGCCAACAGGATTACAAACCAAGTTGTTGAAGTACTTAGCACAGGAAGTGAACACTCCAAACTTGATGTTGTTATCCACTTGGGCACAAATGACCTGGCTAGAAACAGTGCCTCTACAGTCCAAAAGGACTTTCAATCTCTGGGAGAGAAACTCAAGCCCATTGTTAACACTGTTGCATTCTCAGAGGTTCTACCTGTTCTCGGTAAGGGGGCAAAAAGGCTGTATCGCATTAACAGCTTTAATACATGGCTCCAGACCTGGTGCAAACAAGAAGGATTCAGATTTATTGGCGACTGGGGTAACAGATGGAACAACAAGAGACTAAACTGTGCTGATGGACTACATCTCTGTCGAAGGGAAAAGAATCCTAAGTGAAAAATTCAAGCAGTATGTGGACATGCATTTAAACTAGAAAAAGGGGGTGACTGATGTGGAAGGTCTAGCTCTGGACGTCACCCCCTGCAAAAGCACATTAAAATCAGAAACAGCCACACTTTTAAACCACACATCAAAAACAAGTGGGAAAATGTGGGCAGAACAAAATCAATG